>OZ005654.1:143032812-144232812 GCA_963930645.1 Salticus scenicus
CGAAGAGGACAGCATTCCCGCTTGGCGTCCTTATCGCTTCCCTAATGATTTTAAGAAATCTTGATCTGAAGCTAATCCGGTCAAGATAAGAGCAATAAGCAACAATAATATTCCTAAAAACACATTTTTTTCAGAGTACATTCTCAGGATGCCATTTTATTCTGAGGATATCCTATGGATGTACTGGGGTAAGATGTGTTGTTAGGGCGGTTTCTGTTTCTTTTACAAAATGTCGCCAAAACTCAAATACACAGTAATAGAAGGTCTGTGAACACTTTATATTCACTTCTTGAATGATTATAGCAGTTTATTGCTAAACAAACTTCCATATCATAGTTTGCTTAGCTAAAATTATGAAATATAATAAAACAAATTACTCTAAAGTAACGTAAAACGATAAAAAAAAAATCTGGAGTGACTCCACTCGACTTTCCGAACATTGAGTAATTAACAGTTTTGTAGATAAAGTAAAGAAAGAGGAGTTGTTAAACAAACAAAAAAGAGAAAACCATAATAGAGTGTTTGAGTATCTTTCTCCATCTATTACACGATGTTTTATTTAATGCTACTGAACTTTGAGCCCATAGATCATAATGATAAAGAATTTTTCGTTGTGTCCCTGTAAAAACCTATAAATGCTAAATTCACCAAAATGCTTATAGTTAGTGCAACAGTGATTTATAATACTCATATAAATTTTCAGCTCAATTCAATAAGACGTTTAGATGCTATCGTACTTTTAAAAATTTAGTCCCATAGGCCATAATGATAAAGAATTTTTCTTTGTGTCCCTGTAAAAAAACTCTAAGTGCTAGATTCACCAAAGTCTATACAGTTAGTTCAACTGTGATCTATAACATGTGTACAAATTTTTTGCTCAGATTAATAAGGCGTTTAGGCGCTATAACACTTTTAAAAATTTAGCCCCATAGGCATAATGATAAAGAATTTTTTTTTTTGCGTCCCTGTAAAAAAACTATAAGTGCTAGATTCTCCAAAATCTATACAGATTGAGTATTTGTGACCTATAATATGTGTATAATTTTTTTGCTCAATTTAATAAGGCGTTTAGATGCTATCGCACTTTTAAGATTTTGCTTCCATAGGCCATAATGATAAAGAATTTTTCTTTGTGTCCCTGTAAAAAAACTATAAATGCTAGATTCACCAAAATCTATAGGGTTCGTACTATGGTGACTTATAATATGCGTACCAACTTTCAGGTTAATTGAACAAAGCGTTTAGACGCTAGCGTGTTCACTCACAGACATACACACATACACACATGCACACATACACACACACATACATACATCATCGTAAAAATAGTAAAAACGGACTCAGGGCACCTCAAAACGTATAGAAACATCAAAATCTCGAATTCGGATTTTTGACATGATTACAATACTTTCCTCACTATAGTGTTCGGAAAGTGAAAATGCTAGTCGTTTGTTTATCAGAGAAACACGCTGGGTACATGTGGTAACCCTAAGGCAACAAAATGCATATGCGCCAGCTCGTATATATAGGAGCCTTAGTATTGAGAAAAAAATAATGACAAATAATGTGACACTGAAATTCAACGGTAGTTAGATATTACGCAGTTAAAATATGTCTACGTTATCAGAGGAATCTTAGTTCATGGCTTTATATATCTTTAAATATGAATGAAAAAATAAAAATATGCTCTGATCATTAGTTAAAGTGATAATAAGTACAGCTTTTTAAGATTAAACACTGGATAATAAGGTAACTGGATAGTTGTTTTATAATAGAAGAATTAGTTAAAGAAACTTGTTTTTCTCTAGTTTTTTTTTACCATTTAAAAGTGAAATTACTTCGTTTTACATTTAAATGTTCTACGCTTAATACTATTCAATTCTGATATAATACCCCAGTAATTTACATTTCCTAGAGATAGGTCAAAAATGAGTTTTTCTCAATTCTCTTAAATTTGTGTTGCCGTATAATTTCCACTCCTTTACTAGCAATAAAAATCACAGTCAGATTTATTTCATTTAACAAGATATATGCATAAAAAAAGTGGGCATGAGGATATGCTTGAGATGCATGTAATAATATTTTTCTCACTGACATATATATCACTGAATTGTGGTGTGTTTATGAATTATTCTATAACTTCTAAGGCTTTTATGTACTTAAAAATATTAATTTATTATATAAAAGTATTATTGATAAAGATTTGAGTTTTTAAATGTCATTTTATAGAGCTTCAGCTTGACCAATATTTTGTAAATGAGAATTACAGGGTGATCAATGTAACAGAATACCCGCTTGTTTTTATATTATCCATATCTCTAACGTATGAGCAAAACTTTCAAACTTTCAGTTTTTAAATATGTATTTAATGTGTGTGTACAATTAATTAGTTTCACTTAGTAAATGCGAAAATTCGTATTTGAAACATAAATTTGCATAATCATTATCATTAACTTTCAGTCCGATTCTCCAATTTCAAATATAGAGTGACTGCAAATGAGTGTTATAACTCCAAAATTCTAATACATACGCGTTTGTACTAATAACCAATCAAAAAAAAAAAAAAAAAAAAACACGAGTTTTTTTTTTTTTTTTTTTTTTTTTTTTTTTGGAGAGGGGCACTTTTTAGATACTCTTTAACTACATTTCTTGCGACCATGGAAGCCTCTGCGCAAGTGCGGATTCAACGAGTCCACTAGTAAAATAGGGGAGGCAAGCTTTTCGTTGAGAGAAAATAAGCGATAAGGGAATACCGAATGACTGGATTCTTACTAAATTCAAACCTGTTGATCAACTTGGAAACCCTCCAAGATTTTCGACTCGTCCTCACTGCTAGGCGTAGGAAACGTGGTTACACTATAGTTCCCACGATCTATTGACTTTACTTCTATTTATTTATTTTCCTTCGGATCTACGTAAAAAACAAGGTTTATGTACTACCCTTACTAATAGTTGCCAAGTTTAGCACCTTTTGGCTACTAAAAAAATTTAATAGAAATTTTTTGTATATTTCTGTAACATTTTTCATTGGTTAAAAAAAAAAAAAGAAAAAAAAGTCAGTTAAAATTTTCTGGTAGTCAAAAATTGCTAAAGTTGGCAAATGTGCTTTTGTCGACAACATTAGCAGAACTCAAGGACCAAATAACTTATGCGCTGGCAAACACTGACAGGGTCATACTTCTATGAGTCGAACTTGACTATGACATAGATATTATATGTGTTATATAACACGAAAGGACTACATAAAGCATCTGTAATAATATGATGTAAATAAGTTTAAATGACAAATAAAAACTTTTCAATATGATATTTTGAATTTTAATTATTACTACAAGGGGGGTAGGCATTATATAGTTTTGTAGCCATAAGATCTCAAAATATGATCGTTTGTAATAAGTTCTTTATGTAAAAAAGTAAAAAGTTGGTGAAAGTGGTCGTTTAGTGAGATCATATGGGCAGAGTCAGATTAAAAACTAGTTGGCATAGGTGGACTCTGCTCAGTTCCCCACCATATTTATGTTCTCATAAATTTCTAGTGCGAGACATATTATAATCATGTTTAAAAAAAAATGAATTTGACCAAAGCTTGATACAGTGACAGAACGAAATCCCCGCCTAATAGGCTATCCACCGTTCACTTTGATATATTTATCTTATTCTAATCTATTAATTTATTTTATCAGGGTCCATACCGTTGTTTAGTTTCCATGCTACTATTTCCAATGCAAATATCCTCAAAATTCATATTTATATGAAAAATTTACAATTTCGCTATGTTGATAAAATCGTAAATTACGAATAATTTACGAAATTTTCCTATTAGAATATTTGTATTCAATCATGCTCAAACAAATATCATAAATGTTATTTTGAAGTTGTCTAATGTATTTATGATCCTCAAAATGGAAGTTTATGCTCAATTTTGCCTTATTCTGACATGTTAAGTAAATCGTAAATTCCAAATAACTTACGAATTTTTTAAATTGGAAAAATCATAGTCTATGATATTCATGCCAGTATCCTAAATAATATTTCGAAAGTGGTTTGACATCTTTACGATGAAAATATCCCTCAAGATTGACGTTTATGTGAAATTTTGCTCTATTCTGCCATGTTAAGAAATTCGTAAATTTCCAATAACTTACGAAATTTTTATATTGGAAAATTCATAGTCATAAATATTCATGCCAGTATCCAAAATAATATTTCAAAAGTAGTCTGACATCTTTACGATGAAAATATCTCTCAAAATTGACGTATATGTGAAATTTTGCCCTATACTGCCATGTTAAGAAATTCGTAAATTTCCAATAACTTGGGAAATTTTCAAAGTAGCATATTTATAGTTACTGATGTTCATTCCGGCATCAAAACGGATATTTTAAAACTGGTCTTACTTTTTTACAGTAAAAAGTTTCTATTTAATGCACGTTTAAGTGAATTTTTGTCCTATTCTCCCATGTTAAGAAAATCGTAAATTTCTAATAACTTACGAAGTTTTTAAATTCGAATGTTGCAAATGAATAGGGTTCCTGCCAGTGTCGAAAGTAATATTTTAAAACTGATCTGACCTCTCTGCGACAATTTGTTCTTGAGATATCGTGTACACAGACTAACAAACTAACGGACTAACACACTAACCCACTAACAGACTAACACACTAACAGACTAACACACTAACAGACTAACACACTAACCCACTAACAGACTAACACACTAACAGACACCCTACAGACAGACACCATACAAATTTTGTCATTTTCGGATTCCTCACACCTGAAAACGTGTAAAAAAGTCAAAAAACCGAGGTCGAAAATTTTCACGATTACCTAAGTTCCCCATACCTATAGTATGATGGGGAACTAATTAATACCGATGTTTACGCTAATTAACGTTTAAAGAATAATTCTTTGCTTTTAGAAAGTGAAACAAACGATACCAACACATTAATTATTGACATATTTAATAATTTATGGTGTTTTAAGCCTTCCTGCTTACATTAAAGACGAGGATAACACAAAATCCGGTACAACTTCAGTATACACCCACAGCTGAATTTGGCGATTTATGATTTAACCATAATCGCCAACAAAAAATCGCCATATATCGTTGTGGGTTTATACTGAAGTTGTTCCCAAAATCCAAACAGGTACTCATTTAAATTAAACCTGGATAACTGATAATTCATACAATTTGAGATTATGCTAACATATTTGTATAGTTTTCAAAAATGTAAGTTTTTTTTTTTTTTTTTTTTTTAGCAATAATTTTTTAAAGTATTAATCGGTCAATATATTTAACATATAGCGATTTAAATTTCGTATGCTTATTACTTAGAATGACATAAGAATCATTGTCATTTGATATGAATATCTTGTTTATTTTACAGAGTTTCTGCTTTGAATTTCAAACTAAAAATACCAATAACTTAGTTGATTTTAGATTTCCCCTTTCTATTACAAAAATAAGTAAATAAATATAAAATAAACACTTACTCTAAGATATGAAGAAGGGCTTCTTTAAACAGTTCCAGGTCAGGACTGACTCCATTGCTCGAAACTTGACGATACATTTGACACACAAATAATTGTTTGCAACCTTCATCGGCAATACTCCATTGCTTAAAGGCTGATTGCAACATTTGAAGTAATCTTTTCGTTTGAGACTCTGACAACAATGGCATTTTGGCTGAACTTGTTTCTGGTGCAGCTCTTTTACTATGCCCCAAATATGATAAAATGCCACCCATTGGTAGCCCATTTCCTCCAAATGCCATCATGAGTGCAGGAAGTAAAGATATTCCATATAGCATGCCACCCATCATTACAGATCTAAGGCTTCCCATTGTTCCTAACGGGCCAAAGCCGCCAAAACCACCAAAATTTGCCATATTCGCCAATGCTGACAAATGGTTTGCGTAGCTGTTTGGCATAAAAGCTTGCCTCTTATCATTTTTCATAACAGATGATATGGATGAATTGTCGTTAATTCGAGGAGTTCTAGCCCCCGCTAGAAGATGATCGACATTATGGGGTCCTATGGAATCAGTAAATCCACACATTACTAATGGTTGAACAAGAATAAGAATAGAGCAAATTGTAGCAATTCTTCGTAAAAACGTGAAAAATGGTGACATCTTGAAATCTGATTTTCTTTGTTCTGTAAGTATAAAAATAGAGAGAATTATTGAAAAAAGTTATATCAAGTTTGTACGTTATTGAAATTATATATTATCTTCACGATATTTAAACATGCAATTTTATCATTGAACAGACAACATAGGTTTTATTTATGTTATTATTGTAATAGCTAAAAACAGGGTTTAATTTGTATGGGAATTTATGGTAATTCAGTTTCTATACTTCTTTCATTTTAGAAATTTTTTACATATATGACGGAACGCATGGGAACTCATTAATATTGCGTACTGGAACTCAACAGTGCATCACTTCTGAAAAATCAAAATCTTTGAATTATTATTTTTATTCATAATAAGCCTTATTATTCTTTTCTAGGAAAAAACACCTATTGTGGTAACTTTTAGCACATAACCCTTTATTTTTACGTACTTTTACCAGCTACAGGCAAGTAGTTTTCTCTCTTACTTGTTAGATTGTGGTCAGTAATTATTAGAATTAAACGAGAAACCGTGTTCCTACCATTTATTGATCATCAAAATTCAACCATAATTTTAAGTTACGTATATGTTAACTAGCACACTGTAAAAAAATGTTGTAATTTTTCCTGCACTTTCTGTTGTATATTTTCAAGCATTTTCGCTGTATTAATAAATTCAAGCACTAAATGTTGTTAAAATCGACTTCCTGTGGACTTTAGACCAGAACATCTGCGCTGAAACATAACATCTGTGTTTTTGAACTTAGATGCAGATGAACGATGAATGAACGAGAAGAAGATCATGGAATAAGCAATGTCCGTCCTCGTCCATGAAAAAGGTTAGCTAGTAATTTTTTTATTAATATTTTGTATTAATATTTTGTATTAATATTTGTTATTGATATTTTGTTTTATTAATTTTTTTATTAATATTTTGTGATTAATAGTACTTTTACGTTTGCGGGACGCAAACGAAAAATCGCCAATTCAATATTATCGCACCAATTCAATATTATCGCCAATTTATATTACTGCTATTTATATTATTATTGCTATTTATATTCGAATCGCATATTGCATTCTTTGCAAATAAACCTTTTTCTTGAAAAAAAAAAAAAAAAAAAAATAGACTGCATCTTCTTCAGTTGTGGGCAAATCCCAAATTTTCATCATTTTTGTAAAACAAAAATTAAGGTAGAAGAAAGAATGTTAATATATTTTACTTAGAAAACGAAAATGTTCTAATATGTTCTAATGTTCTAAAATGTTCTAATCTTCTAAAGTGCTCTGATGTTAATAATTGGCGATTTTTCGTTTGCGAATTTCGAAAAGTATCTGATTAATTAATATTTCGTTAAAACGCATTAGTTGTAAACATATTGCAGCATGCTAGCTAAATCACCTAAGCTAAATCGTGTGCCAATATCCTAGCACTATATTTCAGTGCTATAAGTAATGCTCGAATCTGTTGATGACTCCAGTCACTTTTGTCTTAACGATTTACAATTAATTTTTAGAAATCCAATTTTTTTTTAATCATTCAGTATAGTCCTTTTAAAGTTTTTTCATAAAATTACATTTCTCAAGTTATATGTTGGCGAAGCATTTTTTTATATCAAAAGATTTATATTAACGTGTATAAACTTGCACTCATAATTCAGCAAAAAATATTCATTATTTATCATAATATATTCAATATGTTCGCTTTAAGACCCCTTTACATATTCAATTTCATATTACACTTAATTTGTGCAAAGATCCTTAGAGCTTATTTTGAAAGTTTTATTTGATCATTTAAAACGAAAATCTAATTTTACATTCTATATTTTGTTTCATTTTAAGAATTTTAATACCGATTTAAATAGAGGTAGAAATATAACAAATTTTAAATAAATAATTTAAATTAGGATGAAAATTCTTTTGTTTCAGTATAGCTTATATATATATCCATAAGGAAACATTAGCATCTTTCAGTGTAGTACAGATTATAAACTAAACGTGAACGGAAATGATAAATTCTCTTCTCGCTGACGTAGATAAATAAATACGGGATGAAATTCCCTTCAAAGACATTGAGATTGACCATCATACCACAAATGCGGTTTTTATCTACTGTAGATATTGAAAGCTTGCTTTTTATTTTTTCCTCTGCCTCATAGTGCAAACAAATAGCGAATTGCTAGAAATTTATAACTATCTATAACAAATTATAATGCGCGTGTTTTGTGTTTAGGAGACAGATATGTATAATCTTGGCATTACAGAATTTTACATTTTTAATTTTGTTAACGTTTTAAGAATAAAAATAATAAAATAATAAAAAATATAATCCTAACCTTTTTCCATTTCTTCTTTTTCTTCTTTTATTTCCTTGTTTATTTATTTTTTTTATTTTTACGCAATAATAACATTATACACATAGGGAAAAAAAGCATTTTTTTGTTCCAAGCATTAGTTAAAAATATGGCATTTTTAGCAGTCATAGCTGCAATTAAATATAAAATTATAATTGAATATCAACCCTTCAAAATCATTTACAATTTCTGTAATCGCTTTTAAGAATATAGAGGATTTTAGCAGACACAAAGAAATCCACTCCCCTCCCCACTTTTTCTTCCTAAATACTTTAATGCACTTTTATTAAAGGGAAAAAAAAAAGAGGTATTTTTAGTTTATGAATAAGAAATACATGTGTATTTCTTGTCTTTACGAATGAAAAGGACTTTTTTTTTTTTTAAGCGTGTCAAAAAGTAGTGATTTCAGGTTTCATAATGGCCTTAGTGTGACCTATGCATAAAAAAAAAAAAAAAAAAAAAAAAAAATCTGTGTTTGTTTGTGGACCAATTTAAACAATTCGGTAATAATGTGAGAATAGAAGCTGTTTGTCTGACCTTGGGTTCAAGGTTCGAGAGAAGTGCACTCCATAGCAGTTTTTCTGTGAGTTTTGGAGAAAACCACAGAAAATTCCGTACGACTGTGCCAATGGACATGACCTAGGTTTCATCCTGGCAGCCCAGTCTAAACAATTTTACAGCAGATTCGTTAAATTATGATTACCTAGAAATTAACTATATTTTTTTCTCTTTTTTATTCAGTAACTCCTACATTTGTTGCGTCCGTCAATTACAGTCAATTCTGTGTAAATTTGTGTTATTTAAAATGAAAACTTTCAAGCGTTATGTTTACAGTCAAACTTTAATTTTACATTTAGAAATTTGTGAAATACGTCTTTCAACTTTCAAAGTATTCCTATTTCGCTTAAGCAAGTACCTTTCGCTCATGTCTTATATTATATGGGAAATCTATCTATTAGTGTATTAATTGTGAAAACAATTATTCATTTTTGAGAATTTAAGCATGTATCAAGGGTAACATTCAGCACTTTTTTTTCTACCACTGTTTCAATTGCGAAAACTTTTATTATATTTTTACTTTGTTTTTTCCGATTAACTAAATATAGTGTGGGTGATTAAATTATTAGATTTCTTTCTTTCTTTCATTATTTTATTTAACACTTTTTTCGATTATTAAAAAAAAAAAAAAAAAAAAAAAAACTAGACGAAATGTCCTGAAACCTCATGATGCAAAGAACATTTAAAAACCCATCGTTTCCACTATCGATTTTGACCAGCGTGCGCAATTAGCGCCCCAACCACAAATTCAAGAATATCAAAAATACTTTGGATCACCCTGTATCATGAAAAGCTACAAGTCAGCTCTAACTGACTTGTAACTTTAATACAATATTGCACATACTACGTACAATATTTATATGTTTTGGTACGGGATTTGTGCAATTATACAGGCAGATTTTTTTTTTTTTTTTTTTCAAGAATAACTATTTTTTTTTTTTTACAAATACTTTGCTTATAACTAGATTATTTCCAAAAGATTTTATAAAAATTGCTGAAAATTTGCCAAACATTAGAGAAACATATTCTGAAACGTAAAATTCATAAGCGTAATATTCGTTGAGAAATGAGTATTTTAATAAGTATTATTTTACTGTGCATGCGTGAAAGATAGAAAAATTTTTATTGTATAGTTAGAAAGCTAGATACATTGAGCAACTTTTGTATAAGATTCAGTAGAATAGAGTAAAAATAATCAGATTGTCGGCAAAAGAACGGACCCAGATTTTAGGTATCTTTCAGAGTTGAAATTTCAAAATGCGCTTTACACATACCACGCATTTAATTTGAAAGTCCAATTATTTTAATCACATTGCTAAAGTTCTTTTTTGTGAAAAACCCCTTATGAACTCACAAATCTTAGTAAATAATAATAATAATAATAATAATAATAATAACGTTACAAGCCTATAAGAGGTTTTTCACACACACACACAAAAAAAAAAAAAAAAAAAATCGCAATGTGGTTGAAGTAATTGGATCTTCAAATTAAATACACGATATATGAAAAACCCTTCATGAAATTTTACCTCTGAAAAATACATAAAATCTAGCTCATTCTTTTGCCTACAACTTGCTTAATTTTTAATCCATTCAAATGATCTTTTGATAAAAGTTGCTCAATATATCGAGCTTTCAACGTATGTAGTAAAAATTTTTCTATCTTTCGAGCTTGCGCAATAAAATCATATTTTCTAAAAATGCTCATACCTCAGCGAGTATTACACGTGTGGATTGGATTTCATGTTTCATAATAATGTTTCTCTAATGTTTTGTCAATTTTTCTATAAGTTTTTATGGAAATCCGTTCTAATTAAAAGCAAAAGACTTGCCAAAAAAAAAAAAAAAAAAAAAAAAAAAAAACTAGTAATTTTTTTGGGGGAAAAAAGTTATATCCGCCTAAAAATATGCGCAATTTCCGCACCAAAACATACATATTGTACATAGTATGTGCAATAATGTTTTAAAATAAAAAATCATTTGTAGTTTTTTATGGTACAGAGTGAATCAAAGTATTTCGCTCTTCTTCAGTATGTGATTGATCCCCTAATTCCCCCTCTCGAATAAATCGATTGTGGAAACAATGAACTTTTAAATGTTCATTGCATATATGAAGTTTCAGACCTCTACGTCAGGTTTTTTTTTTTTTTTTTTTTTTAAATCGAGAAAATGTAAAATAATAATAATAATAATAATAATAATAATATAATTTAATCACCCACTGTAGTGATTATTCTTAGAAAATATTTCATCTTTTTTGTATTTAGGTTCATACTACCAACAACGAATAAACAGAATCGAGGTTCTCTTACTGTTAATCTCTTTAACTTAAAAAATATTCGCGATTTCATTGAAGGAACGCATTTTTGTTCTAAAGCTGAAAAACATCTCATTCTCAGAGTGTATTGCTACTAATGATTTTCCATTCAAAAACGTGCGAAAGTTTGGAAAACATGCAAACAATTTTATTGATTAATAGCAAAACAACAGCCTATATTAGCAATTAAACGTAAATTTCGAGAAAGAAGAATAAAATTTCATTATGAAGTTGAAAAGTTGACGCATATTTTGCGAAATACCTTTGAAGAACTGCAAAAATTATCAATTACGCAAAGAAGCAATTGCACATTTCGGTAGTTATTTGCGTGTTTAAACATAAATTTTAGCGACGAAATGATTAAATTTTTTAACACTAAGTTGCCAATTTATCGCGTATTTCGGTAATTAGCTTTGAAAAAAGGGTGAACTTTATCTTTTGGCGGAAACTTATTTTGGAATTATTTGCATTATTAACTTACGTAGAATCTGAAAGCCCCTTTATTAAATTTTAACTCTGAAAAATATTTAAAATCTACCTCGTTCTTTTTCCGATAATTTGCTTACTTTTTACTGTATTCTTATGAAATTTTGACTAAGTTGCGCAATATATGTAGCTTTTAAAACTCATATCTTAGCGAATATTACACGTGTCAATTTTATGTTTCAGAATAATGTTTCTTTAAAAATTTGTCATTTTTTCTGCAACTTTTGTAAAATTTTGTAGAAATCCATTCTTGTTATTAAGTTTTTGGCAAGTTTTTTGTTTATAATTTTTGAAAATAAAAAATTATACCTGTCTAAATAATTGTGCTATTCCCACAAAAAAAAAAAAAATACTTAAAAATATTGAACATGGTAAGTGCATAATAGGCGAGACGTATTAATCCTGGACAACAGGTCTAACAGTCTTACAGTGGTTACAACATACTACTTTTAACTGCAATACAAAACTTAATGATTTTTAGCTTAAAAAAAAAAAAAAAAAAAAAAAAAACAGGATTTTGCATGGGAAAATTTTGCATTTCTTTGGAAAGTGAACCATTCAATGCATAAACAAAAAATAAAATCTGATGCATAAAAATGTACACCATAATTTTTAAAACTTAGAGAACAGATAAAAAACAGTTATAAAATATAAAAAGATGGAATAAAAATCTATGTGATGTTAATTATTAAATAAAAATCGTATAATTAATATATTTAAAAAATGAAAGAAAAGAAAACAATGTGTTAAAGTTACAAGCCATTCGTAGCTTTTTAATGATACACGGTGATCAAAAGTATTTCTTCCTTACTTTGATTTGTATTTGATCTCCTGTTTACACTCGTGACTATATCGATAGTGAAAAATATGAAATAATAAATATTCTTAGATATCTGAAGTTTAAGGCCGTTCTGTCCAGAATTGCTTTTTTTTTTTTTTTTTTTTCTTTTTTTTTGTGAATCGAAAGAATGCAAAAAGAAAAAGAAAATGATCATTCATTATAGTTTTTAGACTTACTACAATATATTCCGCGTTTTTTTTTTTTTTTTTGTCACCCATTTCTATACCATTGATGCACATAGTTTCTTTGGTTGACCAAATTAAGAAACTGCAAGTCACTGTGGTGAAAGATTACCTCAGAACAGTGGCGTACAAGTCTTTGAATAAACATGTACAAATAAATTTGTGAAAATAAATTTCTATTTATTTCTAAGAAAAATTCTGGTTGTTTAAGCATTTAAATAAGAAAATCCTGCTAAAATTTACAGGTGGAAGTGTCTGAAAACTTGTGAATCTTTGTTCGGAAGTAACCTCATGAATCTCTAATTTGTTTTCTTGTTTAAATAATTTATTATATATTTTTTTAGGGTTCCTAAGCACTCTCTTTCTCTTGCCCCCCCCCCCCCCTTTTTTTCTTGTAGGATACTTCTAACAATAGATTTGTTATCAAATATATTATATTGCTATTAAATTTATATATAACATTTTTTTATAAAAAAAAAAAAAAAAATGCCATACAAAGTTAATGGTAGAGAAAATAAAGGAAACTATAGGACCACATAAACCCTGTGCTATTTCAGTACTAAATTAGGATATATCAAATATATATATAATTTATTTTAAAGATCTTTTTTTTTTTTCCTTTTACAGTTGCGTCAATTGAATCCTTGATACATCATATATCTTTCTTGTATATTTTCCTATACAAATTCACTCTGTAAAAAAATTTATTAAAATTAATATTTAAAAAAATTATATTTCATGATAATGCAGACGATTTCTATATTAGAGAAGAAGTATAACACTAAATATCCAAAAAAGTCAATTTTATCCTCAATGTTATTATTATTATTCTGTTAAAAATGAAAAAATCAATAACTTTATTTTAAATTATCGCAGATCGATGGTTGAACCATTCGTTTTAAAGGTATTGACGAGCTCTTTTGAAAGATAGCCATCTTGAAAATTTTCTCCCCTCGAGGGAGGGACTTGGCCCCCAAGGGTGGAGGCGAGGCTCCTACATACATTCTTTTTTCCAGTTGAATTATTATGGCCCACCAGCGGCCGAGCGGTTCTGCGCTCAAAGCTGGTAGATGGGAGGTGCCGGGTTCGATCCCTGGTCGCGCTCATCGGCCTAGCCGTTCGGAGTTTTCCGTGGTTTCCTCCGAAACTCGCGTAAATACGGGCTAGGACCCCTTAGAAAGACCCCCACGGAGGGCATTCCCCCTCTTGGCCTAGGACACATCAGGAGTCAATCGGCCTTAAATCCTACAACCAACAACCAACCAGTTGAATTATTGCAAATAATTGTCATATTACAAATAATTTCATAATGATTATTAAAAAATAATTTTTTTATGCACATTTATACAAAATTTTGTTCTATACCACCGGGTTTAAAATTTAGAAAAAGCGGGATGGCAACGCAACCTGACAGACAATTTTTACCAAAAGTTGATAGGCACTAATTTATGTCAAAGTACAACTGCATACCAATTTGTATGAAATTCTGTGCAGTAGTTCCTGAGATATAGTTGCCACAAAATTTTGTCACACACACACACACACACAGACATACATTTTCTAAAAATGGTCAAATCGTGTTCTACAGCTCACAAAACGTGTAAATTCATCAAAAACCCGAGGTTGAAAATTTTTACGAATCCAATACTTTCTTCTATTGAATATAAAAGAAAGTAAAGCTGCATTTTTATAATGGTTATCTCACATATCAAGTTTTGTGCAGTTATATGACATATAAGTTGAGATATAGCCCTCCCGTTATCGATGAAATTTGCAGTATAGCAGCGCCACCTATTGACCGACAAGCATTCGAACTGAATCAGCATAATATGTCTCATAATCACCTTCTCACATATTAAGTTTTGTTTGATGATACGCAGGAGAACCTGAGATACAGTTTTCCTTGTAATTGTGGAAATCGCTGTGTAGCAGCGCCACCTGTTGAGAAATTTACACCAGAAGTTGACAAGCGCTAATATATGTTAAAGCACACCAACATACAAATTTATATGCAATTCTGTGCAGTAGTTCCTGAGATATTGTCTTTCTTTAAATTGCGGAAATCGCTGTATAGCAACGCCACTTGTCGGCTGATAGGCATTCAAACTGAATCAGCGAAATATCTCACATTGGTCTTCTCACATATCAATTTGTATTGGATTATACGCAATGAAACCTGAGATATAGCCACCCTGAAAATACAGAAAGCGCTGTATAGCAGCGCCACCTGTCGAGCGCTTGACGCTAAATATTGATAGGCACTAATTTAGATCAAGGTGCATCTACAGATGAATTTAAATGCAGCAGTTCCAAAGATACAGCTGCCACAAAATTTTTGTCACACCCACACAGACGGACAGACCGACGTTTTCTAAAAATGGTCAAATCATGGTCTAGTCTAGACCTCTCAAAACTTGTAAATCCGTCGAAAACTGGAAGTCAAAAATTTTTACGAATCCAATACTTTTTTCGATTGAATATAGAAGAAAGTGAAAAAAAAAAAAAAAAAAACTTAAAATGTAATTACTGATTGAATTGAGTTAAAAATTAAAAAATCTAAAAAAATTGTTTAATAACAATGTTTAAACATTTATGTGAGTTGTGAACTTCTAGATTGCAAAAATGTACTTCAAATTCAGTGTTCGTTGTTTAATGCTTATATTCTGAAAAAAAAAAAAAGAAAAAAGAAATGTATCGTTATTTATTGCTTTTGTTCGACGTGAATGTTTATAATACTTTGGGACATCTGGTTTCCTACAATCACTTTCAGTTCACACGATCAGTAAATTATCTTTCTACAGTTGCAATTTTAGCGCTTTCTTATTGTTTATTTGCTCTAGATAAGACGTTAAAGAATATTATTATTCTGCCTTTAAGGAATCCGTTTCCTAAAGGTGTTTATTTTACATTACTTACTTTCTTCTGTATTCAATTGAAGAAAGTATTGGAATCGTAAAAATTTTCAGCTTAACATTTTTTGATGGATTTACACGTTTTGCGGATTCCAGAACACAATTTGACTAGATATTTTTAGAAAGTATGTGTCTGTCTGTGTGTGTGCGTGAAAAAAAAATAATGTTGTGGCAACTGTATCTCAGTGCATATAACTGCATATAAATTTATATGCTGATGCACCTTGACCTAAATTAGTGCCTATCAACTTTTGGTGTCAATTTCTCAACAAATGGCGCTGCTGGACCGCGATTTTCACAATTTCAGGAAAGGCTATGTCTCAGGAACTACTACACGATTTTACATATACATTTAGATGCAGATACACTTGATACACTTTGACATAAGTTAGTGCCTGCCTACTAAATTTTGTGTCAATTGCTAAACAGGTGGTGCTGTTATACGTCGACTTTCGCATTTTCAAGGAAGGTTCTGGGTTCTCAGGTTCTGCTGTGTATAATCAAACAAAACTTGACATGCATCAGTGTAGCCATTATATGACATTACGCTGATTCAGTTTGGATGCATATCAGCCTATAAGTGGCGCTACTATACTTCAATTTTCCCTGAGAACGGAATGTGGCTACATCATAACATCTAAGGCATATAACGGTACGAAACCCAATGTATGACGTAACCATTATGAAGACGCATTTTTTAAGACTTTATTTATAGAGAATTAAACTGTCTTTCTCTTCTTATATTTAGTGTTAGTTTTTTATAAAATGAAAATCATTCATTATGGTAGATAATTTAAATAAATAATATTTTTAAGAAAATATTTCTTCTGAGCGAATTCCTATGGGGAAATATAGAAGAAATTTTGAGGTGGTCACAGCATACTAGCTTTAAATGAAATCACAACAAGTATTTCTTCTATATTTGCTGTATATACAAGTATAAATGGAGAAAAATAACGAGGATTGAATTTCATTAAAAGTAGAGGTATATCTATCTATATATATATATATAAGCTAGTATGTTGTGCTCACCACAGGACATTCTTCTATATTTTTTAATACAGATTCGCTCAGTACAGATAATTTATTAAAGCTATTATTTATTAAAATTCCCTACCATAGTGAATGCAGACGATTTTCATCTTAGAGAAAAAATACACTAAAAATACAAAGAAAGACAGTTTTATTCTCTATAAATAATATATTAAAAAATGCGTTTTGACAATGGTTATTGCACTTATCAAATTTTGTACAGTTATACACCAGAGAAGTTGAAATATAGCTTTTCCTTTCTCGGGGAAAATTGCAGTACAGCAGCGCCACCTATTGGCAGATATGCATCCAAATTAAATTAGCATAATGTCTGATGATAATCGTCTTTTCATATATATATATATATATATATATATATTTAATTACACACAATAGAACCTGAGATATATCTTTCCCTTAAATTATGGAAATCGTTGTATAAAACCGCCACCTATTGAATTATTGGTACCAAAAGTGGATAAACAATAATTTATATCATGGTACATCCACATATAAATTTATGTGCAATTTCGTGTAGTAGTTCCTGAGATATAGAATTGAGGAAATCAGTGTATAGCAGCGCCACATTTTGAGAAATTGACATAAAAAGTTGACAGGGACTAGGTTATGTCAAGGTAGATCTACAAATGTATATGAAATTCTCTGCAGTAGTTCCTGAGATATGGCAATCCCTTAAATTGCGGAAATCACTGTATAGAAGCTATCTGTCGAGCGATGGGCACCAAAAGTTGACAGGCACTAATTTATGTCACGATGCATTTATTTATACATTTATATGCAATTATGTGCAGTAGTTCCACAGATACAGTCACCACAAAATTTTTGTCACTCACATACAGAGACACAGACTAATATTTTCTAGAAAAAGTCAAATCGTGATTTGGACTCTCAAAACGTGCAAATTCATCAAAAACCGGAAGTTACAAATTTTTACGAATCTAATACTTTCTTTTATTGAATATAGAAGAAAGCAAAAAAAAATCTTGTAAATTGCGAAATCTTTTCAATTTCCAGAATGTAAATACGAGGTTATACTGTATTTGAATTTATTAATTTATATATTAACAACAGTCGAGAAAGATTTATAATACTTTTCTAATTTTCATACAATTTCTACAAAAGATACATATTAGTTTCGTTGAAGAAAAGAAAACAGATCCAGATACAAATACGGATCTATTTTTCTGGCGGATATCCACGGATACGAATAGGAAGCTCCGATACATGTCTAGTATATGCAGAATGTTTAAATTAGTTACAGAGTTATAAACATGCCTATAAATTTATGTTTATAATTGTAAAAAATATTTGGAAATGTGCTCTCAAGTCGACCCGACTTGCTAAACACCAAACCCGAGCCGCAAGAAAAAAAATTCAGTCAACCCGATCCGAACCCGACCCGCACGAAAAAAATATCAGTCAACCCGACCCGAACCCGACCCGCGGGTCGGGTCGGGTTCGGGTAAAATCGGTTACCCTACTCGATGCAGGACTCTAATCCAACTAGCAGAATCATGTTTTCTTTGAAGGAACAAACAAACGTCCTTTCTCTCTTTTGATATTTCTGTGTTTGATGGCGCGCGGCGCCTACACTGAGTGATGCCAGATGGTCGAAAATTATTTCCCCAAACAGGTCTTCAAATTTTCCCAAATCAGGGTTTTTTTTTTCCGAAAAAAACCCCAGCTTGATTTCTACTAAAAAGGGGGGGAAAAAATCAAGCAGATTTTTCTATGATTTAAGCTGAGATTTTTCCGCAAATGAAGGCAATTTTTGAAAAAAAAATCCCCAAATAACAATAAAGTTATTGAAAGTCTCTAGTCGTAGGGATAAATCATTACATTGCCATCAATGGCAGAAAGTTGAAGAACTCCCCAAATTTGTCCCCAAAAATTTTAGACTTCCCCAAAAATGTCTCCACAAACATTTGGTCCCCAAAATTGTCCTCAGAAGCCTCGAAAATCTCCAAAATGGGGACAAAATCCCCAATCTGGCATCACTGCCTACACTGTAAAAAATATCAGTATTTTACAACAAAAGGTGCTGGCACCGCGGCTGCCAACACATTTGCTGTAAAATTTACAAGCGGCTGCTTTTTATGGTGCTGTAAAATTTACTGCACTTTGCTGTGAATTTTACAAGATGTTGTTTTTAGTAGTGCTGTAAAATTTACTGCACTTTGCTGTGAATTTTACAAGATGCTGTTTTAAAAAGTGTTGTAAAATTAACTACACTTTGCTGTAAATTTTACAACACTTTTTAAAACAGCATCTTGTAAAATTCACAGCAAAGTGCTGTTAATTTTACAGCACCACTAAAAACAGCATCTTGTAAAATTTACAGCAAAGTGCAGTAAATTTTACAGCACCATAAAAAACAGCAGCTTGTAAATTTTACAGCAACTGTGCTGGCAGCCGCGGTGCCAGCACCTTTTGTTGTAAAATACTGAAATTTTTTTTTACAGTGCAGTCATTGCCCGCTTCGCTCGTCACTAAATTTTAAATTGATTATCAAAATTATATATAAAATATATCAATAGAAAATCAAAGAATTTATAAAAAGGTAAATTAAAATTGTCAGAGACCTTTTTGCCTCCTCCACCCCCTGCCAAAGGGGAGGGAATTTACAAAATTCCCTTATAGTATATGTTGGACTCACATAACCAACCCACATATAAAAAATCACACTTCTGAGATAATTTAGAGCAGAGTTACTGTTAGAAACGTGTTTTTTGCGCCCTCCCCCCAAAGGGGGTAAGGGAGATATTTCACAAATTCAATTATAGTGCGTGTTGGGTAGATACAGCACACCCATATAAAAATAAATTGCTTTCCTGGGATAATTTTAAATGGAGTTACACTTGGAAAGGTATCTTTTGTCCCCCCCCCCCCTCCCTTAAGAGGGGAAATGGGAACATTTTACAAAATTCATTTACAGAGGGCTTTAGGCACACATAACCAAACATACACTGAAAAATCACTTTACTGAGAAAAATTAGAAGAGAGTTCCGAGGAAAGGGGGACACTTTACAAAATTCCTTTATAGTGCATGTTGGGAATACTTAGCACACACAGATACTAAAATATTATCGTCCTTAAATAATTTGGAACAGAGTTCGAAAACTGTTTTTGCACGCCTACCCCATATGGATAAAAGAAAGGGAACTTCGCAAAATCCTGTCACAGTTGGTGTTTCATGCAAATAACCAATCCACAAACCAAAATTCATTAATGCAGTTCTCAAAGATTCCCCAGGACAAATTTAATGTAAAAAGTGGGCTCTTGAATCCCTATCGTAAGTTTTGGGTCGGGTTCGGGTCCGGTGCAGGTTGCCAAAAATTCTTTAGTGTGGGCTTGGACCCGACCCGTGCAGGATATGTGTATCAAGAAAAAAAAAATTTTTTTCATATGATGTCAAGAAAACATATAAAAATACTTCTATTTTTATATACTTTTTCGTTTATACATTTAATCTTTTACATTTAAATTCATATAGAAAAAAGCTGTCAAATCTAAACGTGCATTTTTTTTTTTTTTTTTTTTTATTCAATACAATGGCTCGTAATGTAACTTATTTTTAGTTTTAGTTTTCCCTAATTACTTTTTAAAACTTCAAACATGACGCCGCATGTAATCACTCTTTGCATTATTCTATCGTTCATTTGTCATTTTATTTATTTATTTATTTTATTTATTAATTTTTATTTATTTATTTATTTATTTTTGGCAACAGAAGTAAGTGCATTTTATTTTATTTTTTAAGGTTCTTTTTTCATTTGTTTTCAACAGAAGTAAATATAACTTTTTTTTAACTTTTATCATATTGTTTCGATATAGAGAGTGTTCTTTGCTATTGAAATGCCCAGAAGAAGAACATTGATCGGCCGGATTGGGAGACAAATGGGTAGTGAAGTTCATAGAGATATGCACCATTATATAAATAAAAAATCTGGAGTGACTCCACTCGACTTTCCGAACATTGAGTAACTAACAGTTTTGTAGATAAAATAAAGAAAGAGGAATTGCTAAACAAACAAAAGAGAGAAAACCACAATAGAGTGTTTTTTTCTCCATATATCACACGAGGTTTTATTTAACGCTACTGAACTTTGAGCCCTTAGATCATAATGATAAAGAATTTTTCGTTTTGTCCCTGTAAAAATCTATAGATGCTAGATTCACCAAAATGCTTATAGTTAGTGCAACAGTGATTTATAATATTCATACAAATTTTCAGCTCAATTGAATAAGGCGTTTAGATGCTATCGCACTTTTAAAAATTTGGTCTCATAGGCCATAATGATAAAGAATTTTTCTTTGTGTCCCTGTAAAAAAACTATAAGTGCTAGATTCTCCAAAATCTATACAGATTGAGTATCTGTGACCTATAATATGGGTATAAAATTTTTGCTCAATTGAATAAGGCGTTTAGATGCTATCGCACTTTTAAGATTTTGGTCCCATAGGCCATAATGATAAAGAATTTTTCTTTGTGTCCCTGTAAAAAAACTATAAGTGCTAGATTCACCAAAATCTATAGGGTTCGTACTATGGTGACTTACAATATACGTACCAACTTTCAGGTTAATCGAACAAAGCCTTTAGACGCTAGCGTGTTCACAAACATACACACATACACACATACACACATACACACACACATACATACATCATCGTAAAAATAGTGAAAACGGACTCAGGGGACCTCAAAACGTATAGAAACATCAAAATCTCGAATTCGGATTTTTGACATGATTACAATACTTTCCTCACTATAGTGTTCGGAAAGTAAAAATTCTGATAGTGATTTTATTTACTTATTTATTTTTTAAGGAGGAAGTAATTAGTAAGAACATTATCTTTACTCGGAATTATGGATTTTATAAATTTCTTATATTTTTAAAGGTTTAAATAAAAAAGAAGAAGAAGAAGAAGAAAAGAAAAAAACTAGTGAAATTTGAACCACTGAGATATACTAGAATATATTAAATGAAATATCCAAAATTGAATTAATATTTTTTCAAAATTTGCCGATAAACTCGTAAAACGAGAGACACGTGCAGACATAATTTCTAGAAATTTTATCAGGGCAAATGTTAGAAGCAGAAATCAGACATTCAATAGATTGGGATTACATAGCTGCTTAACTTTTAATCTATGAAAAATAAACAGGCTAAATATTCTGTGTTCACTTTTCAGTAGAGCATGGTTTATTTAAAAACGTGCTCTATACACCAGCATGTTTATATGGTTTGTAAATAAAATTTTCCAGAAAATCGATTCCAACGGTTTAAAATATTATATTTTCGTAACACCAGTTTCCTTGAAACCTTCTGATATTTGAAACCTGGATGAGAAATGATATTTGAATTTTAAATAATAAAAAAAAATCGCAGACTAAATTTTTATAGTTAAAACTGTATATACATAATCTTTCACTTTATCTCTGTATTTATGGCGTGTGTTTGCGATATATATATATATATGTATATAAGGATATTTTATGAGTAAAACTGTATACATGTGTACGTACTTACTTTTTAAACGATTTAAGAAATCTTATTATTATTTTTTTTTCTTTAGATAGTAATAATAAACAAGAAAGAAGTATCAATACATGTGTACGTACTTACTTTTTATACGATATAAGAAATCTTATTATTATTTTTTTTTTCTTTAGATAGTATTAATAAACAAGAAAGAAATATCATAATTTGCGTGCTTTTAGAACATTTTTCAACTGTATGTATTCATTACATCATTTAATATTCAATATTTTCATTTAATATTCATTAATTAATTTCATTCGTTTAATATTCAATGTTCATCCTTGAAAATAACATCTTAAAATGTGTTGTTGTTGTTTTTAACTATACAGGAAGAAATAAATGAATATATATATATATATATATATGTAAAATAAAATAAAATAAATAGATAAATAACTGTTTTTGTGATTTTACTTTTAAAATGAAAGCATAAAATAAATTGGTTTTTGCAGCACTCTATTTTGATTAAATATTTCCTTGTTGTATCAAAATATATTTCATTTATACTATCGAAAAAAAGAAAAATAATATCTCACAATAATTGTTTTTATAACTTTTAAAAGGAAAAATAAAATAAATGGCTTCTATGTCGCTTTGATTGCAGCACTCGTGCCTACTTTCTTCACCTGACGAAGGGTCATGTGTTTTTTCATCCCGAAACAATTGTTACGAGTTTATTTCATTTTAAGGTGTTTATTCTAAGTTTTGTACTTATTACTTTAAAACGCCAGTTCTGCAGTACTTTCGTATTAGCTATATATAGGGTAAGAGCTCCAGTGATTGATACTTTTAGAGCAATTGCTGATGTTTTTAATGCTTTAGTCATCAGAAACTATTTTTTGAAATCATAAGTTAAGATATATGGCATGAAAGACTTTCAGAACCACATATATGTTAAAATATATACATTTGATAATAATATATATATTTTTTTATGAATTTTTATTTTACACCCTTTCAATATGTTCCAGTAACTGACACTGCCAGTTTTTTATTTTACCAGTAATTAACATCCTATGCTCCAGTGTTTGGCACTGCTAGTTTTTCGTTTTACTAGATATTGGCCCCCTATGCTCCAGTGTTTGACATAAAATGTTAAAATTCTTATATGCAAAACATGTGCTTTTATTTTTTTACTTATTAATTAATTATTTTGGGAAAATGCCAATCACTGGAGCACCTAACCTATATATATAGTTTTTTTTTTTTTTTTTTTTTTTTTTTGTATCGCACTATATAATGCACTAAAAATTAGTGTTATAAAGAAAAATTTGGTAACGCTGCTGAAAATGTGGTTTGAGGAACTACTACCTACATCCTATAATATATTTGATTAGTTTTGTGCTCTCCTGTACAAGAATCATAAAAACTAATCTTGCGGAAATATATAAGAAGTATTGTTTTATAAATGTGAATCATGTATTCAAACTTCATATGCTTTCTCTGGTATAAAGATATTAAAAAATGCTTTAAAAAAAAAAATCTAGCCTGTCCTCGTCTGTCTGTCTGGATGGCCCCTCTCGGTATTTCAAGTAGAAGAGTAGGCTCTGTTATCTTCAAAGAAGAAAAAAAAAAAACTGAAATGTTTAGTGCATAGTTGCAGAAAATTTTAATTTCTGTCATGCAAATTTATTTCAAGCGGTTACTTAGCTGAAAATTTTATTTTCTAACTGCACATTTCACGAAATACAAGCAAGATTCTTCAATCCACATTTCGTACAAATCTTTCGTTCGCAGGAAAAAGTTCGCAGACTTCGAAATTTGAAGCGTCTCTCCATATTTTGCCCAACATATTGATGAAAACTTTGCCCTAAGCAACAGTCAAAACAGTTTTTTTTTTTTTTTTTTTAAATCTTGGTATGTTGAAAGTTTTTGATTTTGACTGATTAAAATTAACTTATCGAAAAGATAAAGGCATTTGTAGAATGCACGAAATACGATCTAAATCATAAACTAATTGTCAAAATAGGCGTTGCTAAATACCTTAGATGGTGTAATCTATAAAACACACAAAAAATAATGTGTAAATGAATTGAATTCTAGTTTTATTTAAATTGATTTCTTCCCATTCCAAGGATATGTTTTATAAATGAATTGTTTCAAAAATAATTCATTTATCGCAAACTATAATTATTTACATTTTTTAGGTTAATTAATAAATGTGGGGGTGAAAACTTGAGACTTATCATAAAAAAGATTCATTTAAATACAGTGACTAACGAAGTGGGCAAAACCAGCTACTATACTTATGAATCCTTTATCCTGATCGTATAACCTATTCTATATCCGATATTAGGTAACTTATTTACTGAATACTTTATCACAGAGCCTATTAGGATTTCCACATTAACTGAAGCTTATTACTTTAATATTTCTATGGGGAAAATTTCACGGATTTTGGAATATTTTTATAAGTTATATAAGTAGATGTAATTTTAAAAATTAATACCATAAATCAAAGCCGCTAACTCTCCAGGTTTTTCGTCCCCCTCCTCGTTTCTGGAAATTTATTTTGCTCTTATTTAATAGTAAAGTTTTCGATAATAAATAAAGATAATATTTCTATGAAAACTTATTGGTATTTAGAATTCTGGAAAGTTGGCAACTTTGCATAAATGTATCAGAAATATTTTGCTTTTTAAATGGTTATGTATATCAAAGCTGCCAACGGTTCTGGTTTTAGGATACCAGTATTTTTAATAGGAAATTATTATAAGTGTTTGTATCAGTTTTCTATGATTAAATAAAGTAAAAATTTTGATATATATATATATATAAAGTCATCAAAAAATCAGAACAGTTGGCAGCTATGCAACACCTATCTATCTATAATTATCGATCTATATACAATTAAATGAATTAATTCGCCAAAATTTGGCACGAACTTGGGTAACATCGTTTAAAAAGAGACATAAAATATACCAATATTTTATAATAAATTTGATTTTAATTTTGATTAATAAATTTGATTAATCAAATTAATAGAGCAATAGCAGCATGTGTAGTTTGATCGCCATATAAAATTTATAATTACAATGATGGAATACCAGGAAAGTAGACTTGAATTGATCAATGAAAAGCTACATACGGAAGTGAAGCTTTGCACAAGGCAAAACATATTGAAAAAATTAATATGAGTTGTTTCTCCAACATCAATGGATGAGATCAAATATAGAAAATATGAACAAAGTATAACAGAAAAAAAAAAAAAAATATATATATATATATATACATACAGTCGGTAACAAAAGTCTCCGAACACTAGCAAAAATTCCTATATAAAAAAAGTACACTTAATACAGTCTTGTTAAATAAATCCTTGTCGAAACCTGTTTTTTAGACTGACTAAGAACAGGATTCGACAAGGATTTATTTAGCAAAACTGTATTAAGTGTACTTTTTTATATAGGAATTTTGCTAGTTTTCGGAGACTTTTTTTACCGACTGTACATATATGTGTATAACCACTTATATATTAGGCTATTTCATATATATATTAATATACATTAAAGACTAAAATTACTTACCTTACTCGGAAGACAATTTTTGAATAAGAAACACAAAAATCCAAATCGCGATTTACAACCTGAAACTAAAACGAGATCCTTATATTTTATGAATCTAAATTCATGTCTCTCTGTACCTTTATATAAGAAAATTGAAGGGTGGAGACTGGGGGTCACTAAACCAATTTTCAAGAACAGTTTACTCTTATCAATACGGAAGCCCAGTGTCTAAAACTAGAGATTCGCTCAGTTGACTGCAGGTCAAGCATACGATTCCTCGTAAGGTCTATGTATTTATCTGGACGTTTTTGTAAATCAAGTTCTGCTACATGATTCCATGACAGAAGAAGCTACAGGCGCGTGTGACAAGTCTGAAATCATGTTATACAAATGTGTGCGTGCGGAAACATAAAGTTTCTCCCTTTTTTCTCACAATTGTCGTCTGCTTTTTCAATGTACCCGATACAAATTTTGTAAAATTTTGTTGAATTTACAATTTTAGAATCATAGAATTCCTATGACTTATTTGAGGGTTTGATTATAAACTTGTTATTTTGATTCATTTGGGGATTTTAGCCAAATATTTTATAGCTCCATCTTTCAGAAACATTTAAAAGGTGTTTGAATGTCTGCCTGCTCAACAAAAATACACATTTCGGTCTGTTTGTTATCTGTTTGCCTATCAAATGTATTTATGTTTATACAACATATAGAGTATCCAAATAATTGACACCCCTAAATTATAACTTGTTTTCAATAATTATAAAAATTTTAAAAAGTTTGGACTAACATATTTCTATATTCTGCATTTTATTCATTAATTATTCATATTTAAGTAACTTTATTTTCTTTCTGTTTAAAGAAAAGTTACTGCCGCCGTTTTTCACTTTGTGTGCCTGCGATCCTATTTCTTCACGAAAGAGATGATCTTGACGTCTTAAACCTGGACGATAGGTCTAATGCCCCAGCCCTACATCTCCCGCTTCTCGATGTCTTTTTCTAATCAATTTTGTCCTTTTACTACTTACAGTGTGAGCCTTTTTTTTTTTTTTTTTTTTTTTTCTTTTTTTAAACACACTTGACATTCTGACCGCACTTTATAATGTAGAAAACGAAGGAAAAAGAGCTAAAACTCCTTAGAAATAGCATGGGACGAAAACCAAAAAATCTCACAATGTCAAGCGTGTTAAAAAAAAAAAAAAAAAAAAAAAAGGCTCACACCGGAAGTAATAAAAGGACAAAATTGACTAGATAAAGGCATCGAGGAGCGAGAGAGTAGGGCTGGGGCATTAGACCTATCGTCCAGGCCTAATACGTCTCGCCTATTATGTGACTCATCTAAGGAACATCTTATATTGATTTGAAATTTTTATCACTTTAATCAACGAAGTTATCAATTAAAAACTTTGCATTAATAAAGGTACTCTATTTACCACCTTGCAAATAGCTTCTCCTATTACGTTGTTTTTCAATCTCTGGTGTCACATTCACCAGGGAAAATAAAATGTCATCCATGATGTTAAAAAAAAAGTGAAAAAAAAAAAAAAAACAATGAAAAATTGGTACTGTCGAGAGTAGAAATAAGTTATAATTATTACAATACAGAAAACATCTAAAAATAACCGAAATTTAAAAAACATTTCGCAAAAGTTTAATCCAGATGAAATAAATATTTGTTTATATATTAATTTATTCGAGTGTCAGGCGGAAAAGATTTTTAAAAATTCAAAAGATTAAATAGTTGCAAAAGAGAGAAGAAGATTGGGGATTTCAAATTTATTGTCTCATTTGCCTTTGGATATTGTTCAGATGATACCACGAGAACTAGAAAATAGTATTGAACGTTATAATTACGTTAAATAACTATTTCTTTAGCGTTTTAAGTTAAACTCAGAAACTTTTAAAAAGGCATTTAACAGACATTAATGTAGACCAGTTCCTATATATATATATGTATTCATATGTATGTATGTATATATATTTTTTAATTTAAAACATATTTAGACAGTTGGCTAAATGGGATCAAATTTAGCATACAGCTCGTTTTAAAATTTAACGCTGAAATTATTCGGACATTTTTCAAAAAGTACTTCATTTCTGCGACCACGACAGCCATGTTAAGCCATGTTATTAGCCGTGCGTTTAAAATATAGGTAAATTATAAAATACAATCGAACCTCATTGACGTGAATCTCAAGGGTAATAAAAAATTTGTTCATGTTACCAGTTCATGCTATCAGTAACTCAGAAACTGATTTTCATTCTGATGGGGATTGTGGAAACAGTTCATGTTAAAAGTAATTCAAGTTAAGCGTGTTCAAGTTAACGATGTTAGACTGAATAATGAAAATAAGGAAATATTCACATAAATTACTTTTTTTTATGTATCAGACTAGGTCATATTCTAGAAAAAATGAACTTTGAAAAATTACGTCTTTATTGTTGTAAGCGTCATTTTAAAGATTAAATTAGAAATATACATACAGTATTACACATATTGTCTTAAATTAACTAAAAAATGCAATAGTAAAAATTGTAGGCATTAGAAAAAATGTGTACACAATTTTTTTTCTTGGACAAAAATTAATACCAAAAAATTCACAGCTAAATAATGACAAAAATTTAAAAATTGCCAAGAGAAAGGAGAAATATACTAAAGCTGTAACGCTAAATGGTTCCATTCGCAATGGTTCCATATTACGAATTTCCACCTATTCTTAAAAAAAGGAAGGGGGGGGGGTTACTGTCGCCACTGTTCATTTTGTCAGTCTAGCATATACGTCCGCTCAAAATGGGGTCAAATTGTATTAATAAGTTGTCGAATGTTAAGAGAGATTTTTGACACATTGTTTCCTCAAAAAAAAAAAAGATGTAGTGTTAAATATTATGTCTTTCAATGTGATTTCAAATATGGGGATTTACATAATATTATTCTGATTTTGCATTTGCTCTGCCCTATTTATGACAGGTAAAACTGTGCAGATACCTGCAAAGATTGAGCGAAGGGAGTCGGTCGGGGGTTGAGATGGCGAAACCTCTCTCGGGGGATTGGTGAGCGGAGTGAGCAGGAGGTTGAACTCCTTAGTATAACGAGGCCCACCAGCGGCCTAGCGGTTCTGTGCTCAAAGTTTGTATATGGGAAGTGCCGGGTTCGATTCTAGGTCGCGCTCATCGACCTAGCCGTTCGGTGTTATTATTCTGATTTTACCTTTGTTCTGCTCTATTAATACCCCTATTTATGACAGGTAAAACTGTGCAGATACCTGCAAAGATTGAGCGAAGGGAGTCGGTCGGGGGTTGAGATGGCGAAGCCTCTCTCGGGGGATTGGTGAGCGGAGTGAGCAGGAGGTTGAACTCCTTAGTATAACGAGGCCCACCAGCGGCCTAGCGGTTCTGTGCTCAAAGTTTGTATATGGGAAGTGCCGGGTTCGATTCTAGGTCGCGCTCATCGACCTAGCCGTTCGGTGTTATTATTCTGATTTTACCTTTGTTCTGCTCTATTAATACCCCTATTCATGGCAGGTAAAACTATGAAGATACCTGCAAGGATTGAGTAAAGCGAGTCGGCCGAGGAGTGAGATGGCGAAGCCTCTCTCGGGAGATTGGTGAGCGGAGCGAGCAAGAGGAGGAACTCCCCCACCAGCGGCCGAGCGGTTTTGCACTCAAAGCTGGTAGACGGGAAGTGACAGGTTCGATTCTAGGTCACGTTCATCGACCTAGCCGTTCGGTGTTTTCCGTGGTTTTTTCCGAATACGGGCGAGGACCACCATGAAGGGTGCACCACCTGTAGGCCTAGGACCCTAATCTAACCTTACAATCAACCAACCTTAGTATAACGAATTTTAAGTCTGCAATTAAGAACTTTTCTTCTTTAAAATTTTAACATTATATTAACTAAAAAAAAAAAAAAAAAAGAAAAGAAAGAAAGAAAGAAAGAAAAAAAGAAAAAAAGAAAAAGAAAAAAAAAAATAGTCTCATATCTTGCTGATAAATTACGCTATTATTCAAAGCCTATATTGTTTAAGTTATTGAAAACGCACTATCTAATGTACAACTATTGAAAAGTACATTTTTATGTACTTGAACAGATTTATATTCTTTCCCAAAGCTATTTATAATTTATCTCCTTAAAAACTACAGCATGTGAATCTCGTGAATTATTTTCTGAAAAATAATACATAGCAAAGTAAAAATAAATAAATAGATAAAACAAACAAATTACCATATTTTTTATTAGGTAAAAGAAAGAACTTGACCTGGTAAACTTGGAACCGAGCTACCGGACTGCGAATACAAAAAGCTTTATTGAAAGAAAAGAATGAATTAAGAGAAAAAGAGAAGACAGAAGGACACCTTTTGTCTTTTTTCTGTTAGTTGTAAAAAATACAAATTAACAATAGAAATGGCTTTAGAATCTTGGTTCGGTTTAGAAAGGTTTGGAAGAGACAATAAGACACTAGTTACAGGCTGCCATTTATTTTTAATGTATTTAATTTAAAATATGCTTCAAATTATGCTTTAACTTTGTGTAAGGACTTTTAAACGGGTTCTTCTATTTTAATTTTTCAATTTATTATTAAGACTTGAAGACTATTTCTTTCAGAAAAAAAATAGGGCCAGATAAAAACAGTTTTTCTCTTTTTTCTTTTCTTTTCTTTCTTTCTTTCTTTTCTCTTTTTATTTTATTCAGCGAAAGGAAGTACTGGATTCTCTTAAAATTTTCGACTTCCGGTTTTTGATAGATTTTGAAAACTTCAATAAGTCCACGTGTATTCTGTCTGTGTGTTTATGCATATATTATTTATATGTGTGTCTAACAAAAATTTTGTTGTAGCTCTAGCTCCAGTGCTAATGCACAGAATCTCGTATACTTTATATGCACACTACCGGAAGATAAAAAAAAAAAAGAAAGAAAGAAAGAAAAGAAAAGAAAGAAAGAAAAAGAATACACCAAGAAGGAACTAGCGAATGATCATGAAATTTGCGTAGGTTAACTTGACTTGATGGAGTACTTGATGAATCCTTTAAAGTTTCTTTCTTTTTAGGACGGAGGACTATTAGTCTGAATCTACGGGTAAAACTTTGTCGCCAGTTTTACGATGGTTGAACATTTTTCGCAATCGGAAATTTGTCGAAAATATAATTGACTAATTTGAAAGCGATGCTATAATTTGGAAAAAAAAAAAAAACTAATAGTCCTCCGTACTAAACTAAATTCTGCTTTTGCCAGAATTTCATTAAAATCTTTATTATTGTTATTATTATTACTTTATTTATTTTTTATTTATTTATTTTATGTTATTTTATTATTTATTTATTATTATTATTTTTTTTTTTTTTAAGAAAAATAAAATAAAATAAAATAAATAATAATCAGTTTCGAAACGAACAGTATCTAAAATGTTGAAGAAGCCCCTTTTTCGACAAAAATACATAATTTATTTCAATTTTTAATTGTTGCCAAAAAAGTTTATGAGTTGATTTTAAACTTTTTTTGAAATGAAAATAAATTCACGCATAAATATTAAAATTGATATAAAACTTTGTTGAAAATTAAACTTGCTGGGTAAAATTGACGTCATTATAGCTCTAAAGGCTTGTTTTATTTTATTTTATTTTATTTTATTTTATTTTATTTATTTATTTATTTATTTATTGGCATAAAGAAAAAAGAAATATTTACATACAAATAAAAAGAAATTTCTATGAATCTTTGTAAAAATTTTAACTTGCAGGGTAAAACTGACGTCATTATATATAAATGTGGAAATTTATAAGAACCTCTTCTATTTGCAGCAATTGGTGCAGGAATAACTTTCACTATTTCCACTATATCACTTATTCAGATATAAGCTATTTCATTTCGATGTTTAGGTCATTTGAAATAGCCTCGGATTCTTCCATGACCAAGCGAAGTGTGACGTCACTGACCGTCCGTGTATGCAAGAAAAATATTTCCTATGTTAATCGCCCACTGGATTTTTTGTAAAAAAATTATTAAAAATTGAGGGAAATTATTTCCCGATTTCAATCCCCATATTTATGTATAGATATGCATTAGTTATCGTGTGCATGCGTTAGATTAAGTTGTTTTTGCTGTAAAATTAATAAAATTTGAATTTTAAATTTCAAAACTCGAGAAAAAGAAATGGCAAACTTCCATATTCGAATGAAAACAGAAGCATTTCATCCCAAAGTATAATATTTACACAATAAATATCCAACTAATATACTAATTAAGAGGAAAATTATAACTATTCTATCATAATTTGAAGTCAAATTTGTTTTCAAATGTCTAAATAAAGTGTTTGATATAAGATACTGATATGTTTCAGCGGAATAGATTTCATATCTGTCATTCTTGGCGAAAAAAAAAAAAATAATAATCGCCAAATTATCTGGCGAACACATTTAATTCCTTTCAAAAATCATGGTTATTTTAACAACTTATATTAAGAAATTAATGAATAATATGAAACAACATTTCGTACAATACATATTACGAAAATATATATCTGGCATGTATATTTTCGTATTACGTTTTTTAACGCCAAATGCAAAAAACGCCAAGGATGACAGAGTCTTGAAATTTAGAATTAAAATTTTGTCAATTTGACAGCAAAATCACTCAATCTAACACATGCATACGATAACTAATACATATCTATACACAAATATGGGGATTAAAATCAGGAAATAATTTTCCTCGATTTTTAATAATTTTTTCAAAAAATCCAATGGGCGATTAACATAGGAAATTTTTTTCTTGCATCCGCAGACGGTCAGTGACGTCATCACTTCGCTTGCGTATTTACTAACTGGGATTATTAAATATGTATATATATATATATATATTAATATTATTCATGAGCTTATTTCAGAAATATCTTTCTCTGAAATGTCCTACACGTTATGTCACGTGAGGGACAATATAAAATATCTTTTAATTAATCTAAAAATTGATATTATTTTAAAACATTTTCTGCAAAGTTTACACATGATATAGTTCCTTATAAGCCACCTTCTTTTCAAAATACAATTCTTGGTTCAGCAACAATATCAAAAATCACTTTCATTCTGTCACGTGTGGAACATAAATTTAAAATAGCTTTACTTTGAAATAGTTTAACTTATGCTGCAATAAAATTCTTAAAATACTGCATAAAACAAAAAAGATACATAACGATTTTAAACTGTAATAGCAGAAATCACTAAGTCAAGAAGAAAACAGTATTAGATTGCTTTGAAATCTACATTTTTTGACTACATGGAATTCTGGTGATAGTAGCCATCTTTGAAGCACTGTTGCCACTCAAAAAATGTAAAATACTGAAAAAATTTTCTTAAATACATATTATTTGGACTTTCATTTTTTACTTTCTCTTACCCATAAGGTAAGTACCCATAAGTATTGTTTTTGGGTCAAATTTTCGAACGCGAGTTTTTGTTATATTTACATGCTCTGAGGTCCCCTGAATACGAAAATCATGTTTTTAGCAAATGGTCTGTGTGTATGTCTGTCTGTGTGTGTGTGTGTGTGTGTGTGTGTCTGTCTGTCTGTCTGTTATCAGCATATCTCAAAAACAAATTATGGCAGTAAGCTACAGTAAGCTTTTCGTTAAGATCAAGCAAATGGTTCGTGTACAGGGACAATCAAGAGCATTCTAATACATTACGTCTATGAGGGAAATTGCAGGTAAGTAGAGTTTAACGTCTATAGACTGCACTAAACCAAATGAAACGAATATATATTTTTTTGTAATAGAGATAGTCAACAGGGAAAATTTTTTTTTGTGTATGTTGGAACCTGGCCTCCCCCCCCCCCCTCAGGGGAAAGTCCCCTCGAGGGGAGTAAATTTTCATGATGGGTATCTTTCAAAAGAGCTCGCCAATACCTTTAAAACGAATTGTTGAACCATCGATCTGCGATAATTTAAAACAAAGTTATTGATTTTTTTTTTTACTTTTAACGAAATTTTTTTTTTTTTTTTTTTTTTTTTTTAATATTGAGAATAAAATGGACTTTTTTTTGGATATTTAGTGTTATACTACTTCTCTAATATGGAAATCGTCTGCATTATCATAAAAGATAATTTTTTTAAATAATAATTAAAATAAATTATTTTTAAGAACAGAATTATTTTTTAATAGCCGAATTAAATTCTATATAAATGTAGGTGCATTAATGAAGCGGGGGGTTCAGGGGGGCGGTAGCCCCCCCTCACACAGAACTAATTATCATATAAAACTCTTCCGAAGCCTAATTTGAATTGTTTAACACAGGTTTATATAACAGTACTCGTTATCTTACCTATTAATCTGCAACCTGTATTTATAGTATTAAATTTCAGGGTAAGAGAAAGTCGTGTGAGTGACACACCAGATTATTTACTTTCTCTTACCCATCAGGTAGAGAAAGTATGGTTTTTGGGTCAAATTTTCGAACGCGAGTTTTTGTTATATTTACACGTTTTGAGGTCCCCTGGGTACGAAAATCATGTTTTCAGCAAATGGTGTTTGTGTATGTCTGTGTGTCTGTGTGTGTGTCTATCTGTTATCAGCATATCTCAAGAACAAATAGTAGCAGACATTTCAAACTTGGTATTCTAAATGTGTATCATATAGGGATGCTACAGTAAGCTTTTCGTTAAGATCAAGCAAATGGTTCGTGTACAGGGAAAATCAAAAGAATTCTAATACATTACGTCTATGGGGGAAATTGCAGGTAAGTAGAGTTCAACGTCTATAGACTGCACTAAACCAAATGAAACGAATATATATTTTTTGTAATAGAGATAGTTAACTGGGGAAAAAAAAATTGTGTATGTAGGATCTTCGCTTCTCCCCCTGTGGAGGAAGTCCCCCTCGAGGGGAGTAAATTTTCATGATGGGTATCTTTCAAAAGAGCTCGTCAATACTTTTAAAACGAATGGTTGAACCATCGATCTGCGATAATTTAAAACAAAGTTATCGACTTTTTTCACTTTTAACGAAAAAAAAAAAAACTAGAAAAAAAAAAATCGTCTTTTTTTTTTTTTTTTTTTTTTTTTTTTAAATATTGTTTAATATTGAGAATAAAATGGACTTTTTTTTTTTGGATATTTAGTGTTATACTACTTCTCTAATATGGAAATCGTCTGCATTATCATAAAAGATAATTTTTTAAAATAATAATTTTAATAAATTATTTTTTAAAAACAGAATTTTTTTAATAGCCAAATTAAATTCTATATAAATGTAGGTGCAGTAATAAAACGGGGGTTGAGGGGGGCCCCCTCACACAGAACTAATTATCATATAAAATTCTTCCGAAGCCTAATTTGAATTGTTTAACTCAGGTTTACATAACAGTACTCGTTGTCTTACCTATTATTCTGCAACCTATATTTATAGTATTAAATTTCAGGGTAAGAGAAAGTCGTGTGAGTGACACACCAGATTATTTATTATATAAAATGTCCTGTTTTCCGTGGGGAAAGCCATCCCTTCCGTGGAGGATCAAAATTGTAATGGCATGTCTCCGGACCACCTCTAGGAGTGTGTCCCAGACCGTCGCCAATTGCCCATCTGCGCAGCACTAGTGCGACGTAAAACATATCCATCCTGTTTTCCGTGGAATCCCCCAACTATTGAAAAAATTAAAAAAAGGAAAGGAAGAAGGAAGAACAAAATGCATTTATAAGTTTTGCAAGTGTAGGAGCATCATTCCCCTGGGAGGCGTAAATTTTCAATATCAGTATTTTTCACCTGTAACATAAATGGTTGAATCGTGTATCTGTGATAATTTGAAACAAAGTCACCTAATTTTTTTCTTAAAATAAATAAATAAATAATAAACAAATAAATCTGAAAAATTTATTTTATAAGATGTTGTATACAGGGCATAAAAATGATTTTCTTTCAACATTTAGAGTAATACTTCTCTGAGATGAAAACTTTCTGCATTCATTCTGGAAAGTAATTTTAAGTTATAATAATTTTAATTAATAATTTGCTTTTCGTGAATTTGTAAAGGGAAATATAGAAGAAAGTTTTGTGGTAACTACAGCATACTAATTTTATTTTCTTTATTAATATATTTTAAGCGATATACTTCCACCTTTTTTTATATTATTATTTGTGCGTGCGTGAGTAAACTCTAAAGTGATTACACTGAGAGTTACCAATTCATCTGCAAATTTACGAGTATTTCAATTTTTAGTTTCGATGTGTTTAAAGATAGATGTGAATATCATGCAAGCAAAGGTGATATTTATTATTTTTATTTATATTTAAATTTAGGGGGAAATTATCGATTTATTGATTTCTTGACTTATTTACTTTCAAGAAATTTTTCATGTCTGTTTCTATTAAATTAAAATAGAGAAAAAAATTATTAAATTAAAAAATTATACAGACACGACATTATTTCATTATTTAAAACATGAAAATCTGACATTGACAGATTTTAATTTAGTGCCAGAGGCCTACTGCTAAACTTGTTGATATCGACAAATTCTTCTTTAGTTAATTCGTGACGATCTAAATTCCATGATAAAATTTTCATTAAATCAAACCAATGTGTTTCAGCTGCAGATATTGTAACAAATAACGTTGGAAGTCCAAACTGTCTTATAGCCGCAAAACAACGTTTTTTCTCTTTTTCCCAATGAGGGGGTGGTGTGCTTTGGGGGGGACTTATGTCAAAGGTGTGCCTTGGGGGGGGACTCATGTCAAAGTTGTACCTTGGGGGGGACTCATGTCAAAGTTGGGCCGGGGGGGGACTCATGTCAAAGTTGGGCCTGGGGGGGACTCATGTCAAAGTTGGGCCTGGGGGGGGGACTCATGTCAAAGTTATGCCTTGGGGGGACTTCATTCAATAAATCCCCATTCAATAAACCGACTGAAATAGGCCCTTAGCACTATTAAGAGTGTATTATAAAAATTCGACAACGCTGTACCGACTGAAATAGGGGTACCTTGGGGGGACTCATGTCAAAGTTGGGCTGGGGGGGGGACTCATGTCAAAGTTGTGCCTTGGGCGGACTTCATTCAATAAATCCCCATTCAATAAACCGACTGAAATAGGCCCTTAGCTCTATTAAGAGTGTATTATAAAAATTCGACAACGCTGTACCGACTTAAATAGGGGTACCTTGGGGGGGGACTTATGTCAAAGTTGTGCCTTGGGGGGACTTCATTCAATAAATCCCCATTCAATAAACCGACTGAAATAGTCCCTTAGCATTATTAAGAGTGTATTATAAAAATTCGACAACGCTGTACCGACTGAAATAGGGGTACCTTGGGGGGACTCATGTCAAAGTTGGGCCTGGGGGGGGACTCATGTCAAAGTTGGGCCTTGGGGGGACTTCATTCAATAAATCCCCATTCAATAAACCGACTGAAATAGGCCCTTAGCACTAATTAAGAGTGTATTATAAAAATTCGACAACGCTGTACCGACTGAAATAGGGGTACCTTGGGGGGGACTCATGTCAAAGTTGGGCCTGGGGGGGACTCATGTCAGAGTTGGGCCTTGGGGGGACTTCATTCAATAAATCCCCATTCAATAAACCGACTGAAATAGGCCTCTAGCACTAATTAAGAGTGACCTATAAAAATTCGACAACTGTACCGACTGAAATAGGCTTCTAGCACTAATAATATTAATAACTACAAAATAGGGTAATAAATTGGATAAATGACAATAAATAAAGTGTTATCATGAATAGAATAAATGAAGTGAATAAGGTTTTTGACACAAAGTAAAAGAGGTGAAAATAAAGTCTTATATAATGGGCCCATTCCTTTACATAGGTGTTGGGGTTTGGAATAAGACCGATTGCCTCGCCCGAATTAACGCGAATTTCGTAGAAAAATAGGGATATAACGATAGAAAAGTACAATTTTTACTTTCTCTTACACAAATGGTAGAGAAAGTATTATTTTTGGGGTCAAATTTTCGAAATTGATTTTTTTGTTATATTTACACGCTTTGAGGTCCCCCGAATCAAAAAATCATGTTTTTAGCGATTGGTCTATCTGTTTGTCTGACTGTGTGTCTGACTGTACGTCTGTGTGTCTGTCTATGTGTCTGTCTGTTATCAGCACAACTCAAAAACAAATTATAGCAGAATGTTCAAACTTGGTATTCTAATTGTATATCACACGGGGATACTACACTAAACTTTTCGTGTATGATTAACGGTATTTGGATCGTTTAAATTTAATTTTTATCGGGTGAAAATAAAGGGGGAAAAGGAGCCCAACAGTTGTGTTGAATTGAAGTGATTCAATTTCTTTGTGTTTCATTGTTAATTACTATCATATTAATCAATTTTACGTTCATACATAAGTTCATGACCTCCAGTACAAAGGTTACTACTATGACCGAAAGAAGCATGAAATGATGTGATATAATAAAATTAAAAATATGTATAATATATTAAAGTGTGTATATGTGTGTTTTATTTTGTAATATGCATGTGTTTCATTTTAAAAGGCGTGTGAGCATAAGCATATATTTAAATGTTTGTGAGTATGTACGTTAAAAGCTTCTATTATGTATGTCTGCTAGCCTGTTGCAGTGGCTAACAATAATCACTTGCGTACTTTGGGGCAGTAAACTTACAAAAGCACCTTTTTTTTATGAGATTTCTTTTTTTTTTTTTTTTTACTTTTTTTTATCCATATACGTGGTACAGAAAGTATTGCTTTCGGGTCAAACTTTCGAATTTGAGTTCTTGTTATAGGTTATATGTTTGTTATATGTTTTGTTATACACGTTTTGAGGTGCCCTGAATGAAAAAAAAAAAAAAAAAAAAACTTGTTTTAAGCGGTTGGTCTCTGTGTGTGTGTGTGTGTCTGCTTGTCTGTTATCAGGATATCTCAAAACAAATAATAGCAGAAAGTCAAATTTGGTATTCTAAATACGTATCATATAGGGATGCTACACTAAACTTTTCGTTGAGATCAAGCAAATGGTTCGTGTACAGGGGTATCAAGAGAATTCAAATACATTATGTCTATGGGGGAAATTGCAGGTAAGTAGAGTTTAACATCTATAGACTGCACTAAACCAAATGACACGAATATATATTTTTTCATGTGCATGAAAACAGGTTTCATGTAGAATATAGAAATCATTCACTGTTCGTTTACAGGGCTACACAAAAGAACTAGATTATAATGCAATAATACTTGAAAATTTATGGAAGTGTACTTTAGGTTGTGCCGTGTGTTATTAATATAGGATTATATTTGTGTGCACCATATGATGTGTACATAACTTTCAGAAGATATACAGTGCTGCCAATATTTAAGCCATAACATTATTTTTTATTTGCTAGTGGAAATGTTTTACTATAATATTATACCACGTCCAGGAAAGCTGCTCAGGAATTGAAATTAACTCCTCATAGGGTGAATAATGTATTTTTTTAAAGCTAAATATTCACTGCTTTTTTTTTTTTTTTTTTTTTTTTTTTTGTATATTTGCACGTTTTGAATCTTCCTGAATACCGCGCGCGCGAAGTCAAGTTTTATAACATGATCTTTCTCTGTGTCTGTTAGAGTAAACTAAAAAGAAATAATTTCAGGCGATCCAAATGATACATTTTGAAGTTAATACGTTTGTTACTAGAAAAGTTTGTTTAAGATTGATAAGTTTCAAGGAATGATGCATGTGAAAGTTGTTTGAATAATTTTAAATGAACTTTTGAAATAACAGATTTGAATTCCATATAAGTGTAGGTACAATAATGAAACGAGGAGGGGGGAGTTGAGGGCGGCGCTAGCCCCCCTCACATAGAATGTTTTCTCAAATAAATCTGTTCCGAAGCGTAATTTGAATTGTTTTAACCTAAGTTTACATAACAGTACCCGCTATCTTAACCCTTAATCTCTAATCTGTACTTATAGTATTCAATTTTCGGGTAAGAGAAAGTCGTGTGAGTGACACACGAGATTATTTTCATAGGTACAAACAAATAAATGAATTTCATTATTATACCATACGGCCGCACGACCTGTGTACACTTAACTACTGACTTGGTATTATAATTTTGTAATAAAACTGTAACTTGAATAATAATGTTGGCTTCTGGAATAATCCAAATATTACTTATAATATGGAAATTCCTTTTAAATTATTGAAATCTATAAATTAATTTAAAATCTCTGAAAAACTTTCTTTCTTTCTTTACGGGACGGGAGGTTGTAATTAATGAGTTATCTTTTAGGAGGTTTGTATATAATTAGCCATAAATAGTTAAAACTTTTATCTCCAAACGACTAGGCCAACGAACACAGCCTGGGATCGAAATATCATCTCTAGTCTACTCGCTTCTAGAGGGTATTTTTATTCAAAAATTTGAGCATGTAAAAGAGCAACATATATAAATAAAATTTTGTAAAATTTTCATTAAACAATTTGGAAAAATCAGCCTGAGGGTCCTGCATTCTAGAGGCACTTCAGAAAAGTGCTGGACGCGATTTCTCAAAAACTAATTCAACAATCTTATTGAAATTTTGCGCATTTCTACAAAATAAAATTGACTAATGCTTAAAAGAAAAAAAAAATTTCAACTAATTTTACAAGGATTAACTGGGTAAAATGTACTGAAAAATGCGCTGCTCATGTGTTTAATTCTGAAAAAAATTCAAAATTCAGAATTTTTTTTTTTTTAATCCTTCCTCCAAGTACTTGTCAATTCTATTTGTAGAAGTGTGCAAATTCCATTAAGATTGGTGCATTTTGAGAAATCTTGTCCATCGTTTATCTGATGGATTCCGAAAACCAGGACTTACCGGCTGAAATGTCCAAATTTTTTAATAATACTTTTATAAAATTTTGTTTAAATATTGCTGCTTTATGTGCTCAAAAATTTGAATAAAATTTTATTTAATATATATACTATATCTATTGAAAACCTTTTCAAACATTACAAGAAATAAAACCAATATCACATGAAGAACTAAAAAATAAAAAATAAAAATAAATAAATAAAGATTACTAAAAAATTGACCATTCTGACATTAATACATACAACATCATTACTTTTTCAAGGGCATAGAATGAATGCTGCATGCAAATTAGGAGATATTTCTGTCGTGCTGTATGCAATTTGCTAAAAATTTACAGCACGCTAAGCCCAATATCACCCATAAGCATGAAAATAATTTAAAACTCAAACAGAAAGAGGAAAAAACCAAGTGTTATATCTACAGACACCAATATCACTTAATAAATAAATTTAATCCTAAGATTAAATTAAAAAAACCCAAAATTATTACTCACTCTACAACTGCAAAACACACCAAAAACAGCTCAAACGCACCACAACAACCTGAATCTAGTTAAATTTACAGTTAATTAGAGAGTCGTATTTATCTACTGAACTATTAAGTAAAAATAAAATTTAGTTTTAAATGTTTCTGCTAATTTTAATAACTAATAAACCTTAAAATTAAAATATTTATTTGATTAAATTTTAATTTATAACTTACATTAATTTGAGATGCGTATGTTCGCAATTCATAAGTAACATGCGAAGGTAGAGATGTTTCCTATGGATGCAAAAGAACAAGATAGGAAGGAATGATAGCGCCCTCTGTTAGAGTGAAACAGAATATATATATATATATATATATATATATTTAATATTGCTTAATAAAACTTAAACTAGTGATAGCTTTTTAAATTAACCTATTGGAGAATGGGACACTTAATAAAAAACATCATGCAGTATGTAATTAAAAGTTATTAATTAAAACACAAAAGCTGAGAAAATGTCTTTAGAAAACCGGACAAATTAAATTCACCAAACTGTTTTTTTTTTTTTTTTTTTTTTAAGGTTTTGGTAATTATTACTAATTTTAAAATTAACTAATTTGATAGTTAATAATGAAGTATTAAAAACTATTAGAAGTTAGAATTTGTTTAGATTTAACTGTTAAAATTTAAATTTAGAATCTATAAAGCAATAACATTGTTTATTTTATTTATTTATTTATTTATTTATTTATTTTTTTGCGTGTGTAGGTGTGTGTAATATGCAAGCACCATAACAAGGATTAGAAGAAATTAGAAATAAGGTTTAATTATTGAATTTACTAGAAATTTAGAATAACCATAAAGTCTAGCCTGAAAAGAGATAGATTTAACGTTTTTACTTTTATATTTATCAGAACATAGATGCTTTATTCTATATAGGAAGTTAATGAGAATATTTTTGTAAATAGTTTTATGTAAACATTATTTGTAATGAGTAAATAAATTAACATTAAAAGAAAATTCTTTTCTCTTATCAAAAATATCAAAATCTAAGTTGCCATTGTCATTATATATTTTTAAATCTAGAAAGTTTATTTCTTTATTTATCATATCATTCGTAGTTAATAAAAAATTATTGGGATAATTATCTATAAAGGTGTTAGATTAAAATCATTAAAGTAAAAAACGATAATATCATCAATATATCTGTATGTATAAAGAGAAAAGTTGTTTCTTTTTAGCCTTCGAAATTCGTATAATTACGTAGTAATTACTCATTAACTTATTTACTGAGATAATATTGTAATACTGTGACCATTGTTGTACGTATTTAAAGTTAAAAAAATCAAATCAAGATGTGTTTTTTGGCTTTGGTATTTTTATTAACACTTTGTGTAAAAACGCGTCTTAGTTAAAAAATAAGAATTAAAATGAATAGTCAAAAATAAAGACTTGAAACAAGCAAGAAAAATCAAAAATATTTTATTCAATAAAAATAAAATATTCAATAAATAATTATGCCAATAAATAAGGACATTTATAAGTGCATGAAAGAACAAAGTGTAAAAACAAAGCACAATATACTATACACAATAATGAATATGATTATGGTAAAATTTATCAGTTTAAAATTAATTTATCAGATAAAAAGATTCCTTTGTACAAACTTGAAGTTTACAATTTTTATTTATTTATTTATTTTTGTTATAAATCATACATTTTTAATTACAAACCAGCCAAAGTATCTTTTTAGAACAAGTTTTTTTTTACAAAATTTTCTTGTAAGATATCCTAGAAAACTATAGAAAAATACGTGATATAAAAAATTAAAATAAAAATTGCATTTAATACTAAAGTAATAGAAAGGTATTAAATCTTGAGTAAAATTAAAGATATATTTATCAAAAACTTTTAATGTTTCTGTTGATTATCATTTCCATATTAATCCATGCCTGTGAGATGAGGGATTGTAGAAAATTGATATGCAGTATAGCCCTTCGGTATATAGCTGCAGACAAGTAATAAGCGCGATATAATTATGTGTGCAATTTAATAATTAAAAATTATTGAGAAATATAATCACATAAGACTTCAAATAACATAAGTTTACAAGAATAATATTGGCACAATTTCGTATGGTAATTTTAACTGATACACATGTTGTTAGATGCACTGATATAGAAAATGAAGCCAATTTTCCTCTATCGCCTATAGATTTTTGTCAATACAGGGTGTCTACCAACACACTTTCTTCATTTTCAGTCGTTTCAAGTATGCTTCCATGATTAATTATAATTCATGAGGGAAACAAAAGTTACAATAAAATTATATTGGGGGAGGAGTCACGAAAAAATTATGTAGATAGACACCCTGTATCGACAAAAATCTATATGCAATAGAGAAAAAGTAGCTTTAGTTTCGGTTTCAACGCATCAAAAAACTTAAATATCAGTTTAACAGTGTTAGTTAAGTTTTTACGTTGCACTAATGCTAAACTAGGGTCAATTGGGGACGATCTGGGACTCAGACCTAAGAATTAACAAAAAGAATAAACTACAGAAAAATGTTTTATCTTATTAATACAAAACAGTTTGTTTTGCAAACGAACTTTAAGAAAAATCAAATTAACTGCAAGATGATTTAATGATTTCGTATAAAACTAGATGATCACAATTCAATAAATTAATTATGTAGATGTAGATAATTTCTATTTTCGGGTTTAGATTCCTTTCCAGATTGCAGTCTTCTTTCCCTTTGTCTTCTTGTAGAAATAGTCCAGAGAATGGGGACATCTGTGGTATTCCGCTCGGCAATCCTGGAGTTTTTCACCTTTCTCTGCTGCTTCTTCATAATATTCGAAAACATATTTTGCCAGTGGGATAATTCGTGGATTCCTTATTTCTTTTCTCATTTCACTAAAAAAATATAAAATATTGAATAAGATATGGAGTTACGTGAAAGAAAAAGAAGACAACTAAAGCATTTTATCAGGGAAAACTTTTTATTTTAAAATAATTTAATCCCATACTTAACATTCTAATTAAAACTTCCTAATTATAATAGTAAATAGAGTTTAAAGGCCTACTTGGAAATTTCTGCACACGTTTTCGGTACGGAGCCGTACCATCTTCAGGTATTATTCCAGGTGTCTGCTGCCTCTTCTGTTCAACACTTCAGCCACTCCTTTATTTTCTTCTTGAGAGTGAGTCTGAAAAGTTTGCAGAAATTTCCAAGAAGGCCTTTAAACTCTATTTACTATTATAATTTAATTCCATTCTTTGAATTTAATCTCATTCTTTGAATTTTAATTCTATTTTTTTGAATATGTTGTCTTTAATCATTAAAAAATAAATAAATAAATAAGTTTTTTGCTAAGAAAAAAGGTCACATTTCCAAAGAATTAAATTTAAAAGAAATGGAATTCGAAAAATTCTACTTTTCTATGAGATACCCTTAATATTGTCGAGGGGGGGGGGGAAGAAACGATATGTGCAGTTTTTTGTTTCAGCACTTACTATAAAAATTAAGTTGCATAAAATTAATATCTAATGAAAATCTACCCGCGGTGGACATTGTACCACCAGTGGCCATTTTTAAATTTAAACGCTAAAAATAAGCTTTCTATATCCTGCCTATATTTACCTCGCATGCAAGGTTGGTGTTACAACCCACTGCTATTAATATCTTAAACTACGAAGATTTTAAGTCGTCAATTCTAGTATGAGATCAGTTTAATTAAACAGGAAGAATATTTTAACATCTTAACAATGTTTCCCGTTGTTTTGAATAAGGCAAGTTAAGTTTTAATTGTTTTGTATCTACTTATTTCGAACTGATTTCTAGTACCACCAGTGTTCTTATAGATAACAGAGTATGCAGAATTCATTTATGTTGTAAGAATTTTGATTTCGTAATTGAATATTATGTTTTTATTGGTGCCCATTACTGTTACCGCCATTGCCAGTAATGAAAAGTCGTGTCCAATTACTGGGTCCTTTGACATTAAGAGATAGTTTACACAATGCCGCATTCTTCCATATTTGAAAAGTGGAGGCGAATCTAAATTCATTTTATTTAAAAACAGATCGGAGTACCTGAATATATTCATAAAAGGTCTTTTTTCTTTTTCTTTCTTTCTTTCTTTTCTTTTTTAATTTTAAGGAGAGATTTGCATTATATTTGCATTTTCATAAAAATATTTTCTTAATATAAAAAATTATTCACTTATCATTTTTTACAGTCATAGAAAGCACTAATTGAATTATCGAGCAATATTTATAGTTACAACCTCTAAAATTAAAAACAGTACTCAAAAATAGCCAGAAAGTGTTCTTAAAGTATCCACAAATGGTACTTTTAGACTTAGACTGCAACAAAAATGAGTGACGTTTGTGTTAAGTTTAAGACAATTGTCTATACTAGGGACCTGGGTTTAAGACGGGATACTCTCCATGAGTCTTTTTAATGGTTCTAGCACATATTTACGTGAGTTGAGGAGAAAACCAGGGAAAAGTTCGATCGGCTAAATCGACGAGCGCAACTGGAATCGAACCTAACATTTCCCGTCTACCAGCTTTGAGCACAGAACTGCTCGACCACTCGGGATGAAAAAAAAATGAGAATTTTTGTTTGACAGAAACATACCTCTGCCCCACACCGCAAGATGTTGGTGTCTGTTCAGTGGTTAAATCCGATCGACCTAGGTCCGAAGGACAGAGGTCCACCCTAGACCTGGGTGGATTGCCCTACATAAAGTTCTTTCCAAATGTATCCCCTAGCCCGTATTTACTCGAGTTTCGGAGAAAAACACAGAGAAATACGAAAGACTAGATCAATAAGTGCGACCTGGCTTCTAACCATCTCGATTTTCCAGATTCGAAAGCAGAACCTCCATCCACTGATAAGTCCTCACCCCCTAAAAAACGACAAAAGGGAATGTCAAATTTACCCCCATCGAATAATTTTATTATTACTTTTGTTATTATTTTAATATCAAATGCGGTCTTTTTTATTTCCAATAGGAAATTGTTTCTTCGGGTATGTTTATTTTTGAACATTCGTACTATTTTTTTTTTTTTTCTTTTCTTTTCCCTAAGAATTCTAATCTAATCTAATTCTAATCTATTTTTCCATAGGTTTCAAAGTATTCTTCGCCAATCTACCATAGGAAAACAGTAAATGGTCAATTTTGTCATTGTTGGATAGTTTTTTAAAAAATATTGTTACACACATAGATAATATATATACATACTTTAAAATTTTAATACAAGGTGCATTTCTTGAGATATTAGACTGATCTGATAATTATTATCATAATTAATTCAATAAATATTTTTTGTCAAATTTATTTTTCTTTTCTGTGTAGAAAATGAATAAAAGAAATCCAAACTTAAAATAATAATAATAATAATAATAAAATAAATAAATAAAACTTAGAGTATCCGATTTTTTAAATTCTCAAGTGATAAAAACATATAATAATAATAATAATAATAATAATTACAAAAAATAATTTTTGTTGAAAAAATTTTGACGTGTTATTAGTTACCTTTCATATAAATACTTTTTTATAACTTTTAATACGAAAATTAAAATTATTATTTTTAACAATGTTTTACTATTAGGTCGTTGCATAAATTCGTGCGGTTTTTTATTGCTAAATACATCAAATCAAATGACAATTTTTAATAAAAATACTCTCCATTACTTTCTACAACCTTTGCCCATTTTTCGGGTAACAAATGTATACCCCGGCGATTGAAGTTCTCGTCTTTGGGGCTGTCCATAAATGATGTCACGCTTTTTTTCAGAATTTTGGACCCCCTCCCCCCCCCTTTGTCACAAAGTGTCACGTTTCAATATAACCCCCCCCCCCCCCTCTTGTCACGGAACATGACATACATCTATAATTACTTGAAACAAAATATTAGACTAGAGATCATATTTCAAATTTTATTTTTAAATGTTGACTATGGATCTTAATGACATCTGGAAATATAACCATAATAATGATATGTGTAGTTATTTTGTATGAACTAAGAGTAAGGTTTACAGAAAAAATCCAAATTAAGATATATGTTCATTCATTGAATACACGGGCATTTTGATATTTGTATTATCCTCGGGTATAGTAACCCCTGTGATGTCAATGTCATCTTCATCCACCCAGTCTGCAAATTCAAAATTTTCTTTGAAAGCAGTTACAGTCATGATTTCTTTTTGTCTTTTGTCTGCGTACAGCAATTCGAAGCGGTCTAATTTTGCCAACTTCTGGATGACACTTTTTTGTGGTTTTATGCATAACAGTTATGTGTTTCTTCAACAGGACACTGGATGCAAAATACAAATTGCAATGCTCACAAACACGAAGTAGGAAGTACGCTTTGCACTGACAGACAGTAGAGATCATATGGGAATAATCTATAGCTATTCTGTACAGATAGGGGAAGAAGTTCATCTGTTTTTAAAATTTGTGCAGCAAAAAGTGATGGAAATTTATAATTTCCTGAGTCATCTCGATTTATCGGTGCTTTAAGGCCTTCCATTGTTTAACACACCGGAATTGGAGTTGGCAAAAACCTTGATGGTACAAGGTTGAAGAACAGGATAAAGTTACTTTTACCCGAATTAAAAAAATATCTTTAATCTTTGATAATTTTAAAATAACTTCAAAATTTCATCTGCTGAATATAAATGTTTGTATTTTAACTGAAATATGTGATGTCACACTTTTTGTTACCCCCCTCCCCTCCCTTGTCACAAACTGTCACAATTTCACGAACCCCCTCCCCCCCCTCCATGCGTGACATCATTTATGGACGGCCCCTTTGGAGGCAATAAAATGATCCGCGTCCGCACAAGTTTTTACAACGACCTAATATTTATAATTTAGGTTTTATTTTCTGTTTAACAATATCTGCTTAGTAATAAAAGCCTTGGTTTCCCGGAGTAACACTCGAAACTGATGTCATAGCTAAAAAAAATTTTATTGAATAAAGAAAGTAAAACTTTATCCATAGTTTTAAATGGAATAAAATGATGATGCAAAAAGAAAAATTTTCTTGAAAAATTACTTCAGATTTGCAACAATGTATTAAAAAAAAAAAAAAAAAAAAAAGCACGATTATCCTATGTTTGAAATGATAAAAAAAGATTATTTAAAAGAAAAGAAATCAGATAATATATTTGTTTAAACATATCACCTAGATTTCCCTTTATCGTTTCATATGTGTAATTTTGCTCATGGTTTTATTTCCATTTAAATTTTTTCATGGTTTAGTTTTTAATTTAGATAATTTAATATTATTACTTATTTTTGTTTTCCTAAATTTAATAACAATAATAATAATAATATTAATATTATTAATAATAATAAATCATATTATGACATAGTTTTTGATAAAAATGTAATTTAGTTCACTGCATAATGCATTTTTAAAATTCTCCAACTTGTGGTCATAATATTCCCTTTTGACTCTGGAAGTTGCAACTCTTCTTAATGTAAATAATAGATTAGAAAAGTAATCAACAATAATTTGGAGGGTAAAAAAAAAAGCCAATCAATGTGTAAACTGAAGCGATTAAATTTTTGTTTCATTGTTAATTAGTATATTAATAATTTTTCAATGCATCTGGAAGTTTATGGCCTCTGGCCCAAGATTACAGCCATGGCCGAAAAAGCACGAAATGACAATAAATAAAATACAATAAAATATGTGCATAATACAATAAAATTGTGTATGTGTGTGTTTTATTCTGAAAAATGTACGTATCTTTCATTTTAAAATGCATGCGTTTATATGCATATATTAAAATGGTCTATTGGCGTATATATGTTGCAATGTTCTTATATATTATTACGTATATCAGCTAGCCTTTGGCGACGATTTACAACAATCATTGGCGTTTATCATGGGAACCGCAAACTAATGAAAGTACCGTTTTTTTCATATATGATATTTTTTTTCTTCTTCTAAGATTCTGTCTCATTACACTTCTTTCTTTATTTTACTATTAATATATACATACTAACCGCATGTGCCGTTAGTCTGTACCGTTAAATTGACAGAAGCTTAAATAATTTAACCAATTTTGTTATAAAATAATTGCATTAAATGACTTAAACGTTACATTTTAATTCTTGCAGCATTTTGAATTTCAAAATACCTATGACGTAGATGTTATGTTGTATAAGGTGTAATTATTTTTAAGAGTATCATTTGAACTGATGTTAAATGATTTAATGTGGCAAGAGAGCTGATTAGCAAAGAAGTAATAAATTTTCAAATATGTTTAATTTAAAATATTGACCGCTAGGCGGACGAAGCCCAGCTTTTAGTAGAATATTTATAAGAGATATTTCGGTTGCATTTATTCAATCGTAAAAGATATAAAATAAATTTAGGAAACATTAAAATTATATGTATATGTATATATATTTATTTATTTATTTATATTTATATGTATGTATATATATATATATATATATATTTTTTTTTTTTTTTTCCAGTGAAAGATATTTTTACTTACTAAACCAATTTGATGAAATTTCTCTCATAAAAGCTTTTGCTGATAGTATTTACATTTCTCCTGTGAATTTCACAAGTTGCTCTTAGCTGACACTGTGGATCAGTTATACCGTATTTTTCCAAGGCGTTTTCTACAGATATTAAAAGATTTAACAATTCTTGAGCGTAAGCCAAGTCTCTTTTGCGTCTGTACTGATTAATAACACGACCATGGTCTCTAGTTTCTGGCCTTCTTGGTTTTATAAGAGGAAGAAGTTTCTCTACAGCTTTGAAAACTGGAATTCCAGCTAGTCCAAACATAAGCATATCTACAATTCCTTGGACTGCTACTGATCCAAAACCACCTTGACGTTGTAAATCTGATGGATGATTCAAGAGATGTTGCAGGTAGTAAGATGAAAAAGGGAAATTACTTGAATGATCCATCATAGATGACGCCACCAGACATGTGTTGATGATGGATAAAGAGATAAGAGCAGCGAATATTAATCTAGCCATTTTCCCTAAAAAAAGAAAGAAAAAATTATTTAATTAATAAATAAATTTCAGTGCAGGGGGGAAAAGAAAAAACTTTATGTGTTCATTTAGAATGCAAGCGAAGGAGAGGGGGATAATATTTACTGGAAAATTTACTTGCGTATTATTTATAAAAATGCACTAATCGCGCAGTGCGATTAGTGCATTAAAAAAATTATTATTGCATTTAATTATTAGTGCAATTAGTGCAAAAAGACTATGGTATGGTAATTAATTATTATTTACGTTTCCATTTCCAGGCAAATTTTAAAATTTAACTGTTTCTCTTTTCCTTCGCTGCCGCATTATAATTTAACCAATGAATGCTACATATCATAATCTGATCATACATTTGTGCTTCAAGAAAACTCATTCGTGAATTGATCGAATTGTAATACGACAGAGTGTCTTTTATGGGGATCTTTCTAAGGATCCTAGGCCCCGACGTGGTGCCCTCTGTGAAGGGTTTTTCCAAAATCACTAAGTTTTATCTGAGAGATCCAAATCCATAATCACGTGTGCTTCAGAGATTTTTTTAAAAATATTTTCAATAATAATCAGTAGAGGCGAGGGAACATTTTAAAATACTTTTATAAAATGTGCTTTGATTTATTTAATTTAATTATTTTTTTCTTAATTTGTTTGTTTAAGAAAAAAGAAGAGCGATAATCATTCTGTATTTTGTTGTTTTCACATTAAAGTTAAAAAAAAAGAAAATAATGCTCTTTTAAAGTAAAAACATTTTATTACTTGAGAATAATTATGAGCAATTTATTCTACTGCAAAACGTTATAATATAATTCTATAATTTTAAACAATATTCGAAGCAGTGGAAGTTTTCTGTTGGAGAAATTAAATCATTATTTAAGAAAATATGAATTTCCATTCATATAATTGAAACTAAAGTTACTTGCAAATAATGTTGAAGCTCGAGTTCCATTCGTGTCAGAACTAAAGAAACAAATCTAAAATTGAGAAAGAATTACGCATATATATATATATGTACGTTGTTATTTTTTTACATATGTTATTATTATTATTATTTTCCTTTCGTTCTCTTTCTCTCTATTATTAAAAAAAGAAAGATCTTAAAAGCCATGTAAATGAAGAATTTCAATACTATTTATAATAATAATAAAGATTAGTCACACTCTATTATCTTGGAAAAACACTAGATGGCGACACCATACATTGTTCTATTCTAAATATGTAAGCAAAGAGGGATTAAGCACCGTGGGATTTATTCTAAGGGCTCTTAGGCTCTAAGACTGTATTCACGCGAGTATTGAGTGTTGGTGTTGGTGATCGGATTAAGGCCAATTGTCTTCACTAGAGATTTGAGCCTCAAGAGGGATGCTTTTCGTGGATGTCTTTCTAAGGGGACCTAGTCGGTATTGGACATTCATGCTAGTTTCGGAGAAAACCACGGGAAACTCCGATTGGTTAGGGCGACAAGTGCGATCTGGATCAAACCAGAGCATCCCGTCAACCATCTTTGAGCGCAGAACCGCTTAGCTTTTGGGAAAGACTACAGAAAACACCTACCGGCTTCAAGCGTCAAGAGAAGAAACTCTTCGCAACTGGTAGGACTATTTTTTGGGAGATTTTTATGCATACTTATTGTTTGAAAATTTTTACACATTAATTAAAAAAAAAAAAAAAAAAAAATCATTATATTTTGATAGGCATTTACTTTACTAGATAATGCAATGTATACAGAAAAGCTGTTTAGCGTTAAAAATTTGTAAAAAAAATTGTGCGAAATTTTCATGTTTTTCCTTTATTGGTTTCTTTTACGAGTAGTAGAGATCTCGAAAGAGCTCTGCTAAGGCGCCCCACCAGTGGGCAAAAGGTTCTGCTCTGGAAGCTGGAAAACGTAAAGTGCCAGGCTCAATCCCAAGTCGTGTTGGTTTGTCAAGTCGTTGCGAATCCTTCATGGTTTTCTCTGAAATTCGCGTAAATGCGGGTTAGGACCTTTTAAAAATACATTCACAGAGGGCTCTTTACTAGACTTAGGACGTGCAGTCAATCACCCTTACTAGAACACCAAAACATCCTCTTTCTCCAAAAATTTGCAAATCTGTGCATTGGGATCTAGATCTTTTTCTCCCCCTCCCTCCTTCACTTAATTAAAGAATATTTAAAACATTCTTCTTTCACTCTGCGAAGTATGAAATGTAGTTTACTAAATGTCATTAAGAAAGATCAAAGTTATGAAAAAAATTATAAATTTAACTTCGGTATTGCAATCCGAAATATTTAATGTATAAAATTACACTTAAATTTGTAAAAATGTATTGTGTGGAATTAAATTTTTAAAAATGTCTTCTACATAATTTTTTTTTTATTCGTTTTACAAAAAATACTGATATTTTTAAAAACAAATGACTATTCCCAACATAATCGCGTTAACATATAATGAGTTTTAAGATTTTAAAATTCTTATGTATGAGGTTTTTAATGCGGGTCAAATATCAATATTTTTTAAATGTGGGAAATTACAAGTTGTTTTGTGATAAACATAATGTATTTCATCTCCCATAGTAATTAATATATAATAATTTTGCTGTTTGTAATTAGAAGATGAAACTCTATTGCCGCTTTAAAAAATAAACAATAGATGTTGCAGACAAACTCTGCTCAATTCCCCATCATATATTTACTCTCATAAATTTCTAATCGGGCATACTATATTCATGTTAAGAAATATGAATTTGGCCGATTATTCAGCATTATACTGATTGAAATATTTCACCCACTAGATCAACCTATCACCGATTCGATATGTTTACCTTATCCTAATCTGCTGATTAGTCTTATTTTGCAGTTAGTTTATTATTTTATTTTTCCTGTTTACTATTCCTGCATACTATTTCGAAAACAGTGATTCCTATAAGCCCATTTAAGCAAAATTTTGACCTATTATCTCTTGTTAATTTTTTTTTATTTAAAATAATGTACTAAGTTTTTCATATTAGATGTTCATGCCAGTATCATAAATATGATATTTGAAAAACTGGTCTAGCATCATTACGATTAAAATATTCTTCATAGTGCATGTTCATGAAAAAATTGTGCTGTTCTTCCATATAAATAAATAAATAAATAAACAATAAATTAAATTAAATTAAATTAAATTAAATAAAATAAATAAATAAAATAAAAATGTCGTAAATTTTGAATAACTTACGAAACTATCACAGTTGAATATTCATAGTTGATGGTGTCGATTCCAAAATCATAAATGATATTTCGAAATTGATCCGACATCTTTATGATCCTCGTAATACCCTCGTAATACCATCTTGATCCTCGTAATACCCGTTTAAGGATCCTTGATTGTCACATACTTTCCCTTTCTCCTATGTAATCCAATGGGTTTTTGTTGCTTTGTAATTATCAGAATATCTCGTTCAAAAATAAAAATTTTCGAATTCTGTTTTTTGAATTTCCCTCTTCGAGCATATGGATTTTTTTTTTTTTTTTTTAGGAAGGAAAATTTAAAAAATATAAAATAAAACAAATTTAAATACTTTATCTCATTAAGCAAACTTGAAGGTCTATTTTCAATCTCGAAAAGAAATAGTTAACTTACTTTTTATTTATCTATTTATCTATTTTAATTGCTTCTTAAGATAAAAGATGACATGTTCAAAAATAGAATTCATAAAACAGGATTCGAAAAACTTTACTTTGAACGAGATATCCTGATAACACAAAACAACAAAAATCTTATTGGATTACATGGGGAAGGAGAAAGGAGGGCATTTGACTACGGGGACCCTATTATCCTCTCGTGTTAAGAAAATCATAAATTTTAAGTAACTTACGAGGTTTTCAAATTAAAATATTCATAGTCAATGATGTCCATGCCAATATCATAAATGATATTTCAAAACTGGTCTGATATCGTTACGATGAAAATATTCCTCATAGTGCATAAGTTTATGCAAAATTTTCCTAAATTTAGAATAATTTACGAAACTATCAAAGTAGAAAATTCATAGTTAATGATTTTCATTACATATTTCGAAACTGATGAGTTATTTTTATGATGAAAATAATCTTCACAACGAATGTTTACGCGAAATTTTGCTTTATTCATTCAAGTTAAAGAAATTGTAAATTTGGAATAACTTAAGTATCATAAAAGATATTTCATCATAAATCATCATGTCAGTATCATAAAGGATATTTCAAAATTTGTCTGATATCGTTACAACGAAAATATTCCTCATAGTGCATATGTTTATGCAAAATTTTCGTAAATTTAGAATAATTTACGAAACTATCAAAGTAGAAAATTCATAGTTAATGATTTTCATTACATATTTCGAAACTGTTGAATTATTTTTATGATGAAAATAATCTTCACAACGAATGTTTACACGAAATTTTGCTTTATTCATTCAAGTTAAAGAAATCGTAAATTTGGAATAACTTAAGATTTTTTTCAATTTAGAAACTTGTAGATAAACAGATTTCTTGCCAGTATAAGTAAACTGTTCGAAAGTTCATTTTACAATAATTTCTTCTTGATATATTGTCTACAAAGACAATAATAATAATTAACCTACAATAACAATAATAATTACAATATAATACAATACAATACAATAATAATAATTAACTTACTAACAAACGAACTGTGTTTTCCTTAAGTTTATACAAGTATTATTGCCCATGCCGGTAATAATGCTAATTTATATTAGTAAGCAAACTGTATTCTACTTATATGAATAGAATATGAAAGAATGACATAAGCCCAAATTTTTCTAGTGGAAATAGAAAATATATTTTTATGGATTGTATTCGGTGCAGGTACAGTCTTTACATATGAGGACAATTATAAATCCATACCCTTAATTAAAACACTTTTTATAATAATAAATATTATTATTAATTTAATTATTCATTTTACGGTGTATATCGTGAGAAAAATGTAAATCTATGAAATATATTATCAAATACAAGTAAATCAGAAATCGTGTGTATGTGGCTCTTAAAAGTGTTTTTGAAAATTATCAGTTCTAAAGACCTTAAATGTCTTAGGACGGCTTTCTGGTATTTGACGATACTAATAAGAAAATTCAAACTCTAATTTTACATCATAAATTAATCTTATCAATTTGCATCATAAATTAGAAAATCGGTTCCTCAAAATGATATCAATGAGACCATGCTGCTGTTTTACCTTATTTGTGTATATTTGTACAAAATATATTATTTTCCTCTTAAAAATATGTTTGAAAAAGCATATTTAAGGCTGCACATCCTTCAGGATCACTCTTTCTTCCTTCTCATGTTATCATGCGGTAATTTTGTTGCTCCTATTTATAAGAATATCTCATTTAAATAATCTGGTGTGTCACTCACACGACTTTCTCTTGCCCCGAAATTTAATACTATAAATACAGGTTGCAGATTACTAGGTAAGATAACGAGTACTGTTATGTAAACCTGTGTTAAACAATTCAAATTAGGCTTCGGAAGAGTTTTATATGATAATTAGTTCTGTGTGAGGGGGCTACCGCCCCCCCCCCCTCAACCCCCGTTTCATTAACGCACTTACATTTATACAGAACTTAATTCGGCTATTAAAAAATAATTCTATTTTTAAAAAATAATTTATCAGATTATTATTTAAAAAAATTACTTTTTATGATAATGCAGACGATTTCCATATTAGAGAAGTAGTATTACGCTGAATATCCAAAAAAAGTCCATTTTATTCTCAATAAAAATAAAAAAATAAAAAAACGATTTTTTTTTTTCGTTAAAAGTAAAAAAATCGATAACTTTGTTTTAAATTATCGCAGATCGGTGGTTCAACTATTCGTTTTAAAGGTATTGGCGAGCTCTTTTGAAAGATAACCATCATGAAAATGTACTCCCCTCGAGGGGGGACTTCCCCTCCGGGGGGGGGGGGGGATCGAGGCTCCTACATACACAATTTTTTTTCCCTGTTGACTATCTCTATTACAAAAAATATATATTCGTTTCATTTGGTTTAGTGCAGTCTATAGACATTAAACTCTACTTACCTGCAATTTACCCCATAGACGTAATCTATTAGAATTATCTTGATTGTCCCTGTACACGAACCATTTGCTTGATCTTAACGAAAAGCTTACTGTAGCATCCTTATATGATACACATTTAGAATACCAAGTTTGAACTTTCTGCCATAATTTGTTTTTGAGATATGCTGATAACAGACAGACACACACACAGACATGCACACAGACAAACAGACATATACACAGACCATTTGCTAAAAACATGATTTTCGTATTCAAGGGACCTCAGAACATGTAAATATAACAAAAACTCGCGTTCGAAAATTTGACCCAAAAACAATACTTTCTCTGCCTTATGGGTAAGAGAAAGTAATTTTTTTCCTTTTTTCTTTTTTTTTAAAATCTGGTTTTTGAATATGACGTCCATCTTAGTGACTAATTACATAAAATAATAATAATAATTAATAATAAATTAATAAATAAATTTGAATAGTTTTTTTTTTCGAGAATGGAAACAAAAGCCCCAAATTTACTTAATGAAATAGAATATTTAAAATTGTTTATTCATTTATTTTTCAAATTACTCACTAAGGTGAAACGCGTCATTCTTAAATAGTGTAATTCAAAAACTTTAATTAAAAAAATTTGTTTTTGAACGAGATATTCTTATAATATGAAGCAGGAAAAAAAAAAAAGTTTAAAAAAATCCTATTTCCTATATCCTATTACATGGGAAATGAAAATGAGTGAATCTGACTTTAACGGTTTTATGGCAACAGGCTTAAAGCTTTTATTGTACAGGCATAGCTTTTATTGTAATGATTTTTCTGAACCTTAAATGTTAATTTTAAATAATAATTTCTGCTGTATCTTATTAATTTACGATAAGTAATGTCGATTGGTATAATACTTAAAAAGTAAAATGAAATATATGTGCTAGAAATATATGTGATTCTTTTTTTTAATGCTTGTTTGTTTTCGTTAACTATACAGGAAAAAGTTGAGAAATTTTGTAACCGCCAAAGCAAGAAACTTGATATTTTATATGGAAATTTTTCCTGCAAGTTTATAATAATTCTATTATTAAAATTCCCTGAATTCCCTTTCTGAAAAGGCTTGAACTAGTAATTTGATATAATTTGAAAAACACATGAGCTAGAAACTTCACATTTGGTATACATATTTTTTTTTTTTTTTTAAGTTTGTATTCACAATGCTGTTTAAAAGATTATCAACCCCTTAAAAGGTGGTGGAATGAGAGTAAATAATAATAATAACGGGAATCTTTTACAATTTGAAAAATATTTGATCTAGAAACGCATTATTCATTCACAGTCAGTAGTAATACGCCCTCGAATTTATAAGGATGGTGGCAGATGCCCTAAATGGGTAAAAGAAATTTCTGTAAATTTGCCGATTTGAACAAGAACATAATACTTGTGGAAAGTACCGCATGCATTTCAATTAATATTTAACAAGTTCTATACATTACTCACATTATTAATTTATTCAAGAATGGACAGCAGAAACATTCGAAATAATGTAACTGTTCGTGTAAGAAACAATATAATAAATTAACCTTGATTTTTGTCTTAAGCAAAAACAATAGAAAAGAAAATAATACCCCCCCCCCCCAATATCTCGTTTAATACATTACATGAATACATATCTATATAACATGCATGTTAATAAAACAGTAAGGTATAATTGCCTTTCTAACTTTCATTAATTAAAATAATAGTATATATATATAAGAATATATGATTCATTAATTAAAGTAAAATAGCTTTTCTAATTGCTTAAGATCAAATTTCCGACTGGAAAAAACAATTAAATGAGATATTTTATAAATGACATCGGTGAAAGCATTATGGAGTTTGTAGAAACATCATTATTGCACTGTAATTACTTCTTGCTTTAACTACACTTTTTTCTTAACAATCATATAGTTTTTTCTTTTCTCTCTTCAGATACAATATTATTCTTCATATTGACTCCATTTTTACAAATACGAAAAAAAAAAAAAAAAAAAAAAAGACAACACATTTGTGTCTATTCATTTTAATATTCATTAAACTATTATAACGTAATTTGTTAATCATTAATTTCAAGTACAGCTACGTGGGAGAAAATACAGCATTTAAATCAAGGCTCGTACTCTGTGCCTGGAATGGTAGGGGTCTATAACGGCGGTTCCCGAAGAGGATATAATAGTGGCGCTTTCAGTTGAAGAGTATATAACGTGCAAATAATAATAATAAGTGTGATTTCAGTATAATCGTTTACATTCGCAATAATCGCAAATGATCTATTTTACAATTTTGCTGAAAAAGACGCAAGTTGCTTGAATAAATCATCCATAAAAAATTTTTAAATACATTTTTCTTTAAACGAATCATATTATATTATGAAAATCTGGTTGTTTGTATGTCCAACTGTCTTCTCATAAACACGGAATGAAAAAAAAAAAGTATCAAAACATGTGAAATAGCCCATTAGTTTGAGTTGACCGATAATAATAATAATAATTATTTTTTTTTCCTAGTCAGTTAAAACCCCCGACTTATCGTTACAGTGAATAGGACAATGACAACCTTTGTCTGGAGCAAAGATCATTCTTAAAATGTCGGGGGGTAATATACATTACAATAAGCCAAAATGGCCAACATTAAGATTTTTTCGCCAAGCAGTGAACTCTTCATTTGTTTTAACCCATTGGCAGTATCTTTTTTTTTTAATCTTCTTTTTAAAATTTAGATTGTTTTTTCAATATTAAACGTACTTTATCGCAAGCAGTGATGGTTAGATGTTCTGTAAAAGGCTTTGAAGAAAGTTGTGTCAAAGGAGGATCTATATTACTTATCACTTGTAAGATGTTTTATATTTTACTATTTCATACTTCTTAAGTAATTATTTTTTAAGGTGCTTATAACTGTTATATTTAGTTCTTTAAATTAAAAAATCTGGAGTGACTCCACTCAACTTTCCGAACATTGAGTAATTAACAGTTTTATAGATAAAGTAAAGAAAGAGGAGTTGTTAAACAAATAAAAGAGAGAAAAACATAATAGAGTGTTTGAGTATTTTTCTCCATATAATACACGATGTTTTATTTAACGCTACTGAACTTTGAGCCCAAAGATCATAATGATAAAGAATTTTGCGTTGTGTCCCTGTAAAATCTTATAAATGCTACATTCACCAAAATGCCTATAGTTAGTGCAACAGTGATTTATAATATTCATATAAATTTTCAGCTCAATTGAATAAGGCGTTTAGATGCTATCGCACTTTTAAAAATGTGGCCCCATAGGCCCTAATGATAAAGAATTTTTCTTTGTGTCACTGTAAAAAAAACTGTAAGTGCTAAATTCACCAAAATCTATACAGTTGGTGCAACTGTGACCTATAACATGTGTACAATTTTTTTGCTCAGATTAATAAGGCGTTTAGATTCTTTTACACTTTTAAAATATGGCCCCATAGGTCATAATGATAAAGAATTTTTCTTTGTGTCCCTGTAAAAAAAACTGTAAGTGCTGAAATCACCAAAATCTATACAGTCCGTGCAACTGTGACCTATAACATGTATACAAATTTTTTGCTCAGATTAATAAAGCATTTAGACGCTATCGCACTTTTAAAAATTTGGCCCCATAGGCTATAATGATAAAGAATTTTTCCTGGTGTCCCTGTAAAAAAACTATAAGTGCTAGATTCACCAAAATCAATAGGGTTCGTACTATGGTGACTTACAATATACGTACCATTTTTCAGCTTATTCGAACAAAGCGTTTAGACGCTAGCGTGTTCACTCACAGACATACACACATACATACACACACGCATACATATATCATCGTACAAATAGTGAAAACGGACTCAGGGGACCTCGAAACGTATAGAAACATAAAAATCTCAAATTCGGATTTTCGACATGATTAGAATGCTTTCCTCATTATAGTGTTCGGAAAGTAAAAATTACAACTACATGTATTATCTGAACAACAACAACAAAAAAAAAAAAAAAAAAAAAAAAAAAACATTTGAAGTGACTCTACTTGACTTTTCGAATATTAAGCATTTAACGGTTGTATAAATAAATTGAAGTAAGAGAAGTCGTTAAATACATAAAAGAGAAAATTATAATAGGGAGTTTGGATATATTTCTCCATATAATATGTTATTTAATTTAATACTATTGCGCTTCAAATAATTTGAGCCCATAGGTCATAATGATAAAGAATATTTATTGTGTCCTTGTAAAAGTATATAAGTGCTAGATTCACCAAAATCTATATAGCTCGTGCTACTCTGACATGTATATAAATTTTCCTCTCAATCAGACAAAGCATTTGGACGCTATCGCACTTTAAATTAATTGAGCCCAAAAGTCATAATGATAAAGAATTTTTCGCTATTTCCCTATTAACCCTTTGCGGCGCAAGACAATTTGAAACATTTAAATTATACTGCCACCGGAATTCATGAACTAAATTAAACTAAAAGAAATTTTAAATTTTAAGGTTTAAAAAACCGGCCTTTTCTGATATGTTATAAGCGTGAATTTTTGCTAAAATATTTCCGGGATGAATTTTTGCAGCTGGATCTTAAATTTTGCGTCCTCGTGGCGAGGACACCGCGCGTTAAGGGGTTAAAAAGCTATAAGTTATAGATTTTCTAGAATTAATATAGTTCGTGTGTGACGGTGATCTATAATACATATATAAAATTTCAGTGCAATCGGATATGGTGTCTAGACGCTGTCACACTTTAAATAATTTGAGCTCATAGGCCATAATGATAAATAATTTTTCTTTGTGTTCCCATAAAAAAAATTAATTATAATTGATAAATTCACCAAACTTTGTACAGATCGTACGACGGTGACATGTGACATGTGTAATATGTGTTGTCCGATTGATGACAAAGAACTTAGCTTTATATCTAAAGGGATTTACTACTGCAAACGGTAATAAATAGGATGTGGCCTTTGCCAATTTTTCTTCTCTACAATTCCAAAATGTTTTTTGGTTTAAAAAACAACGTAAAATATGAAAAAGCTATCGACCGATATGCACCCAAATTGCATTAGCAGACTTTTCACAAAAGTCATTTAACATATAAAGTTTATTGCACTTATATACAATAGAAGCTTAATTATTAGCCTTTCTCTAAATAAGGAATTGTGCAATATACCAGCCCGGTTTTTAGCCAATATATATCCAAGCTTAGTTAGCTCAGTTTTTAATAATAACCATTTTACATATGAAGTTTAGTGCATTTACACGCTATATAAGCCATCTTCCTAAAAATGGTAAAACTGGCAGCACAGAAACGCTATCTCTTATACTCTATTTCCTTTACACAGTCGCCTCAAGGCCACGCTCAGATGAACTGTGATTTCACTTTCCCCGTCCGTTGCCAGGTTACTGAAGAAACAACAGTATCTCACTGGATGGAATTGAGCACGTGATCTCATTCACGTGATCTCCCTCTCTGAATTCCGTGGCCTTGAAGTGCCTCTGATGAGGAAATGGACTATAGTAAATAGGTATGTGCACAAATTGTTTCAACAAAGCTTTTTATAATGTTTACCTTACATTCCAAATTTGGTACGTTTACACATTATAGAAGCTGAGCTATAGCCATCCTTATCAAGGAAAAATTGCCATCTGCAAGGCGATATATGCTAGAATTAAATCAATGTATTACAAAATATAACTAAATCTAAAGTTTCGTGAAATTTCACGGATTTTTATTGTCCACAAAATATTCTTAACAGAGAGAGAATGAGAGAGAGAGAGAGAGAGAGAGAGAGAGAGAGAGAGAGAGAGAGAGAGAGACACCAGACATTTTCTAAAAACAGTCAAATAGTATTCAAGACATGTTTAAACGTGTAAATCCAATGAAAGCTTCCAGTTTTCAAGAATCTAATACTTTTTTCGTGTATAAATAGAAGAGAGTGAAAAAAAAAATTGCACTTACCAAAAGTGATGCAAACAAAATCTGAAACTGAACGTTAATGACTTTTTGCTTTTATAACGAAGAAGTGTGGGAACAGAAACATGTGAAAAAAATGGAATGAAAATATTTGTATTACGATTGATACAACATATCTGACAAACAAAATAAAATTGTATAACATCTGGAACTTCTTGGCGACTAACTTATCATTATGGTTTATTTTCGATAAATTAATCTTTGAATGAATAATTAACTTTGGCAGATTTAAATATCGTTAAAAATTAGAAATAAAAAATAAAAAACAAAATTAATTACTACATCCTAAAATCTAAATTTATTATAAATAAAAAAAACCAAACTAAATAACATGCGATACTGATAAAATAAATATTGCTTTCATGCTGCATTCCTGTCAACTTTTTTCTCGTGATGAAAGATCGAGTTTGATTTTTTTCGATTCGAAATAATTGTTGAAGACTTATTATATTTATAAAAATTATTCTCTTACTATTTTCAAGCTGGAAAACAAGAAGTGCCAGGTTCGATCCGAGGGCGCGCTCATTGACTCAGTCGTTTGGGGCTTTACTAAAATTTGTATAAATATGGACTAGGAGCCCTTAGAAACACACCCCGAGGGAGAGCATACCACCAGGTCTAGGACCCTAGCGTAGCCAATCGGCCATAATCCACACAATCACAAGATTCATCATTTTCTTGATTATTATTATTTATTGATTTTTAAACAATAGTGATGTCAATATTACCATCTATATGCATAAAAAGTTCTAAAAGCTAATTGAAAATTAAATAATTTGTTGCGAGGGCGTTAAATGCATGTATTTGTTAATGTAATGCGTGCATTTGTTATTTTTTTCACTTACAAATCGAGCATTTTCTGCAGTGAAAAAAATTCAACGAACAATCTTGAAAATCCTTTTTTTCTACTTTTTTTTTTTTTTTTTTTACTGTACCAATTTGTCTAAATTTTATTTTTGAATAAATGAATAAAAATTATATAAGTCCTTTCTATATTTGTAGAAATATTAATAAAAATTTGTCAAACATTTAGGTTTTAGAAATTATTTACTTAAGTGTGAAATTAATGAAAGCGAAAATTTGAAACTTATATTTTATTTTATTCATTGGGGAATATTCAAAATTAATATTCAAGCCAATAAAAAAAATAAAAAAGAAAAAAAGAAAGAAGAAAAATGAATTGTAAGCTTTTTTTTTTTTTTTTTTTTTTTTCTTGTATGGATGAAATAACTATACGAGTTTTCGACTGTGATAGTAGTTGCTAAGCAACGTCATTTACTATTGATGTTTACTTTTACAAATATTTTACATGTCTAATAAAATCTAGTGTGTAAGAGAAAACTAATACATAGATCTTCAAGCTGTATAAAAAAAAATATGCACTGTGATTTAAAAAAAAAAAAAAAAAAAAAAAGATAGATAGATAGATAGAGCCTTTTTTTGAAATACCAATTTCAGGTATCTAAAACTCACCTAGCTAATCAGAACGCCTGTCAATTTTCCTGTAGTAACCAAGTATTACATGGTAAAGGATATCTAACATCATCTGTATATGTACCAAATTTGAAGAAAATCGCTAGAGCCGTTTTTGGGAGGCTGGCTTTCAGTCCCACTTCCGATTTTTACCAAAACTTGGCGAACCCATCTTTTTACTGAAAACAAACAATTAAAACCGAAAGGACATCTAAAAGGGTTTTGATGAGATGAGTTTGAAAAAAGTCCGTAGAGCCATTTAAAAAAAAAAAAAACATACTCGCAAAACCTAAAATTGTTCTATTTATATACATACAGGACACCAATCAATTTTCCTGAAGTAACAAATCGATACATACGAAAGAACATCTAGAAGGGCTAATTTGAATATCGCAAATTTGAAAAAAAACGTTAGAGCCATTTTTGAGATACAGGCTTACAGTTCCACTTTCAATGTCACACTTCCAATTTTTCAGTTCTTACCAACAGTTCGCAAAAATCATCTGTACACTGGACCTGCTTTAATTCTGAAGTTTCTCTCTTCTCTCTTTATTCGTTTAGGAAGTATAACAGTCATAAGATTGCCCACATACATAAAGAAGCATGCACAATAACCAATTCCCGAAATTCCCTTTTCTGGATTAAGGAGACCTGAAGATAGGAGAAAACTAGATATCGAAAATTTTGACTTAAGGCCGGTTTCCAATGCAGTTGGAACTTCGAGGCTCAAAAAACCATTAATCACGCTCCCGACGCAAAGAGCCAAATGTCTTGTCATCAGTTGTAACCTTTTTTCTATCAGATTGTGCAGTTACTTCAAAGAAAAGCATGCAAAATTGACAAAGATATCAGCCTCTGGCCCCCTCAATTATCTCAGCAGGGGGTTAGGTCTCTAGACTTCCAACCACGTTCGAGCGTTTGAGCTCGGTTGACCACATCAAAAGATTCTGAATAGTACCGCTCCAACCAACCGTCAGTGGAAACCGGACTTTACAGTTGGCGGATACAGGAAGTAAGTAAAAATTATCAATATATCATCTTTTAAACAAAACACAAAAAAATAAAAATAAAATAAAATAAATTCCTAAATAGAATTTAATTTAGAATCTCTAAGTCCTATTTTCAACTCACTTTTTTTTTCTTTTTCCAATACCTATTTTTTTAATTATCCACAATATTTTTTATTAGGCAAAATTGATGGTGGTCTACAGGAAATGGGGACATTTTTTTTTTCCTGTCTAGGGAAAAGAGGGGTTTGGGTGTCGCACTGCAAGCATTTTTTTTAATATTAAGGCTCATTAGACTGGGACCTACTGTTTAAAATAAATACTAAACCACTAGAAACATCCATGCCTGAAAGAATTAGAACTCGGGTTCTAAGATAATAGAAAAGTAAATCCTTTCGATAAATTTCTTCAATATGACTTTTTTTTTTTTTTTTTTTTTTTTTAAATATTAGAATAGCATGTGCTTTGGCTGAACGAATTTCATTTTCTTTAAATTGTGTTAACTTCAGTGTAAAATTCTGGTCAGTTAACTTTAATTCTCTTTCAGTCAGAAAAGAAAAAGTATACAGTGAACCTAACTGCGCATGATGTAAACAATAGGTTTGCACTAAACATTTTAAAAACGTTTATCGGGGTCACAGAGTACAGTTATTCATTGATTAGAATATTGTTTAAAGCTTAAAAAGTCTGAGAGGTAAGATTCCGAAAACAACCACTTTCGTCGTAATAGAGATAATTCAGTTCAGTAATTCCACTATTATCGGAATAAACACAGTCTAAAATTGCGTGCAAGTAGTCATCTATTAATCTCGTGAGAATAATAATAAGGCTTATAGAAGATATCAGTTGAGTATAAGTTAATGCAAGGAAAATACAGTAATGGACATTTTTAGGACTGTTTTATCAGTTTATTTTATCAATTATTAAATTATCAAGTCATTGTACTTCAGTTATAATTATGCCTTTTAGCATAAAGCTATGTTATATTTAGTCATAAAGCAGTTGTTTCTCTTCTATATTCAATAAAAGAAAGAATTGGATTCATAATATTGTTTGACATCTGGCTTTCGGAGGATTTAAATGTTTCTAGTGGTACAGAACGCAATATGACAATTTTTAGAAAATGTCCATCTGTCTGTCCGGGTGCGTGTGATTTTATGGCTGCTCTTGGTCAAGAACTAATGAACAGAATTTTATGAAAAGTTATACTTAGTAATAACTTTGACATAAATTGGTCTTTATGAAATTTGGTGCATCTCGCTCAACAGGTGGCGCTGTGCTCCTTTTTATCATAAACTTTAATATGACGATATAGGACAAAATTTCGTATAAATGTACATAATTAAGATTAATTTTTAATCAGTCATCATGAAACTGAAAATTTTTGTTTAGAATGATATTATTCAACCAGGTGAAATTTTTTTTATAAGTAGGAGCATCGTCCCCTCCCCCTTGGGGCTATAAATTCTAAAAATGAGCATTGTTCAAAAGAATTCGTTGATGCCTTTGAAACAAAGGGTTGTACTATGTACCTGTTATAATTTGTAACAAAATTGTCGATTTTTTTTATTTTTTATTTTTTATTAATTAATTAATTATTTTTTTTAGCTTTAACAAAAAGTTTAGTTATATAAAAAAGTTATTTGCAACTTGACATAAATTGATGTCTATCCATCTTTGGTGCATATATCTCCACAGCTGGCGTTGCCAACCCGTTTCTTCACATAATAATGCAGTATAGGACAAAATTTGTAAAAATATACACATTAGAATTATTTTTAACCAATCATTGTAAAATTGTAAAACTTTCTTTGTAATAACAAAAGTCAAACAGGCAGTTTCACATGTATCCAGATCAATATTATAAGAAAAAGCACTTTGATTTATCTAAAAATTTAAAAGCTAACAAGAAAATATTATCTAGTAACATATAAGTTCGCCACGTTCATTTTATATTTATCTATATCTCATGTGAATGGAAAACATTTAACTCCAGTTTAAAAATGTTAATTTCACCCGTTCATGAAAAATAAATAAATAAATAACACGTTTTATTAACCTGGAGAAGTAACACGGTCACGAAATTCCACAAGTTCAAGATTCTAACTCATCACTGTCAACAGACGATATTCAAGCAGGAAGTTGTAGTGAATGACTCCGACATTCGAAGTTAATGAATACTTTTGATTCCAACTACATGCATTGGCTTATGTGTATAATTTACAAACAGAATATGCTTATAGGTCAAGCCGTTGGGATTGAACTTACTATTGCATATTTTTATTCCTAAATCGTATTTATTCTGAATTTGCATGGCAAAATATCCAAATAAGTTGTCGGTCAGTCCATGGAAATTTAAACCCCAGGGGCAAAAATTAAAGATCATATAAAATGTATCAGTAATTATAATTTTGATCAATCATATGTTCTACATTTTAAAAATAACATTGTTATAATTATCTAATAACGGTGTGAAATAATATAATAATATTATAAAATGTTACGGTAAATATAATACTATATTTACTGTAACATTTACAAATGTTATCTAAGCTATTTTACCTCATAATGTTATAAATTAAAAGTTTCTTAAATGAAATGTAGGATTTAAGTGACCTATTTATGATATTATTTGAATTGCTATGTGAAGCGAAAGAAAGTGTATCTCGTAAGACCCTGAACAATTAGAGAGAAAATAATAATAATAATAATATTTCACCTAAGTGTGAATGAATAAGATACAATAATCCCAATGTGAAAAATTTTTACGCTAGTCACAAATTTTTATTAAAATAATAATAATAATAATAATAATAATAATAAATAAATAAATAAATAAATATTAATTCACAATTTAATACTTGAGGTAATTTTTATAGTTCCTTTAACATCGATACAATAATCCCAATGTCAAAAAATTTTTCGCTAGTCACAAATTTTTATTTAAAATAAATAATTAAATAAGTGTTAATTCACAATTCAATACTTGAGGTAAATTTTATAGTTTCTTTAACGTACTATAATATATTAAAATAGAGTGGATGTGTCAATATACATCTTTTAAAGTGATTATAAATAAGATACTTCGCTAAACTTGTTGTAAAGAAACGTTCATGACAATGGAATGACAGTCATGATTATACTACACACACACACACACACACACACACACACACATATATATATATATATATGTAATGATTGTGCAATCATTTTCTTTGGCAAAACGATTCGTAAGGAAAAGATACATTCGATATTTTCAAAAATTTTAAATAAAAAAATTGAGGATTACATTTATTTACTAAATATGTTATTGATAATTTTACAATTTACTTTTAAAATTCTCGCTACAAAATATTGTTTGGAAATAAGATCAAGCAAAAATTACCTTCATTCTGTGCCTAATTATAAACCCCACCAGGAGCCGAGAGGTTCGGTTCTCGAAAATAGCAGTGGGAAATGCCAGATTCGATGCAAGATTACACTCGTCGATCTACCTGTTCAGGGTTTTCCGTGATTGTCTCCAAATCTCGCATAAATGAGGAATAGGACCTCTTGAAAAGGACCCCCCGCAATGGAGGGTATCCCACTTAGGCCTATAATCAATGCGTAGTCAATGGGCTTTAACATCTACATCACCACACTACCACTCGAAATTAGTAAACGAGAAATTTCAGGTTCGAACCCAGGTTAAGGGCCCTCTTCACTCACCGCCGCCGGAAGCCGGAACTAATGTTATTCTTATGGGGAATTTTTCTTTACAAATAACTTATTAACTAATACATATTTTTAAATTCTGTTTTCACATTCTGAAAATTCCCAGCTGTTAAATTGACGGACCTTTTTTTAAAAATTATTATTATTATTATTTTTTTTTTTTGAAGCTGCAAAATACGAATTTTCAATATGTGATTTTTTTTTTTCATTTTGCAATTTCAAAATAAAATATTAAAAATTAAAAAAATACATTTTTAAAAAAGGTCCGTCAATTTAACAGTTGAGAATTTTCTGAATGTGAAAACAAATTTAAAAATATGTATTAGTTAATAAAAAGAAAATTTCCTCATAGAATAACATTGGCTCGGACATCCGGCCAAAGAATATCCTTTGATCCGGCGACCGTAAGTGAAGAGGGCCGTTAAGCTCATTAGCCTAGCCATTCGATGTCTTCAATATTTTTTCTTTAAAACTAGTATGATTTCGGGCTAGGAGCTTTTAGAAAGACCTCCATGAAAGACATTTCATTCAGGCCTAGGACCCTCGTGTAGTTAGTTGACCTTAACCTCAACATTAATGCACAATTTTAATAAAATGAGAATTTTCTACAAACTTTACTTAATTTATATAAAATACGAATTTTGATTGATATAGAATTGCAAACGGTGAATTAATTTAATATTCAGTTATATTTTCATATGTATTACACATTGTAAAAACAACCTGAATTCCGTAGAAAAAATGAGAGTAATTGCAAGGCGTTAGAATGTAATTATTCCGGTTGTAAAACCTACGCTAAAAGATTTTATATCATCACAACTCTCATTTCTTTGTTTTCATACATCCAGATTTAGAAAAAAAAGGTTTTTATAAAACTGAAATTTTTCTGACGATTAACAATAATAAAGACAATAAGAAGGCTCGGTTGGTAAATAAAATTATTTTATAAAAAATCTAAAGATAAAAGAAGATTCAAGATAAAAATATAAGAAGATTCAAGATAAAAATATAAGAAGAATTTCAAGAAATATACAAAATATAAGCACTGTATTATATCCTTTAAAGTATTTTTAGAATATGACATTTTTTTTTTAATATTATTGTTATATGCACTACTGGGAACTTTTTATTTTTATTTTTTATTTATTTATTTATTTTTATTTTTTTATGCAGTCAGGTTATGAAGTCAGGTAAAAGAAAATATCTGAAAAAAAAATCTTTACTTTATTTACATAACTCAGAAAATAATTATACACTTTTAAAACTTGTAAATTTTAACAGATGTTAAGAAAAGTTTTGTCTCAGTATTACAGCTATTAAAACAACTCTACATTTTCCATTTTATTTTATTTTATTTTCTAATGTCAGAGCGAAATTTTCTCGATGGATAATCTTGCAAGAACATTACCTGTGTGATGGTTAGCCATAATAATAATTTAAAAAAAAAAAAAATGCAAGAGCTTTTACAAAACATATAAATATATGAAATAACGAACAATTAGCCTTTTAACATTAAAATATTTTGAAATTGTAAGCATAATTACGCCAGAAAGGGTGATAATTTTTTAAGTAATAATAATAGTAATAATAATAATAATAATAATAATAATAATATATATATATATATATATATATATATATAAAGAATGAAGCTTTCCAACAGAATTATTTTTCGTCATTTTAATTATGAGGTAATTATCCATGTGTAAGAAATTTTTTGGGCTGATGTGATGTATCATTTGCATGTAATCCTGTGCTCAAGGCTTGGGTCGAAAAAAAAAAAAAAACACATCGGCATAAAAAAAAAAATAATAATAAACAATAATAAATAATAATAATAAATAATAATAATTAAAAATGTATAATTATTCTGACAGCTGTAATATAGAGATAAAATCTTTCTTAACACCTGTTAAAAGTTACACGTTTTAAAAGTAATTATTTTTCAGGTTATTGTTAAAAGAATTATGATCATTTTTTGCAATCGTACGATCAATATATTAAGTTAGTTTAAAGACAAGATTTTTTGTAAGTTATTCAATAAAAATAATTATTTATTTTTATTTAAAAAATAGCATGCAAAATAATAATAATAATAATAGTAATAATAATAATAATAAATAAAATACAGGTTATCAGAAATCAGCATAAAATGAAATAAACAAACAATTTAGAGCAAACCTAAGTTCTGAGCAATCTACACATTTGACTACCAAATCATGCAAAGAAAAAAAAAATTAATCGTTTGCGCATGCGCAGTCAAAACACTCTTCGTAAAAAAAAAAAAAAAAAAAAAAAAACCTCAAATATTACTAAAAGTCCTCAAATATAGTTAATATAGCGATTGCAGTACTATTTCAAAGGTGTTTTTTTTTCAATTAAGCTAAAAGTGTCGATAATTTTTGTTGGAAATTCTGCATATTATAAGAAATCTGGTGTGAAACAACCCACTGTTTCCATTGCTCACTATTACACGCATTATATGTATTTTTTGAAGATGTGATCAGAAAAGATAATGTGATCAGAAGGCATAAAATTGGCCTAACGAAGCAGAAACCTAAAATATTTCCGGTAAGAGAAACTTAATAACCGTGTAAAGACATATAAAACAAAGTTTACATAGCGGGTTAAAGAATAAGAAAAAAAGAAGAAGAAAATGGTAGAGTTACTTTTTTTAAACATCAATTTCCTAGATATAAAACTGAGCTACCTAATCAGGATCAGAGTTAATTTTTCTGTAAGAACTACGTAATACATGAGAAAACATATCTAAAATGGATTTATGTAAAAATTTTCAAGAAAATCGTTAGAGCCATTTTTGCGATACCAACTTTTACTAGAACTTTGTATATTCAATTATTGACCGGAAAACAATAATTGCATACTAAAGGATATTTAAAAGGTAGATAATATGGCGAGTTTGAAAAAAAAACCTATACAGTCGTTTTTAAAGGAATGCACTTGTGAGACCTGAAATTGAGTTATTTATACAGGGTGTTTTTTCAATTTTCCTGAACTAACCAACTACATCATACGAAAGAACATCTAATAGAGTGTTTATATAGAGTGCTAATATAGTGTTTATATTTCAATTGAAGAAAATCGTTAGAGTAATTTTTGAGATATTAGACTTACGTCCCACTTCTGGTTTTCCAATTTAGTTACAGAAGACCTGTCTCAATTTTGATGTTTCGTCAATCCATCTTAATTAGTCTTGGAGATATGATAGCCGAAAGATTCCCCACATGCATACACACATGCACACACACGCACATACATACACACACACTGACCAATTGCCAAAAACTACTTTTTTGGACTCAGGAGTTTTTAAAAAGTGGAAATCAGGTGAAAACTCGATATCGAATTTTGGACCGAAAACAATACTTCCATTACCTACGGTTGTCGGGTAATGAAAGTAAAGAAAAAAAATATATTGATATTTTGAAATAAATGCTCTTTTTTTTTTTTTTTTTTTTTTTCCATTGACCATGCTATTGTTACACAAATGCATCAGAAAATAATACAGGGTCTATATTAACATATTATGCAGTTAGTGATCATTTTGTTCTTTTAAGATACAGTTGATCGCAAACCCTATTTATTTTACTCAATTTATTGTCGTTCTTCTAATTATTATCTTAACTTAATCTTAACTGAAAAACACGATTACAGCTTTGTTCTTTACATATCCAGTGTTTGAGAATATTTCATCAAAAGATAGATTTTTAAATAATATTAAAATAATAATAAACTTATCATTTGTAAATATTGCAATACTTTTGATCAATAGTGTATATATAATATTATATATATATATATATATATATAGCTTACATGATCAAAACTAATTTGATTTTTCATTCATGGCCTTTAAAGCAAAAATATTCGTTAAATATTTATAAGCCTAATATTGCATCGTTTTCTATCTTTCCCAAGTTTCCGCAAACAATATGAACTTGACCCTCAAAATGTGTTACGTATAATTAGTATGAACTTATGAAGGTTATTTTCATTATTCATTTTCATTATGGGAATGTAAAAATAAAATGAATTTTTAATAATTTGTAAATTCCGCTTTTTACGTAATGTATAACAACTTATTCTTACAGCTTCAGATAGCTTATAGCTTAGCACATCAAATAAGGTGGGGAGAAGAGAAGGCTAAAAGACAACATAAAAGAAAAAAAATATATTTATTTTACAAGACTTAATTGTAGTTTATCCTCTGTCACAGTTAGCCTATTTAATTATTCATTAATTTCGAAACGGTGGCGTTTATTTTCATGAAATTTATAAAATTTACCAGTATTTTAAAAATTAATTTCTGAAGAAATAGTATACATTTAGCAAGGACTTAAATTTAAACAAGAATGAAAATCCGTGCACTTTGTATAGATTATTAACGCTTTCCAACTGTACTTACTCGTTGTTTCGTTTAATCTTCAAGGTCTATGTGATCGCACAATGGATAGACAGAAATGCAGATAGATAGATTAACTGAATTCATTATCAAAAAATGGTCTTCTCGATGATAGCTATCAGAATCTGTAAAAATCTCATTCTACGTTCACGATGAAAAACCCTGTATCGTATACTGCATATCTTCTTTTTAGGTCTTCCTCAAAAAATTTTGTTGGGAAGAGGACATCCTGAAGATGTTCTGGGATAAAGTTGTGCTACATGTCTTATACACGGTTAAAAATGGTTTCTTAAAAATGAGCTAAATTGTCTCAAAATAGCTCCGAAACAATACATACTTAAATTTGAAAACCCATCTACTCATTTTGGAGTATATTGACATGTGAAACATGAGGATATTTGGATTCTTATTGGTCAACCCCATTTTTGAGCATGTCAATATACTCGAAAATGAGTACATGGTTTCTCAAATTTAAGTATAGATTGTTTCGGAGCTATTTTGAGACAATTTAGCTCATTTTTAAGAAACCATTTTTAACAGTGTACTATCAATAACATACACTGAGAAAAAATTTTGTAACTGACATCTAGAATCTAAATATTGACTCTAGTAAAAATAGTTCAATGTCATTCTTATAAATTCTAGTCCCTTTTGAAAGGGAGTTCTAGAAACTCCTATTAGAATTCTAGAGCATTTGCATATATTATCGAGGTCAAACTTATTTAAAAATCTCTGGAAATAAATGTGAATACAAGAGACGAGTCTTAGCAACTATAATCTTGGTTTATGTCCCAGTTTTAGAAAAACCAGGCGAGAATTTCTCGCAATGCAAAGGATTCTGAATATTATTTCACCATCTAGAAATGTATATACTAGAAATTCTTGATAATTTCGTCTATTCAGCTTATTGGCGTGCCTTGTACGCATAGCTCGAAAATCTATATTTCTAGTTTATGGATTTAGAACATGTCCACTTATTCGTTCTAGATGAAGGCGGTATATATATATTTTTTTTCTCGCTAAACGCTGGTGATATTACAGGCAGCCCTTTCCAACTTTATAGTACATGTTTCATTCGTTAAGTAAACAATTTTAGTAAGCATAGTTAAAATGGGAGCATGTTTTTCTAAAGATTAAAATAAATAATCTCTATATTCTTAAAAAAAAAAAAAAAAAAAAAATTCAATTTATCGTGTCATTCTCGTTTTTTAAGCTTGTACCCTAAGCTTGTACCCTTAAGCTTGTACCTGTTTCACATAAAAACATGAAATTTGGCGATTTTGTTCTGAAAAGTGTGAACTTGATAAACATGATGGGGCAAACCGTTTATATGTAAAAGCCCTATTTTGAAGATATTTAATGTTGAAGTAGGGCGCCTAACCTTTCAGTTGTAAAAAAGTTTTATAGACTCAAAAACTATCCATGGAAACCTTATCAGATTTCGATAAGATATACATCAGCTAACTACGGTGTCGGTGTGTAGTATGTAACAGGTTTGTTTATTTATTTATTTATTTACAATTTTATATATTTTATTTTTTATATTCTACGCCTTATGATATTTTGCGCTTTTTCCTTGACATTTTTATTTGAGTTGTCATTTCAAGAAGATGCCATCTTCTTGAACTTTTTATTTTGTTTATTTTTAGTATAATAGGTCGTACTATTGCTTTCAGATAACATCGTTACCAATTTTTATCTATCATAATGAACGAACTTGCAAACATTTTTGTTTTTATCTAAATATATAAAGCTGAAAGTTTGTAAATCGTATCTACCCAGGTTTTTAGCGAGGATTATCAGATATTATCCAAAATTGGTACACTTATTATTCAGGTCAAAATATAGCTAACGCTGTATTTTTTAATTCAGTCGTATAAAGGTTCAAAAACTATATTAAATGAAAACCCCCTTTTAGCTTTAAAATTATTAAAAGAGAATAAGTAAATAAATACATGTTATATATATATATATATATATATATCGAAAAGAAAATTAATGTGCAATCATTTTTTTTCAGTAATCAAAGTATAATTGAGAAAAATTGAGCTAAAGAAATGAAACGGCTTAAGAATAGAACAACTTGGCGAAATTTAAAATTTGGCACCGAACTAGCTCGGACGTATCTCGCCAAAATCTTTACATACACAATTGCGATAGCCATTTTAATTAATCACCAAAATGATATCAAAACATTAAAACCAGCCATACTAAAGGCTCCCATACTAAAGCTATACCAGACATATTTTAAAAAATGAATATAGTAACTGATGCTAGATAATGAAACACAGTTACTGCATGCCTTCATATGGCAGAATAAACTAAAATAAATCCTGTCGTACTAAATTAAATTCTGTTTTGTGCAGAATTTTTTATCTATCACTTATAAAACAAAAAACAAGATTTTTTTTTTTTTTTTTTTTTTTTTTTTAACATAAAAAGAAACATTTTCATACGCATGAACAAAAAAAGAAAGGAAGAGAAAAGAAAAGTTAAACATGCATCATTAAAAATTTCTGATAAAACTGACTTCAAAATTTTGATTTTGATTGATTTATTATTTAAATATTAATTGCAATTAATCAAATGATTTTATCTGTTTTATTTTTCTTTATTTTATCGTTCGCGGACTAATATGAATACACATTTAGTTTATTTTAAATTAGCCATGTCTCTAATCATAATAATCAAACACGAATAATTAAGTGTAATTTACATTTCATTAACGACTGTCTATAGCGGACTTTAGCAATACTTTTGAATTGCTGAAAATAGTCGCCAATCGAAGTATATATTCACTAAACGTTCTAATTAATCTTTATTTATTTTGAAAATTCATTCAAATATTGTAACAACCGAAGAGGGCAAAGCCTGATAGCAAAAGTTGCCGCAAGGGTTGATGAACGAAGCAAGCACGGGGCAGAGTCCCCTAGTATGACAAATAAAATAACCGTTTTGCTAAGACATTTATTTAAGTTTTTTTTTAATAAAATATTGGCTTTTTTTTTATTGCCTAATATTTATTGATGTTGTATTTACTTTCACATTTTAAAATTCTTAGTAATTGGTGTTAACGCTTGAATTAATAAATTTGTTAATTGAAACATTTAAATATAAAAGATATAGTCTTCTTTTCTGTAACACATACTATGTATTTTTAGGTATTTCTAATTTTTAAATATTTAAAATATATTATTTTAAAACATTAACATTAAATTTGGGAAGTTTCAGTGATCTATTAGCAAATTATGAATCTTGTAAATTTCCTATTATATGGCTTATATTTTGCATCGCCAATCGCTTTAAGGATTTTTTTTTTTTTTTTTTTTTTTTAAAGAAGTGCAAATATTTTCTGAAAACTTAGCACTTATTTCTTAGGCAAGAAGTGTTCACATAGAGATTTATTTTTATTATGAACTTATTTATGAGCGATTTATCGTTATTTGAGAAAGCATTTAAATATGCCTATTATTTCGATTAAAATATTGTAGTCATGAAAAGCTAATTGTATTAAAAAAACATTTTATCAAATCCTACTTTTATTAAACAAAAAATGGCAACAATAAATAAATGAAAAATTTCTGAGAAAAAAAAAAAAAAAAGTGACTTTTTCATGCATTACTTTGATTTGAAAAAACAAACAAAACCATGCAAATATCCTTTTCTCAGTCGTTAACGAACAAAAGAAATGGTTTTATTTAATATAAGTCATCGCTCAGAAAAAGTACAGGTTAGTGAAGCGAAATATATTAACTTATTATCTTTGTTGTCGGGCGTAACGTGCTGAAGACCGTTCACTTCTTCCTGCAATCATGTCCTACGATACAGTCGTCGGAAATAGTTTATCTTCATCTCTCATCAAAGTAAACGGCATATTCATGAGGAATTTGATAATTCTGTGTTGAAAAGACAATAACAATAATCTCTCACGGTGAAATTTTTAGAGGCTGATAGCGGAGAGGTAAATGATTTTGTAAAGTCACATTGCAAAGTACTTTTTTTTTTTTTTTTTTTTGTATAACGTAAGAGAAATTTTTTACATTACAAATGTAACTGTTATTAAAAAAAAAAAAAAAGAAAGAAAGAAAGAAAATGTTTGGTGTATTGCAGTATATTTGATTTAGCATATAATACGATTATATAATAAAATATAGTAAATTTATTGAACTAAATAATTAATATGATTCGTCATTATTTATTTCTTTTAAATCTCAAAATTTACCCAGAAACAGTTACTTTTTTGTTAATTTTTGCATGTAGCTTTCATGGTTTATTAAGTGACGTTTTGTTTTATTTAGTTATTCGTCGACAATTAAGGATATTTAATATCCTTGTCTGGATTTTTTTATTTTTATCTTTGTCTATACATATAATAAAATAAGATGTTTGTGTGTGTGTGTGTGTCATTGGGTATGTATATCCAGAACTTTTAGGAAAACGGATGATCGCAGAGCTACACACATTTGCATGGAATTTCGTAATGACCTCTCCTGATGGATCTCGAAGCCCGATTTTCGAATTTCTGATTAGTTTTCTTTTAATAAATTAAAATGTGAAAAAAATAACCTTCTAATTTCTGATAAATCAGAAATAGCGCTCATAGTATATTGTTATAAGAAATTAAGCCTAAGTCTCCAAAGAGAAGTATATTAAGGCTATGATCAGGTTTACAAATCATGAATTATACATAACCGCGAAAATAAATTGTCTTATGCGACAGACGTATCCGGTCATAGCATATTGTAATACTTGGTGTGAAATTGCTGTCATTTTATGGTTGATCGAATAAACAAAATAAACATAGAAAATACCGTAAAAGAAATTATGTGCACCACGTATAGTGTTGTTCGTATGTAACTGGAATTCAGATATAAAAGGAATACTTCAATTTTTTCGATACTATCTATTTAGAAACTGTTATCCAATAAGCACCTAAATGAAAGCCCTTTGGTAAACCAATGTCGAAGGTAATAGGGACAGGCGCCCGAGTTTTAGCGGATGACCAAATCGCTGCCGAAGGCAGCAGGGACCTGAAGCGAGCTTTTGAGCAATCTCAATATTTTGTTTTATTTTTATAAAGCTATATAGAAAAGAATTTCCATTAAATTTAGTGGCCAGCAAAGCGGACAAAGCCTGCTAGTAATTAAATATTATTAACTGATTAAATGAATGAAAAATTCAATAAATTTGGGGAGGGGGGGGGAAAGGATGTTTGAAAATGAGTTATTTTAAATGTAAAATGTAATGTTGAAAAAAAAAAAAAAAAAAAAAAAAAAAAAATAGAAATAAAATATTTTAAAAGGGTATTTTTTTTTTTTTTTTTTTCAACTGAAGGTATGGATAGAAAAATGGGGAATTCCCTTGTCATCAAAGCGGCTGCCAGATTTCAAATTAATTATAACCAACCTGTTGAGAAATTTTTACCGAAAATATAATTTTAATATTTTAACGTTGTCCTTACCCTTTGATAAAGTGTGTGTCTGACTTCCAATTCGCCGTTTGATGAAGTATTAATCGGAGTTTCGTAATCAATTTGTTCTCTCCATGTGTCTTTTGCTATAACAATATCTAAAAAGCGCTCATTACTTCCTGATGTCACACTCATCTTTCTTCTTCAATTGGCTTTTGAAATAAATCCGAGAAGAAAATGATATGCATCCTTTTCATTGCTTCATGAATATTTATTTCAATGATACTTTTTTTTTTTTTTTTTTCAGAATGCAGATGATAAAACACCTCTATAACATTCACGAAATAAAGTTTACGAAAAATCATATATACATATGCCAAGGAAAATTCTTAATTTATCCTATTACATATAAATGCAAATTATTATTAATATTATTACTATTAAGTGCGTAATAATACTAAGGATTTGCTTTTATCGTACATAATTTTGTTTAATTTTATTTATAAAAATATTTTAATTGTATTTATAAGAACACAAACCGTTTATAATGATAAAAAAGTGAAAGTAAAAGAAATTTTAACGTGATTATTTTTTTCAAAGTTATTTTAAATTGATTTCAAGATATTTATTTTAGTAAATTAAATACTTTGTAAAGATTATTAAAGTATCATAAAAGTATCGTTAATATCATATATTACGCGATGAATAAAAACCTTTTCAGGATTCTTGTTTATTTCTTTCTTTTCTTTCTTTCTTTTTTCTTTTTTTTTTTTTTTGTTGTTGTTGTTGTTAAAATAAAAGTTTGTTTTATATTCCAATAAAATTTCTAACTATTGCTAATATAGTTTTAACTCTAAATGAATATTATGAATTTTATATAATTTTAATGTATGATTTTTAAATAATGTTTGTACTATTTCTTTTTATCATTATTAATAGTTCTCAATAATTAAAAATTAAAAAAAAAAAAGTTTTTTTTTTTTTTTTTTTTTTTAGTTTATTATTAAAGAAAAAAAAAGATAACTAAATACTTCCAGTAACAGGAAGTTACAATTCTTTGTATCAGTCCTACATTTCAATTACATATACTTTAAATTTGCATATTTTCAGTTGATTGTGTTTACGTTCAAAGAAAAATTACCCAATCAGTAAATTAATTCTGTTCTGTTTCGGGGAGAAAACATAATTTACATGAACCGCAAGGTTGAAAATTTTAATAAAACGTTGTTTGTTTACAGAAAGTTAAATCATAACGAATGGTTTTTCTTACATAAACATATTATAAATTAAAAAACGTAATATTTCACGCTAAGTTATGTAATATTTTCTTATTTTTATATAAAAATAGTCAATCGCAAAACATATATAAAATTAAGAAACATAGTTTTCGTAAAGAGAGAGAGGGGAAAAAAAAAGGGGGGGGGGAGAGGAAAGAAAGAAATCTGGACGGTAAGTTGAAAATGTAAAATTTTTTTTAGATATTCAAAATGAATTTTAAATTCTTTTAAAATTTTACTATTTTAAATCAACTACAGATGCAAGAGAATTGCTAGCATCAGAGGGGAAAATTCCGTAATATTAATAAGGGGAAAACAACTTTTAGGATTTTAAATATGAAATGTTGCGTATTGCGGCAGATTTAACGTTTTGTAATGCATTTTTTTTTTCCCCTTTTGTAGGGACTATCCTTCTCACTCAGACATTTCGCGTCGTTATCATTTCTTGTGTTTCATCTGGAATATGTTTTACCCTTTGGCAATAAGTTCAAAAAGAAATATTAAATTAAAATGGAGATAAAATCTGCAAAAAGGAACTTTAAGGAGTGAAAACAGAACCCCTTTGCTAAGGAACGTAACTTCATATTTTAAGGTAAAAAATCAGTTATTCTCTTATTTAATTTATTTTTTGCGCTTTTGACTTTTAGACCCACTAATTTTTTTTTTTTTTTTGCTTTTCCATTCTCTTCTCACCAAGTTTAAAAAAAAAAATAAAATAGGTAAAATAAATAAATAAATAAATAAATAATTTAAATTAAATTAAATTAAATTAAATTGAGGAAATCGTGTGAAAGGAGTGCTCTAGCTTTGTATAGAACATCCTTGGCGAAATTTGAAATTTGACACTGAAGCATTTTAGACATTCATTGCCAAGGTTTTTACTTACGCAATTGCGATAGACATATCATCAAAGTGGCAACAAAAATGTTAAAGTCTCCAAGGTGGTCCTATACTAAAACTATACTAAAGAAATTTTTAATAACTGAATATATTAAGTAAAGCAATACAATTACTGCATGCCTTTACGTGGAAGGAAAGACTAAAATAAGTCCTGTGGTACTAACTGTATGCTTTGTACATAATTTTATTTATTTATTTATTTTATATTTTTTAAAACTAATTAATTATGAACATTCTCCAGTTTGTTTTAAAAAGTAATGAATTAATATTTTTTAAAATAAAAATGCAAAAATTAATAAAAGAAGAAAAAAAATCTTAAATTTTAATGAACCAACTCACCTATGACTTCACTCTAAAAAATTCCTTTTACTTCTCAAAATAAACGTTAATAATAAAAGACGAAATTTCACCGCATATAAAGTAACGGATCTCTAACTTCTCTATGAACTCTTCTATTGACAGCGGCAGCTTCAGAGTATGTGTCTTTACCTTCAGGTGTTTATCTTCTTAATAAGTTCTAACCGGAGACAGAAAGAAAGGAACACGTTTGGAGACTACGGAAAAGGGATGATGGTCTTGTTCTTCTCTGCTCCTCTCATCCCAGGGCGCACTTAACCTGACCTTTTACAATTTGCCCCACGTGACGGGACATTCATTGTTAACAGCTGATGGTTTTAGGTAATACATATTGAAGAAGTTGATTTTTTTTTTTTTTTTTACTGATACCAATCTCAAAGAATTAGTGTCTGTCGTGGTTGAGTGGAAATTCGTCTGATTTTATGAAATATTGGTTGAATTCTAAACAAGGAATGATCGTTTGTAGATAAATAGTTCATGTTTAAATATTTGCATCTCAAAACAAAAGAGTTTATTTGAATCGCTTTCGTGATCATTGGGTAAAGGGGGAATACAATCGCTGCATTTCTGTTAAAATAGAATAGATTAAAGTTTGTCGTTCTGGGGAGTTATGGGTGTTAATTCAAATTGTGGGTGCTTTAATAATTTGTGAATTTAGATGTTTCATGTTAATTCAATAAAAATTTAACGATATAAAAATATATTTAGGATAAATAAATGTTTAAAACTACAGACGAAAAAGTATCTGACAATATAATCCAGAATAAATAAATAATAAGTAAATGAAACAAATTAATAAATAAATAATTATAAGACAAAAAACTTTTTATGTACCATGTTTTTAAATTTTTTGTTGAATCATAGCTATTGAATTACATTAGCACTTTATCAATGCGTATAAAATTTTTAAACTTATAATGACGTCATTTTTTTTGTGAGATGCATAATTTACAATTTTTTAACGTTCGCATGTATTTATTTTTATGTCGAAAGAAAATTAACTCGAAAAATTTTTTTGGCACCATTTAAATTATAGATGATATTTTAATGGCTATTTTTAAAGCTATTAGGAGGTTATTATTTTCTTATTTTAATTAATTAAAAGAAATCAAATCAAAAATTCGAAAATCGGTCTTCAAAGTATTGTGTTGTCATCGGGTTCTGGGCTACTCTGAAAGTTTCAAATGTCTAGCTAGTAGGGAAGTTGGTGAAAAATCGATTGCAAGATTTGTACCGGTCAAACAAACAAGAATCGAAGTTAAGAAAAACATGGTAAAATAGTGCTTTACTTTATTTGAAAAAAAAAAAAAGATATATACATTTTAAAATTAGTATTTGGAAACAGTTAGTTGCCATCTAGACATCTGATTTAAATTATCTTACATTTGTAGATTTTAAATTTTAAAAATATCTTAATTAAAGCTGTTAGATGCAATTCGTAGATGTTTTTTAAAACCAAAACTTCTATAGTTTTACAGGCATAATTAAATAAATAAATTTCTTACTGAAAAAAAAAAAAAATCTTTATATTACATAATATTTCAATAAAAAGTGAGATTCTAGTATAAAATCTAAAAAAATAAAATAAAATAAAATAAAATAAACACGTAAGTTAATTTTCGTTTGAAAATAGCCACGCAGTTTTAAATGATGGTAGGAGGCCGCTCACCACTGTGCAGCCGTTTGGAGCAGCTTCCCGTGTAGTTTATTACATACACATACATACACACACACAAAAAAAAAAGAAAGAAAGAAAAAAAAAGAAAGAAAAAAAAAAAGGCGCCTTTGATTGCATCCCCGCAACAAAGGGCGGCATTGGAAGTAAAAATGTAAGCTGCTGTTGATAAAATGAATTGTACTTGTGTGAGGACAAAAGCCCCGGAGGTACTTGAAAATAGTTGAAATTTTGCGACGGGTCTTTGGAAAAGTTAGTAAGATTAGTTTTTAGTTTGTTAAATAGGCTAACTCCATTAGGGTCACGAAGGTTATAGTTAATTTAGGACGGTCTAAAATATTAAAATGCAAGTTATTTGGTCTAATTAGAAGGTTAACTAAATGGTTCGCCCCGCCATTTCACATTATTTGGTGACTTATAAACACTACGAGGCCTATCGGAGGGCCAAAATATTTAAAATTTTCTTCTCTCGAGCATTTCGTAAATTAAAATTCTGGCATAAAATAATAATAATAATAATTTCTCAGCTTTTTTATTTGTTTGCTTGTTTCTAGGGCATCGTCGGACAGGCTGCTAGCTGCTTATTCAATGTGGTTTACGGCAAAATAGTGACGTGACGTTATTATTATTATTATTACTAGCAAACCCGTGCGAAATACTCGCACTTTATTTCTTTTCTTATTTACCTTTGAAATTTGAAAATCATAAATGTTATACCAATTTCACCACCTAATTAAAATTTTAATTTATCAGAAGCCAAATCATTATTAAAATCAAATTAATATTGTACAATAGTGAAACCAGAATCATTCAAAGAAAAGTTTCCAAATAAAATTCATGGTTCACGACCCAATTGCATATTTCTGCTGGCAGTACAATTTTAATATAGGACTCCCACGACGCCTTTTAAATTTTTGTCGTCATGTTGGCGATGGTTTTTTTTTTTTTTTTTTTTAATAAAAAAAATAAGTAAATAAAATAAAATAAAATAATTCCTACTTTGATTATATTTTTTATGATTGTGCTTTTTAGTCAAGTTATGACACAAAAGTTCGTATTCTGTATATATCTTTAAAATACTTCTAGGTTTAAAATGACGCTTGCAAAGATTCTGAAGAAACAACTGTTAAAAATACATTTTTTTTTTTCGTAAAATAATCTCATCAGACAAATGTTGTCATTTTTTCTTATTAGTCAATTGAGCTAAATATTGTTCATGTATAAATATTATTTTTTTTATCCTCGCGTATCGTATCGTTTCGACCAAAAATAATTGAAACTGGTCCACGTTAAAGAAATGTTATATAGATTATTATTATTATTATTATTATCTTTCTTTTTAGAATGACTGTTTTTTTTTTTTTTTTTTTTTTTCGTTCTCACCCAGAATTTAAAGTACATTTCGAGAAAAATACAATACAATGTAATTACAAAATACAAAATTTATATATTTATATAAAATTTTATGCACTAATAAAATTCAATTGAAAATCGCAAGATTTCTGTTTTGCCAAAATAAAGTAATGATACGAATTTTAGAATAGGATAATATATGCTAGACAGCATTATTTACTACAGATATTGTAATGTTTCTGTCGAATGGTTCATGATTACGACACTTCTCGAATTAAATACCATTTTATTTTTCTACTGACTGAACAATCGATACATGAAATTAAAGACATAGCCAGAAACAATCTTGTTTTATCTCTTAGTTAACTATTTGCACAATAAATTCTGTAATCTGTTTGTTTAAATTCATTTTTTTTTTCCTCTCTCTTTTCTTATTTAATTTTTCTTATTATTTTTTTCATTATGGATAATAATTTATATTTTCCTTGTTATGACTTTGATGTCCAATATCCTGTTAATTTAATCTTTTTATTTATTTATTTTTATTTTTATTTTATATATATATATATATTTCAGTTTCCAAATACATCGTTAGTTGTATCAGTGAGATCATAATATTCATATTTCTGAAGATTTAACATTTTTAAAAATTATTCATATTCTATTTAGAAAAAAAAAAATGGTAACAATAATAATAATAAGAGATAAATTACAGATGTCTATGATTCATGGAGAAATCTTGATGGAAACGTAAGTTTAAAAATAATTTTCTCTTATAAGTAATAGATTTTCCTCTTATTTTATACTCATTTAAATTTAAGACTTCTTTATACCATTGTTAATGCTTTATAAAAATACTCTCTATGAGAAGTAATAAACATGCAATTTAAAAAAGTAATAAATTCTGTCTTAAATAGAATTCAATTATGTATACATATATATATATATATATATATATATATATATATATATATATATATATATATATATATATGTATATATATATATATTACATTGCGTATAAGCTTTTCTATTTTGTAACCAATTACAAATTATTTATTCATGCTTGATGCCAAAGTATAAAAAAAGAAAAGAAGGTATTCGTTTGTTCTGTTTTGTCTGAAACAAATAGGTTTCTGTTCTAAGAGGTTCTCAAATGCGTATTTTTACAGCCTTATCTTTCTAACATAGTACAAAATAACTTATTATTTATGAAGCAGAGAAAAAAATAACAATGATGGCACTCTTTTAATTAAGTTATTTAAAGTACAGGAAATATTATGAAAAAAAAAATTAAAATATTATGTAACACAAAATAGTGTAAAATTCTATGTTCCAAGTTTACATTTTGAAATTTATAGTATTTTTGAAATAATATATATATATATATATACCGGGCGTCCCAATAAAAACTCATAACTATTGAATGAATTGATAGAATTGAACGCGGTTTGCGGAAAAGTCATTATCGTGAAGGGGATTATTATTATTATTATTATTATTTATTTATTTTTATTTTATATTATTTATTTATTTATTTTTATTTATTTTTTTTTTTATAAAGAAAAAAAAATTAATATTTTTGTCGGCGACAGTTAGATAAATAGTTAAATTTTTCGCATGGATGTGAAAGAAAAATATGCAAATGAAAGTCCTATAAATTGCGCAATTTTGAGATTAGAACGCAGTTTTTTTCTTATTTTGCCTCCTACTTGTGCACACATGAAGTTTTAATTGTGATGCGGACTTGGTGGATAAAGCGTTATTGGTGAAGATAGTAAAGACCGTCGACTGAATCTGCAGTTAGCGATGTTATAACTCGTTTGCAAACTGTAATTTGTGATGACGACAGACACGTTGAATAGGATTTATATTGTTTGTTTTCGTTAGCTGTGACCCTGCTCACCTATGCGCATGCGTGAGGTCTGCATTGATTTTGTTAAAATAGGGTAGAAGCGTAGAAGATGAGAGAATGTTTACATTTTACGAGTGAGAGATAAGTTGCGGTTTCTTTTTTCTTTTTTTTTCTTTTCAGGACATTATTGAATTTTGAGGCGATACTTCTTCGTTATATTCGTATAAAGGCAAAATGCTGATTTTTCCCCCTTGTAATTTTTAAATAAGTGTAGAAGATCAGTTTTATTCTTCGATGCAAAATAAAATCCGTAAACTTAAAAGTAAATGCCTGTTTTCTTTCTTCTTCTTCTTTTTTTTTTTTTTTCAGTTAAAATTATTTTTATTTGCTTACTTGATCTCTAAATTCGTACTATATCTGTCATACCTGAACACTTGTTTCATGCACTGATTATAGTAGTAAATTAATTAAAAATGACTTAAATTAGGTAAAATTTACATAATTCATTAATAAAAGAAGAGAAAAAGAACAACGTTTACAGTAGACTTTACCTGTAGTAAAAGTAATATATTTTTTTCTTTTAAATTATACTGCTAAAATAAAAATACCATATTTTTGGATCTCTATTTTACAGAAATTTACAGAAAATCGTATTTAAATCAAATCATTAGATTTTTTTATCATGATTATTTTACACCTTTTATTTTTCGCGCATATTGTCATATAAATTACATTAAATAAAATATTGTTAATTAAAATTAAAAATTAAACTTTAAATTCGCGTAAAAAGGTAAAATAAATATTGAAGACTCATAAAAAGAAAACGAACACGTGTAGAACGAAAAGCGCATTTGGCTAAGTGCCCATCTCATTCAACGCATCACCCCTTTTCCGAGTAGGATCGTTCCGCGAGAGGTAGACATGGTTTACGGAAACGGACAGTATGCCTGTAAACATTTGCATGCGAATAAATACAGATTTTCGTGAAAATGTGTGATCTGGTCACGCACAGCGCCCTCTATCGACAATTAGCTTAATTATTATTTTTTCTTTACCCCCCCCCCCCACCCCCAAAATAATAATAATAATAAATAAATAAACATAAAAATAAATAAATAAATAAATCTTTACGAGAAAGATTTTATTTTGCAAAACACGTTCAATTCTATCAATTTATTCAATAGTTATGAATTTTTTAAACGTCTAGAGACTTATGAGACACACGGTATATATATATATATATATATATATATATATATATATATATATATATATATATATATATATATATATAAAGACATTATCATTTTTAGATGCAAGGCTATGTTTACCAATTATAAACTTAACATTTTTATTATTGGTTTAATTTTATTGAAACATTTACGTTTTTTTAAAACAGTAGAATTACTGTATGTTTAATAGGTCGTTCACAAAATCATGCAAAGCTAAATGAAAAATGATTTTATTTACAAATTAGATTTATGTACAAAATTTAATCGTGAAATATTGAGTAACACAAGTAAAGCTGAAATTATGCAACCATACGACTACAGCTAAAATTACATAAGCACACAAGTAAAATTACATAAGTAAGGTTAGAAATATACAAATACTACAAACACACAAGTGTGAAACAGTAAACATTATTCAATATGTAAAAAAAAAAGTTTTAAAAACTTTTTAAATACGCCATGGAAAATTATAAAATCATCACTTGTTTCGAAATAATAACTCTTTCTTCGTCAAACGCAAGAAGATGTGATATCACTTTAAGAGAAAAACAAGACTCTATTTTTCTATTTTATAATTGATAGCACTTCATTTTGCATCCGAAGAAGAAACATTAATTATTTTTACAAGCGTATTGTCTCTTTAATTTTCCATGGTAAATTCAGAAAGATTTTCTTTATATTACATTAACATTGAAAATTCATCGGTGGAAAATAAATATATTTCTCTAAAGAAAAAAAAAAAAAAAATACATCGAAACATTAACAAATATAAAACATTTTAAGACAAATATTTTTTTGTTTATTCCAAAATATACTTTCTCAAATCCTTTTAAACATAACTTAAAAAAATATGGCAGACTTAAAAAAAAAAATAATAAAAAGTTTTCAAACAATTTATAATGCAAAATTTTAAAATTTTACTATAAAATTTCATTATAAACAACATCTCTTTCATGATTTGAGTTTCATTGTTTGCAAAATAATTCGCTATATATATATAATCAAAATGAGAATAAATGAAAATTAATCCCAAAACGCATGAGGGTCTTCTTCAGGGTAGCCCCGTCATGTAGGGAATGTAATATGAGAAGTTTTTAACGAAACGTAGGCTATTTAGCTAAAAAACACGTTTCTAGTCCCATACTTCTCAAAGATGAAAGCAAGATCATATAGCAAACGAATTGAAGTAATACCAAGCATTAAAAAGAAAAAAAATTCATGAATAAAATACAAAAATAAATACATAAGTATAAAAATACATAAATATAAGTAAATACAAGGGCAAACTTAAAAAGCAAGTAGATTTATTGAACCCCGCCCCCTCCTCAATCAAAAAGAGAAACCCCGTTTCGCCTGATAGGCACACTTACTACTTTTTAAATGTTTCCCGAGATGGATTTAAGAACTGGTAAGTGACTCTACCAGCCGAAACGGGTTCTCTCTCTCTCTCCTTTATTTATTTATTTATTTTTTCCAATAAATATACTTGCTTTTTAAGTTTGTCCTTGTATTTACTTATATTCTTGTATTTTTATATTGATGTAGTTATTCTTGTGCTTTATTTATGAATTTATTTGCTTTTTGGTATTAATTCATTTCGTTTGCTATATGATCTTGCTTTCATCTTTGAGAAGTCGGGGGCTAGAAACGTGTTTTTTGGCTAAATAGCCCACGTTTCGTCAGAAACTTCTCATATTCCTTTCGCTACATGAGGGGGGGGGGATGTGTTTCGGGATTAATTTTCATTTATCCTCAGTTTAATTATTTATTTATTTATTACGTTTTATATTTCCTTTTGCTGCATTTGCGCATGGGTTTATAAATACTCCGTCCCAGTTTTATATAAAATATTCAAGTTTTATTTCTTCTAATTTTTAATATTTATCTTATATATATACACAGGTTTATTCGCTACCGGTGCAACAAGCTTACAAGAAATGTACAAGGCACAAAGACGATTCAGATTAATATAGCAATGCAGGGTCGCAAATGCACTCCTAACGGTATGAGGATTCTTAGGGAGTAAAATTATTAGGAAGCTTGTGACTTTTTGGCCTTTAAATATCATTTCACGATTATTATGTATGCATAGTTTTCATCCAAACACTTCTCCGAGTTGCTGATGATAGTCTTCCTGTGACAGTCTTTAATCCCTTAATTCTCGTGTACGTAAAATTTCACAGGATTTGACCACATGCCCTGTTCCTTGTTTTCTTGATATTTTAGATAACTAGAAAGCACCAATTAGCATCATACTATTTAAAATGTGTTAAAAAATGTCAGGTAAGTGAAAATACCTATCATTCATATGTTTATTTTAACACAAGTGTCTTGAATTTAATAAAAATTCGAGCCATTTAGGTGTATTTTTAAACAATTATAAAAGAGCTAAAAAATCTCCTTTCTCATTAGGATTGCATTTCCGACCTTGCATTGCTATGTGATTCCGAATCGTCTTTGTTCCCATTACATCTACCGTAATTTTATAGCACCAGTAGCGAACCTCCCTGTATATATTAAAATGTAATGTATAACAATTCCAATAAAACGTTATATATATATATATATATATATATATATGTGTGTGTGTGTGTGTGTGTGTTATCTTAACCTAATTTAATTAGACACTGAAACTATATAAACCGTCAAAATACATTAGGTAATTTTACATACACACATATATCTAACGTTTTATTGGACATATAACATCATATAGAGATAAGTAGAAGACCCAAATACAATAATAGCATCATTAGTAACTGAACAAAATGAAAGACAATGTAACAATAAATCGATATGTAGATTCCTTACATTTTTCCCTACAGCAATGAACAAAACAATATTAAAAAAAAATATATTGAAATATGAACAATGTGAGTAAAGGATTTATTTATTTATTTATTTATTTATTTATTATTATTTTAAGGGAAATGTATGTTTTAAAATGCATTACATTTCTGATTATTTATATTTTATTCAGTAATAACGACTAATATTTTCACAACAGTCGTAAAATAATCTAAAATCTTATATCATAATAATCAGAGAAAAAAAATTATATATATATATATATATATATATATATATATATATATATATATATATATATTTTTTTTTTTTTTTTTTTTTTTTTTTTTTTTTTTTGACAAAACAACAAAATAATTCTTTAAAACAACCAAATATTTTTGTTGATATACACTGAAGAAATAATTTGTTGTTAAAAAAAAAATTAAATTAAATAAAAACTGTAAAATTAAAAATAAAATATTAGATAATAAGGCAGATTTTTTATTTCTGTTATTTTCCTTATTTATAACGTGTTTTGTAACATATATATATATATATATATATATATATATATATGCCAATTCCTTAACATATTTAAAAAGTTTACTTTCTAAAATTTCAATAAATTTTATCATAAATATATGATACATCTGATATTACAAATTTTCTTCAAAATATCGCCAACATTCTAAAAATAATGCTTGCCACTTTAAAGATGAAATTTTACATATCATGTACGTTAAATAGCAGCAAAATTACCGTTACGAGAATAAAAATAAAAATTATTTCCAAACAGATCATATTAGTACGTTCTTTGCCGACTACAGCTAAGATAAGGATATTTAATATAAACCCTTCGGCTAAAGAACACTTTCAAATACCACAGCATATGTATAATATATAGGTAATACGTGTAATATAATAAATTAACAGCCTAAAATAACTAGCTCTTTCATTAAACAATAATTCTAAAATGTACTAAAGTATAGCAATAAATTATTGACACGTGAAGGGATATTCCAGTTTATCATGTTCAAAAGTTTAATTGTTAAACAAGGAATTGGTTTTTTTTCTTTCATTCATTCTTTTTTTTTTTTTTTTAATTCAATCAACTTTGAATTAAAGTTGTTTTAATCAGATGTAACTAATTAATTTGAGAATGTATTGTGATTAAATATCTTAACCCTTTAACATTCATTGGTTTCTCAGCGAAACCAAACATTTGACATAATTTAACAATTTTTTATGCAGCAGTTTTTTAACATTTCCCCTTGTTTTAATCAGGTTTTAAACTTTTGTTCTTTTTCTGTTCGGTAGATATCAGCATTATACCAAAATTTAACAAATAATGTTTCAAAGGAAGCTAAATGCATAAGTCACTTGAAGTTTCTTAGTGTGCGCGAGGGCGAATTGCTGGTTTGATGATGCACTCACGTCTAGTTTTTTTTTTTTTTTTTTTTCATTTAATGAAGAGCTGGACAATTATTTTCACCTGAAACAACTTTTACGAGTTTTTGTAGTCGATAATGTTTACTTACAAAGTGTTTTATTTATTAAATTAAATATTATTTGAATTTATTAATAAGGTTAACTTATAGATATTACAACCAGAAACTTCTTGAAAAGGAACAATGTTAATTTTCTTACTTTTTAAATATTTATTATCAGCTATGTGTCTAAAATCCATTTTTAAAATTAGTTTAGTAATTTTTAAAATAAATTAAGTAGTGAATGTTAAAGGGTTAAACTACAGTATTAGTGCCACAAAGTTTTAAGCTAATTATTTCAATTTTCTGAACAAAATTAGAAAAAAAAGGGGGGGGGGCAAAATTAAATTAATTTTTATCCTGTGTTTTTCTTTTAATAACTTACTATATACCTTAATCAAAGACAAAAAAAAAAAAAATCATCTATTTGTTGTAAATACAGGTTACGTTCTTTAAAATGAGTGATGAGATAGTGTAGTTAAAAATGAGGTAATGCAATGTTATATCACAAAGTTGTACAAATGGTATATGTACATATGGGCACAGGTACAATTGCACTGCTCTGAAAAAAAAATCTATGTCTGATACCATTCTTGCTTATTCTTATGTAAAATGACCTCCTGAATCCGAATATGACTCCCGTTTTGCCCAGTCACCCACCGTTTTCTAGAAACACAACCCCTCTTTCAATTTCTTTCCCTGTTCAATAATTTTATGACCATGAATTTAATTTTAGGAATGAAAAATAATTAATTTAACACCTAAAAACAAAAAATATATAAAGTTTAAAAAATAACATTAATAACAGATTAAAAAAATATTAGATATGTAATGCATAATTCAAGTGGCAAATCCACCCCAAAATTTTCCCCTTGTCGCAAAAGTCCATGTTTAAGAATTTTCCAACTCTGTAGCCGATCAGAAGATATTTAACGGTTAAAATAATCTTCTCCCCTCCTAAAAATCGAATTTAAAGCCATTAAATCATCGAAAAATGATAAAAATTGGGGCCATTCCTAAAAAAAATGGTGGATGATAGGGCAAAATGGGCGTCATATTCGGATTCAAGAGGTCTTTTTATATAAGATTATGCTAAAATGGTATCAGAGGTAATTTTCATGCCGAGCAGTGTTATTAGGAACTTAAAACTATATCAAGGCTTTCGACTGGACAAGACTATAGAGCATCTGGAATATACAGACGAACAATCTTGGCGGAACAGTCCTGTGTTGGCGGCTCTCAATGCATCCTGGATAATAGATCTGGTAGTATCAGATACATCAAGTTTTTCAACTTTGCTTTCGAGTCTAAAATAAAATATATAAATAAATAAATAATGTGAAATTTTTAACTCACTCTCATTATGATTAAGCTGCTTTTTACAATAATTTTAATATGGGAAGGCATACTGTTTTTATCTTTAAAACACTTTCTAAAACCCCTTACTGATTACTTATATGGACTTCTACTTAAGTACAAAATCGAATGTGTTCAGTTGAAGCATTATTGTTATTATTATTTAATTTTTTTTTTTTTTTGTATACAGATCGTTACAGTATGAGGCAAGTGCATCCTCTACAGAATATGAATGCAGATAAAATTCATTTTAAAGGTTTTATTTTGTCTGGTTAAATTAAATTTGAAAAATGTAACCCGATCTCTATTAATCTGAAATGAAACTCGTCTATTCTATTTATTAATTACCAGCAAACCCATGCGAAATTTTCGTATTTTATTTCTTTCTTATTCACCTTTAAAATATGAAACTCATAAATATTATATGAATTTCACCACGTAATTAAAATTTTAACTCACCTGTAGCCAAATTATTATTAGAACCAAAGTAATATTGTGCAATAGTGAAACTAAAATCATACAAAGAAAGCTTTCAAAATAAAATTCATAATTGACGGCCCAATTTTTATACTTCCGCAACGCAGTACTGTTTAAGTATAGGACCCCCCCCCCCCTTCCCCATGAACGAATATTAAATTTTTGTCGCTATGTTGGCAATGACTTTTTATTTATTTATTTACTTTGGCATAATTAAAAAAAAAAAAGAAAGAAAAACTAATTCCTATTTTGATTATACTTTTTATGATCTGTTTTTTAGTCGATTTATGATCATAATTCTTATTCTGTATATATCTTTAATGTATTGCTAGATTTAAAATGACACTTGCAAAGATTCTTAAGATTCAACTTTTAAAAATACATACTTCATAAAATACTTTTATAAGACAAATTTCGTCACTTTTTCTTATTAGATCATTGAACTGTGTCCGCGTGTGTAAATATTGTCCATTTATAAATATTATTTTTTATCCTCGCGTATTTTATTAATTACATCACTATCATATCGTTTCGAGAAACCTTAATCGTAACTGGACCACGTTAGAGAAATATTATATAGATTTATCACATTCTTTGTTTTAAAATATCGTTTAAAAATATATAAGAAATAGATGCCTTTATTTATGCGAATTTATAGACCGAGATATTCTTATTCGATTTTATAAAAATATGTAAGGTTCTAATATTCCAAAGAAACGCAAAACGCATAAAAGTAAATAAATAAATAATAAATTGATTATATTTTTAATTAAAATAAAATAAAATAAATAAATATCGGTCATTTATACTGAAAATAAGAATGTAATATCTTAATTCAAACGACTATGAAACAGAAGATATTACAAAATAAAATTATCTACTCTTTATCTATATAATTTTCTTCCTCAAAATCGTTACAAAATGTACGAACACCCTCTATCGCATAAAGTCATCACCAAAAAATTCATCATATTGTAAGTTAACGAGAATGATATTTGATGTTAATTTACATTTAGGCATAACGAAATGTAATGCAAAAGAAAAAAAATAATGTTTTAGGAAAATCAAAAATAAAATTCCTAGTGTTGAACATTCATCTTATTCCTCATTTCCCTATTTTCTTTTTCATACAGAAACTAACTTTTAAATAATTTTTGAACGATTAAAAAAATAAATTTCCGCATTTATTTCTGTATCATTTTATCGAAATCAATTTTTAATCAGTTGCATAAAATCTGGGCATAAAAACATCTAAATTCTAATCACACGTGTAGGTGCTTTTGTTAATCAACCGAAACAATGCAACTAATCAAACATTCAGTTGTCAAAATTTATCTTGTTTTAACAATGTTCAGTACGTAATTCAACCCAAGCAGTTCGTAATTATATCCGGAAAAATCAAAGAATATCATTAACGCTTCATCAAATGATGTTCACATGATTCATGCATACTCGTCCAGTGAACTACCTCTGGTCAAACTCGGTCATTCCACTTTGAATGTATGCAGGACTTGACCTACGAAGGACAGGGAAGATTTGAATGCGATCATCTTGGGTCTAGGTCAATGGGAAAACAATGTCTTGTGGGATTTAAAGAATGCATAGAAAATTTTGTTTATTATTATTATTTTTAATGTAAAACAAGTATTATCAGAAGAGAAGTCGGATTATGCTTTAGCGTGAGAAATAAATTTTAATAATGCTATTAATATTCAAGTCAAAGCTTTTATTATTATTCATGAAGTAAGTGGATTAATATATTTTAGGGAATCTATTAGCCAAATGAATGTAAATTGCATGCTTTACGTTTGTTGCTTAATAAGCTATAGAAAGGCAATTGTTTGTGTCTGTACCAAATAGCTAAATTCTAATTACCTCTGTCTTATTAAAAAATTAAATAAAGGAATAGTATTTTTCGCTTTTTAAAGAGACCATTTAAAATTAAGAAAAACTTTAAATATTATGAAATTCTAGAAAATGACATACTTGAATTTTAAAAATAATTTTTTTATTGAGAAATTTAATATTGCAGATGCATTATAAATAAACATATTTTTCCTTTTTAATTTAATTTATGAATTATGTTTATTTATTTATTTATTTTTAATGAAATGTATGTTGCCAAAAAATTATCCAAATTATTTTAGAGCCATGATCTTGATATAAACGTCAGTTTAGAGAAACTTTTACCTGATATATAATTTTCTCTTATTTAAAAAAAAAAAAAGGCTCCCTGTTGCTTTACTCATTTAAATTAGGAAATTTTTATACTATTCTTAATGCGTCATAAATGTATTATATAATTGAAATGTCAAACAGTAGATCCAGGAAACCGGAAATAGAATTAAAAATATTTTAGAAATAAGCTTTAGACATAAATTGTTAATTTACATATACCCAATGTTCTCTAACCATTACATCTTTACTACAAAGCAATTGCGGAAAAAGAAATTCAGGCATATTATTCTGATTTTTCAGAAATCTAATTAATGTACTTAAAATGTAAATTTCAAACTTACTTTAAAACTTCAAACACGTTGCCAAGAAGCTTCCCTAAACTTGGATCGAGTGAGTAATGCAGCCTACACACAGCTTGTCTCCTGCAATCTGGTTGAGAACTTGTCAACAAGTTTAGAACATCATCTGTTCTCTGAAGAAATTCAACTACTTCCTTGAATCCTTCATTTAATTTTTTCGTTGGTACTTTTACAAGCGACCTCTTGAACCTGTAATATGTTGGAGTAGTTGTTGTTGTAGGTGCTTCTGTGGCAACTGAAACTGTTACACCTTGGTTGGATACTGATCCTACACCAGCATTATTAGCATTAGGTCTGCCACCAAAAAGAGGTATTATGTTCGGTGCAATAGTTTGTAGACGATCTTGCAATGCAAGAAACATTGGCATGAGTACACCAGTGACACCAGGAACAAACATTAAAAGAGGAAGGAAGGGTAACATTACTATAAATCGTGTTGCCGCAAGAGAAAATGCGGATGGTGTCAAAGGTGTCTGACGCTCCTCGATTTCTTTAGAATCTTCTGGAAAGGGAGCTGATGCAACCGGAACGATAATAGCTTGATAAAAGATACATGTCGACAAGAGAACTGCCCAAAATGAGTTTACTTGCGACATCTCTTCAAGTCTAAAATAAAAAATTAAGTATTAATTAAAACACATATAAAAGAAATAAATATTTAAATATAAGAACTTCTTTCTACAGCATAAAACATAGGAAAGCACTACCGGTTTCAAGAAAAAAAAAGTGGTCTTTCTTCTTCAGGTGCAAAAAACATGTCTTGCATTTGCCTCAAAGGTAGTTAGTTCGTGTTTTTGCACCTGAAGAAGATATGCCACGCCCTTACGAAACTGGTAGTACTTCTCTTTATTTTATGGTGTGTAAAGAACTTTTTATGTTTAAATTCATACAAAAGCCTTTATTTAATTTTTGATAAGTAACAAGGAAAACTGTTTCATATCTAGTAAAATTCCCATCTTAATCACTGATCTAACAAAAAAATTACAGTTTCTCAAATTTTAAAATGTCTCATAATGTATTAAAATGTTGTTCATCTCTTCCAAATATTGTTTTCATACTGTCTCTGCCTAACTAACTCCGTATTTCTACTATGTGATTTATTAGTTCATTTACTTGTCTACACTCTCCTTTGTCATATTGTCTTTCATAAGGAACTCACATTCTATTTTACTTAAATTTCTTGTTATTTTTTTCAATGCACGCTGAAGAAAGAGTCCTTGGTGAATCGAAGCAGTTGTTATTAATACTACTATTATTAATAATGTATCAGTTTCTGCTTCGTTTTAAGTTGATCCTATCCTGTTACGTTTTCATTGAAGACTAATGTTATGACGTAAAGTCCTAGTTTCATTTTTTCAAATATATATATATATACATATTGTATGTGTGTTTGTGTGTGTGTGTGTGTTTCTTGCGTAATTTATTTTAATAACTAAAATGAATACTTATATTTTGCATTTAAACTTTAAGTAAGCACATTAAAAAAATTCAATATGAAACTTACTCACCTTTGTGACTTTAAAGATTTACGATTTTGATTATAATTTAAGGGCAAATATAATAACGAATACTCGTACTTTACATGTATTTATTTATTACACGTATTTATTTATTTATTACTTAATTTACATCATAATATACATTCATTCAATTTCTAAGTTTAAATTTTAATTTAATGATCCTTATCATCAGTGTTGCCAGATCTAGCGGATTTTTTATTCAATAATTACCAATACTGTTTAATTGTAACGTTTGCCTAATTACTTCGAAGATCGATAGTCTATTATGTATATAAAATATCACTTCTGAAAATTACGGGTGATTATTGAACAAAATATCCGCCACACTCTCAGAAATGGATACTCAAATTTCCCGAAAATTTCTTCAATTTTTGACGAAAGTGTTTCTAGGGATATGCTCCGAGCGAACATTTCGTCAAATTGACGAAATTTGTTCGTTACCTATTTGAGAATACGAATTTTGTCAAAAACAAAAAAAAAATATTTTTCTTCTTCTTATTTCGTCAAATTGAGAAAACTACTTTCGTCACTTATTTGAACATACGAATTTCGTCAAAAGTAAAGATACATTTTTTCATCCTAGTTTCGTGATACAGAATAAAATACAAATTATAGAATTATAAAATTATTTGCAAGTTCGTTGCTTTAGGCATTAAATCTTAATTATATTTAATGAAAATATAAATAAAACAGAGCAAATAAATAAAAATCACTTGGACATTTATTTGACACCTACAGTTACAATGATTTTTGTTTCAATTGATCCATATTTTTACAGAAATTCCCAGAAACAAGCACACACAATATTTTGTAGACATAGGACATCACAAACATCCATGCCCGCACCGGGATTCGAACCCGGGACGTTGGAATTCAGAAGGCAGCGCCCTACCGACCGAACCACCAGGCCAGCAAATAAAAGTCATTGTAAGGTAAAGTCGAAAGAACACAGGAAAAAAACCAATATGGCGGTAATGAAAGCTAGCACATGTTATTGTGAGTAAACAGTTTCGTAAAATATTTGAGAGTTCACGTTTCCTCAAAAATCACGTGATCGCTTGACGAAATGGTTGTCAAAAGCAACGAAATTAAGCCCGAGGATGTCTGAATCGTCAAAATTGAGTACATTATTTCTGAGAGGGCAGATCTGGCAATACTGCTTATCATTACGTTATTTAACAAGCTGAAACAGTTTTACAAACGAATGATTTTATTTCATAATAATAATAAGTTCTTCAAAGATTTTTTTTTTCTTACATTTTATAATTTTTAGATATATATACAACTTTAATTTAAGTACAAAAATACTGCTCTGGTAAGTTCTGACTGGGTATAAAATTTAAAATATATAACCAATAATAATTTTCTGATATTATATAGTCAGAAATAATATTTAAATAATCAATGCATTTCAGAGTTCAAGGTACACTTTTATTTATTAAAATAAGATAATGATGATTGATAGGTCCAGTAGTTTTTGTAGGATCGCCAGGATATCCCTAATTATATCCCTGGGCAATTTGTTTCCAGTTGCCCATCCCGTAATTCTAAAGTGACGTAAAATCAACTAAACTCTAAACTCTCTCTAATTATATATAAATTTGATTTTTATTATCATTCTAAGGATCAGTTTTCTTTGATAAGGATAATTTATAAATGTGACATGTTAGAGATTGCTTTAATCTTATTCCTCATTAATAAAATTCTTCTTCTTATTTTTTTTCCCTTAAAAAACCAAAACTATGAATTAATAATCTGGTGTGTCACTCACACGACTTTCTCTTACCCTGAAATTTAATAGTATAAATACAGTTTGCAGATTAAAAGGTAAGATAACGAGTACTGTTGTGTAAACCTGTGTTAAACAATTCATATTAGGCTTCTAAAGAGTTTTATATGATAAAAAGTTCAGTGTGAAGGGGGCTACCGTCCCCCTCAACCCCCCATTTCATTAATACACCTACATTTATATAGAATTCAATTCGGTTATTAAAAAATAATTCTGTTTTTAAAAAATAATTTATTAAAATTATTATTTAAAAGTTATCTTTTATGATAATGCAGACGATTTCCATATTTGAGAAGTAGTATAACACCAAATATCCAAAAAAAGTTTATTTTATTCTCAATATTTAAAAAAATACGATTTTTTTCCAAATTCTTTTTTCGTTAAAAGTAAAGAAAACGGTAACTTTGTTTTAAATTATCGCAGATCGATGGTTCAACCATTCGTTTTAAAGGTATTGGCGAGCTCTTTTCAAAGATACTCATCATGAAAATTTACTCCCCTCGTGGGGGGACTTCCTCCCCAGGGGGGGGGGGGAGGCGAGGCTTCTACATATACAATTTTTTTTCCCCAGTTAACTATTTCTATTACAAAAAATATATATTCGTTTCATTTGGTTTAGTGCAGTCTATAGATGTTAAACTGTACTTACCTGCAATTTCCCCTATAGACGTAATGTATTAGAATTCTCTTGATTGTCCCTGTACACGAACCATTTGCTTGATCTTAACGAAAATCTTACTGTAGCATCCCTATATGATACACATTTAGTATACCAAGTTTGAACTTTCTGCCATAATTTGTTTTTGAGATATTCTGATAACAGACAGACGCACAGACACACACACACAGACACACACACACGGACACACACACAGACACACAGACACACAGACATACACACAGACCAACCGCTAAAAACATGATTTTCGTATTCAGGGGACCTCAAAACGTGCAAATATAACAAAATCTCGCGTTCGAAAATTTGACCCAAAAACAATACTTTCTCTACCTTATGGGTAAGAGAAAGTAAAAAGGGGTATTTTATGTGATTCATGACATATAATCCCCAACTTCCACAACAAGATCGATACTATGGAAACAGATCTCTTCCTAATTAGTTATTCAAATTAATGGGTCCGTATCATTCGCTTTCTAACTAGTCTTTTTAAATAAAAACCAGCTTTGATCTGCTTTGCTTTCAAAATTTCAATTTCGCTGATTAGAATTTTATAAACTTGATATTATGTCAGTATTTACCTTTACCATCAATTAAAAAATTACACTTTTTCGAAGAAAATTAAAGCGTACAGTAGTTAAAGGTTATTTCGTATAAAATCTTATAGTCAACTTTCTTCAAATTTTCGAACAAATTTAGTATGCAAATAGAAGAGTAATCTTCTTGTGCTTAAAATACATGCTTTTTCAAAGAGGAAGAAGAAGCAAAAGAGACAGGGCAGAGAGGAGACTTCCAAAATTGGTTTGCAAGATGGAATTCAAAGGAAAAGTTAACGAGTGACAACGATATACAATTTTGTATGTAGTGTATTTAGAATGCACGTAAAACACAGGTCGACAAGTAAAATTTTGATTTTATAATTTTGGCTGATCTTTGTGTTTTTTGGTGTGCTGAAACCGAAAATGAAGCCAGTTTTTCTCTATCACGTTTAGATTTTAGTCAATACAGGGTGCCTGCCAATACAATTTCTTCCATTACTCTTCCACCAACATAAATATATAGTACGTTTTATAGTATGTTTCCATGATTAATTAATAATAGATTCCTAGTTGTAATTGTGAAGCACTAGTGCGACTTAAAACCATATCAACGAACCAACCAACCATCCGATTGTTATGATGGTATATGTAAGAAATCGTGTCGGTAAACACCCTGTGTTGGCAAAAATCTATACGTGATAGAGAAAAATGGGCTGCGTTTTCGGTTTCAGCATATCAAAAAACATAACGATCAGCTGAAATCATCAAATCAAATTTTGTCAATTTCAACTTTGTAGGCCTGTGTAATAATTATCTATGAACTCACGTCTCAGTGATACGGTACCTTGAATGTGTTAGAACAATGGATCACATGCCATTGCTTCTGAGTTCCTAAATTCCCACTTTCCGAACGTTTTACTGCTTGGGAAGTCGAATGATGACGATGAAAGCGAGCAGGAATGACGAACTTGCTGTCCCGTAAATGCTAAAATTTTGAGACTGCTGGGAAAAAGTTTTTATATTCCCTTTGCATTGCAACTAAGCGTTTTCCCACAGATGTTTTAATGCTTTTGAAAAGTTGGTTATGGAGTGATCTAGCTAAATCTCTCAGTGTTATTAATATTATACAACCTATTTGAATTTTTTTTTTCTTTTAAGGGGTGTGGCACTCACACGACTTTCTTCTACTCAGCATTTTAATACTATAAAAATTTTATAAAATATAAAATATTATAAAAAATACTATTTTAAAAAAATTGCATATTAAGAAATAAGATAACAAGCCGCGTACATACCTACGTTAAGAAGACTTAGGAACACTTTTACTTCACAAATAATTCCCCTTCCTAGTTTGAATTTAGTACCTACAATTTTATAGAATTCACGACTGTTCTTAAATTTAAACTTTATCAGGATTCAAGCAACTTTCGTCCGCATCACACCTTTAAACTTACCGATTTTGGTCAAACTTTTCATGTAGTAACCTCATATGAACTTAAAAATACAACATTTGAATTGACTGTAATCATCTGTTTTTAAAACACAGACGTACTTAAAAATGATTCGTTAAAAACTTGAATTTAATATTCAGGAAACCTCAAAACTTGTAATTACACCAAAAATAAGCACTGAAAATTTCATTTAAAATAAACACTACTTTTATCGTGTGGGTACGAAAAATTAATTTTCATTCACAAGCAGCTTTCTTTGACATGGTAAAATATAATAAAGCTCTTTCATCAATTTATATTCAATAAAAAAGAGTGTTTTCTCTTAATTATTGACAGTTTTGTATGTCTTTTACAAATTACGTAAGCACATATTGTGCACTTAAATATAGTCCCATATTAATAATACACAGCACGACCCGAAATGCACTTCCAGCAATTTTTAAGTACACTCCCACTATATTCCAGTTCTTTTGAATAGTCCTGCATACGGATGGTGGAATTTTCATAACATATCCTACTAAAAATGCTTTTATGCATAGTATATATATATATATACATATATATATACATATATAATGATAATCTATTAAGCATAGTAGAAGCAAAGCAACAGATACAAGATCACTGAAACACCAATAACCAATAAGATTAAAAATTTGTTTGAGAAATTCAGAAAAATGAAAAAAACAAAAATTCTCAGGGGATGAAATGCACAAATTTAAATAATCCAGATTTATTAATTGACAACCTGCAAAACAAACGAATCAATAAACTAACACAACAAATCTTAACTTAAAACCATAAACTATATCGAAATTTATGAAAAAATAATTTAAGAAACTTAAGAAAGGAAGGAAGGAGGCAGGCGGCAGGTGACTTGCCTGTGGGGTTAAACTAGTTTCACGCCGTCAACGCTACCCTAGCCTGCCAAGACTAGAATAGGAGTCATGTGGATTTAAAAAAGCAAAATTTCAAAGTAGATGAATAACAATGAAACCACGAAGCAACAATGAAATTCATTGATTGATTACAATGTGTTTAATAGTATGATTAGAATTTTAAGTATAGTTGACAACTCAGAAAAGGAGAAACTGAAATTTTAATGGAAAAAGAAAGTTTGCTTAGTAAACAAAGTAAATGCAACAAGCCTTCTGCTTATATATATATATATATTTACTAATTAGAATTTTCCAAACAAGGGCATACCAAAATAACAGAAAATGCAAAATTTTGCATGCAGAGAGATAAATAAAATCATTCCAAAAGATTCGCACAATAGCAGCGTCATAATTCAGAATGGAAATTTATTGAAAACCTTTTCAAACATTGAATAGATGAAAACAAGAAACATTGAATAAGATGAAACAGAAAAAATACAAAAAAAGATTACGAATATAATTTTGAATTTATGAAATTTATAAAAATGATAAAAGTTCTCTGAAGTTAAATTCAATGCAAGAAAAGGAAAATCAATTCAACATGAAAAATTCTAATTAATAAATTTAGTTCACTGATACATGATTTGTTATGCTGCATTTACGCAACTTTCATTGTATTATTGTTAATTCTAAAACTACCTTTTTCATGTTGAATTTATTTTCGTTTTCTTGCATTGTATCAGAGAACTGTTATAATTTTTATAAATTTCATAAATTCAAAATTATATTCGTAATCTATTTTTGTATTTTGTCTGTTTCATCTTATTCAATGTTTCTTGTTTTCATCTATTCAATGTTTGAAAAGGTTTTCAATATATATATATTCATTTCATTTTGTTTAGTGCGGCTTATAGATAAAACTGTACCCAGTAAAAGTTTCAACCATAGACGTAATGTATTTGAATTATCTTGGATGTATCTGGCTCCTGTACACGAATCATTTGTTCGAGCTCAATGAAAAGTTTAGTGTATCATCTCTATATGATTCAGATTTAGAATAAAGAGTTTGGACTTCCCGCTATAATTTATTTTTGAGATATACTGATAACAGACACACACAGAGACTAACTACTAAAAACCTGATTTTCGAATTCAGGGGATCTGAAAACATGTAAATATAACAAAAACTCAAATTCAAAAATAATATAATATTATTAATTCAATATAATATTTTCTCTACCACATATATGACTAAGAAAAAGCAAAAAGTCATCAGAACATTTTTTCTTGTAGAACTTTGGAAATCCAAATTTCGGACACAGTGTTTGAGCAGTAAATTTATTTAACTTCATTTTACAAAAGATGATATGTAAAATTAGTTAATTTGTAAATAATCCGGCAAGTTTTAGTTATTTAAAAAAATTTCATTAATTTACGATGGAAAATTATATTATAAGTCGTAAATATTCTATATATATAAATATTTTGTTAGAGAAAAAAATAACTTTTTATATTTTACAAAGTATATCTGTGAACTATTACCTTTAATTAAATACGAAGCTAATTGTGAGTTAGAAAAACTTCCAATTCTAATTTTAAAAAATACATTTAAAAAGCAATTTTATATTTTATGTGTCCTTATTTCTGCTAATAAAGTGTTTTGGGGAAAAAAGAGAGTGAGAGAGATTCGCATTTGTAAATAATTAATAAAAATTATAAAAATATTCCCTTTTATTTTAATTGTAACTAAAACCCAATTTATAAATAAGCATTTAAAAATAAAATGAATAAATAAGAAAATTATTTCTTAAAATCTTAACACAAATCAACCTATATTCTTAATGATTTCCTTTTTACTTTCTCGTACCCATAAGGTAGAGAAAGTATTGTCTTAGGGTCAAATTTTTGAACGTGAGTTTTTGTTATATTTACATGTTCTGACGTCCCTGAATACGAAAATCATGTTTTTAGCGGTTGGTCTGTGTGTGTGTCTGTGTGTCTGTCTGTGTTATCAGCATATCTCAAGAACAAAAAGTAGCAGAAATTCCAAACTCGGTATTCTAAATGTGTATCATATGGGGATGCTACACTAAGCTTTTCGTTGAGATGAAGCAAATGATTCGTGTACAGGGACACCCAAGGGAATTCAAATACATTACGTCTACGGGAGAAAGTGCGGGTAAGTAGAGTTTAACATCTATAAATTGCACTAAACCAAATGAAATGAATATATATTTTCTGTATGCGTAAAAACATGTCTCTTTTAGAATATGGTAGAGAAGTCATCCACTGTTCATTTACAGAGCTACACAAAAGGACTGGATTATAGTGCAACAATAGCTGAAAATTAATAGAAGTGTATTTCAGGTTATGCCGTGTATTATTACTATAGGATTATATTTAAGTGCACCATGTGGTCTGTACATAATCTTCAAATGATATACAGGGCTGCAAATGTTTAAGCCATAACCTTCTTTTTTACTGTCTGTGTCTCTTAGAGTAACTTAAAAACGAATAATTTAAGAGACTCAAAAGTTGTATTTTCAAGTCAATATAAGTTTGTCGCTGGAAAAGTTTGATCAAGACTGACAAGTTTCAAGGAATATCGCATGTAAAAGTTGTCTGTATAGTTTTAAGTGAACTTTTAATTTTAATAACAGATTTAAATTCTATATAAATGTAGGTGCATTAAAGAAACGGGCGGTTGAGGTTACCACGTTTTTAAATTTTCTGTTGAATCATGTAAATAAAATTTTTTTGGTGAATTATCCCATCAACTTGAAAGAAAATGATCAAATGCGTAATTAAGAGAGCAATTATAAGAAAAGAAATTTTCAAACATTTATTAATTGAATAAAAGTATTAAAAGAATGCAATATCATCGTATTCTGAGCTATTCTAAAAATTTCAAATATCTAGTTAGTCGGAAAGTTATTTGTACTGGACAAACAAACAATCAAGAAAGCGAGTTAATAAAAACATGGTAAAATAAAAAATACATAACAAGAAATAAAATTAAAATGTTGATTTTTTTTCTTAATTAAAACAGTTTTTCATAAATAAATCTTAATATAATTAACATTGATATAATTCAATGGATACATAAGCAAATTTTCAGAGCTCTAAGACAGGAATTCATAAAATAATTTATAACGCCCTTTATACTCTTAATTATAGAAACATATTCTAACATTTGTTATTAATAAAAATGAAAATAAATAAATAAATAAAGATGTAATGATAATTTGTTTTTTAAATTTTTCATTAGAATTTTTTAGAAAATGATTCAAAATAGATCCTAATTGGCAGTTTATTTAAAGTGAATGAATATTAATGACAAATCGATGTAAAGATGTGTAGTAGTTGCATTATCTAGACCTCAGCCTTTAGTCATGATTTTCCCTTGATATATATATATATATATATATATATATATATATATATATATGCAGGGTGTCCCAAAAAGATTGAAACGCGGTTTAATTCTTTACCTGTTAGAGATGGCAAGATAATGTCAATTGCAAAAGTGTACAAAATAAGATAGGAAATAAAACTACGCTAATAAAAATATCTTCGTGTTAATTTTGAAAAAATGACATTTTTTAAAACTTTTATGCGACCCCTCTAGACAAATTTGGAAAATTAGAAATTTTTTATTTTCTATGCACCAACATCATTGCAAAAAACCACATTCTTGTATCTTTAAAATTGAATGAATTATACTTAATTGAAAACTGAACTCTGATTATAGGGACCACATATCAAAATAGAAATGTAAATTTGTGACATATTATAAAAAAATAAAATGTATCATAGCATTTGCATGTTTCAAAGTCCTTATTAAACAAGATGCTAAATTCGAAACACATTTTAAAATTCTAAGGATTAATTTAAATGCATTTGAGAATTTTTCGATGTATTATGTTTTTGATTTAAAAATTTCCGTTATCAATTTGTAAACGATCCCTATTTTCCCCGAAAAAGCCTTTTAAATGATACGGAAAAATGGAATAAGTCACTTTTTTTCTGTATCTTTTTTCTAATGGTCTTGTTGAAAGAAAAATAAAAACTTTGTAATCGACAAAATTTTCGTGGAGGGACTGTATAAAAAATTGAAAAAAAAAATGTAGCTTTTTAAAATTTGATGGGAGGGTTTTTTTTTTAATGTAGTAGTCTTTCCTACCTTAATTTGGACGTTTTTTCAATTTACGTTGCCCATTTATCTGTAACGGGTAAAGAAATAAAGCGCGTTTCAACCATTTTGGGACACCCTGTATATATATAATGTAGTTTATGAAAATATATACAATTTATTTATACTTTTAATCTAAATAAATGTATAAAAATATCAGTGAGATCTAATACTGCTGTTATATATATGAAATTATAAAACATGTACGTATTGTATATTAATACAGCATATAAGTGACACTCGTGAGTTTAATATCGTTCAGTATTAAAATCATGGAAGAAGTAATAGTGCATTACACAATGTATAAAGGCAATTATGAAGTATTAGAAATATATATATATATATAAAATGCATGTCATAAAACAATTCCACATATTTAAATACCAATAAAAAATACTGACAATAAAAAACGAGATTTTCCCTTGGTATATATAATGTAGTTTATGAATAAATATACAACTTGTTTACACTTTTAATCTAAATAAATGTATAAAAATATCAGTGAGATCTAATATTGCTGATTATAAAACATATACATATTATATATTATACCAATAACATAAAGCATACCAATATAAAATCATGATTTTCACTTGGTATATATACATTGGAGCTGAAAGTAAGGTAGTTTTAGTATATTATAATATATAATGTAGTTTATGAAAAGATATACAACTTGTTTACACTTTAAATATAAATGTATAAAAATATCAGTGAGACCTAATAATGTTAAAACAGGAATAAACTACTACGTCAGAAACGCCTAAGAAAAATTATTGAGGTGCATACAGCTGTTTCGGTAGCCTAAAGCGTACCGTCATCAGTGCAAAAAGAATTCTGAATCTTGAGAAGTGCTCGTATATATAGGAGAGGGACGGGATTTAGTTCAACCAATAGGAATACGGAAGAGGTGGGGAGTGTGGCCAATAGGAATTAAGGAATGTGTAGCTGTGTAAACAGTAGAAAAATTAAGGAAATGTGGACTGAATGTAAAATTTCCAACAATCAGACAAATAGGGAACAGCGAAATCACAATTTACAAGGTTTTTAAAATTTTTATAAATATGAAAAGCTTCAAAGAAATCGATTCGATTTCTTTGAAGCTTTTCATATTTATAAAAATTTTAAAAACCTTGTAAATTGTGATTTCGCTGTTCCCTATTTGTCTGATTGTTGGAAATTTTACATTCAGTCCACATTTCCTTAATTTTTCTACTGTTTACACAGCTACACATTCCTTAATTCCTATTGGCCACACTCCCCACCTCTTCCGTATTCCTATTGGTTGAACTAAATCCCGTCCCTCTCCTATATATACGAGCACTTCTCAAGATTCAGAATTCTTTTTGCACTGATGACGGTACGCTTTAGGCTACCGAAACAGCTGTATGCACCTCAATAATTTTTCTTAGGCGTTTCTGACGTAGTAGTTTATTCCTGTTTTAATATTCCAACGCCAAGTCTCCTGCTATTACCTAATAATGTTGTTATATAGATGAAATTATAAAACATATACGTATTATATATTAGTACAGCATATAAGTGACACCCGTGAGTTTAATATCGTTCAGTATTAAAATCATGGGAAAAATAATAATGCATTACACAATGTAAAAAGGGCAATTATGATGTATTAGAAATAGAGAAAGAAACAGAAAAAACTGCATATCATAAAGAAATTCTAGATATTTAAATACCAATAAAAATACTTATAAAATACCAATACCTTTATTTCTTATTACCAATTACTTAAAAGTAAATCATGCTTTGGTTGTGTCATTTAAGAAATAAATACTGAAACGCATTAAATAATTAAAAAAAAAAGACCACTTACTTAAAAATGCACAAAACATTTCAGTAGCTTTCTGTGCAACCTTTATAAAACAGCATATTTTACAATAAAAGTAATCGAATAAAAAACGATTATCCTCCTACCAATTCATTATTAGAGAAAGTATAATTACAGACAAAACGAGTTTCCTACACATAAAAGTTTATATCCGGTTGAAAAAAAAAAGTGAAAATATAGATATCTTACCTTTATGTCCAGTTGAGACACATCTGAGATATACCAACACTCTCAATTGTACCTCAAACTGACATGTTGACCTAGAGACCATTTATATAATGCGGAACTAGAGGAAAATACTTTTTCCGAATTAAAGGCCTGCTTCCAAAATCTAGAAATAATGGTAGCATAGGGGGGAACGTCCTGTTTCTTACCCCCAAAATAAAACTAAAGTATAACAGGTTCTTTGACATTAACCCATTTTAGATTGAGTCCAGAAATCAAGGTCGCTACTATGAGAAGACCATTCCGGCGACATATCTATTATAAAAGATGACTTGTTGTGATGAAATTGGAAGAATTTGGATCATTAGAAATTCTCTCCGGTAATAACCCAGTTCATTGAGATGAAAGTACGGTAAGTGGAAGTGATATGTAGGAATCTGCGCATTTAACTACCGTCGCGTGGTACTAATTAATTTATACAAACGCCTTCATGTATTTTTTCTCAATCGGAGAGAGACAGTTCACCGATATGCAGCAATTTGGAGCTGTTAAGCATCTTGATATCGTTAGTTCGTGAAGTTTTTATCGAGCATTTATAAATGCGTTTTGTACAGATACTTTTTTAATAATTCTTGTACAACTAATGAATGCCGTATGTTTTTTCTCGCAGTTTCTTTTTCCATGGATATAAAGATGCCTTACATTGTTAAATAGAAAGCACTACATTTCAACAGAAAAATAAATCCATTTTAGCTGTAATCAATATTTTGATGCATTTTACATTGTTCCACTGCCCCGCCTTTTTTCAAGGATTCTTCCACCATTATTTTCTAAAAATAAATTTCTTCTTTAATATATAGGCTTATTTTATATTTAAAAAAAAATACTGTATAAAGTTACTGGCAAATTCGAAGATTGTGGGAACCCTGATTTTAATAGTGATTACAACTTTAAAATTTAGCACCAAAATATTCATTGTAGCTAATTTCGAACTTATCTTTTTTTTTTTTTTTCTGGTAAAATATCCGATTTTATTTTCAGCAGTGGGCAAGATAGTCACAAGCAATTAGCTCGATGTTATTAATTTTCCAGTTTGTTTGGGGTTACGGGAGGTTATATACAAGTTTTCTGGGCATGTATAAATCTAATAGTCCATTAAAATTACCATTAACCCATTGCCGGCCCTAACGCTCTAAAGCAGTGTTACCGAATTTAGGGACTCATGTATTCAACTACCATCTGTTAAATAGTTTGTTGAACTCCTTTGATATAAGATTTAGATATAGATATAATTTCGATGATGCTAAAAAATCTAATATTTTTTTGATGAAGAGGTCTATTGCTAAAATGAAGAGAAATGTTCAATCTAATTTAAAGAGATGGCCGTGGTTTTGCGCTGAGAAGACAGTTCTCCCAGGAAGCAGTAGCTGACTTCAAGAACTTTATTTGCTTTAAATTCGTGACAAAAATATACTTGATAAAATATTCCAATATTATAGGATTACAGCAGGACAAAGACTTTTTGAAAACATCAAGATAAAAAGTTATTTATTTACGAATATATGGACACGGGGAGAACAGAAGAAAATGATGAGTCTTAATACTACAAAAGCTGAAGAAAAAGTAATGAAAGTTTGGCTCATTTACTTCATATTAAAAACCACAAGATCTGTCGCCAAACTTCATTCTGAAAATAACCAAGAACAACATCCTAATTTTTTTAGTTGCGCTTAAATCGGTATAATTTTTAAAAATATATTGGCGACTCTGATTTTAGCCAAAAATACCGTTATCAATTCATGAGAAGATTGGAAATGTACGTTAGAAACTTAACCACAAGAATTTATGGTTAAAGCATAATCCTCAGTCTTTTAGCCGATACAAAGTACATAATTTCATTTCAAAGAGCGGATGCATCTGTTCTTTGCTTCAAAAGTGACTCATCAGCAAAACATATTTTATTTTGTTTTACTGAGATGACAAGATTGACTATTTATTAGCAGCACATTGAAAGAGAATCGTTTCTTCTCCTCTTTGAGAGATAAATTAGACATATTCACAGTAACAGAAACCGCAAAAGTGATTTGATTTTTAAATGCTATATTGTTTTTAGAATAGCTTTTTATAAAATGGGAATTAAATTAAATTTAAGAGATAACATGTAATTTTTGATATCACACCATCAATAATTTTGAAGAGTGATATTTGATATATATAACGGATGAATATCCTTCGAAGTGATTAGGCAACCGTTACAGTTAAAATTTAGAGGTGGATATCAAATAAAAAATTCCTGAATTTGGCAATACTGACCAGTGGAGTGAAATTAAATAGGATCAATAAAGGGTTAATGATTTAAAACCATTGTATGACAGTTTCAGCACAAGCCATTTGTAGATAGATTTCGCTATTATTATTTTTTTTTTTTAATGCAAATAATACAGGGCCACAGTACGAAAACATTAACAAAAACTAAGACATTGAGAGCCAATTATATACACAGAAACTTTTGACAAAATGAAAAACGATTTCAACACCAGCAGGGATTCTTAATCCATCAGTTGAATTCGTGTTTTTTTTTTTTTTTTTTCCAGATATTTTTTGTCGATGACAACATATACCTAATGACAACAACGTATATTTTTATGACAACATACACCTAAATCGTATATAAAACAAATATATATGATATTGAAAAAGATATGGACAGATGTAATAAGTAATTTATTACTGCGCTATCAGAAAAAACTATGTTACACAATAAAACTTAATACAATATTTGCGATTCATTTATCTTTTTTTTTTCTTTTTTTCTTTAAATATTGTACTACATTCTTATAAAAAAATAAATAAATAAATTGTTTGAAAAAAAAAAAAAATTCTGATACAAATTTTCATTTGTGAATCACCCTTTATCGTAAAGGCCTTTTTAGAAAACAGCTGAAAACAGCTCATTTAATCACCAATATCTCTATGAATATTTGCGATGTTCAATTGGATTTTTTTATAAGGTGCTCTATACAGTTGAGTATTAAACTATGTCAAAGTTTTTTTTTTTTTTTTTTTTTTTTTTTTGCTATAGTCCGCACATATGCAGTAATAAGTTGCTACAACTGCCCACATCTCTTTAAATATCAAATATATTTATTTTAAACTACAGTATAATGATTTAGGCATATGTTGTCATGTTTTCCGAAAGTTTCATGAAATTTTAAGAAAAACCTTTTAGTAAATATTTTTACATTTTTTAATAGAATTTTAATAACTCCTTAAATATTACAGATATCCCCACAAAACTATACACGCATATAAAACATAACACTTATAACCATATCTAAAATTTGCAGATACTTTTTATTTTATTGGATTTGTTGTTCGTCTCCTAATGTCCTTTGTGACAAAATCTTTGCTGAAAAATATGAGGAAAGATATGCTTTCTTTATTCCCAAAATTCAAGAACAACACGTTAAGTATTTTTCAATGTATACGACAAAACGTGTAAAAAAGCGAAAGTGTTTCTATTATTTCACCCAACACTTGCATATATATTACTCTTTTTTCGATTTAATGACTAGGGGAGAGTGGGGTTGAATGGAACGCAGGATGAATGAGACAATAGCAAAATTTTTATGTTTTGCAAGCACTTGAAACTTGACAATTTTTCTGATATATATCAGCACTAAGGTCATTCATCAAGTGTAGTTTCAGAATTGTACTATCCATAGAAGGGCAGAAAAAAATTAAAGTGTCTTTTTCAGCTGTCAAAGTAAGTTTTTACTGATTCATATAGGTAGTAGTTAAGACATTAATTATTTGCTTAAAGTTACTATAACACTTATATGGTGAAAATGTATAATCTTTTATTGTGTTTATGATAGTCAAGAAGAATATTGACAATTGTTGATTAAGCCTATTTCCTGTTTTATATGATCATGTGGTGGTTAGGATGAATGGGACAGTTAGAATGGGGATGAATGGAACATTCCCCACTATGTGCTAATTTAAAATTGTACACAAGAATTATATTTAAAAAAATCTTAAATAGATTTTCAATATTTTTATAATCTGTAGTTCAGTAGTTATAACATGAAATTAAAAAAGTAGCAGATTTAGAGAAAAAATAGATTGAAAATAATTGTTCTGATTTCTGTTTACAATAATTGTGATTTAAAAAAATATAAGTTAGAATATTCAATGCAACTTAAATCAATAATTTTAAAAAAAGAATAAATAATCTATTATTAATTTGATTAAAATCACAATTTCAATCAAGCTAATTAAATACATCCTGGAGATTATTAATGTAATACAGAATAGAATGCTATTTTTTCCCGATCAGTCGGAAACAAAAATTTATCTGGATAATTTGTACTCTATTATGATTTATCTTTTTCTAGTGTCTTATTTATTCATTTATTTTTAGATTAGATCTTATTAAATTAAAATACCAAAGCCTAGAGCACTAGGAACTGTGCGAACCAAAGGTCTTTTGCCTTTTGACGTTAATTTGAGTGAATACATCAGTTTAAGTTAATTTCAGTAAATTAATAGCGTGTAATAAAATCACATAAACCAATTTAACTTTAAAAATTTATTTACTTTCCATTTTGTTTTCTTTTCTTTGTTAACTCCAGTCCTGTCCCATTCATTCCCAATCATGTCCCATTCATCCCCATAGGTGGGGATGAATGGGGCAATGCACATGCATGTAAAAAAAAATTATTATTAATTAAAAATGATAATTTTTTATTAAAGTTAGTATGTTTATATGTAACTGATAACTAAAGTGCACTTAAGAGCAATGTTACAAAATTCTGAATTACGTATGGTGAACGTTATCCGTAAAAACATGAAAAATGTCCCATTCATCTCCACTCTCCCTTACATATCTGTAAAAAACAGTAAAAGAATCCCACTCATTCTTTTCGCAAATCTGTGCATATTTTTTTTCTTTCTTTTCTTTTCTTTTTTTTTTTTTTTTTTTTTTCAAACTATTTTTTTCTGTTATTTACATATTCAAATCTTAAGTTTGTATACTTTACGACCTTGAAATATCAGTTCAAACTTTAAGTTGTAATAACTCTTTCAGATTTAATGATAAACGGACAACCTCTTTTGTTACGTTGTGATATCACGATTTTTTATTATATATATATATATATATATATATACAATTATTCGACGATTACATAAAAATATAAATTTTATATTTTTTACAAAATAGATTTCCTAAATTGTTCCAAGTTATGACATCATTATTTACACTGTTAAAAATTTAGTGTTAGTTGGAACCAAAACTTCGTACTGAAGTAGCTGCTACCACCTGATGGTTTAACTTTTTACTATGATCTGGTAATTTTATGTTGAACCAAATATTGGGATTATGTTTTAAATAAAAATATCCAACATTCGACCGAAGCGGGGATTGAACTGAAGACATTCTTGTTTTCTAACACTCTGGCACTGTGCTACACGCTTTCTTGCCCAGTTTCATTGATTTTGATAAAAGAGACTAAATTTTCTAGAGTCTTATCTTGACCCATGAGTGAGTTGTGGCACAAAATTTGCACTTTCACTAATGTTTTTGACCATGCTCTTTAATTTAAGGTTGGTTTGGTTTCAAAAAATTTTTACTGATTCATAGTTCCTGAACTATGTAATAGATTTTTCTCTTCTCTTAAAAAGATATACTTCAATAAACTCCCTTATAGTAACATCTGGTTAGTGATCAAGTGGATAAAGAACTGTTTTTTTTCTAGTAATGAATGTTGGTTTTGATTGACATGATATCACGCAACGCACATCATCATTTCACAGATTTTATTTTCGCTTCCTGTGTTTTCAGCTAGCTATTGACGCCATCTCCTGAATAAAAAGATAATTACAATTGCATGTACGCCGAAACACTTCATGTTTTGGTGCAAGTGAAAATAAATCACAAGAAGTAGGAACTTAAAAGTGAGGTTGAACTATATTATAGGATTATTTATAAGTTTACTCCAAATAGTGGTTCAAGTTTGAACTGAAATTTTTCACAGTGTATTTAACTCAAGGGGATAAGGTGAAATTAATTAATTTTGTTTTACATTCGATTGCTTTTCAAATCGTGTACTGCCATGGAATTTATCATTTTTTAGCCATACAGCATATTTTACAGGTTAAAAAGTAATTTTAGATATGAAAAAGCTTCTTTTTGGGGGAAAATAATACCAAAATAATGCCTAATTTAAAAATACTCCATGCGAATTCTAAATTATTTTAAACCTCTAATCTTTTTACTATGCGTATTTTTGTACGTAACTCATCACATCTGGGCATGAAAATTTTTAATAGCACAATTATAGAATCAGTTACAAACGACAAACTAAAATTTCAAATTTTATGAATTTTTGTTTGGCGATTGAATTTGAGAGTTCGAAATAAAGATAATTTTTTTTATTCCAAACTCAATATACACAGTTTTGTGACAAATACACTGGGTTATCATTCATACAAATTTGTAAAAGAATTGGAAGAGAAGAAATTCGCATAGAACATTGTAAGTAACTGGTTATTTTCTAAATTTGAAACCCAAGAAAAATAAATTTAAAGTTTAAAATTTTGTAAAAAATTTTAAATAACATTTAAGAGACTGTAAAATCATATCATTTTCAAACTATTATATAGCTTCATACACTTTATAACTAACTGGATATTTCTAATTTCATCGTTTTTGACAATTTTCATCATCCCTTTTCACCCTTAAAACATTTTTGCAAATGGAAGCCGGTCATCTTGACGAACCGTTGCGAAAATAATAACTGTCTAACGGTAACATTTTGTACCTTTTAGGGAAAAGGGAAATTTTGTAAAAAGCCAAAATTTCACATTCAGATTCTTGTATGTTATAATCGTGACAGGAAATTCTGGACAATTTAATCTTAGCTTGTTAATATTATTTCCCCTTAAAACATATAAAATGCACTAATAACTAATCAAATGTAGTGAATTTTTGCTATAAAAAATATCTCGAAAATGAAAAGTTTCAGTTGTTAAAACATCTGTAGCCTCCAAGTGAGAGTCGAAAAGTTTTTGGTGTCTGTGCGTGTATATGTGTCATAAAAATTATCCAATTGATTTGAAAATTCGGACAAATATTTATCAGATACATTTGCTTAACTGTATAAGTTTTGGTGTACATCGTGTTTGTAGCTCATGTATAGGAATACAAAATATTTCATATCATTATGGTCTATGGATGGAATTCTTTTTAAGTATATTTCAACATAGATACACGGTATTCAACATAATGGAGCTATCTTACATTATTAAGATGATTAAAAATGGGGTTTTTGTAAAAAATCAATTAATTAATTGTAAAAAAAAAAGGGGGGAGGAGGGTGATAAGCACGGGCCATTGATCTATAAAGTTACACTAAAGAACTGCGATGTTTTATGAAATCTTCCGATTGGCTTCAATTTAGGTACAAATATGTTATTTGGAATCAGCTTTATAATTTTTAGTGTATATTTCCCAACGGTTTGTTTACAAGAAGATGCAAAAAACCAGCGCATTAATGGTCTATAAACGGCATTACTATTAAACACATTTTAGCATAATTATACTACATTCAACACGTAAAGGGTATACACATTATAAAGATGTTTAAAAGAATGGATTCTGGAAAAACGGCATGCATAGTCCTCAGGATTAGACAAAAAAATTCCGATGCATTATGTAATCATCCTATTAATGTAAAATTTGGTATGAGTTAGGTATAATTAACTGTTTAGTTTTTAGTGTGTATACTGTTTGTTGATCGTGTATCGGGGCAAAAGAATTTTCATACATTATGTTCTATGGATAATACTTTATTCAAATACATTTTATCACCATTATATTGTATTTAACATAATGAAATTAGCATGGATCATTTGGATGCTTAGAAACATGATTTCTATAGAAAATTGAGTGCATATAATTAGCAATTAGTTTATAAAGCATTGCAATACATTATGTAATCATCTGATTCACTGGAAATTTGGTACATATACAGGGTGCCCATAAAGGAAAGTTCCAGCTTCAATGGTATATTATAACAGTTTAATTTAGACTATTTACAGCAAATCATACATCAAATTGAAGGAAAACTAATCTACTTTTTTTTACAAACGTTCAATATGTGCACCTTTAGTTACACGGCACACATCCAACCTATAGTCCAATACTTCCCACACTTTGGTTAACAGGTCCGGCGTAATGGAAGCAATAGCCTCTTCAATTCTGTGTCTCAACTCTGTCAAACCATTAGGTAACGGCGGAACGTATACGTAGACACGATCTTTTATAAAGCCCCATAAGAAAAAATCGCATGGCGTTATGTCAGGTGAACGTGGAGGCAAACACCAAAGAGCTCCGCCGTTGATTTGTGCTATGTTGCGCTGCAAGAGAGAAAACAACAATGCAGTACTCGCTCATGGCTTATCTAAAATTGAGTTACTCTGTAATTGTGACTTTGAATCAACTCTCTACAACGCTTGTAGTTGATACTGTTAAATTTTATAACCGGGAGATTCTTTTATAGACATACTGTATTTTTTAAGTTACATAGCATTAACTAAATAGTTTTTAATGTATTCAATGTTTGTAGTTTATGCACATACATAAAAAAAAAAAAAAAAATCAACTTATTTCAACTTAAACATAGAATTTCTTGCACATGCACTAGATCATCTGAATTGTGTCCAAAATGAATTTAACGTAAGATTATTAAGGGTCTTAAAATTGTAGTTTCTGTCAAAAATTGAATCTATAGAATTAATAATTAGTTTACAGAGGTTCAAAAATGAATTCTGATAAGCAATAAACTGTGTACTATGCATGGTAACTACTAAATGTATATTTTTGTCAAGCATAAGCACTAGTGCGACGTAAAGACCCCACTCACTCATTTGTTAAGAATAGATCCAAGTACCGGACCTACTGTAGAATCTCAAATTATCCGCCAACCACAACCTAATTCTTAGTACCATACATTACGCAGCAATTAAATAAGCTTACTAATATAAAGAATTTTTTATTATTTTATTTTTTAGTACTTTTTATTTTTATATAAAAAACGCCTGCTTTATTTACAGTAACATAATAAAAATTTTCAAATGATCATTTGCATAGAAAATGAGCTAATTTGATGTTTTATAACTTAAAGGAAGAAATTATCTTTACCGTTGACAATGCGTGAGATCATTTTGAGGAATTGTGTCAGCATGGTACTTATGCGGAGGTTTACCCGATGTGAAGTAGTTTTCATTTTTTTTTTCTTTTCTTTTTCAGAAAGTGATTATGATCGTCACTATTCGCTTAGGTTTTAAGAGAAAAACAAAATACCTCTTTATATATCTTTAGTTCATTTACTTTGAAAACATTATGGCACTGAATATTTTAAAACTATTTTTAAAGAAACTTTTTTTTTAATATGAGCGCAAAGGAATAACACTTTTTTATTGAAATATTTTATGCAATACACTATGACGTAAATTATACCTAAAGATAAAAGTGTTACTCCACTGCGCTCATATACTTAAAAAAAAAAAAAAAAAAAACATTTAGTTTTCACCAGTTTGAAAGAAATGACGCGGATCAAATAAAATCTATCTAATAAAATTCTATTTAAAGTTTCACTTTTGTTATGCTAAAAACATATTCAAGTTTTTTTGTTTTTTTTTGTACAGTTTATATCTTAAACACTTCCAGTGCGAAGAGTAGAATCTGCGAAATTTGGAAAATTATAACCCTGCTCACGGCAATTCTTTTGAAAAATGCATGCTACAAAATTTTCTTAAGAATATACCCAATATTTGTCTTTCTACAATTAATGTACAGTCGGTAACAAAAGTGTCCGAACACTAACAAAAATTCCTATATAAAAAAAGTAATAAGTTAATACTGTTTTGTTAAATAAATCCTTGTCGAATCCTGTTCTTAGACTGACTAAGAACAGGATTCGACAAGGATTTACTTAGCAAAACTGTATTAAACGTACTTTTTTACTTTCTTTTATATGTAATATAGAGAAAGTATTGGATTCGTAAAAATTTTCGACCTCGGGTTTTTGATGAATTTACACGTTTTGAGAGCTGTAGAACACGATTTGACCATTTTTAGAAAATGTCTGTCTGTCTGTGTGTGTGTGTGTGTGTGTGTGTGTGACAAAATTTTGTGGCAACTGTATCTCAAGAACTACTGCACAGAATTTCATACAAATTGGTATGTAGTTGTACCTTGACATAAATTAGTGCCTATCAACTTTTGGTAAAAATTGTCCTACAGGTTGCGTTGCCATTGCGCTTTTTCTAAATTTTTAACATGGTGATATAGGACAAAATTTTGTATAAATGTGCATAAAGAGAATTATTTTTTAGTAATCATTATGAAATTTACAAGAATTATTTAAAATAGAGATAGTCAACTGGGAAAAAACTTTTGTATGCGTAGGAGCCTCGCCACCCCCCGTGGGGGGAAAGTCCCCCCTCGAGGGGAGTAAATTATCAAGATGGGTATCTTTCGAAAGGTCTCGTCAATACCTTTAAAACGAATGGTTGAACTATAAATCTGTGATAATTTAAAACAAAGTTATCGATTTTTTTTACTTTTAACGAAAAAAACCTTAGAAAAAAATCGTTTTTTTTTTTTTTTTTTTTTAACGAAATTTAACCAGACTTGGTATTTAGTTGGCCCCTGACATAAACTGAGGCTGATTAGATTTGGGGATCAATCGCTCAACAGGTGGCGCTGTGATCGTATTTTTTCTAAATTTTTAACATGGCAGTATAGGAAAAAATTTCGTATAAATGTACATAATGAGAGTTATTCTTAACCTGTGATTGTGAAATTAATATGAATTATTGATAATAGTAGTAGTTAATTAGGGAAAAAATTTGGGGCATCGCTTCCTCCCCCCTAGGGGAAGTACCCCCCCCCCCGGGGGGGTGTAAATTTTCAAGATCGGTATCTTTCGAAAGGTCTCGTCAATACCTTTAAAACGAATGGTTGAACTATAAATATGTGGTAATTTAAAACAAAGTTATCGATTTTTTTTACTTTTAACGAAAAAAAAAATGAAAAATTTTTTTTTTTTTTTTTTTTTTTTTAATATTGTTACTGCGTGAATTTGTATAGGAAAATATAGAAGGAAGTCTTGTGGTGGCCACAACATACTAGTTTTATATAGGAATTTTTGCTAGTGTTCGGACACTTTTGTTACCAACTGTATAATGGATACAAATGCTTTGATTGGAAATAGTAGAGTTATAATCTATAGGGTGTTTCTGTATTCAAGAGCCGACCTTTAAGTTTAGATAAAATACATATAAAGAAGCATTTTTGGATAGCAATGTTTGATATTGCTTTAAATACAAGTCACAAAAATCCATTTCAAACTTAATAATGAAGGTAATCTTCTGTTTTTCATTTTATTTATTCACTTCACAAAAAACATATAACATAACACGGATTCACAATAAAAACATAAATAAACATTTAATCAACGCTATATTTTTAAACGGTCAAGCATGACCGAATCCTTTCAGATCACATTCTTAACTAGTCAGTAATCATACATCGGCGCGTCAAAAAATGACGACTAGTAGCGCCGCCTGAGAGGATGCAAAGACAATTCAATTTGCAACATCCTCCCGCCCCGAAAGGTAAGTTAAGTTCAATACAAAATTTTGACAAATCCAAATCAAATACAATTCAAGAATTTCAACCAATAAAAAAATCACAGTACATAAATAATAAATTTCACAACCACAAAATACTGAAAATAGAAATTATATCAAATACAAAAATCAATGTTACCTGGATACAATTGAAAAATGAAAACAATATTAATATTACCTTACAGGTGAACAGTTGGTTTAACTAAGGTAAGTCCCCTTGGACTTCCAAGTTACAAAGAAGTTGAATGGGTCTCTTTAACATTCCTGATGAAGTTTTTAAGGTTACAGCTCTTACCTTATTGTCACGTCCTACATGTGTCTCAATTACCTTTCCTAACCTCCAAATTTGTCTTGGGGCCTTGTCATCACCTATTAGGACTATATCACCTATATTAAAATTAGAAATTGGATTAACAGGTTTTACAACATTAGCATTTCTCAACTGCAAAATATATTCAAATTTCCATCTGTTCCAGAATTGGTTAAGAAGTCTCTCACGATATAAGTATCTTTTAATTAACAATTTTTGAGAGTTAGATTGACTTGCTATCACTAAACGGCCACTTTGTGGTGGCAATGCAGTTGACCTTTTTCCTATTAAGAAATGGGCTGGGGTGAGAGGGAATGGCTCCACAGGGTCATTATATACATAAGTTAAAGGTCGAGAGTTAATAATAGATTCAATTTCTGCAAGTATAGTTTGCAGTTCTTCAAATGTAACCAATGGCCCTACCAAGAATTTTCCTCAAAATGACCTTTGTCATACGAACCATTCGCTCCCAATAACCCCCCCACCATGAGGCTCTTTCTACTATATATTTCCATTTGATACCCTTATTACCAAAATAGTTCTGTATTTCAAAGTTATTAATGTTCGTATAAAGTTTCTTTAGTTCCTTTTCACTACTTTTAAAAGTCAGAGCGTTATCGGAATTCACAACCTTGCACACACCTCTTCTGGAGATGAAACGTCTGAATGCAAGTAGAAAATGTTCAGAACTGAGACTGCAGACTATTTCCAAGTGCACTGCTCGAGTGACTGCACACGTGAATGATGCAATGTAAGATTTGTTGTTGTCTCTTGTGAATAAGGGTCCAGCAAAATCGATTCCGACGACTTCAAAAGGTTGAGCCTCACTAGTTCTTGATATGGGAAGCGGAGCTGTTACTTGCTGTCCTTGTTTGGCCTTAAACCGTCTGCATAGAAAACATTTGTTCAAGCAGGATTTCACAGCTTGCCTGCCCTTAATGATCCAAAAGCGTTCTCTTATTTGAGTGAGTGTGTCAGATATACCAGAATGACCTAAATTTTCGTGTTCCTTCATGATCAAAAGATTAGTAAATCGAGCCTTGTTCGGCAAAATAATTGGATGCTTAGATTCATCAGAAAAATTAGAGCCTTGAATTCTTCCCTTTAATACTATTAGACCTTCTGTTGTCAAAATGGGATTCAAATTATATAACTTAGAATCAGGAGAAACTGAATTTTTTGCCTTTAATGTAGTATATTCTTTGTTAAATTCCCTTTGCTGCACAAATAGAAGCCAATAATTTTCTGCTGCAGATATTTCATTTGCTGTCAGCGCTCCTGAACGTTTTTCAGACCTAGATTTGATATTAGTTAGAAATCTAAAAACATAGGCGGTTGTTCTCAAAACTCTATTCAAAGTACTGTAATTCTCCAGATTTAATAATGGCATTGGAACTTCTACGTTAACCTGAAGTGTTGTAACTCCATGTCTTTCTTCAACCACACTGTCCATGTCACAGGAAAATTCCATTAGAGAGTCATACGGTATACTTAATTCTGACAACCAAGCTGGTCCTTGACTCCATACTTTGTCACTCATTAAGGAATTTGCTTTCACACCTCTCGTCAATTTATCCGCCGGATTGACCTTGCCTTTGCAAAAGTGCCATTTTTCAGGCTCAGTTTTTTCCTTGATTTCCATCACTCGGTTTTTCACAAATTGCTTATAATCGTTAACTGAACCTTTTATCCAATGAAGGCAAATCTGAAAATCAGTCCAATAAAAAATATTTTTGGTTTCGAGCATAGGAAAAACAGATTTGAGATATGATCCCAATCTTGCTGAGACTAAAGTGCCAAGTAATTCAAGTCTCGGTAATGTAATCTTCTTCAAAGGGGCTAGTCGAGACTTAGAAATTATAAAACTTGTTTTGCATTCTTCAGAATTCGTAAATCGAAAATAAGCCACTGAACCATAACATTTTGGGCTAACATCGGAAAATATGTGTACCTCTACTGAGTTCCAGCAGAGTTCATTAAAATACAGCCTAGGAATTCCAGTGAACTTCAAATTTTTAGCTTCATTTAGCCATTCTAAAAACAACATTTCAATTTCATGTGGAACAGGTTCGTCCCACTGTTTACCATTTCCCATACTGATTGTAATATAATTTTTATGCGAATCAAAAATGGATTCATGATCCCCAATGGATGAAATAACATTCCGCAAACAGCCAAATTATATCGCTTTGTTATAATTCTGTCCTCCGGTAATTTGTTAAATTGTGAAGTGTCAATCCGTAATACGTCGGTCGTATTGTCCCAAATAATCCCTAATATTTTTCGTTCAACATTGGATTCCTCCGGATCTTCTCGACATTCGAAATTGTCTGTCTTCCATAACTGATTAAGTTTAGAAGAATTGGAAATCCAAGCCCTGAGATTCATGCTAGCTTCATTTAAAATATACATCATTTCTTTAGATAATTGTAATGCCTTGTTCACATCATCAGTGCCAGAGATGAGATCATCGACGTATAGAGATCTTAATATTTCTGTTGCTTCCGGGTAGTCATTCTCAAATTTTTTCAAATGAAGCCTAATTGTTGCCGATAATAGAAAAGGGGAACATTTCACCCCAAAGGGAACTCTGCAGAATTGTAATGTCCTAATTCGTTTAGCAGCATCGGAATGGAGATCGGACCCCTCCCCATCATTCCATAAAAATTTCAAAAATTTCCTATCCTCATCCACGATTCCTACTTCTAGAAAAGCTCGTTGTATGTCTGCGCAAAACGCTACAGGGTGTAACCTAAACCTCAAAATTATCCTGAGTAAATCTGGATTTAAATTAGGACCGCTCTCTAAACAATCGTTAAGAGATAATTCATCCCTGCCCTTACATGAACCGTCAAAAACTATCCTAACCTTAGAACTTTTCTTTTGCTCGCGTACTACTGCATGATGCGGCATGTAATAGCCTGTACCCGTATTGTCATTTAAATCCGACGCTACTTCCTCTATGATGCCCTCCTTTAAATGTTCCTCAATAATTTCCTTATATTTAAAATATAAGTCCGGATTCCTACCAAAAACAGTGTTCAAATGAGACAAGCGTCGTCTTACTATCTCATAATTACTGTCCAATTCCTTAACATTATTTTTCCACAACAATCGCGTTTCATATCTTTTATTTCTATAAGTAGTGGTTTGCCTAAATAACTCTAAAATTTCCTCATCTGATTTAGAATGTTCTTTGTCCGGATTAATTCCAATTGCCTCTAATTCCCATAAATTTTTAACCCTTTGATGGTCCAATTCCTCCTTAACAACATGTAAATGATTAACGCGCACTTTCTGACAATTCTTAAGTGCTTTAGGGTCCCTTTCCTTTCCTTGTATCACAAATCCAAATAAGGTATCTGTTGCCATTAATCGTTTAGAAATTCTCACGTTCCTTTCTCCAAGAATTTCCCCAATGTAATCCGATCCAATAAGTACATGAATTTTACTTAAATTACCATTATCTGCCAATTCAATGCCCTTTTTTAGTGCGATATTACGCACCCATTGTGAAGGAATTTTAATTTCCCCAAATGTAATTGAATCAACAACCACAGCCCTTAATTTAATTTTCTTATTAGTTTCTCTTACATTATGTAATACTATTTCTACAATATCATAAGTTTTCCTTTCAGTATTTTCATTGCCAAAAGTATAAATCAAAAGGGTTTCCTTCCCGATTGGTTTTAATCCCAATAAATTGCACACTTCGCGCAATACAAATGTCCTAGAACTTCCATTGTCAATAAGACACCTCAATAAATGGCATTTGGCCCGAATATTAAATACACTTGCCGTTACAGTCTGCAACAACACCGAATCATTCGGCGTGTCCTCAAGCTCTTTATTCTTATTACAAACCAAATTTAAAGAACTTTCTGACTGTATTTGTTTTTTATCCTCAACTGAGCGGGATTCATTTCTTTCTGTATTACATATTAATGAGTTATGCCAGGGAGACGCGCAATACTTGCACTTATGATCTTTACGAGAACAAAATTTACTCAAATGATTTGAAAAACATATAAAACATAATCCCTTGGCCATTAGAGCCTTTTTCTTATCATAAACATTTAAAGAATAATCATGATTCATATGTGCCAAGGAACAAAACAAACAGCCCTGAACTCCTGTATTTTGAGAAAATGAACTCGTATTTCTTTTGTTATTAAATTTAGGCCTATTATTATCATAAGAATACCTATTATGATAACCAGATAAATTTCTTTCCGCCTGAGTCGCTAAAACGGAAGCTGATGATTTAGGGGGATGATATTCGCTCCTTTTAGAATTTAAGTAAGGTTTATTGTGGCCTGCCATTTTGTTCCGAAAATTATTTTCATTTGCGCTATTATTTCTGGGATTCGCTAAAATTATCGATGCTTCTCGTATTTCTAATTCTTTACGTATAAAATCAACTAATTTAGAAATATCAAACAATTCATCTGAATTACGCTGTCTATTATAACTTAAATTTAATTCTTCCGGTAGTTTTTGTAATATTACAGGACATAACAGATTACTGTAAGTGCCTGTTGCTACATTTAATGATTGTAACGAACGAATTTGTACCTCAATCGCGTCGTACATTCTCCTTAATTCAGTAACATTCGCGCATGATTTCACCGGTTCTATTAATAGTAACTTATGCATGTGGGACGATATAATTACGTCACTTCGTCCAAAACGTTCCTTAAGTAATTGTATTGATGCATCGTAATTCGATTCTGTCAATGAAAACCCAGATACAGCGCTCAAGGCGATACCTCCTAAGAAAGATTTCAAATACGTAAATTTTTCAATTTTGCTTAAAGAATTATTATTATGTATCGCTACCTCGTAAGAGTTCCAGAAGTCCAACCATGAACTACAGTCACCAAGAAAATGTACAACTTGTAATTTCGGAAGTTTAACTGTACTTCTGGTTTCAGTTCTAACTGTTAGGTTTTCTGAACCAATTCCTGTTTGATCACTTGAACTAGCGATCTGAATAACACCAGGCAACGGCCTGTCATTTAAATTATCCACTAGCCTTTCTAACTTTGTTTTTACATCGATCCCTTTTTCCCTGTATTCCTCACAGCCTGCCACATCTTCAGCTATATCCTTAACTTTAATTTTTGTTTGTATTTCATAATCGATGTTTACGAGTTCTGTTTGTTTGTCCATGAGCTGAGCCTTTAATCTAAGAAGCTCCTCAATTTTCATTAATTTCGTGTACTCCTCCGTAATTTCGGAATTCAGGATTGTTTCTATTTTCCCCAAATATTTCGTAAATGAGGTTCTTAAACCTCTTCTTTTTTCCTTCAATCTTTCTAGATCCATTTTAAACCCAATATCATAACAAGAGAACAAAAATAAAAAATTATGAAACCTTCTAATTGCTTAATAATAACCCCTATCCATATATTTATTAAATAAAAATAAACATGTATTATCTATATATCAAAAATGTAAACATCATCTTTAAATATCATTTAAGAACAAAAAAATAAATATCGTTAAAACAGAAGTAAATCAATTTAAAATGGCATTTAATGAAACCAAAACTAAATAAATAATTTTGTATTAAACCAGAAGTAACTCAATTTTAATAGCATTGCAAGAAACAAAAAATAATTAAATAATATTCCATTAAAAAAACAATTTCGTTTTCAAAGAAACAAAAAGAAACACCATTTAAACAACATTTTATGAAACGAAAGTAATTTTTCAATTATTTAAATGTTGAATGAAACCATTTATATTCAAAAACCCAAACTATTTTTTAATTATTCAAATTTTGAAACCATTTATTTCATATATCAGCAAAATTTATAAATTATAAATAATATTATATATAAACCAAATGAATTCGATGTCCTCACAGACTGCAACCATTTCAGAACAAAAACTACACTTTTCTTTTAAAACCGAAACCATAACTTTTAACCCCCAAATTCGAACCAAAATAATGAAATAATAAGGGAAAAAGCCTACCTCCCATATCCGATGCATGCTTAGATGATTTTTTACATCATTAATCCAAAAAATGCAGTTCATCACGTCCGGGTCACCAGAATGTCTGATATTGCTTTAAATACAAGTCACAAAAATTCATTTCAAACTTAATAATGAAGGTAATCTTCTGTTTTTCATTTTATTTATTCACTTCACAAAAAACATATAACATAACACGGATTCACAATAAAAACATAAATAAACATTTAATCAACGCTATATTTTTAAACGGTCAAGCATGACCGAATCCTTTCAGATCACATTCTTAACTAGTCAGTAATCATACATCGGCGCGTCAAAAAATGACGACTAGTAGCGCCGCCTGAGAGGATGCAAAGACAATTCAATTTGCAACAAGCAATATGGGGTCGGAAATAAAAATCTTTGGTGAACTCTAAACTAATCCCTCCCTTTCGCAGTTTCAATTTCTTTTTCTTGCATCATATTTTCCCTCTATTTTCTGACTGGTGTTAGAAATTTTTTAACATACTTAGATTGTTAGCTTTTTTTTTTTTTTTTTTTTTTTTCATACTGTTTTCTATGGATTTTTCGCATTTTCTATTTTAAACTATTGTTCACACATTGTTTTTCCGGTTACGCTTTTTATTTTCGACCACATACTGCTATACAAAAAAAAAAAAAAAAAAAAAAAAAATGTTCCTCTACATGTGTTTTACCTACCTTAAAAGTTTGGTCCGTAAATCCAGGGATACTTTGTATATTCGTTTGTAATATAAACATAAAAACAGAAAATTATGTTCTAAAGTTATGTAACTTTCAACAATAACCACCACAGGCGGAACTTACATTTAACATTATGCCAACAAGGACTGTGAGGGGTCAACACATTGACACTGTTGTGTCATATTTCATGACAGTTATTCTGAACTTTTGGAGTTAATTTGCATAATTTTTTTTTTTTAATTTTTAGTGGTGTAACCATTCATATAATAAAATAATAAAGTTAGAACTCGAAATTCCTCAGCGCCGAAAAACCTTCTTATGGACCCTTACCTTTTCAAAAAATAAAAATACTAAATTATTAAAAAATGTATTTATTAAAATAGTTAAAGTACAATTTATAAACATTAAAAGATAAAATAAAAAGTATTTGAAACCATTCATTTATTAAATTGTTCATAAATTAAATTAATTTCAACATTTTTCTCAGAATAGTATTTCATTTATCAACAAGAATAATGCTACCGTTTGTCGGCAGTCAAAAAAATCTATATCTCTCGTTCGGAAAATGCATGTAAATTATTTTAATATTCATTTTGAATCATTGGGAGTTATAGGTAGGTAGAAAAAAAATCTTCAATGTTAAGATTCCAGTTACCATCACTGAGACTGAAAGAGTTAAAGGAACGCATAGATTATTTTGAATTAAGAATATCAGCAATATTTATAATTCACAATCTCTTGGCAGAAACATAAATTTGAATAAAAATGTTATTAATAAAAAAGTTTTTTTTTTTTTTTTTTTTTTTTTTTTTTTTTTTTTTAAGTATTGTTACAAAATTGTAAATAATTGTGTTTATTTCTGTATAAATTCTTTCAAAGAGGCTTAGTAAGTTGATAAAGTGCTAATTTTGTGCATTTCTAGTCGTTTTACCGTTGAAATAGCCTTATTTTCCCTTAAAAACACATTAAAAAGCCCCAATAAGGCAGGTAATGGATTTGGCGCCAAATTTGGCGACTTTTTCCCACCTTGGCGATTTTTTTGGCGACCTTGGCGAGAATATCCTTATATGGGATATAAAAATATGGAAGCTGTAAGTTGATTGGTTGACCACTTTCTAGAGTTTTCTCGAAAAATCTGGGTTCCTTGGAACAGTATATAAGGAGCGCTTCTCGCCAAGGCAGTGGTTCAGTTCAGTTTTCAGCCAGCTTCGTTAGTACTTGTATTGCTCTGAGCCTCTTTGAGAGAGACTTGCTTCAAGTGTTATTGCTATACAGTGTGTACTGTGGATTTGCTATTGACAGCTGTTGTTTAAGCTGCGGTTATTGCTTGAATTGAAGCTGATAGTTGGTTTATTGACCTGTATTTTTCTGGAACTTTCTGTGAATAAATTACTGAATTTTTGTAAGCTTGGCCTTTCATTCTCGGACAACTCACGAACCCCCAAGTACGCAACATTTCTGGTGTCAGAAGCGGGATTGTCTGTGAATGGTGATAACGAGAGCTATGGAGCAAGAGATGAAAAAACTTCTAGAAACCTTAGCTACCCAGATGAATGAAATGAAAACCGGACAGAAAAAGATGGAAACCGGATTGATAGAGAAAATGGAAACAGGACTGGAAAAGATGGAAACTGGACAAAAATAGATGAAAGATAGCCTGAGTCAAGAGATGAAGGAAATGAAAGACACTATGGGTGAAGTTCAGGAAGAAATTAAATCTAATCAAGATGAGATGAAGAGAGAGCTTTCAACGGTGAAAGAATCAATCGAGGGTAAATTAACGGTGATGGAAAATAGAATGGATGGAATAGAAGAGAAAGTTATAAAGATAGAAGAAAATTTTGAAGAGAAAGTTATAAAGATACAAGAAAATTTTGAAGAGAAAGTTATAAAGGTAGAAGAAAATTTTGAAGAGAAAGTTTTTAAAATAGAAGAGAGATTTGAAGAGAGATTTACGAAGATAGAAGACAATTTTGAGGAGAAAGTTTTGAAAATAGAAGAAAGTTTTGAAGAGAAAGCTATGAAGATAGAAGAAAATGTTATGAAGGTTGAAGAGAGTGTTACGAGGATAGAACGGAGTTTCGAGGAGAAAGTTAAAGAAAATTTTGATCAGGAACTGAAAGGAAGGTTTTCTGAGATGGAAGGTAAATTGAAGAGAATAGAAGAAGATCTGGAGAGAAGAGTGGAAGAAAAATTAGAATCCATGCCTCAGGAAACTGAAAAGAAAGAGAGAAGGATCCAGAATCAGGAATTTATTAAGCTATCCACCTACGACGGCATTTCCTCCTGGCAAGTGTATAAGACCCAGTTTTCCATCGTAGCTGAAGCTAACGGCTGGGACTCTGTTGCAAAGACGGCTCATCTGGTAGGGTCGTTGCGGGGCGACGCCGCAGAGATTCTGGAGACCCTTTCGAAGGAACAGCGACATGACTTCGAAGCTTTAACCAGAGCACTAGAGCTACGTTTTGGAGCGAAATGGTCCAAAGAATATAGTCGACTCCAGCTAAGGTCCCGTCGTCAGAGACCAGGGGAAAGCTTACAAGAACGGGCATCAAACATCCAGAGGCTTTCACATTTGGCTTTCCCAGACTGTCATCCTGGGACACGCAATGATCTGGCCCTAGAATACTTCATTGATGCTGTCGGAGATCCAGATATCCAAAAAGCCCTCAGACTCTCCGGCGTGAAGGATGTGGAGTCAGCCTTGGTGTATGCCCTAAAGCTCGAGGCAGCCCAACAAGCCTCCTGTAAACATCGCCAGAGTAGTACAGCAGACAAAGTGAATGGCTCTCAAGATGATCTTAAAGAGATTCAGAAAATGATTGCAGAAATTAATAGAAGACTACGCATTCTTGAGAGTAAGAAAGAAGGGAAGACTCCAACAACTAAATGCTGGGGCTGTGGAAAAGACGGGCATATCAAACGAAGCTGCCCAGTAAGAGCACCTAGAGAAGCAACCAAGAATGTCTCTGAAGTATGGCACACAGAAGGAGCTCTTCGGGAAAATCCAGATGCCGTCTTGCAGAAGCCTCCATCTGAAGATCATAAATACAGCTCTAAAGCCGAGGATAGACCCGAAAGAATACAGCCGGTTGCTCGTCAAGTTGCTGTCTCAACACCATCAGAACAAGATCCCGATCCATGGAGTGACGAAGAACTTAGACAAGCCCAGTTGGAAGATCCTGACATAAAGCCAATATTACAGCTGAAGGAGACGACCAGCAACAGACCTACCTGACAGGACATTTCCAGATTCAGTCCCATTACGAAAAGTTATTGGGCACTTTGGGACTATCTTCATATCAGAAACGGCGTATTATACAGAAAGTGGGAATCTGATGATGGGAAAAGCTTCAGATGGCAGATTTTATTACCAAGATCAAAAATTCACGCTGTTTTAGAACAACTGCATAGTAGCTCTACCGGAGGCCATTTTGGGCTAGTGAAGACTCTGCAAAAGGTTCGGGAACGCTTCTACTGGTGCAAGGCAAAGGAGGATGTGGAGAAATGGTGTAAATCCTGTGATGCTTGTGCGGCACGTAAAGGCCCACAGAAACGAAGTCTAGGAAGACTGCAACGGTATAACGTGGGAGCACCATTTGAACAGATTGCACTCGACATCTTGGGTCCTTTGCCACGGACCTCCAGTGGAAATAAATACATCCTTGTCGTGATGGACTATTTCACCAAGTGGCCTGAGGCATATCCCATTCCCAATCAAGAGGCATGCACAGTCGCAGAAGTCCTAGTGCAGCAATGGGTGTCAAGGTACGGCACACCCCTACAACTTCATACCGACCAAGGTAGGAACTTTACCTCTGATGTTTTCAAAGGACTGTGTCAACTACTCGGCATAGACAAAACCCGGACAACACCCTTACATCCCCAGTCGGACGGCATGGTCGAGAGGTTCAATCGTACCATCCTGAATAACCTCTCTCTTCTAGTATCAAGGAACCAGCAAGATTGGGACTTGAAGTTGCCATTGTTCCTGCTGGCTTATCGAAGTACTGTCCATGAAACCACCGGCTATACTCCAGCCCAGATGCTGTTTGGACGTGAACTTCGTCTCCCTTGTGATCTCCTGTTTGGTTGTCCACCCGATGCGCCTTCATCGCCCGAGGAGTACATCCAAGATCTCCAGGCTCGATTTGAGGACGTACACAACTTTGCTCGGGAGCGGATTGACATGGCAACGGAGAAAATGAAGACAAGGTACGATCTAAAGGCTACACAACATGAGTTCCAGGAAGGAGAGAAGGTCTGGTTGTGGAATCCTGTTCGACGCAAAGGACTCTCTCCCAAGTTACAGTGCAACTGGGACGGGCCATACACAGTTTTAAAAAGGCTGAATGATGTAGTGGTGCGGATCACTAAAACACCTTCATCAAAACCGAAGGTGGTGCACTATAATAGGCTAGCCAAGTACCACAAGTAACGGTAATATTAAAATTAAAAATGTAAATACTGGTAAAATTTGCGCACGCGTAATGTAAATATTTGTATATAGATATTTGTACATATTTGTGAATTTTGTAAATATTTCTCACTTGATTTGTATTTCTATTTTATCGTTATATGCAACTTAGTTTTTGTATTTTAGATTGTGTAAATTTGTTTAGTTTCGCCTCTTGACCAAGGGTTGCACTGCCAGGGACGTGCAGTCCTTGGGAGGGGGGCAGTGTTACAAAATTGTAAATAATTGTGTTTATTTCTGTATAAATTCTTTCAAAGAGGCTTAGTAAGTTGATAAAGTGCTAATTTTGTGCATTTCTAGTCGTTTTACCGTTGAAATAGCCTTATTTTCCCTTAAAAACGCATTAAAAAGCCCCAATAAGGCAGGTAATGGATTTGGCGCCAAATTTGGCGACTTTTTCCCACCTTGGCGATTTTTTTGGTGACCTTGGCGAGAAAATCCTTATATGGGATATACCAAATATGGAAGCTGTAAGTTGATTGGTTGACCACTTTCTAGAGTTTTCTCGAAAAATCTGGGTTCCTTGGAACAGTATATAAGGAGCGCTTCTCGCTAAAGCAGTGGTTCAGTTCAGTTTTCAGCCAGCTTCGCTAGTACTTGTATTGCTCTGAGCCTCTTTGAGAGAGACTTGCTTCAAGTGTTATTGCTATACAGTGTATACTGTGGATTTGCTATTGACAGCTGTTGTTTAAGCTGTGGTTATTGCTTGAATTGAAGCTGATAGTTGGTTTATTGACCTGTATTTTTCTGGAACTTTCTGTGAATAAATTACTGAATTTTTGTAAGCTTGGCCTTTCATTCTCGGACAACTCACGAACCCCCAAGTACGCAACAGTATAAGTTGCGGGTTAATGAAATATTCTTATTAATAATTTATTTTCCCATCTTTTAATTGTTTCAAAAAATTTAGATATTAGTACTTCTTTTAAAAAAAACTTGATTCAATGTTAAAATCGGAAAAATAATTTATATACGAATATTTATTTGGATAACATAAATCTAATTTTATACTTTTCTTTAATCCAAATACATTATTGGTACATCAATCGGCAACTAAAATATTAGAAAAGTTTAATCAGTACCAAAAAATGTCGACATACTAGCAAACCCCTGCGAAATTTTCGCACTTTATTTCTTTTTTTATTTACCTTTAAATTTTTTAACTCATAAATATTATACCAATTTCACCACCTAATTAAAATTTTAATCTACCAGAAGCCAGATTATTATTAGAATTAAATGTATCTTGTGCAATAATGAAACCAAAATCATTCAAAGACAGATTTCAAAATTAAATTCATGGTTGACGACCCAGTTTTCATACTTTCGCAGGTAGTGCAGTTTTAGTATACGGCCCCCATGACGATTTTTAAATTTTTGCCGCCATGTTGGCGATGACTTTTTATTTACTATTGGCAACAAAATTATTCGAGCGCTAGCAAAAATTCCTATATAAAATCTTGGACTGATTAAGAACATGACTCGACAAGGATTTATTTAACAAAGCACTATTAAGTGTACATTTTTTTATATGGGAATTATTACTAGCGTTCGAATAATTTTGCTGCCGACTGCATTTATTTTGGCATAATTTTTTGAATAAATAAAAAAAAAAATCTAATTGCTATTTTAATTATGTTTTTTATGATTGCGTTTTTTAATCAATGTATGATAATAATTCATATTTTGTTTATATCTTTAAAGTATTGCTAGGTTTAAAATGGCGCTTGCAAAGATTCTAAAGATGCAACTTTGAAAAATAAATTTTTCTATAAAATAATCTTATCAGACAAATGTTGTCTTTTTTTTTTTTTTTTTTTTTTTTCTTATTACATCACTGAGTTGAGTCCACGTGCTTAAATATTATCCATTTATAATTATTACTTTTTAACTTCGTGTATTTTATTATATATATCACTGTCGTATCCTTTCGACAAAATTTAATCGTAACTGGTCCGCATTAGAGAAATATTATATAGATACCAATATTAAAATCCCATGACCACACGTATCCGTTCACTAAGGGGTTAAAAAAAAAATTGACGATCATAACAATAATTATAATGTTTATCTTTAGATGCATTATTAATTTTTCATCCCAAATTGAAATAACCTTTATGCTGGTGCATTGTAAAAATTGTACAGTTAAAACAATTGCAATTTCGCCTCTTCTAAAGTATAAATAGAGATAAAATGCTAAGGATAATATTATATTTTGAGTTAAAGGAAATAGACTTCGACTAAAATGTTAATATTGCAGTTTCACCTTTTCTAAAGTATAAAGAGAGATAAAATGCTAACGATAATATTATATTTGAGTTAAAGGAAATAGACTTCGACTAAAATGTTAATATTGGTTAAATATTCGATCTCGAAATCAACCCAATATCACCGATAATATTGGCGTACTACTATTAACATTTCAAATGTAATAACTTAATAAATATTAACTTCATCGTCTAATATTGGCTTTCTGCTTATAAACATTGTGATAGCTGGTATGCTAGTTCAATATTATGACAGAAAATTACTAATATAAAAAAAATATTTCTACTGAAATAAGCAGGAAATGAATATTAAAATGATTAAAAAGAAATATTTGGAATATCAAATTAACATTCTTTGTCAGTATTAGATATATTGTCTCACTCCCATGCATTATAAATCTGCAACAGTGATAAATTCGAAATATTTGAAATAAAATAATGCCAATAAATACTATAAACACTCTCATATTCAAACATTCTTTTGCTGTCAGTGTCAGGTACACTTATTAATACATATTTAAATTTTATAAAAAAATAATAGGAAAACGATAGTCCATAACATTGATAAAATTTTATTAATAAAGTATTATTATACAATAATTACCCTAAAAAACCCATTTTAGCGCCTGCGCAAAATGGATGCATACAGATGACAGAAAATAAATGAATACAAAGTTGGTTTCAAGCATATTACCGTATTATACATTTCTATTGCTAAACAATGACAGGAAATCAAATAATGAAATAATAATAAAGAATTCGTTATGTTAGTAGAATTTGGTTTTGAAATTCAAAATCTCTTGAATCAGTTTGAAAAATAAAAAAAAGTGGTACATAATTTTGGCAAATCGGAAAGAACTTGTCGTTACCCCATCAATTACAAATAGCGTGCTTCAGAATATTTTCCAAAACTTAAAAAAAAAAAAAAAAAAAAAAAAAAAAAACTTAAAATGTTGCACAAAACTGACATTTCATAATTTTTATAGTGTCGATTAAGAAAAATAAAAATAAATAAAAATAACATAATAAAGGTAATAAATGAAATATTAATTACATTTAAACAATCTTATGAAATGAAGAGTACATATTTCATTAACATTTAGTAGTTATTTAATATTGAAGAATCCTATTATAAACAGAAGCATGGATTATTCTGAAATAGAAAGTCATGTAATCACAGGATAACAAAGTTAATTTGCATAGAAATTAAGCTGCGTTTGGTTTACTTCAGTATTCTCTCGTTTTATATTATCCTGACTTTTTTTACAGATATTTAGTTAAAAGCATTTTTAACTAGTGCATTGAATACGTAAACTAGCTTAATTTAAAATCATAAACTCTAGTAGAAGTAAAAAACAGTACAATTTGCATACATATATACATAAGCTTACATCACATTTTACTTTAATTAATTTTATTTAAATAATATTAATTAAAACTAATAACAATGCGTTTTTCCAAAATAGATAATATAAATAATATAAGAAAGGCTATTTTGAAACATTAAAAGACGAGTTAACATTTTTTTACAATTTCATTACAAATAAATAATACTCAAAGTACATCATCATGATTTAGTTCTTAATAAATAGTTTTCACATGTCACAGTCTATTGCTCATACTTCGTAAATACTTCTATGGCTTTTCCAACTCTTTTCCACAAATCCATTATAGTTTCTTCAGATATAGGTTTTGCAATGGCTTCCCGTTTTCTTCTACCTGACACGAGCGTTGTCACAGGTACATTACCAACCATGGTTGACATGAGGACACTAATGAGAGGCATACAAAGGACGCCAAGACCAAGAACTATAAGCATGGGCAACAAATAATGGTCGAAATCTTTGTAGTGACCATAACCAAGATGGCCGCCAAAGTGATGTGGATAATGATGTTCATTATAATGGTGATAATCACTCCTGGCTGCTTTTGCTGTCACTCTGTTACTTGGTGCAGGTCTTGTTGAATTGATCTTTTGGTAATTTGTGGATGCCGATGCATAGGTAAAAAGGAAGATGAAAAATAAGGTTGAGATATACATGGCTGTAAAGAGAAAATGCGTATATGAAATATATTTATTCATAAAATAATTAAAGTACAGACTTTTAAGTAATGAATTTAAATATTTTGTAGGAAGTTTACGTGAATAATTTTACCACTGTTTTAAATATCAGGACACAACAAAAAATATGTATAGATAATAACTTTCATATCGTATTTCTTTACTTATTTCTCACTATTATTGGCATATTTTATTTACTTATTTTTTAATCTCATATTTATAAGATTTAATGTCTAGTAAATCTCCATGTTCTTTTAAGAAAAATTCCAGTATCAGAAAAATGAAACCAGCACAAAATATTAATTATTTAAAAAGAAAAGTTTACTATTTAATCATAAATAAAAATAGCTTTTAATTAAAAAATGCTTTCCTTTTTTTTTATGTTCAATATAATCTAGAATTAAGTATTATTTTTTACATTTCTATGTTAAAAGTTCTACTCCCTTACTCTTTTAAGGCAGGTAATATCACAAATATTTATATCATAGGCATATAATATCAAAAGTTAAATATCTATAACGAAAAAAATAACAAAATATTAATTATGAAATTATGATTTATTGTTTTTTATAGTCAGTATATTTTGGAATCAAGTATTTCTTTTAAATTATGTAAAATAGATATAATTAAACTTTAGAAACATGCATTGGATAACTCCTTTAGAGAACACATATTTTTATCAATTGTAAATTATGAATTATCAAATAAAATCCATAATGAAACAACTTAGCTATATTTATTGTAAATATTAATTTTGACAATAAATACTTACTCCAAATAACTAATTATGCACTTTTAAGATCTCAAGCAAGAGAATATTTTCTTAATTCAAGCAACCATTTTATTGAGATTTTTACTATCAAGAAAAAACATTTTAAAAACACCCAAAGCTTTCTTTATAAATTTAACATAGTATATAGTTAAATCTATCATTAAATATCTTTAGTTCACAATTTTTATTATATGTTTAAAGTTTTCAAATTTATGGACACATTCATAATTTCTCCTCAGAATTATACAATTTTTACTGTATAAATTTTAAAGGATTAGGAAAAATAAATAAACGGAGGCACATTGTGTTTAAAAATTTTCAAGAATGATGAAGAAACAAAATTTAAAATTCTGGCAACAATAACAACAACAACAATAATAATAATAATCAATAGGCATGCTTATACTAAATCTTATAGTTAGAATATCATCATGTAATGAAGTAAGTTAACTTAAAATGAACACAGACTTAGAAAAATAAATCAACCCAAACCCGTGTTTTACTCTTAACGAGTGTCTTGAGACAAGTCTTGTGTCAAATTCAAAGAGCCTTGGGTTGTGCAAATAAGTAAAATCTGAATATTGCTTGACAAAATCTTTAGTTTATTCTATTATCTTTGGGAAAACATATTTACATAGCCTTTAACAGTCTGTCTATTCGATTTTTCGGAGGGTTTTCTTAATTAATTAAATTAATTTAAAAAAAAAAACACCTTTAACTTGCCCCATACTTTGCTGAAATATTTTCTGCAGGCCGTCCTACTCTCGTAGGCGGCAACTACTGTACTAAAGTCTTCCTTCTTATTGAGTGTTCGATGTTGTGAATGTTGACATGTAACTCCCACCCGAAAGTGGCGCCACATTCTGCCTAAACCTGCTGCATCGTTGCCGTTGCAGGAATTAGGGGTAGTAATTACCTCTGTTGTTCCCCGAAACATGGCGTATTTATGATTATCATAATTTGCGAGTTTTTTAACGTTATTGAAGTCAATTTTGATTTCATCTTTACTGAAAATTTTAGTAAAGGCAGTAGTAATTTTTACAGTTTTTGTATAGTTTTTATGTCCATTAATTCTTGTTTTTACTTTTATTTTGGCCATACCAATATAACATTTAGGTTTTTCATTACAATCAATAAAAGGTATTTATAAATCCTGCTGTTTCTAGCGGGGGAAGTAGGCCTTTATCATTTCTGATGAGCTGGAAAATATTACGGTTCGGTTTGGTTGGAATATTGATATTATATTTAGTTGCAACATTTTTAATTTTGTTAGACTCACAGCGATCATACGGAATACAGGAGCTACACATCAGCGTTCACAACATCAAACACTCAATAAGAAGGAAGACAGTAGTTGCCGCCGTCGAGAGCAGGGCATATTTTGAGTGTCCTCTTTTAGCTTTAAGGTACATTTTCCTTCAGTGAGCCATTGCAACTTATTATTATTATTATTATTATTAATGGCTGCTAGTGAAGTTTGGTCAGAACAATCTTTTATCGTTTCGTGGTAGGTATCAACAAATCGTTTCAGTTTCGGCAGATATTTATTGATGTATATCGGAATGGATCACTCGTCTTAAGTCTTTTGTGACAATCGTTCTTTACACTGACTTTTATCAGTGTACACTGTAGATACACGTTGCATAGAAAATTTACTTACACTTGCCACTTTAGATGAGCGTAAAATAATTTTAAAATGTCGTTTTTATGATTCATTTATACATTAATGCATTTATTTAATGGAAATAAAGATTATATGCATATCCTTTTGAATCTCTTGGTACTCAGTTGGATACTTTGGTAAAATGCATGTAAAATGAAAAGAGTAATCTTTACCAGCATTCAAATCTACGATACTCAATTGGGGAAAGACTGCTTTAATAGTTTTTCAAGAGATTGTAGTACTCTATCATGAAGTGATTAACTTTATCATAGCGTAAAATGGCGTAAAAGCAAAAACGTCGACTCGTCAACAAAGAGGAATATGAAGAAAAATATATCTCTATATTTTTTAATAAAAGAATTTAAATTTGGGCGTTTTAGACGTTATTTTATATTAATAGATGTATATTTATTATATTAGAGATAATTTTAAGAACTTTAGACTTGTTGAAAATATTTGTTTGCAATCGCAAACAAAATTAATTTAAATTAAGCTAATTAAAATTTTTAAAAATTACTTTTTTCTCTTTTTTCGCTTTTAATATTGATCAATATAATCAAAGAATACTATAAAAAAAAAAAAAAAAAAAAAAAAAAAAAAAAACAGTGTTTCGATTTTTTCTCTGGTCTGAAGGGGTTAAGTAGTGAATTTACATGTCTCCTTGAAATAAGAAAAAGATGATTCCATTCACGAAGTATCCTTTACATGAATTTACTTGTCATTCATCACCAATGATCATTTTAAGCAAGTGATCATTTTAAATAAGGTGAAGCGGGACTCGCGACTCCTTACCCCAACGAGTCGTAATTTTACTTAGAAATATGTCTCTATATGTCGAAAATCTTGCTCACTTGCAATATTCTTGAGTTTTATTGTCGCTAATTTATAGCTCATTACCGGAGAGATAGTAACTACCACATATTTGGATACTTAGCTCATAATTGATACCCAAGCTCGTTGAAGTGAATCTCGTAACCACAAACTGCAGTACATTGCGCCAAATGTAGCAAAATTACTTTTAAAAATTGTCCTTTTTAAGATCGTTCACATTATAATATACAGCAAAACTTACGTTATAAAGATAATTTAGGAACTTTTTCTAAGATGCAATTTTTTAAGAGAACCATACCCTGATTACCTAATAGGCACGAGAAGCATGTGCTTCCCGTGGAAAATTTTGAAAAGGCCCCAAATTAAGCAAAAAAATGGGCCCCGAATTGTAAGCTTGTGCTCTAAAAGCATTGTCTGATTATAAAACGTCACAGTCCCACCTGACTGCACAACTATCATTTCTAGATTATATAGGATACATGCTAATAAAGCTTTTACAAATTCATTTATAATGGAATAATTTCATATATTGGGGTGAATATAGGCTTTCACCAGTTTATGTCTTGGTACATTATATCTTGATACAGAAATCAAGTGAATTTGCTTGTCAATTTTTTAAGCGAATTTACTTGTCCTCAATTCCAGGTAACTACAAAATTTAATGAAAAATATTTAAATTTTTCAAGATGTTTGTATGAGTCTTTAGACCAAGAAGTCAGTGGGGACCCCCAAATGGATTTGTGCTTCCCCTCAATTGTAAGGTTAATCGGGCCCTGAAGAGAACTTAAATGAATAGAACTAAGTATGAAATCTTTTTTATCCTGGCATATATTTTGTAGAATACGACATGTAAAGTTTAAAATTAACGCCAATATGTTGAGTTATAAATGCTTAAATAACATATTTCTACATTAGAGACAGACTGTGAAAATGTCAATTTCTTATCAATAAATACTGTTATAACAATACATTTTTAAGTAATAAAAACATTAAATAAATAAATAAATATTCATTTAAGGAGCTACATTTTCCTGAATATATTTTTTTTCTCTAAACAAATGTTATTATGTGCGAGTAAGAAAATGAGCAATTTTTAACCGAAATGATAGATGTTTACACCAAACAAAGATGGAATTGTTTGAGTTAACCTCGATCTTCGCAAATAACAGATATTACAGTTAGTACAAAACACACTAAATCTAAAAATATCGCAAAAGTTACCTTGCTACTTGACATTATTTTAATCATAAATTTTATTTAAAATGCATGAGAGTCTGATCAAATATTTACCAGGATTTCAGGTAGTAATTTTTCAAGCGGACTTCGGAAAAATGTATGTTACAATATCACGCACAGAAATATATAGCAAATAACATAAAATAAAAACAAATATGGTGTTTACACACACTAAAATTTTGCATGTAACGAATATTAACATAAACTGGTTCCCTTCTACATTTTTTACTTTAACAACATAAAAAAAAAAAAAAAAAAAAAAAAAAAAAAACCCTCTATCTACCAATAAGTATTTGGACACCTTCGAATTTAGACGCTTCTTCAAATATCTAGAAACATTTTTCGCGAATTATCTTGAAACTTTGGGACTATAAAGAGCATGTTATATTTCATATAGGGTAGGTGCTCCAGTGATTGGTATGCTCCAGTAATTGACATCTATCACGAAATAATTAATAAATAAGAAAAATAATAAAATTATATATTTTACATATAAGAATTTTAATATTTTATGTCAAACACTGGAGCGTAGGGTGCTAATAACTGGTAAAATGAATAACTAGCAGTGTCAAACACTGGAACATAGGGTGCCAATTACTCATAAAGTGAAAAACTGGCAGTGTCAATTACTAGAATATTGAGTGGGTGTCAAATAAAAATTCATAACAAAAAAAAAAAAAAAAAATGATTGTTATCAAATGTATATGTTTTAACATATATGTGGTTCTGAATGCCTTTCATATTATATGTACTAACTTAAGATTTCTAAAAATATTTTCTGATGACTAGAACATTAAAAACATCAAAGAGATTGCTCTAAAAGTGTCAATTACTGGTGCACTTACCCTATTTCTGAAAGGAATTTACCTTGAAGAAAAAGGAAACCAGTAAGAAAGTAATAATCAAAATGTTTTGGATCACGACGTAAAAAGTAATGCTTGAAATTCATTTTGGCTGTAGCATTTGATTATGGGGATTCTTCTAAGTATTTGTATGAATTTTGAGGAGCCTACCACATACATTCTTCGAAATAAAATGATTTCTTTAAAGATTTGAAAAAAAATATATTTTTTAAGTACAACCCGTAAGATATTAGACCCAGTGCAAAGCCATTTTTAGGAAACTTGGCATACGACATTAGACGCAGCATACTGCAATCAGAATGCAAAAATTTTAAATGTTTTTTAAAATTTGAGCGTGGTCGGCGATAGAATGAACAGGATTTCATTCTCTCTCTCTCTCAATAAATAAATAAATTAAATAAAATAAAATAATGGAAGATGATAGGGCAAAATACGATTAGTGAATACTGTGTTACCCTTGATTGAATCAAAAAAAATAAATAAATAAAAATTGAGTAAAATCTTTATTATTTAGCTTTTATTTTGACAGTAACTGAAATTCAAATCATTCAATCACCCACAACTTTTTAAATCTACACGATATTTGTTTGAGGTTTTCATATAAGTATCTGGCTATTAAATTATGCAAATGAATTTTTTTTAAAGCCTGCGCATGCCTGGTTAAAAATTGTTTCGTATAAATGCTCATAATTAACATTTTTGTAAGATATTTTGATACTTAACTTTTACATTTTTTGCATTCTGATTTCAGTATTCTGTATCTAATATCGTATGCCAATTTTCCTAAAAATGACTTTGCACTGTGTCTAATACCATGCGTGTTATATTTTTAAAATAAGGTAATTTTTTTTTTTTTTTGCTTATTTTTAAAGAAACAGTAATATCTCCATTAATACATGTGGTTCTTCAAAAATTTCTACAGATTAGTAGGAAAAAAAACTCATAATCAGGGTGATTTTTACAGGGTGATTCAAAAGATTTTGATTTTTGTTTAGTTTTTTACTGGTTCCTTTTATCAATTTCGGGACAAAACTTTCGCTGAAATACCTGAAGTATGATATGTTCTTTATATATATACATATATATATATATATATATATATATATATATATATATATATATATATATATATACAGAGAGAGATTCACACACTATAATAATTTGTTAATAATATTATAGACGTAATTATATGCATTAAAAAAAGATTAAAAAGTTGAAATGTGTTAAAATAGTTGAGCAATACAGCTGAATTAATCAAAATTAAATGACTGAAGGAATAGCTTCATTTAATTTACTTAGAAATAATAATTCCAGAAGGAATTATATAAAAACAAGATAACAGTTTTTTATTGTATAATTTAAGTTAAAGGCATTTAAGAGCTGTTTAAATACATACCAAAAGAAAATTGTGTGACTCAAGTTTCTATATATTTATAAAATAATCATTTGTTTTTAATTATTATGAAGTTTAGTATATATGATTCAAAGGTTATTAAATATATAAAGAAGGAGGAGGAGAAAGAAAAGGAGAAGATTAGCTAAAAAAAAAAAAAAAAAAAAAAAAAAAAAAAAAAAATGTAAACATAAAAGTAAAGGAATAACTTTATTTACTTACAAATGGGAATTCTAGAAATAATGAGTTCTAAAATAGGAACTTAAACTATTAACTTAAAGTATTATTTAAAATATGCATAGAAAAATCAAATTTACACAAGTGTAAAGCTAACTTTATGAAGATTAAACCGATTCTAAATTAAATATTATTTTTCTTTGAAAGCCTCTAATTTTTTGCTATATTATTTGTTGTAAAATCTCTAATTTCTAAATAATCTAAAATTTAGGTATTTTTATGACTGTGAGCTCATAATCATTATTTTTAGCTAACTTTTCATTTTAGTCAAATCAGTTGAAAATTCGCAATTTTTTCATTCTTTATTTATACTCTAGTAATAATAATAATAATAATAATGGTAATAATAAGAGCAATAAAAACCACATGAATTGCCATCTAACATTTGTTGGAAGATTGAAAGCTTGCAAATTTTAAAACATCAATGCAAAGTGTTCAGAAAAAATAATAAAAATAAAATTTTAATAATAATAATAAAAACTCCAATCTAATAAACCATATGGCCCCTTAAAATCTTCAAGGAAGAGAACAAAATTTGATAACTATAATTGTCGAAGTTCAGTTGGAAGCTTATCAACTATAGCATTATAAAATGTCAAAGCAAATTTCGTCTAAAAAATCACATCTCAGTGAATTTTAAGTGATCTATCAAACAGATTTTTGTCAAAAATAGCTAACAAGGAAACATTCAAATGGTGTCGTCTTCAAAAAATAATGAAAAAAAAAATGTGATTCTACTCTTCACCAGAAAGTGAAAAAATTATCGGCTGAAATGAATTACAGCGACCACAAAAAATTATGAAAATTAAACATACTTGACGATTGCACACTGTTAGGCGATTGATTTTGAGTACTTGGCGGAGAAACAAAACACGATTTTGTTCGTACACTGCAATCTCGGTACTAGTGAACTTATCACCTAACAGAGCGAAATCGCCAAAAAACTTAAATTTGATAATTTTTTGTGGTCGCTGTAATTCATTTCAGCCGATAATTTTTTCACTTTTTGGTATTTAATGAAGAGTAGAATCACATTTTATTTATTTTTTTTTCAATATTGTTTGATGACGACACCTTTCGAATGTTTCCTTGTAAGTATCATCCTTGTTAAACCAGCGTTTTTATAATAATAATATTAATAATGCCTTGAAATTGGTCTATTCGTTTGGAAGCTACAGAGCCACAGACAGACAAAGATTTCAATCTTACAATACCCCTCTTTTTAGGTCAGATTTTAGTAAAAATATCTTCCAGCAATGATGAAAACTTTTAACGGCACATAATACATATGTTTTAGAAGAACAGATTATGCATTTCAAATTGGAAATAAATAAAAAATATTTAAATAATATTCAATAATTAAAAGTGCATATCAAACTTTGAATTTCTTTTATAATCAACAGACATTTTTGTATTTCATTTCTTATTATGATAACGAAAGTATAAAAGAATGACAAAATATGCAAATTTTGACAGAATTTTATCGAATTTACCAGCCTGTGTTGACCGACAGCGTAATTTAAATGTCTTGGGAAAATATGAAAAACTTTATAACTCAAAAGTTATTGAGGAAAACGAATTTAAACTAAACCAATTAAAATAAAAATAAAAATAAAATATTCTAAATCAAAATTTTAATTCAAAGGCTCGGTAAATTACGAAAATTTTTAAAAGATAAAAACTATTGATGGAAACGAATTTAAACTGAATCAAATCTAATCAAAATTAAATTAAATTATTCAAATTCAAAATCCTAATTAAATATCTTAGAAAAACAGTAAAATATTTATAAAATAGAAGTTATTGAAGAAAAGGAGTTTATATATCTATATAAAATAAACAAAAGAATTGAAATCAAATTAAAAATATTATAATTAAAAGTCTTAATTTAAATATCTTTCGAAAATATGAAAATTTTTTATAATATAAAAGATTTCAAAAAACGAATTTAATATCAATCAAATTGAATCATAATCAAATTGAAATATTGAAATGTAAGTCCTCAATTAAAATATCGTATAAAAATGAAAAAAAAAAAAATTATAAAATAGAAGCTTTTTTAAGAAAAGGAATTTAAAATAAACAAAATCAAATCAAAATCAAATTCAAAATATTCTAATTAAAGGTCTTAATTTAAATATCTTAGAAAAATATGAAACATTTTATAAGATAAAATCCATTGAAGTAAACGAATATATATTGATTCAAATCAAACCAAATCGAATTAAATGAAATCGAAATGAAATCGTTTAACATTTAGATAAATATTTCAGAAAATAAATATTACCTAAATGAAAAATTATCTCCAAATCCGAAAACTGTTTACTGTCTTCTCCACTTGACGTAATGACAGCAGCTCCTGATTTGTCTTATTTTATATATGTTCTCTCTCAAGCTAATTGCAGCCAAACGATTTCTTTGTAATGCCACCATTATGCCCTGAATTTCCTTTTCTAGCGGCACTATCTCCGAAAATTAACGAAAGCGTGAATTTCATAAATTCACAAAAGAACAGTTTCTTCTTCTGCTAAACGTTCTAATTATTTCGATTTCGTTTTTACAAAAACTTAATATCCTCTTTCGAACAAAAAGAAAAACCTATCTTGGGTGGACATCCCAGCTTGACCTAAATGACCATTACCTTAGATATAGCTTTATAAAGAAAAAAATGTATTCTCACAAATTATCAGCTCTTTTCACTTAGTTCTATACAAAAGGGTTCCAACAGTTGACAATGTTCTTAGATAGTAATCAAGTTGTCGTGAATCTCCACTTAGCTTAGGCAAAATTGCTGAAGCAAGGATTTCAGATATCTTATTATTATAAAGTTTCGTGCTGAGATGTATTATGTATTAAATTCACTTCAGAAGCAACTACTTTGTTTGAAGAGAGAAAAAACTCTGGTCACTTTCACGAAACTTAATGCGTTCATGCACTGTTTAACTCTAGGAGAAACTTTCGAAGATCCGCTGCTTTGTTACTCAACAATATGTATATTGCAGGAGTAACTGCTAATAATTTGTTTTAAAAACTATGTTTTTTTTATATCTTTAGAAAGTATCATAAAGAATTCGAGTACGAGAAAGTATTTATATTGGATAACAAACGACGAATGTCGTATATTACTGAAAAAACACTTTCATATAAAGTTTTACCTAACTTTCTCCGTGTTCGTTAATTTATTATTGTAAGAGAAAATGGAAAACTAATCCATCAAAATTTGATTAAAACACTCTCTATTTCCTGTTGCCATTAGTAATCAAAATATCAAAGTTCTCAAAAATTTTATTGATTAGCTAATTGAAAATTGCTGCAATTGCATTTTCGTTTTTATCAATCATTTTTTACATTTCATAACAAAGTCTAAGAGTGATTATGATATGAATTCGAGTATCTGTCTGTCTTTCTGTCCACCTGTCTGTCGGTACGTCTCTTAGCCTTCGTAAATATTTCAGAATTTCGTCAAAATGATAGATGAAGTGTTCACCATGGAATGTTCCCTTTGTAAAATGGTATAAATAGCACAACTGGTTTACATTTTCTACCAGTAAGTATTTGGACACTTTCGAATTTAACCGTTTTGTTAAATATCTAGAAAAATTTTGCAGGAATTATCTTGAAGCTTTGGGCGTATAAAGAACATGTTATACCTCACATATTTCAGCGAATTTTTGCTCTGAAGAGGAAAAGAGGACTCGTGAAAATTTAAGCAAATGTCAAAGTGTTTTGGATCAATCTGTAAAAACTAATACTTGAAATGCGTTTTGCTTTAGCATGTGATTATGAGGATTTTCGTAATTATCTGTATAAATTTTTATGAGGCCATCATATATATTCATGGAGATATAACGGTTCCTTTAAAAAAATGTCAAAAAAATTGCCACTTTTTAAATTATAACACGCAGGGTATTAGGCCCAGTGCTAAACCCTTTTCAGGAAACTTGTCATACTACATTAAACACAGCAGCAGTCAGAATGCAAAAATGTTAAATAACTTAAGAAATATGAGCACTTCTACTAAATAATTTTTAACTACGCATGCGCAAGCTTTAAAAAAACTTCATTTGCACAATTTAATAACCTAAGGTATTGAGCCATTTATATGAAAACCCCAAAAAAATATCGTGTAAATTGCAAACGTTATGACAGATAGAATGAACAAAATTTCAGTTCCTTTCAAAATAAAAGGTAATCTATAAGGGATTTTATTCGCTCTTTTATTTTGATTCAAACAATGTCGAATGCACCTGACAACATGCTAATTATGAATCGGAAGACTTTTAGTACACGCCCCTTTTTCAAAGCTACTGTATGTTTAGAGTAATTATCTCCAAATGTAGTTACGATTAAATAAGTACAAAATTACTCTAAAAATATATTAGTGTAAAAAAAGGGCGGGTTCTAAAAATCTTTCGATTATTCATGAGATGGTTGGCAAGTATGCCAATGGTAATACAGTGTTCGCTGATTATAAATAAATGTTGATACAACCAATATCATCTTCCTTTTTATTCAAAATGACTGAAATTCTGTCCATTCTATCTCTCATAACTTTTTGAATTTTCACGATAATTGTTTGGGATTTTCATAGAAGTAACTCAATACTTTTAACTCTAAAAACATGCAAATGAATTTTTTCATAAACTTACGCATGCGTAGTTAAAAATTATTTAGTAAAAGTGCTCATATTTCGTAAGATATTTAACATTTTTGTATTCTGATTGCAGCATGCTGCGTCTAATGTAGTAGTCTACCAATAAGTATTTGACACTTTCGAATTTAGACGTTTTGTCAAATATCTAGAAAGGTTCTTTAGGAATGATCTAGAAACTTTGGGGGCATAAAGAACATGTTATACCTCGTATATTTCAGCAAACGTTTTGTCATGAAGAAGAAAAGGGGACCAGTAAAAAATTAAACAAAGATCAAAATATTTTAGATCACCCTGTGAAAAGTAATGCTTTACATGCATTTTGGCTGTAGCAGATGTTTATGAAGGTTCTTCTAATTATGTGTGTGCACATTTTTATGGCGATATCACATATATTCATAGAAATATGACGGTTTCTTTAAAAAAAATTCAAAAGAATTACCACATTTTTAGTTCTTACAATAGGGTATGAGAACCCGTGCAAAGCCATTTTTAGGAAACTTGGCATCGACACAGCATTCTGCAATCAGAAAGCAAAACTGGTAAATTTAAAAGTAGTAAGATACTTATATGAAAACCCCAAACAAAAATCGAGTAAATTTAAAAAGTTATGAGGATAGAATCAACAGAATTTCGGTTCTTCTCGAAAAAAAAACAAGGAAAATGATAGGGGTTTTATCAATATTTATTTACAATCAGGGAACACTGTATTACCATTGGGCATTAATTGAAGCAAAATAAAAATGTGAGCAAAACCCCTTATAGTTTAGCTTTTATTTTGAAAGGTACTGAAATTCTGTTCATTCTATCTCTCAGAACTTTTTGATCTTACACGATATTTGTTTGGGGGTTTTATATGAGTAGCTCAATACGCTTGGCTATTAAATTATGCAAAAGAATTTTTTTTTAATCTTGCACATGCGTAGTTAAAAATTACTCATTAAAAGTGCTCATATTTCGTAAGATATTTAGCATTTTTGCATTCTCATAGCAGCATGCTGTGTCTAATGCAATACGCCAAGTTTCCTAAAAATGGCTTTCCATTGGATCTAATACCCTACGTGTTATAATTAAAAAAGTGGGTTTTTTTTTTCCAATAATATATCCAAAAAATACCAATGCATTGTGTTTTATGAGAAGCCATTTTATTAATCATATTTACTTAATTAACTTTCTTTTGTATAAATCCTAATAAAATTACCTTTATCATTCATATGATAAAACTAGTTGACATAGGTGGACTCAGCTCAGTTCCCCATCATATACATGTTCTCCTAAATTTCTAGTACAGGACATATTATAATTATGTTAAGAGAAATGAATTTGACCAAACGCTTGACACAGCGTCAGAAGGAAATCTCCGTCTAATAGATTATCAACCGTTCACTTCAATATATTTATCTTATTCTAATCTATTAATTTCTTAGTTAGTTTTCATGCCACTATTTCCAATGCAACAATCCTCAAAATGCATATTTATATGGAATATCGCCCAATTTTGCTATGTTGACAAAATCTTAAATTACGAATAACTTACGATTTTTTCCTATTAGAATATTTGTAGGCAATGATGTTCAAACAAGTATCATAAATGTTATTTTAAAGTTGTCTGATATATTTATGATCCTCAAAATGGACGTTTATGCTCAATTTTGCCCTATTCTGCCATGTTAAGCAAATCTTAAATTTCAAATAACTTACGAATTTTTTAAATTGAAAAATTCAGAGTCTGTGATATCCATGCCGGTATCCTAAATAATATTTCAAAATTGGTCTGACATCTTTACGATGAAAATATCCCTCAAGATTGACGTTTATGTGAAATTTTGCCCTATTCTACCATGTTAAGAAATTCGTTAATTTTCAATAACTTGCGAAATTTTCAAAGTAGCATGTTTATAGTTAATGATGCTCATTCTGGTTTAAAAACTGATATTTCAAAACTGGTCTGACATTTTTACAGTAAAAATTTTTCATTTAATGCACGTTTAAGTGAAATTTTGCCCTATTCTCCCATGTTAAGAAAAATCGAAAATTTCTAATAACTTACGAAGATTTTTAATTCGAATGTTTCAAATGAATAGGGTTCTTGCCAGTGTCGAAAGTAATATTTTAAAACTGATCTGACTTCCCTGCGACTATTTGTTCTTGAGATATCGTGTACACAGAATAACAAACTAACTAACGTACTAACACACTAACGGACTAACAAACTAACAGACACCCTACAGATAGACACTATACAAATTTTGTCATTTTCGGATTTCTTTCACCTGATAACGTGTGAAAAAGAACTAGTATGTTGTGGCCACCACAAGACTTTCTTCTATATTTTCCTATACATATTCAATCAGTAACAATATTAAAAAAAAAAAAAAAAATACGATTTTTTTTTCTAAGTTTTTTTTTTGTTAAAAGTAAAAAAAATCGATAACTTTGTTTTAAATTATCACAGATTTATGGTTCAACCATTCGTTTTAAAGGTATTGACGAGATCTTTCGAATGATACCCATCTTCAAAATTTAACCCCCCTGGAGGGGTACTTCCCCCCAGGGGGGGAACCGATGCCCCCCCATGCACAATTTTTTTTTCCTAGTTAACTACTACTATTATCAATAATTCATATTAATTTTACAATCACAAGTTTAAAATAACTCTCATTATGCCCATTTATACGGAATTTTGTCCTATAAAATGCGATCACAGCGCCACCTGTTGAGCTATTGATCCCCAAATCTAATGGGCACCAGTTCATGTCAGGGTGCAACTAAATACCAAGTTTGGTTAAATTTCATTCATTGGTTCGTGAGATACAGCGTCCACAAAAAAATGATACAGACAGACAGACAGACAGACAGACAGACACACAGACAGACAGACACACAGACAGACATTTTTTAAAAACTATCAATTCGTGTTCAGGACATCCCAAAACGTGTAGATCCGTCAAAAAACGGAGGTCGAAAATTTTCGCGAATCCAATACTTTCTCTATATTACATATAGAAGAAAGTAAAAAAACCGAGGTTGAAAATTTTCACGATTACCTAAGTTCCCCATACCTATAGTATGATGGAGAACTAAAAATTTTTTATATAGGTTATGATACGTTTAGAACTACACTAAAATATTCAGATACATTAAGGGCTATAATTCGTATTTGCTAGAATTGCATTTCCGTTTTTGTTAACAATTTTTAACTCTTTTCAACAATGCTTTAGAATGATTATGAATTCAATTAATCTATCTGTATGTCTTTCTATTATTTTGTCTGTTTGTTGTGTGATAACACAGGCAAAGTATATTGAAAGTTAAATAATACACAAACTTCGTATAGTTGGACAGTGTTAATAATCTGTTCGAACCACATGAGTTTTCGTTCTTGTTTATTGTACTGACTCTCTTAAAATCGGTACGTGCTGGAGCAACTTCAGTGGCACATTTGGAGTTAGAAATGTCAAATTCATATATTACACACACCTTCTTCATTTTACTTTACTTTATTTTATTTTATTTATTTATTTTACAGGGAAAAAATATTGAGGTGGTATATATAATTTTTGTTACATGTATCTTTAAATATTACTCTTAAGTAACTACAATAATCTGGTGTGTCACTCACACGACTTTCTCTTACCCTGAAATTTAATACAGTAAATACAGGTTGGAGATTAAGAGGAAAGATAAAGATGTTATGTAAACCTATGTTAAACAATTCAAATTAGGCTTCGGAACAGTTTTATATGATAATTAATTCTGTGTGAGGGGGCTACTGCCCCCTCAACCCCCCTTTCATTAATTCACCTAGATTTATATAAAATTTAATTCGGTTATTAAAAAATAAGTCTGTTTTAAAAAAATAATTTATTAAAATTATTATTTTAAAAAATTATGTTTTATGATAATGCTGACGATTTCCATATTAGAGAAGTAGTATAACACTAAATATCCAAAAAAGCCCATTTTATTCTCAATATTAAAATATATATATATATACGTTTTTTTTTTTTTTTTTTTTTTGTTAAAAGTAAAAAAATCGATAACATTGTTTTAAATTATTGCAGATCGATGGTTGAACCATTCGTTTGAAAGGTATTGTCGAGCTCTTTTGAAAGATACCCATCATGAAAATTTACTCCCCTCGAGGGGGGGACGTCTCCCCCAGGGGGGGAAGCGAGGCTCCTACATACACAAAATTTTTTCCCCAGTTAACTATCTCTATTACAAAAAATATATATTCGTTTCATTTGGTTTAGTGCAGTCTATAGACGTTAAACTCTACTTACCTGCAATTTCCCCCATAGACGTAATGTATTAGAATTCTCTTGATTGTCCCTGTACACGAACCATTTGCTTGATCTTAACTAAAAGCTTACTGTAGCATCTATATATGATACACATTTAGAATACCAAGTTTGGAATGTCTGCTACTATTTGTTCTTGAGATATGCTGATAACAGACAGACACACACACAGACATACACACAGGCACACAGACATACACAGAGACACACAGACACACACACAGACCATTTGCTAAAAACATGATTTTCTTATTCAGGGGACCTCAAAACGTGTAAATATAACAAAATCTTGCGTTCGAAAATTTGACCCAAAAACAATACTTTTGGGTACAAACCTTATGGGTAAGAGAAAGTAAAAATGGATTTCAAATGCATATTTTATCTATTTTATTATGCAGTAAATAAATGGTTAATGATTTTATTGTATATTAAATATAAAAAAGGTTGACAGATATTAAAGATATATATTATCATCCATTTACTGTAGAAAATCACTCGCTTGGCCTGAAACTTTTGATCATGGGAAATGGTTAAAAATTTTTGTGTAATATGATTGGAATTGGATGTAATTGTTATGTTATATATTATTTCAGTCGCATGTGGATATGCGTTGCGACATAATGCTATGTATCGCGAATGCAACTACAGTGTAATTTTCTTTTTTACTTCCAGAACATACATATGCAAGCAAAGCATTGTAATTATAAAAAAAAAAATTGACTTTTAGATTTTGGAGTATTTATACGTTTTGAGGTCTCCTCAGTTCATTTTAGCTATTTTTACCTTGATGTATGTATGTATGTGCGTGTGTGTATATATGTGCGTAATGTGAGTGAACACGACAACATCTAAACACGTTATTCGGATGAGCTGAAATTTGGTATGTTTGTTATAGGTCACTGTAGCACGAATGCTTCTGGTTTTTGGGAATTCTAGTGCTTATAGTCTTTTTTATACGGACACAAAGAAAATTTCTTTATAACTTTGCCCGATGGACTCAAATTATTTAAACTGTGATTGCGTCGATTGGACTTAAAAATTATATACATGTTATAGGGCCCCGTCGCATGAATAGTATAGTTTTTGTTGAATCTATCACTTATCATTTTTTTACAGGGACACAACGAAGAATTCTTTATTATTCTGGTCTATCAGCTTAAATTATTTAAATCGCAATAGTGTCTAAACTCCTTATTTGAAGGAACTGAAAATTTATATATATATATATATATATATATATATATATTTATAGATTACCGTAGCAGAAACTATACCGATTTTGAAGAACCTAGCACTCCTAGGTTTTTTATAAGGACACGGAAAAAAATTCTTTATCATTATGGCTTATGGACTCGACTTATTTAAAGTGGGATAGCGTCTAAATGTCTTATCCGATTCAAATGAAAAAAATTATGCATATATTATAAGGTCACAGTCTTATGAACTGTATAGATTTTGGTTAATCTAGCATTTATATATTTTTACAGGAAATACAACAAAAAATCCTTTACCATTATGATCTATGGGTTCAAATTATTGGAAGGGCAATAGCGTTAAATTAAACTACACTGATGGAAAAAAAAAATCCCAACACCAGGAAGGAGCTGTGCTAGATAAACGAAATTTGGTAGGCGTGTTTATACATCTGAAAGATGACGTCGATTCAAATTTCGAGCTACGCGCATAAGTGTGGCGCTAGTAGCGACACTATGAACATGCAAATGAGGTTTGCTTTAAATAAGCGCTGTAAGGTTCATGATCGTTATTTACAGTTGAGATTTGACGTAGTGGGTTAATGTTAGTCAAGGATGCCTCTAAGAAGACGAAGAAGCCATTATCAACAGCTCACTGAGTTTGAACGAGGTCGTGTAGTAGGGCTACGAGAAGGTGGGTTTTCTTTCCGCGATATTGCAGAAAGACTTGGCCGGAATGTATCCTCTGTGCATGGGTGTTGGCAGCAGTGGTCAAGGGAAGGTACTACCTCAAGAATACCGTGTTCCAGGCGGCCACGTGGCACTACTGAGAGGGAAGACCGCCGTGTTCGGCGTATGGTTCGGCCGTATGGCTGTGGCTAATCGTACTCCGTCTGCAGCTGAAATTCGAGCTGCAGTTGGCACCACAGTGACACAACGAACTGTTACAAATCGGTTACTTCAAGGACAGCTCCGAGCCAGACGCCCTGTAGCGTGCATTCCACTGACTCCAAACCGCTGCTGTTTGCGACGTGAGTGGTGTCAAGCTAGAGCTCATTGGAGGACGGAGTGGAGATCTGTTGTGTTTTCTGATGAAAGCCGGTTCTGCCTTGGTCGCAGTGATAGCCGTGTGTTGGTTAGAAGGAGGCCAGGTGAACGCCTGCTAGCGACCTGTCTGCGGCCTAGACACACAGGGCCTAATCCTGGATTTATGGTTTGGGGAGCAATTTCGTATGACAGCAGGAGCACTCTCGTGGTTATCCCACGCACCCTGACTGCAAATTTGTACGTCAGTCTAGTGATACAACCTGTTGTGCTGCCATTCATGAACAGCAATCAAGGGGGTGTTTTCCAACAGGATAACGCTCGCCCTCATACCGCTGTTGTAACCCAACATGCTCTACAGAGTGTCGACATGTTGCCTTGGCCTACTAGATCACCAGGTCTTTCTCCAATCGAGCACGTATGGGACATCATTGGACGACAACTCCAGCGTCATCCACAACCAGCATTAACCGTCCCTGCATTGACCGCCCAAGTGCAACAGGCATGGAACTCCATCCCACAAACTGATATCCGACACCTGCACGACACAATGAATGCACGTTTGCATGCTTGCATTCAAAATTCTGGCGGTTACACCGGTTACTAATGTACCAACATTTCACATTTGAAATGGCTCTTCTCGCCAATGGCTCTACCTGGGATCTTGAAACTTTAATCAATTAAATATGTTACCTAGACAAATGTATTGCTGAAATTTCATTACTGTACAATAATTTTTCTTGGTGTTGGGATATTTTTTTTTCCATCAATGTATATAGGGAAAAAATGCTCAAACAACCTGTCATAATTTTCTCATTTGTTTATTTAACGACTGCTTTTACTTCAATTTATTTATACACCCGTTAATTACTTAATGTTCGAAAAGTCGAGTGGAGCCACTCCAGAATTTTTTGGTGTGAGTATATGTATATTCTCCCGTAAAGCAATTACAAATATTAATATTACTGTTTCTCATAATGAAATCCAAAAATTTTAAATATAATGCAAACTACAAATCTAAAGTATAAGATATGAAGTAATTTAATATCAGTATGAATTTAGTTAATATCAATACGTTAAAAAGTTACAACTTAAATATATCCAAATTATTTTAAGTGTTCTTGTGATATATATATATATATATATATATATATATGTATATATCTATTAAATACACGAATTTACAAGAAATATCAAAAACTGATCCTTATTAATAAATTTATATTTTAAAGTTTACATGTTCGACACAAATATTATTTATTGCAGAAATGTCAGTGGAGGCCTCCATGTGGAGAATCATAAAGTTTTTGGGTTCTCCGTGTCTGGTGTATGTGCTCCGTGGTATCGGCCGAAAAAAATACCCGATTGACTTCCAAATTGGTACATATGTTCGTGAGCCACACTTAATTAGCTGTATATTCTTTTTGAAGATCGTGCACAGGGACAATGTTATTTCATCCTGTTTCTTATTAAAAATCGTTTGTTACATTTATCATGCATTACACAAACATGTAAAAGTTTTTATTTTTTGTATTTAAAACATGTTTATGACACTAGACTATTTTTGGATAAATTTTGCTTTTTTATATTTAACATATATTTATAAAGTTAGAGTATTTTTCGTTAAGACCATCTGAATTCATAAAGGCTCATAGATAGAAATATTTTAAAACGTTTTAAGGTTTGAACGTAGTATATACCTTACTTTAATTTCTCTGCATGGTAATAGAGGCTACATGTAACCATTTTTCTTTCAAAAATAGATTATAGAGACTGTAATATGACTCTTTTTGATTGGAATTTTTCATGATCTTAACATGTGAAATGATTAACTTATATATCAATTCGAGAATCTGTTTTCAATCTTAGAAAAAATATAAAAGACATAAAAAAATTTTTACACTTAAAAAAAATCTCTTTTTCGGCTTATATGTATCAATGCAACACTAAAGTGCAACTTCACTAAATTCTCCTTAAATACTATGATGAGGTGGCATGTATATTTTTTTATCACATATATCTTTAAATACTACTCATAAGTAAGTATAACAAGAACGAAAAATCATACAGTACACATTGATCATTAACACTTTCCAACTTAACGTACTTGTTACATCGTATAACGTACAATGTTCTTTGCCTACGTTATCACACAACAAACAGACAGAACGAGCGAAAAGCAGGCAGATAGACTAATTGAATTCATAATCAATCTTAAACATCGTTGGAAAGTGTTAAAAATGCTTAAAGAAGTGTTAAAAATGGTAATGGAAAATGCAGTCCTTAATGTTTCTGAATATTTTAGTGTAGCCCTGTAATTTAGAACTCTAAACCTATCATATACCTACTATACAAAATATTATTTTAGCATATTAAAAGTAAATGTTATTTTCATAATGATTTTTGCAGTAGAAAAATATTTGAAAGTGATTTATAAAATTGTTCTCCTAAAATGCAATGTATTATCATTTTCTCGGTATCCCTATATACAAACCAATTATACAGGACCTATTAAAGCCATTTTAAATAGAGATCATTCCATAGTGAACTTGGATAACATGTATAATTTTTAAGATTTTTTGCAAATATTTACGAACGTTGGAGACGGGCATAAGTGGCACTAGGCGGACGGTCGGACAGACGGACAGACAAATACACTAATCACTTTGACATTGTTATAAAAAATTAAAAATACTCAATTTAAATGAAAATACAATTTCAGCAATAATTATCCTTAATGTAACTGATAGATTTTTGTATGACCCTGTAAATCTTATTGCTAATCATACTGTATTCTGTAGAAAACTTTCTTTTGTGCATATGAATAATATACTTTAATTTTATTAAGATTTGTGCAAAGTAAAGTAACTGAAAAATAGTTTACAGAAATATCTCTCATAAAACGCAATGTTTTGGAATATTTACGGGTGTCCCTGTATATACGTACTATTGATGGTATATATTCTATTATCAATTCAAAATATAAGATAGTGAATTTTAATAACCTATTTCAATTTCATAAAGATTTATTTATGTAAAGTAAAGGTATTAAAATAATATCGCTCATAACACAGAATTTTTTGGAATACTTTCGAGTGCCCCTGTACACAAACCAGCTGAGGTATTTACTCCATTTTCATCAGGGAACATCCGATTGTGAACTTGAATAACATATATCAAGAAATTTCATGAATATTTATGTGAATATTTATGGGTGTTAGACCGAGGACGCACAGACAGATGGACGGACAGAAAAACCGAAGTTATTAACACTTTTCAACCATGTGGGAAAGTGTTAAAAATGGATTTTTAAAACATATTTTATCTATTTCATAATTCAGTAATTAAAGGTTTAAATATTTTATTGTGTACTACATATAAAATCATTGACAGAAATTAAAAATATCTATTATAATCCATTTCCTCTAGTAAATTACTTAATTGGCATGAAACTTTTGTTCGCGGAAACTGCCTAAAGAACTTTTGTGTAATATGGTCAAAATTGGAATGCAATCGTTTTATTGTATGTTATTTCAAACAGTAGCATGTGATTATGTGTTCCGACATCTAGCTGTGTTTTGCGAATATATCTGCAGTATAGTTTTCTTTTTTTTAGTGTATGTACATGTATATTCTCATGTAAAGCAATTATAAATACTAATCTTACTATTTATCATACTGAAATACAAGAATATTTAAATATACTGCAAAATATAAATCTAAAATATAAGATATGAAGTAATTTAATATCAATATAAAGCAATCTAATATCAATACAATAAAACATTACAACTGAAAGTTTATAATATATCCAAATTATTTTACGTGCTCTAGTGACAGAATTGTAAAAATGACACAAATATACAGAAAATATAAACAAGAACGGAAATTCATGCAGTACGCATTGATTATTAACACTTACCGATTGTACGCATTTGTTTTATTGGATAACTTTCAAAGTTCTTTGCCGACGTTATCCCACAGCGGACAGACAGCAGGACTGAAAGGCATACAGATAAACTAGTTGAATTCCTAATCACTTTTAAACATTCTTCGAAAGTGTTAAAATTACTTAACGCAAAAGAAAATTCAGAACTTAGATTCTAATTGTATCTGATTATTTTAGATTAGCCCTGTAAACCTGATGGTTAATCATATGACACTCTATATCTATACAAAATATTATTTTAGTATATTAACAATCAATGTCAATTTCTTTAAGATTTTTCTAGTAGAAAGTTATTTAAATGTGATTTATAAAAATATCTGTCCTAAAACGCAATTCATTGGCTTCATTTGGGGTGTCCCTGTATACAAACCTGTTGTAGAGGATTTATTAATGCCATTTCAAATAGGAGACATTCCAAAGTAAACTTGAATAAAATATATCATTTTTTAAGAATTCTGAAAAAAAAATTAAGGACGATAGAGGCAGGTGGATGAACAGATAGACAGATGTACTCCATTTTCAATAAGGAACATCCGATGGTGAATTTGAATAACATATATCAGTTTCAAGAAAATCCATGATTTTTTACGGGAGTTAGAGCGCGGACAGACAGACAAACCGAAGTCATTAACACTTTTTAACCTTGTTGGAAAGTGTTAATAAAAGCTGATCCTTAATTAAAAAAAAAAAAAAAAAAATGTATAATTTAAAGTTTACATGTTCAACACATTTTTTTTTTTATTTTTTTCTTTCTTTCTTTCAGATGATAATCGAAACCGAACTAGAATGACTCATCTTAAAAATTTTTAAATGGATATACAAACTATATTAGGGTTTAAGTGGCATTTGGCTAATCCTTCTCTTTAAGTATATTAAACGAGTAAAATGCATGACATATGCATTAAGTGAAGAAAAAAATAATAAAAAAAGCCACACTGCTGAAAAATTCACTTATATCTTTTGTGTTTGTAATAACTTAAAAACTAATGATTGAAACAAATAAAACAGTTATGTTTGTATAATACGGAAGTCATAACATGATATTTATGTACATTTTTGATTTAATAAATAACTTTATTACTCTCTGCGAAGTGTTTAATAAAATTCTACATAAAATGTCGTTTTTTACCTTAATATAATAAACATATACTTTGTATTCTATTATGATTTATTATATGAAATAAACACGTTATATTTTAATGTATGAAATAAAACTATTAATTTGTTATATCTAAACAATTACTTAATAAAAATATATATTCTGCATTGTATAATTCTACCTTTACATGAAATTACTGCTTTAATGCGCAATGACATAGTATTTTACAGTTTTTTTTACATGAAATTCAAAATTTTCAAAGTGCCAAATATCATTAAATATCTTTTTTTCTAGTTTTTGAAAAGTTGTAGATTACAAATTTCAAATCCCCACCAATTTTTATAGACTAAATATTTTCGAGTGGATTGAGATTAGGACTATTTTCAAATCAAGTAAAGAAGAAATTCTACGATAATTTTTGTGGGATTTAACTTTAAGTAAAAAAAGTTACAATAACTTACAAAATTATAGATACTCATGGGAATGGATTGGTAATTTTAACAACTTGAATCAAATAAATGTACCACAGACACCATGTAAAAAGGTACATATAATCTTGAAATGTTGATTATGGAAAAGTCTGAAGTACCTCCAAAATAGTCGGTCAGGCATCAATTCTTTAATGACCGAGTTTTATCTCGGGCTAATTGATTCCTTGAACATTAAAATTTGCATGACTCATTGAAAAATTAGGCACTTTCGTATCCTAATGTACGGAGAATGTGTCACTGTTTTAAAAGTGCGATTTTCATTAAGTCGATCCCATTTTCTTCATCAGATCTGCTTGTTTCCCTCAGCTCCAAATAAGTTAAACATGACTCATCAGAGAGAACCACTTCAGCCCAATAATTAACTGATCAATTTTAATTTTTTTAACCCTCTGAAGGCTTGCTTTCCTAATTCATTTCGTTAAGAATGGATTTTTTTTTTTTTTTTTTTTTTTTTTTTTTTTTTTTTTTCAGATTTCCTGGCACTTAAGCTTGTTTTGTTTAATCGTTGTTGCACTGTATTCAAAGAAATTTTGTTACTAACCACTCTTTCTGAATCCCTTCCCTTCTATGTTCTGAATGTAATACAAACTGACTTTTTAAGCACTGGCCTTTTTAACTTGCGGTCATCGATGAGCAACGTAGTCGCCTGGAAACAAATTTCCAGTTTAAATAGCCAAAAAAATTTATATCTTGCTAAATCCAGCTTGCCAATATTTCGTTAACATTTAATCATTTTGACATCCTGCGTATTAAAATATTTTTTGATTTTCACTCTGAAATTAATATTTTATGTGGTAATCGTTAAATGCCTTATTCTTGGAATTTTTGAAATACTTTCTAAAATTACAATTTTCTGAATAATTTCATCTTGTTTTTAATACTTCGCTCAATTGTAAATTGTACGTGGAACACAAAGTAATAAAATCTGTTCGAAAATTTACTTATAAAGCAATAAAATTGTCGATTGCAGAAAGAGAAATGGAAAATATCCAAGTGTGGTTTTTTTTTTTTTTTTTTGTCCCTTAGTGTGTGTGTGTGTGTGTGTGTGTGTGTGTGTATATATATATATATATATATACATATGTCTTGGGAATCTCGGGAACGGCTCTAGCGATTTTGATGAAACTTTGAGGTTAGGGGTTTTTCGGGGTCGAAAAAAAACCGTTGGGCTTACTCTTATCTTCAAGAAAACTCGTGTTCGCTGTTAACCCTCTATCGGCCAACTGCACCATATGGAACAAATTGGGTTTACTCGGAAATGGATATTATGATTTTAATGAAAGTTTGGATTTTAAATTTTTTTAGGGAATTAAATCGATTGGACATGTCCTCATCTTCAGGAAAATTTGCGTTCGCTGTTAACCCTTTATCGACCAGTTGCCCTATATGGCAAAAATTGGGTGTACTAGGACATGGATATAACGAATTTAATGAAAGTTTGGAATTAACAGGAATTAACAGGGAGCGGTCCCCGCTCACCGCTCAAAGAGCAGTGTCGAGCGCTTCTAAGGGAACCGCTCCGTTTATTGAAACAATCAACAAAAAAAAAAAAATAAATAAATAAATAAATAAATAAAAATACAGAATTAATCGCCAGATTAATGAATGGTTGGTGAAAAGTTCGAATTAGATGCAGAGTCCATTGAGAGGTAAGGTTCAGTGAGAAGAGTTCGTGATTTACGTTGAATTGTTCATTTTGTAAAAAACATTGATTTCTTTTTGTTGGGTACTTTATTAATGAATGTAGTTAGTCCATTCTTGGTTACAGATTCTAAGTTTTAATCCTATTGCCGGGCTAGCGCTCCTCGCGACAGGGGGCAATAGGACCTCAGGGTGATTTCACTGTTGCAGCTACTTGAGTTGAGACTTGGAAGGTTCAGTTGAATCAAAGTGGAGAAATTTACTGTAGTGCAAATTGAGCCAGTAGGTAGAGGAAATTAAATCAATCGGCCAGATTTGTTATTTCCATTAATAGTGAGTAAGTTTTGAAACTAGGGAGGGTCTTGTTAAAATATTATCCAGCCAGTTTACTGGTCGAGGGGATGGATTTCGTAGATGGTAAGAGGAGGTGAGAGGGCAGTCATAATAATAATGTGAAGCAGTGCCTTCCTCGCCACGTGGGCACAAGGGTAAACGTCGGCGATGGAATTTATTGAGGTAGAATGGGAAAGGACAGCCGTTTGTAAAATATGGCAGAAATTAAGTTTTCTCGAAAAGGGATGTAACGTTTTTGATGAACATTGGGGGTTAAGCGTTTTTGGAGTAAAAATCGACCCATTTTCTCCTTCATAAAAATTGGGGGGTGCTGCAAACCATTTTTCTGTTAGTTACAAAATATGACAGAAATTAAATTTACCTCGAAATGGATATAACAATTTTGATGAACGTTTGGAGTTAAGAAATGTTTGGGATGAAATATTAATTTGACTTATCCTGATTTTCATGAAATCTTGCGTTCGCTATTAACCCTTTATCCGCCAGTAAGAGTGAAAGTGGGTTTTCTCGGAAATAAATATAAAGATTTTTAATGAAAATTTGGAGTTAAGTGTGTTTTAAAGTGTAAAATCGATTAATTTCATTCTTATATTAGGAAAATTCTCATTTGCTTTTAATCCTTTTTCTTCCTGTTGCAAAATATGGATGAAATTGGGTTCAATCGGTAATAGATATAATGACTTTTAGGAAAGATAGGGTTTAGGGTTTTAATGGGGTGAAAAGTCGAATGGACTTAATATCATCTTCAGGGAAATTAACATTCACTGCTAACCCATCAACCGCCTGTTGAAAAATATGACAGAATTTGGGTTTATTAAGAAATAGATATGACGGTTTTAATAAGAACTTTGGGTTAAAGACTTTTTGAGAAGACAAATCCACTTATCCTCATCTTTAAGAAAATTAGCGTTTATCGTTAACCCTCACTCTAACCATTGAACTGTGTGGTAGAAATCGGGTTTGTTCTGGATTTTCTCGAGAATGGTTCAAATGATTTTGATAAAAACTTAGAAATAAGGCTGCTTTGAATCGACAAACCCATTTGATTTATTGTCATCTTCTGGAAAATTAGCTTTCGCTGTTAACTCTTATTCCTTCTGTTGAAAAATATGACTGGAATTGGGTTGTAAATGGCTCTAACGATTTTGATAAAAACTTAGATTTAAAGTTTTTTGATGTGACAAATCCGTCTGACTTAAACTCGTCTTCATTTAAATTAGTTTTCACTGTTAATTCTTTTCCGTCTATTCAAAAATATAGCTGAAACTTGGTTTTTTCAAAAATAAATCGAAAAATTTTATTAAAATCATAGCAATAAGATTTACATATGCTCGTCTAGAAGAAAATTAGCATTCATTGCTGAGTTATCCCTCACTCCACCGTGGTAAAATATGGCTGGAATTTGATTTCCTTGGAAACTGCTCGAACGATTTTATAAAAATTTTCGGTTTGGGAGTTTTTAGAAGACAATTCAAATTGAATTTTCTTCATCTTCCGGTACGTTCAAAATAAGTCTTCATTCCGCCCGCTGCAAAACTTCGGTAGAGAGTTTCTAGGAAATGGCTCTAAATTTTTTGATAAAACTTAGCATTTGATTTATCCTCACCTTTATGAAAATTAGAGTTTACTGTTAACCTTTAGAGTTTACTTTAGTATTTACTTTAACCTTCATTTCGCATGTGGCAAAATATGCATTTCTTAAAACCTATTTGGAGGATTCTGATAAAAATTTAGATTTAGAAAATTTTTGAGTTTACAATTGAATTGTAAAAACAATTTTTTTTTTGTCCATTTATGATATTTATAAATATTCATAGTTGGTGTGGTTTTGAGATAACATTTCACCCTGAAATAAGCATCATCTTCAAGACAGAAAAGAATCTCCATTGGTAACGTTCACTGGTAACCGCACATTACTCGGACGAAATACGGCGTAAACTTTGTTTTCTTAAAAATTACTGAAACGATTAAAAAAATATTAGAAATCATTTTTTAAATGAAAAACGGTGTGAATCGTTTTCTTGAGAGAAGTTAGTTATCACTGCCCTAGAACATTATATAGCATAAATCATGTCGTCTAGGGAACTACTTGAACGATTTTGATAAGAAATTATAGTTAGAGTTTTGATATGATAAATTGATATAAATTTTCCTTATCTCCAGGAAGATTAGCTTTCAGTGGTAACCCGTGCTCCACCCTAGGCAAATAAATAATAAATATAATCACCTGAAAACAAATCACTGTATCTGCACTACGAATAATTTTTACAATAAGACCAAGTGCACTCGGTCATCCAGATATATACTTTATATCTAATTTATCATATTATAATGCTTTAAACACAGCTGAACCATCAGATAGTTAAATGTTTTAAATCAAATTCTTAATAAATAATAACTTTAATGAATATAAACAATATAATGTTAACTTAAACATTTAAAGTTTAAAATCTAAAGCGCTTCTGTTACCTCAAAACAAAACGCAAATGTAGTTCAAGAGTGCAATGGGAATGAAAAGCAGATGATTGTAGGAAGTGAACTTGAATTCAAAAACCCTTTGAACTTTGTAGTAGAAGCTAGGAATTTTAATTGGGTATTAAAAGCACTGTTTAGAAGCAGTTTAAATAATATTTGAGATTCTTGTTGCACTGAAGCTGACCTTTTGGACAAATATTTAATATTTGCCCATATTTTGAATAAGCGTAATATCTATTATTCTAGTTGTCATTTTTTTAATTCCTCACGCCTGATTAATTCCAAAACTTTATTTGTAATCAAGATAATCTGTGCAAATAATTTTGCTTCCTTATCACGCGTTAGAATTAAAAAAAAAAAAACTTATCTAGACGAACAGACAGAATTATAATCGTCTACAACAATGCTTTAAATATTATTAATGACTCTAATATATGTTTATATATGTATACATGCAGAAGTGTGAAATTTATTAGAATATTTCTAAATTGTAATTTATTACTATTATTATTATTATTATTATTATTATTATTAAAAAACAATTGCATGGGATAATGCATAAAAAATAATTTCACTTGCTGATACATTTTTTTTTTCTTTAAGAATAATTTGAAGGATATTTTAACACTGTCTAGCAAAATGTAAATGTGATTATTACTTCGATCTACCTGTCTGTCCACGTTTTTATTTTTATAAATTATTAACGTCTCTAAAATATATTTATATATGATTAGATAAGTGTAAAATATACTAGAATATTTGTAAGTTGTCATTTGGTATCATTATTATTATTATTAAGGGATAATTGCATGGAATAATTCATAAAAAATTAATTTCACTTGCTGATACATTTTATGTTTTATTCTTTAAGAATAGTTTGGAGGATATTTTTAACATTTTCTAACAAAATTTAAAAGTGATTATAATTTTGATTCATCTGTCTATCCACATTTTCACTTTCATAAATTATTAATGTCCCTAATATATATTTATATACGTATACAGACGTGGGAAATTTATTACAATATTTGTAAGTTATAATCTATTGTTATTACTATTATTATAAAGAAGTAATTGCATGAAATAATTCATAAAAAATTTTCACTTACTGATACATTTTATTTTTTTATTTTTAAAAATAATTTGGAATATTTTTAATACTGTCAAACAAATTTTAAAAGTGATTATATATTGGGTTCATCTGTCTGTCTACATTTTAATTTACGTAAATTATTAACGGCTCTAATATATATTTATATATGTATATAGACGTGGGAAATTTGTTAAAATATTCGTAAGTTATAATCTATTGTTATTACTAATATTATAAAGAAGTAATTGCATGAAATAATTCATAAAACATTAATTTCACTTACTGATACATTTTATGTTTTCTTCTTTAAGAATAGTTTGGAAGATATTTTTAACATTTTCTAACAAACAAAATTTGATTTTGACTTAACAAACAAATTGATTATAATTTTAGTCCATCTATGTCTATCCATATTTTCACTTTCATAAATTATTAATGGCTCTAATATATATTTATATATGTATATAGACGTGGGAAATTTGTTAAAATATTTGTAAGTTTTAACCTATTGTTATTATTAATATTATAAAGAAGTATTTGCATGAAATAATTCATAAAACATTAATTTCACTTACTGATACATTTTATGTTTTCTTCTTTAAGAATAGTTTGGAAGATATTTTTAACATTTTCTAACAAACTTTAAAATTGATTATAATTTTAGTCCATCTATGTCTATCCATATTTTCACTTTCATAAATTATTAATGGCTCTAATATATATTTATATATGTATATAGACATGGGAAATTTGTTAAAATATTTGTAAGTTATAATCTATTGTTATTACTATTGTTATAAAGAAGTAACTACTGCATGAAATAATTCATAAAAAATTAATTTCTCATACAGATACATTTTTTTTTTTTTTTTTTTTTTTTTTTTTTTTTTTTTTAGTAATTTGAAAGATTTTTAATTTCTGTAAAACAAAATTAAAAGTGATTATAACTTCTGTCCATCTATCTGTCTACATTTTAATTTCCGTCAATTATTTATAACCACATAAAACTGGAAAATGAATCTCCCACTGAGAAGAAAATCTAGAAACTAAATTGACATCTAGAAACTAAATTGTAACTCTAGTAAAAATAGCTCCATGTCATTCTTATAAATTCTGGTCCCTTTTGAAAGCGAGTTCTAGAAACCTCTTTTAGAATTCTAGAGTGTTTGCTTATGTTATCATCGTGGTCAAAATTATTCAAAAATCTCTGCAAATAAACGTAAACATAAGAGGCGAGTTTCCGCAGCTATAATTCCAGTTTATAACCCATTTATAAGAACTCTAAAAATAATTTCTCGCAATACAAAGGATTCGTAATATCCATAATTTTCATAATATTGTTTGCCCATCTAGAAATGTATAGACTAGAAATTCTCGATCCTTTCGTCTATTTAGCTTATTGGCTTACCTTATACGCATACCTCAACCTCAGAAATCTATATTTCTAATTTATCGATTTAGAAAATGAATACTTATTGTTCTAGATGGAGATATATTTTTTTTTCTCTGTGCATGATTTTTCTGATTTACGGTAGAATTTTTCCTATCAAAAGTCCTACATATAGCACAGCTGGTTTTGTGTACAATAACTCAAATAATTCAGCTATATTATGGTCTAAGAGATAAATAAGCCAATTTCAACATCATTATTGTGCTTGCATACATAAGTTGCATAATTTATTGGAATTGTGTACATTTCATAAACCTATTTCAAAAACTTTATTATGTTTATACTTCGCTAAACGTACGAAATGACATATGAATGTACGTTTTTCAGATGCAATAGAAATAGTTTAATGTAGAAACTATTGTAATTAACAATGATAATAATTTATTTTCAGGACTACACAAAAGTATTCGGATTTATTAAGAGAAGTTTCTGATGGTAAATTTTCAATTACGTTATACGCTTCTACACTTTCCAGTAGCGTTGGAAAATATTTATGACTCGGTATTTATTACCTTACAGGTAAACACTGTTGAAAAGGCTTTTATGGAATTCTAGTTATATTTGTGGCTATAAATATATTTAGAAAATAGTAATAATAATAATAAATCTTTTTAAATATATATTTTGCCTTTTTATGCTACTCTTTCTTTTATCGAACTAGAAATTTTAAAATTAGCTTCTCACATCTGATACTACATAACTCTGAAAAATGTTATTATTATTATTATTATTTTAAGCAGATAAGTCGGTATACCCAGAAATTTTTCATGCGTTTTGTGAATTCGATTCTATCAGAGAAGAAGAAATAAAAACATTTTTTAAAGTATCTAATTTATCTCAAGACACAGTTAAGGAAATCCAGTGAAGGAGTATTTTGCTTGATTTATAATATAAAAAGTTCGATGTAGACTTGCCTAGTTAGATTATGTTAAATATTTATTATGGCATTGCGTTATTTCCAAGGAAACGTACTGATCGGGGAAGTAAAAAACAGTAAATTTCCTGTTGAAATCAAACCTAGCTTAAAATAAAGAGCATGGTCTAGAACATACGGATAAGGTACACATTTTTTGAAGCCACATCTGTTAAATTAAGATCTGAATCTAGAATTTTTAGCTATTTAAATCAAAACAGACAAAATTTTGGAAGTAGGAATGTGTAGTGTGTTCAAGCGTTGACATGAATCTGATAGATACTGCGTTCTGAGTTCGGTAGGTTGCATTTTATTTATTTAGTTTATTTTTACTTTTATTTATTCATTTATTTATTTTTTGCGATTAAAGAGATGTTTTCATTTTTTTATTAAATTAAGTAGATAATTTAAGAGAAAATAATTACTCAATTTAATTAAGAATATATATACATATATATACACTCTAGGACAGAAAAAAAAAAAAAAAAAGATGCACCACGAAAGTGTAGTACGCAAATTGGACACAAATTGATATGCACAAAGGTTTGCACAGTAAATGCAAAATTTTTAAGTTTGGCGGCCAATGAATGAACATGTGACGTTGCATCCCATCTTAACTGCCAACTGGCAAGATATTAAAGAGCAGAAATTTCTATTCCAGGTCAGACGTTCTTTGAGATTTTGTACTCAGACAGATAACAAATACGTCTCATATACAGGTGCAAAAACAATATGCGCAGATTTTGAGAGAGAACGCGTAGTTGAGCTCAAAGAAGCCGGGTATCCTAATTGGCGACTCGCTCAACATTTGAATAGGAATGATGTCATTATTAGACGATGTTGGTATATATGGATGAACCATGGCTGAACACAGCGTCAAAAGAAGGAAAAGGTTGGCCAAGAGACACGACAGAATATGACGATTAATCAATTGTCGGAGCTAAACTTAGAGCAGCACATTCATCATTATTATCAATCTTACTTGCAACTGGTGCTTCAGTGACCGCAAAGATTATTAATAGACGGTTCAGAGAAAGGAGGCTGAGCTCACAGCACATCTTACACCGACTACCAATTGCCGCTGTACACCAACAAGCCCATTTGCAGCGATGTTGGTCATATTCGTCTTAGAATGAAACTGACGGAAGAATAATTTTCTTCAGTGATGAGTCTCATTCCGATTTGAGCCCCGATGACCAACGAAGGTGTGTCTGGAGATGCCTCGGAAAAAAAAAGGGGGGGGGGGATCCCAATTTGACTGTCACCAGCCATACGGCCCGAAAAACAGCAGTGATGGTCTGGGGTGCCCTATCATTTCATAGCAGAACTCCTTTGGTTGTCACCCGTGGCACCTTTACAGCACAGCGGTACGTCGACGAAATCCTACGCCCCGTTGTATTGCCCTTCATATCACGTCATCCTGAGTTTATACTTCAGGTTGATAATGCCCGCCCGTGCACGGAGATAGTTCCAATGCTTGTTTTCGCTTGTTGTCTCGGGAAACGGGGGGATCACAATTTGACTGTCACCAACCATACGGCCCGAAAACCATTAGTGATGGTGTGGGGTGTGCTGTATAATTTCATAGCAGAACCTCTTTGGCTGTCACCCGTGGCACCTTTACAGCACTGCGGTACATCGACGAAATCCTACGCCCCGTTGTATTGCCCTTCATATCACGTCATCCTATATTTCGGGTTGATAATACCCGCCCGTGCACGGAAATAGTTTCTATTGCTTTTTTTCTTGCTTGTTCAACCAGCTTAGGATTTTGCCGATCTAACGCACCAATTGGAGAAAATTTGGTACTATGTCCGCAGGAGAAGTGAAGGAAATCTGAAGTTATAGCTTGATGTATATAAGAAAAATAAAGATGCTTTTATTATATAAATTAATTTAATGAATAAAAAAACAAGTTATTAATTTATTATTAATATAATCAATAAATGTTAATACAAAAACAAATTTTTTCTAAATATGTTGATAAATGCAACATAATTTTACCCCCAAAAAACCTTTTATTCCGAATTTTCATAAAAATTGTTAGAGCCGTTTCTAAGAAATACAAGAAAAATATAACAAGCAACTGAGATTACTCGTTTAATATAAGCGAAGGATATGCAGACATTGCAATTTTCCCGGAGTATTGCTAGTACTCACTTTTTTAAAGAGTTCTTTGTTTTTATTTAATCATAAGTATATACTGAAAAAAAAATTACTCTTTAAAAAAAGTGGTAATAAAAAGAAAGAGAGTACTATATACTCCGGAAAAATCGGATGAATGTTTAATCGGTAATATTGGCATACATGCTATGAAGCTAAGGAAACCGGATTCTACGGATAGTTCAACAACCAATATGATTGAAGGGATTTTGAGAGGATTATCCAGTAGGAAATTGAGAAATGGTTGCCATGGAAACTATTTAAAATTTTGAAGAAAGTAAAAATTGAAGGGGAGCTCTCGCCCCCCTCAACCACACGTTTCATTATTGTACCTATATTTATATAGAATTAAAATCTGAGATTACATTTAAAAGTTCATTTAAAATTATTCAGACAATTCTCACACTCCTCGAAACTTATCAATCTTGATCAAACTCTTTTAGTAACAAACTTAACTTTAAAATACAACATGGGGATCACCTGACTTTTTTTTGTTGTTGTTGTTGTTGTTGTTTCTTTTTGCTTTTTTTTAAGTTGCTCTAAGGAACACAGATAATGATCAAACGTTAAAAATTTGAATTTTTTATCTTCTTAAGGTTATGTACACACTACATTGTGCAAATAAATATAATCCTATGTTAATAAAACACGGCACAACCTGAAATACACTTCTATCAATTTCCATGTATCGTCGCACTATAATCTAGTTTTTTTTTTTTTTTTTTTTTTTTTTTTTTTTGTGTGTGTGTGTGTAGACCTGTAAACGAACAGTAAATGATTTCCATACCATTATCTACACGAAACATGTTTTTACACATACAAATATATACATGTTTGTTTCATTTGGTTTAGTGCAGTCTATAGATATTTAAACACCATACTTACTTGCAATTTCCCCCATAGACGTAATGTATTTGAATTATCTTGGGTGTCTCTATACATGAATTATTCGATTGATCTCAACGAAAAGTTTAGTGCAGCATCGTTATATGATACAGATTTAGGATACATAATTTGAACTTCTTGTTATTATTTGTTCTTGAGATATGCTGATAACAAATAGACAGACACGCAGACCAACCGCTAAAAACATGACTTTCGGATTCAGGAGACCTCAAAACATGTAAATGTAACAAAAACTCCATTTCGAAAAATTTTACCCAGAAACAATATTTCCTCTACCATATATATGGTGTAAGAGAAAGTAAAAAGTGTATTTTGAAAACATTGCATATAAAATATGAGCGAAGGGGGGAGAGAGAAAAGCCCTTAGCTAAAGCTTTCTATTGACGGTAAAATTTATCATGGAATGAAAGTATAGTTTACGATAGAAACAAATACGATTAAGGTAAAATAGCACTATTGGCATCTGAATGTATTCTCTTGATTTATCCTGTTAAATGCAAAAATGCAACTCTACGATAGGTATGACTATGAATAAAGTGAGTAAATGAACTGCATTTTAAAAAACTACTTTTGGAAATAAAAAGAATAATAGAAATTCTAAAATAGTGTATGAAATGTTAGATTCATTTCTTCTCCGTATTCATACCGAGATGTGGGTAGTATACATTTATGTACGAGATTTGGATGGTATAGGCGTCTATGTGATAAGAAAGATTAATTGATGTTTCTGAGTGGCACTTTTTGCTTTTAGCACGTATTTTACATTCATTTCATTTTTCCAATATCTTGAATATCGAGAATTCTCATGGTGTCTTCTAAAGAGTTTTAACAAGAAATAGCGTTATTCTTTAAAAACTTATTGAGTAGTACCATGAGAAACTCATATTTAGCTAATTCTAACCCATTCATAATTATCTACAGAAAACTCTTTCATAATAACTAAATATTCATCATTGTTTAATTTTATAACGAAAACGTTATTTAAATGAAACAATGAATTCGAACTGGATTCATTTCTTAAAACAGGAATAAACTACTACGTCAGAAACGCTAAAGAAAAATTATTGAGGTGCATACAGCTGTTTCGGTAGCCTAAAGCGTACCGTCATCAGTGCAAAAAAATAATTCTGAATCTGGAGAAGTACTCGTATATATAGGAGAGGGACCGGATTTAGTTCAACCAATAGGATTACGGAAGAGGTGGGGAGTGTGGCCAATAGGAATTAAGGAATGTGTAGCTGTGTAAACAGTAGAAAATTTAAGGAAATGTGGACTGAATGTAAAATTTCCAACAATCAGACAAATAGGGAACAGCGAAATCACAATTTATAAGGTTTTTAAAATTTTTATAAATATGAAAAGCTTCAAAGAAATCGAGTTCATGAATGGATTTAGGTCTGCAAATTATTTTAGCTGAATTAAATTTAAAATTATGATTTTCCTCCCAGCAATGTTTAGAAATAGCCGATTTATTGGTTTCTTGTTTGCGGACGTAATTCATATGTTCTTTTAGACGAAATTTAAGACTGCGTTTAGTTTGGCCAATATATGATAAACCACACTGACAGGATATACTATAAATGCCCCAAGAATTATGCATATCAATAGGATCTTTTAACTGAGAAAAGGTGAGTTTATTGGAAGGCGAAAATATTATTTTAAAATCATATTGTTTGAGAATTTTAGCTATGGTTTGACTGGTTTTAGAAAAATAGGGTAAAACAATACTGATATTAGAAGTGACTGATTTAGTAGACGAAATACGAGGGAGTTGTAATTTTTGGATAGCTTTGTCTATAATGGAAGGGTCATAACCTCTGTCAATTGCGATGGCTTTCAGGTATTTAATTTCAGATTTCAATAAACTAGGATTTGAACAAATATTAAGGGCACGGTTTACAAAAGTATAGAAAGCAGCCATTTTTTGGTTAGGTGGGTGACATGAACGCGCATGGGGAGGAAGGGAGACTGCAAAATTTTTACGATAGACAGTGGTTGAAAATCCATTTACAGTGCGAGAGACGAGGGTGTCAAGAAATGGAAGGGAGCCATTATTTTCTATTTCATATGTAAACTGGATATTACTGTCAATTGAATTTAAGGTTTCTAAGACATGGTCAATATTGTGAAGAGATATGTCAATAAGCGTGAAGGTGTCGTCAACATAATGGGTCCAAAAAGGAAAAGATATTTTCTTAAAAAGCTTGCTTTCGAAATAGTGCATGTAAATGTCTGCGAGAATTGGGGAGAGAGGGGAACCCATGGCTAAACCTTCAGACTGACGATAGAATTTATTTTGGAAAGAAAAAGTGGTTTGTGATAAACAAATACGGGTAAGAGAAATTAATTCTTGTATTTCAAAAGAGGTGAAATGAAACTCTTTTAATCTATTAAGGGCCATAAATTTTGCAAAAAATATTCAAAATTGCCCTCACACTAATCTCACTATGGTTTCTTTTGATGTAAAATCTCTTTTCACTAATGTTCCAATAAGTGGCGCCCTCTGTTGTCTCGAAAATAGATTAAAAGAGTTTCATTTCACCTCTTTTGAAATACAAGAATTAATTTCTCTTACCCGCATTTGTTTATCACAAACCACTTTTTCTTTCCAAAATAAATTCTATCGTCAGTCTGAAGGTTTAGCCATGGGTTCCCCTCTCTCCCCAATTCTCGCAGACATTTACATGTACTATTTCGAAAGCAAGCTTTTTAAGAAAATATCTTTTCCTTTTTGGACCCGTTATGTTGACGACACCTTCACGCTTATTGACATATCTCTTCACAATAATGACCATGTCTTAGAAACCTTAAATTCAATTGACAGTAATATCCAGTTTACATATGAAATAGAAAATAATGGCTCCCTTCCATTTCTTGACACCCTCGTCTCTCGCACTGTAAATGGATTTTCAACCACTGTCTATCGTAAAAATTTTGCAGTCTCCCTTCCTCCCCATGCGCGTTCATGTCACCCACCTAACCAAAAAATGGCTGCTTTCTATACTTTTGTAAACCGTGCCCTTAATATTTGTTCAAATCCTATTTTATTGAAATCTGGAATTAAATACCTGAAAGCCATCGCAATTGACAGAGGTTATGACCCTTCCATTATAGACAAAGCTATCCAAAAATTACAACTCCCTCGTATTTCGTCTACTAAATCAGTCACTTCTAATATCAGTATTGTTTTACCCTATTTTTCTAAAACCAGTCAAACCATAGCTAAAATTCTCAAACAATATGATTTTAAAATAATATTTTCGCCTTCCAATAAACTCACCTTTTCTCAGTTAAAAGATCCTATTGATATGCATAATTCTCGGGGCATTTATAGTATATCCTGTCAGTGTGGTTTATCATATATTGGCCAAACTAAACGCAGTCTTAAATTTCGTCTAAAAGAACATATGAATTACTTCCGCAAACAAGAAACCAATAAATCGGCTATTTCTAAACATTGCTGGGAGGAAAATCATAATTTTCAATTTAATTCAGCTAAAATAATTTGCAGACCTAAATCCATTCATGAACTCGATTTCTTTGAAGCTTTTCATATTTATAAAAGTTTTAAAAACCTTGTAAATTGTGATTTCGCTGTTCCCTATTTGTCTGATTGTTGGAAATTTTACATTCAGTCCACATTTCCTTGAATTTTCTACTGTTTACACAGCTACACATTCCTTAATTCCTATTGGCCACACTCCCCACCTCTTCCGTAATCCTATTGGTTGAACTAAATCCGGTCCCTCTCCTATATATACGAGTACTTCTCCAGATTCAGAATTATTTTTTTGCACTGATGACGGTACGCTTTAGGCTACCGAAACAGCTGTATGCACCTCAATAATTTTTCTTCGGCGTTTCTGACGTAGTAGTTTATTCCTGTTTTAATATTCCAACGCCAAGTCTCCTGCTATTATTTGTTAAGCTTATACGGGCTTTGTTGTGTTATTGGTCTTCTGCTCATATTGTTACTGAGCAACCTGGTCTGAGAAGCCTCATATGAGGGGGAGATAAGGTCAGTAATATTTTGAGCCATTTTCTTGTTTTCAAAATGTGCAAATTAGTTAATCGTTTCTACCGTCTACGTACTAAAAAGTTTCGTGCCCTCAACCGTCTGAAATTTCTTTTACAATGCAAGAGACACCGCATTATCCCTAAATTCATTCAACTGAAATGCAATATTTCTGGTTCCAGTTTTGTAAACAAAGCAGTACTCAGGTCTCATTTTAATATTCTCCGTGCAGTTATTAAGGAAACTCGTACCAACATCGCCAAAATTGAAAAAGATTTATTGTTTCTCCACTTAAAGTTAGCTTTGGAACGTCCTAATTTTATGTTGATTGATCACAATTTCTGGATTCATTCTGACAACCGTTCAAACACTCAATTAAATTACATGATAAATTCACCCGGCTTCGTAATTCACAGAGTGCTATTCATTCGAACGACTTACCTGTTGTCAATAAAAATGCAATCGTTAATCTTTCCAATACTGATATTTCCAATAGTCAATATTCTGTTCTCAAACTCAATTCAAATTTTGCCATTTCTAAACCTCCTTCTTTTCCTCAGTTAATTGCACCGGTTTAAAAAGCTTTCAAAAATTCTCGACTGACTGACCAACAGAAAGAAAATCTTCGACATTTAATCCTTAATAATGCCAATTTCAACTCTAAAAATTTTAAATCAAATCTCAGCCCTGCAGAAAAAAACGCCTTGAAGGAATTAAAATCTAATGAAAATATCATCATTACTAAAGCTGATAAAGGTGGTCAGATTGTTATATTGGATAAAAAACAATACATCGAAAGTGTTACCGAACTTATTAATGATGGCCCATACATTCCTCTGCCCCGTGACCCCTCTCCTCAAGAATTAAACAAAATTAAATCTGCTATAAAATCTTGCCTCTTATTATTGAACTCGACTAAATCCCATCTTATCCCTTCTATTGCTAATTGTGCCAGATTTTATGCTTTACCAAAAGTGCACAAACCCAATATTCCATTTCGTCCAATAGTCTCTAATATCGGTACTGCTTCCTATAATTTAGCTAAATTTTTCACCATAATTTTTGCTCCCCTTCTTGCTGCTAATAGTTATACTGTTAAGAATTCCATAAAATTTGCAAAAAATATTCAAAACTGCCCTCACACTAATCTCACTATGGTTTCTTTTGATGTAAAATCTCTTTTCACTAATGTTCCAATAAGTGGCGCCCTCTGTTGTCTCGAAAATAGATTAAAAGAGTTTCATTTCACCTCTTTTGAAATACAAGAATTAATTTCTCTTACCCGCATTTGTTTATCACAAACCACTTTTTCTTTCCAAAATAAATTCTATCGTCAGTCTGAAGGTTTAGCCATGGGTTCCCCTCTCCCAATTCTCGCAGACATTTACATGCACTATTTCGATAGCAAGCTTTTTAAGAAAATATCTTTTCCTTTTTGGACCCGTTATGTTGACGACACCTTCACGCTTATTGACATATCTCTTCACAATATTGACCATGTCTTAGAAACCTTAAATTCAATTGACAGTAATATCCAGTTTACATATGAAATAGAAAATAATGGCTCCCTTCCATTTCTTGACACCCTCGTCTCTCGCACTGTAAATGGATTTTCAACCACTGTCTATCGTAAAAATTTTGCAGTCTCCCTTCCTCCCCATGCGCGTTCATGTCACCCACCTAACCAAAAAATGGCTGCTTTCTATACTTTTGTAAACCGTGCCCTAAATATTTGTTCAAATCCTATTTTATTGAAATCTGAAATTAAATACCTGAAAGCCATCGCAATTGACAGAGGTTATGGCCCTTCCATTATAGACAAAGCTATCCAAAATTTACAACTCCCTCGTATTTCGTCTACTAAATCAGTCACTCCTAATATCAGTATTGTTTTACCCTATTTTTCTAAAACCAGTCAAACCATAGCTAAAATTCTCAAACAATATGATTTTAAAATAATATTTTCGCCTTCCAATAAACTCACCTTTTCTCAGTTAAAAGATCCTATTGATATGCATAATTCTTGGGGCATTTATAGTATATCCTGTCAGTGTGGTTTATCATATATTGGCCAAACTAAACGCAGTCTTAAATTTCGTCTAAAAGAACATATGAATTACTTCCGCAAACAAGAAACCAATAAATCGGCTATTTCTAAACATTGCTGGGAGGAAAATCATAATTTTAAATTTAATTCAGCTAAAATAATTTGCAGACCTAAATCCATTCATGAACTCGATTTCTTAGAAGCTTTTCATATTTATAAAATTTTTAAAAACCTTGTAAATTGTGATTTCGCTGTTCCCTATTTGTCTGATTGTTGGAAATTTTACATTCAGTCCACATTTCCTTAAATTTTCTACTGTTTACACAGCTACACATTCCTTAATTCTATTGGCCACACTCCCCACCTCTTCCGTAATCCTATTGGTTGAACTAAATCCGGTCCCTCTCCTATATATACGAGTACTTCTCCAGATTCAGAATTATTTTTTTGCACTGATGACGGTACGCTTTAGGCTACCGAAACAGCTGTATGCACCTCAATAATTTTTCTTTGGCGTTTCTGACGTAGTAGTTTATTCCTGTTTTAATATTCCAACGCCAAGTCTCCTGCTATTATATGGATTCATTTCTTCTCGATATGAATGTCCGATATTTGGGTGGTACAGGCGTCTGTAGGATAAGAAAGATTAATTGATGTTTTAAGCGGTATTTTTTGCTTTCATTTTCCAATATATCTTGAATATCGGGGTTTCTCATGGTGGCTTCTAAAGGGTTTTAAAACGAAATAACGTTATTCTTTAAAAACTTAGTAAGTAGTACCATGTAAACTGCATAATTAGCTAATTGCAATCCATTCATATTGATCAACAGAAAACTCATTCATAATAACCAAAAATTCATCATTGTTGAATTTTAGAATGAAATCTTTGTTTAAATTAAACAATGAATTCGAAAAGTATATTGTTTTGTTGCATTATATACATTATCTAAATTTAACAATGGATGCAAAATTTTATACATTTAACAATAAGCACGGCATTTTATTTCTTTAATTAACTTACAAAATTTTTCTGCAGTCATATACAAAATTTACCAGTATACATATCTTGCTAAAAATATCGATATTTTTCCTCATTCCTTCAGAGTAAACATCTAAAGTAAGATGGCCACGTTAAAGAAATCTAAAAAGACTAAAAGCAAGTCATTAGGGAAGTCATCGTCTAAAAGCAAGTCATTAAAGAAAAAACCTTTTTCAATAAAATCGATACTGAAGAAGTCCCCTATTGAAAAACGAGATATTAAAAAGCTGGATGTTGATATTGTGATTGACATGGCAGCAGAATTTATGTGTGAATATGATCCAGATCCGTTTGTCAACCTGAAAGGTGTGCCGGCTTGTGAAGCAATTTTTCTTGTACTTGTTCTGATGTACATTCATTTGGACGAAATGCTGAAATCTCTTCGCCAGGAAAAGAAGAAAAAATAAGTTTCTTTAGATTAAAACGTTTTTCGTGCTTAGATTTGTTATCAGCTATGCAACAAACACGCAGACAGATTTTGTTATTTCATTTAAAATAAAGCGATAACTATTACTTATGTCTTAATAGATTCTCCTGTTTTAATATTATGTAATTACTTATGTGATGTATGTTACTGTATGTATGTATTAATTATTTAGCATATAAAATATCTGTTTTGTTGCACTCAATGCTGAAAGTTCTAGTCAAACTTTATAAAAACACTCTTCTGACTTTAGACACGTCCATCCAGAGATGAACATTATTGAGCATATCTGGGATATTAAAACCCGAATAAACTACTACGTCGGAAACGCCAAAGAAAAATATTGGAAATGCATACAGCTGTTTCGGTAGCCTACAGCGTACCGTCTTCAGTGCAAAAAAGGATTCTGAATCAGGAGAAGTGCTCGTATATATAGGAGAGGGGCCGGATTTAGTTCAACCAATAGGATTGCGGGAAAGGTGGGGAGAGTGGCCAATAGGAATTTAGGAAAGTTAGCTGTGTAAACAGTAGAAAAATTAAGAAAATGTGGACTGAATATAAAATTTCCAACAGTCAGACGAATAGGGAATAGCGAAATCACAATTTACAAGGTTTTTAAAATTTTTATAAATATGAAAAGCTTCAAAGAAATCGAGTACATGAATGGATTTAGGTCTGCAAATTATTTTAGCTGAATTAAATTTAAAATTATGATTTTCCTCCCAGCAATGTTTAGAAATAGCCGATTTATTGGTTTCTTGTTTGCGGACGTAATTCATATGTTCTTTTAGACGAAATTTAAGACTGCGTTTAGTTTGGCCAATATATGAAACCAATAAAACCAAGAAACCAATAAATCGGCTATTTCTAAACATTGCTGGGAGGAAAATCATATTTTAAATTTAATTCAGCTAAAATAATTTGCGGACCTAAATCCATTCATGTACTCGATTTCTTTGAAGCTTTTCATATTTATAAAAAATTTTAAAAACCTTGTAAATTGTGATTCCGCTATTCCCTATTTGTCTGACTGTTGGAAATTTTATATTTAGTCCACATTTTCTTAATTTTTCTACTGTTTACACAGCTAACTTTCCTAAATTCCTGTTGGCCACTCTCCCCACCTTTCCCGTAATCCTATTGGTTGAACTAAATCCGGCCCCTCTCCTATATATACGAGCACTTATCCTGATTCAGAATCCTTTTTGCACTGAAGACGGTACGCTGTAGGCTACCGAAACAGCTGTATGCATTTCCAATATTTTTCTTTGGCGTTTCCGACGTAGTAGTTTATTCGGGTTTTAATATTCCAACGCCAAGTCTCCTGTTATTATATCTGGGATACTTCACAACGTGCTGTTCAAAGGAGATTCTTCCCCACCCCCACCCCTGAATCTTGCGCTAATATGGATTCGTGAATTGCCCCACAGAATTCATGTTGTGAATTACCTTCAGCACACCTTCAGGTATTAGTCGAGTTCATGCCATGTCGTATTACCACCCGTAGACATTATTGTAATCATGTGTACCATCTCTCTCTTTCTCTCTCTTCTATCTTTCAAAATATTCGTTTAAGTTTTAGAAAAACTAAATTCATATTATGTATTTTTTTTTTCTTTTTTAATTATTCTCTTATGCGTAATTCGCTTATTATAGCTATAAAAATCTATTAACATTAAAAACCTATTAACATATTAATCTATTAATTAGTACAGCATAAAAAACTATACATGCAAGAGTATTTAAGAAAATAAATTTAAAAAAGGCAATATATTTTTTTTAATATTTTTATTTTCAAATTACAACTTTCAACAAATTTTTATATGATATTTACAACATACATGATACATGAGAACATAAATATGAAAAATAAATAAAAAAATAAATATGTTAGTCGATATTTAAAACCCAAAACCAGCTTGGGAAAAAATTCTCATCACACTAGCATTGCATAATATTTTTTTTTTTAATACTTTATTTAAATATAATGAATTTGAAGCTAAAACGTCTCACAATGCATATTTCGTTACGGCTCATTTTACAAGTGAAAAGGAAAGAAAAAATAGAATTATATTTTGCTTTTTCACGACTTATATTTAATTTTTAAAATGTATAAAATATTACAAAATTTTAATATTATATTTTTGAACAAATGAAGAATAACCGTATAATTTTTGTTTAACATTAGCATTTCTATTTGATTCTTGTTTTTAAGTAACTACAGACTAAAATAATATTGAATCGGAAGAGATAATAATATTTAAGCTAATGTAACAATTGACTTCTAATATCTCTATAATAACTTAGAAATTCTTCTTTAGTCTTAATCTTTTCAATAGAACTTAAATTGTAATAACATTGGAAAATATAGAATTGTTATTGAATGCTTTGTATTTTCTGAAAATTAAAATCTTCTGATACTTCACCGAAAATTTTACCTTTTTAAAATGAAAGGCTAAAATAGAAGAAAAGTAATAATAATCGAATATTTCATATCGCTAAAAAATAAGATACTTCGCGAGCAAAAAAGGAAGCAACAAACTTTAACTTATATAAAATTAAAATTTGGCGCTAAACATATGTAATAAAGTAATTATACATCAAATTTTAAAATAAAATGGGATATAAAAAAACAAAATTCGCACAAATTACCGAAACTGCAGTATGTGAATTTTGTTTTTCAATTTGGCGTCTATAAAATTTTTGTATAATCACTTTACTGAACTTTAACTTAGTTAAAAATTTCAACTTAAATGGTACCTTTCTTCTTCACTTCAGTTTAGACTTCCTTTCTTTTTTTTTTTTTTTTTTTTTTTTATAATCTATCATCTAGAACTATATACTTCTAGAACTATAATCTATCATCGTAACTACATATCCGAAATTAAGTGATATTTAAAAGAGAAAAAAAAAACGATTTAATTTTATTTTATGAAGTTATAACTTTTTTTTTAATGTATAAGAACATGGGAGAAAATAATAGTTTTTTTCCCCACTTTTCTTAGGAGTAAGGCACCAATCTTTAGTTAACTGCGGCGTTTGAGCCTTTTTTTTTTTTTTATGCTAAAGGTAAGCAATCACATGCGCAGGTAAACTAATCACTATATCTACAACTACTATTTACAGCAAATAACACGGTCTAGAACAATAGCATCCTGTGTTTAAAATCATTACAGCAACTACATTACGCAATAAAAGTTTTTCTCTAATAAATTTAACTTGTAAGTCAATGAGATTTAGGTTTAGCTTTGCCGCCATTTTCAACTTCAGAGAAAGCTTCGATGGCCTTTGTCACTGTATCGAAAATCTGCATCACTCGTTCTTGAGTGATTCCTTCGAAGAGAGACTTTCCCTTCCTGGCATATCCAAGAGATGGACCGAAGGCAACTGGTGAGAAGAGGCTTTGGAACAAAGGAGCAAGAAAGCTGACGAGAGCAATACCAAGAGCAATAGGTACTACAAGGCTTATAGCAGTACCAAGATTAACTCTGGCAGCCAAAGCATCGTTGTGTCTTGCTGTTAAATCAGTCTTGGTGGGATCTGGTTGGTTAGCACTGACAACCATGGTCAAAGAAAGAATTACAGCAATAATGGTGTAGGTGTTCATTTTTGAAGTTGTCTGGGGAAAAAAAAAGAATATTTCGTAAATTTATTTAAAAATTTAAAAATTGCATTAATAAATAATCATGTTAATTTTAAGACCAACAACAACAACAACAATAATAATAATAATAACACATTGCTTGGTGAATAACAAATAAATTCAAATTAATCATCTTTTCTTTAATTGTTTAGAATTAATTTATATGAATATATGTACACATATTTTTAAAAATTCGTTAAAATATAAGACAGGTTTACCAAGTTCAACAGTATACAACTAAAGAAAAGAGATTTCACAAAATTTACATAGAGAAACATTTAAGGCTATACTATCCGTTTCCACCACATAATATTCTAGTAATATTTTGCTATCAACATTTTAACTTAAATACTATATTTTTCGCATACATAATTAATTTTTGAAAAACTTAATTTAAGAAAAAATCGAGTTATACTTTAAAATATACTAATTCAAAATGGTCATACAAAAGACATTCCATTTTGTTTCAAATTTTCTTTTAATTTGTTCTCCATTGATCGCAAAAATTACATATTTAATTTCATTAAAAGTATTAAACTGTCAATTTTTTATATAAAACGATCGTACAATTATAAATTATTTTAAATAGCAAAGCCATTTGAAATTATTGTAAATTCATATTTTAATAAATAAATGTTGTGTTTTAATAAAATTTAGAGTTTACAAAATAGTTAACTAGTTATTCCTAAAATAAATCTATGACAAACAAGTTTAAGCAACCAATTATTTACGAGAATTCTGTTTTAATTTTTCAAAGATTAATTTTAGTGAATTTAAGTTTTTGTTAAATAAAGTAATTTGTAATTCTTATAAAATTTTGAAACTATGATACATAACATTGTAACAAAATTTATTGGGAATTGATTAATTTCGTGTTTTAGATATTAAGCAATCCCGATTAAGCAAAGATTCGTTCAAATTATTTTTAATCTATGACGCACAAACGAATGAACTGCTTATTCATATGAAAAAAATAAAACAGTTTTAAATAATCTTTAACAGTCAAATTTTTAACAATCATTTTTTTTAATTAACTGAAACCATTTTTTTTTTTTTCTATTTTAAAAACTAATATTTTCAATATATTTTGATTTAAACAAGGCCAAATAAATTTTTAAACAGCAGCATTTGGTTTTATCAGAAAACATTTACAATTCATTTTAAATTTTAAGTTAATTCCAAATTTTAAATTTAAATTTTAAATCAAAACATTTTATTTCTGTCTTTAACAATTTTTATCATTCTTTTTCCTTATAGTTTTATCGGATACGTAATTTTCAATTAATTTTAATCATCAAAATAAGCATAACAGACTGCATTTTAATAACCACTCTAGCGAAAATTCACGGGCTTTATTGTCCATAAATAAATAAATACAACGTAATCTTCCTTTTGGGTATCCGGATGATTATATCGCGGGGAAAAAATAATAAGATCTATTTGAAAATTTAAATTTGAGTCACATGTAATCTTTGGAGGGGGTCTAAGGTCTTATAAATATAAATAGATAAATAAATATATAGATAGATATCTTTGAGTGAAATTTCATTATTTTATCTGTATTTATTTTAAGTTATTTTATCGTTTGCTTTTCACCATTCAGAATACATTTATAAAATATTGTACATCACTGTTGACATCAAAGCTGAACACTGTTCACAAACCTGAATTAAATTTTTTTTAATTAATAAACACGATTGAATTCATTGTGGCTAATCTTGACAAAAGTTAGTAAACAAAGTTTTTAAAGTCTTTTAAGGAATACTTATAAAAAAAAATTGTGATGGGTTTGTTTATATGTCAACTAAGATATACGTTGTCATGAAATTTATACAACATTACTAATAATTACCAACTCCTTTTTGCTTTCCGTTCACTTATGCAGATGATATTTTGTCATTGTGATATTTTGTCTCGCGAGATACTGTTCTCAACCCCAATGCTTTAAGAATTATGCTTTAATGTTTCTAAAATATAAATTATTCTTCTCAATGATTTTATTTTAATTTGAAGTTATGCAAAGCAATTAAAATTGAACATCATTAGATTGGTGAAATGTTTAAATGAAAATTTGGTTTCAAAATTCGAAATAATAATAATAATAATAATTTCTTTAGATGCTTCGATTCTATATTTTATAGGGGGGGGGGACGTGTAATAGGCTATTAAATATTCTATGAACAACTTATTTAGAAAAAAATTTCCTTTTGATTTCATTAATTAAAAAAATTAAATTGAAATTTATACTAAAGAGATAAATTTTCTTTTGAATAAAATTTATTTTCAAACGGATATTGTACAAAAATTTATTGCATATATTATTAAATTTTCATTCATTAATATTGTGACGTAGATTAGACTTAAATAACTGTTTGTGCAGAAACATTAGAGCGAAATGACACAGAGAAACTCAAGGCTTTATTTTTCAACTCAACTGAATCTTACATCAGCTTATATACAGTTTGAAAAATCTTCTAGAATTCGGAAAGTCTAGAAATAACATAATTAACATTCTGACATAATGAATAAATAAACAATAAACAATTTAGAATTAAACAAAAACCATTTTTAACCACTTGCCCTTGAGTGAGATCGAACTCACGACCTGCGCTGTGCCTCACAGCAGCGGCGTTCACAGGTGAACACGACTTTCGATACAATATAATGTTAAAATTATTATATGTAATATTTTTAATGGGTAAATTATACAATGGGTTGCAAAATAGATATGCAGTTATAAGAGTTTTTGTTTCCATTAGTAATCAGCTCTATAGCTTATAATTAGTTATTGGTTATGACAAAACAATAAATTTGGGAGTTCACAATAAGGAGGACTTAGCAATTACTTTTAGGTATAACATCTGAAATTCTCAAACTGTTGGTCTTCAGCATTTACACATTGCTGCAATCTGGCTGCATATTAGTTACATAGGTCTAATGAAATTTTTTTCTTCAAGATAACGTGTTTTTTTTTTTTTTTTTTAGTACGAAGAACTATTACGATGGTTGGACATTTATCGAAATTGAAAATTTATCGAAAATATAATTGAATAATTTGAAAGTGATGTTATAATTTGAAAAAAAAAAAAATACTAATAGTCCTCCGTATACTAAAATAGATTCTGCTTTTGACAGAATTTCATCAAAATCGTTTTTTTTTTTTTTTTTTTGAAAGAAAAAGAAAAGAAAAGAATCACAGTATCGAAACGGACAGTGTCGAAAAAGTTGAAAAAGCCCATTTTTAAACAAAAATACATAATTTATTTTAATCTTTAATTGTTGCCAAAAAAGTTTACGAGTTGACTTTTATTTATTTATTTATTTATTTTTTTTTTTTTTTTTTTTTTGTTTTTTTATGAAAAGAAATTCACGCTTTAATATTAAAACAGATATAAAACTTTGTGAAAAATTAAACTTGCAGGTAAATTTGACGCCATTATAGCTCTATTTTTTTTATTATTATTATTGAAATTAGTTTATTATTTCTTTGATGGAGCATTATCTTAGGAGCTTCTTGGCGGCTTTTAAATTTTTATTCTCATTTCGTTGACGAAAATTTAAAATGGCTATCGCAATTGCATAAGTAAAGACTTTGGCGAGAAATGTCCGAGCTAATTCGATGCCAAATTTCAAATTTCTCAAAGGGGTTCTAAAATTTTTGCCCGTTCTTATTTATTTATTTTTTAATGAAATAATTTGGTTATTAAAGTTCTCCCAATTACGCAAAAATACACCATGGAAATTTATGTGGCGGTTGTTCTCTTTATGATTTTTATACCTCCTTATTAGAGTTTTTTTTTTTTTTTTTTTTTTTTTTTTTAATGCTGAGTAAGGTAAAAGTATTGAAAAAATTTCCATCATGTGCAGTTTTGACAAAAAAAAAAAAAAAATCTCTTTTTTTTAAACTTAAAGCTATATTTATTCAACTCCTGTCTAAGTTATTTCCCGTAAAATGCGGGTAATATGAAGTGAGTGTAATGTGAATGAAGAACAAGGAGAGCAATTTCATCAAGACATCAAAGAAATGTAGAAAAGGTATCAGAGACGGTGGAGTGTTACCATGTCAGCAGATTATTGGTGGATGCTGCATAGAAAATCCCCTCCTCAAAGCTTTCAAGCCGTGCACCAGAGAAAAAGCTCTAAATGGAGCTTCGATGTAAAGAAACACATTTAAAAGATAATATGTAAATAATAGTCTATTTTAATGTATTTTATACGCAAATAGTTTCGAATTTGTTATAGACTCTGGGTGAATTCTTCCAAACTTCATTTTTACACTGTGCAAAAACCTTGCGTGGTAGGAAGAAAAAGCAAACATTTCTGAATTCAGCGTATTAAAACAAATTAGAGACATCCGACGCAGTGAAAAAAAAAAAAAAAAAAAAAAAAAGTGAGATTTCGCTGACCTATGTTATTCAGCACAAATTTTTCGCAGATTATTACTATTGTTATTGTTATTTTATTATTATTTTAAATAAAATGGTTAAGATGCTCTGCGCTGAAAAATAAATAAATAAATAAATCGACACCCTGACACTATTATTGTTGATCCTTACGTAAAATGACCTCCTGAACCCCGAATATGACTACCATTTTGCCCAGTCACCCTAAATTTTTTGTGGCCATGAATTTGATTTGGAGAATGAAAAAGAATTAATTTAACACTTAAAAACAAAAAAAAAAAAAAAAATGTATACATAATGTTTAATAAATAACTTTAATAATATATTTAAAAAATATAAGAAATGTAATACATAATTTCAGTGGCAAATCCCCCCCCCCCCAAATTTTCTCTTTGCTGCAAATGTTGATGTTTTAGAATTTTGCAACTATTTAGCCCCCCCCCCCAGAACATATTTAATAGCTAAAATAATCCCCCCTCCCTTAAAAATAAAATTTATAGACATAAAATTACCGAAAAGTGTTTAAAATAGGAGGTTTTCTTTTTTTTTTTTTTTGAACGGTGGGTGGCAAAATGGACATCATATTCGTATTCAGGAGGTCATTTTAATAAAAATTTGTCAAAATTTTTTGGGGGCAATTTTCATGCCGAGCAGTGTTATTTAGTTCAATAAATTTACTACATTGTATTATATTATTGTTTTATATAAGTATTTATACTATTTCATGAAAAGGAACTTGATGACAAAACAATGTCTGGGAGAAATATATATAGCTGAAATTATTTTTGAAATGCAAAAATAATTTTCGGAGCTTTTATTTTTCGCATCATCAATATGTTTTTAAATATTTACTCACATAACGAACAATATAACTGAATTGCTAAATAATAGTTGAAAAATAAAACTAAAAATTTCCAAACTGTATACGGGGATTACGATAAACATAATAAACTCATTTTATATCAAACGGAACTTATTTTTAAATTAAAATAAAATAGCATCTTACAATTAAATTTTGTTTCCAGTAACAATTTTTTCCATTTATTATAAAGACTATTGTTTGAACAAATGTTTACTATAATGATTATTATATTTTTTACATAAAGATTTCCTTTTGCAATGCTAATTTATTTTTAAGCACTAATAATGAACAATATTATAATTTTAATTATATTTATAAATAATGCTTTACAAATAAAATTATAATTTAAAATAAATAGAGGAATAACAATAATCATAATAAACATTTTATTTATTTTATTTTTTTAATGCTTATTATTTTAGTTTAAAACAACGCAATTGAATTTTATTTTCAGTAATAATTTTCTCCATTGTTATAGCGGCTATTTTTTCAACAAAGATTTCCTATAATAATTTTTATAGTTTTTTTAATATAGTTTTTCTTTAATAATGTCAATGTATTTTAAGCACTTATAATTACATTTGAAAATATTATAATTATGTTTTAAAATGATATTTAGCAAATAAAATCATAAATTGAATTAAATAGGGGAAACACGATTAGCCTAATAAACTTATTTCAAATCAAATGTTCATTATTTTTAAATTAAAATAAAATAACATCTCACAACTGTTGTTTCCCGTAATTGATTTCTCCATTAATTACAACTGATTTTTTTTTTTTTTTTTTTTAACAAACGTTTCTTTTAATAATATTTACTTTATTATTCGAAATAACTTAACTATTTAATTTTCATTGGTTTTTCCTGAAAAAAAAAAAAAAAAATCTTAAACAACAATTTTTCATATTTTTTTCCTTGCTTATGTAGATTTTTAATTTTTCGTTTATTTTATGTTCGTTAGATAACAGCGCAATTCCAAAATTATGAAAGGATATTTCAATCTATGGCATATGCAGAAGATACCTTAAATTTCTTAGTAGACGTGACTACATTTTACTGCTTTGGTGATGCACTCGTGCCCCTCTCTCTTTTTTTTTTTTTTTTTTTTTTTTTTCCAATGATGAAAGACCGTGTTATTATTTTGAATTGAATTGGCTGTTACATGTTTTCTGCATTCTATAATGCTTACTTACAAAGCTATTTCGTAATTAAATTAGTTGAATTTGATCTTAATCAGATTAACTTATAGATGTTTCAAACTAAAAATTTCTCAAAATTAAAAATGCTATTTTTTTTTTTTCTTTTACGTATTTAGGATCAGCTATGGGTTTAACAGCTATTTTTAAAACCAGAAATTTTCATAAAATAATAGGTAATAAACGTTAAAGCACAGGTGGGGAATAAACGACCTCCGTGAGTTTCTTGTGCGGCCTCCAATAATGATGAAATAATAATAATAATTCTTTGATAATAAAATGAAAATTTGATATTAAAAAGAGAGAGTGGGGGGGGGGGAGGATAGAAAAAATAGCAGAAGGGACTGATTTATTATTCTTATTATTTCTATATAATGTAAAAAATTAATAAAACTACAAAAACTCGTTTTTATTGTATATAGGTATATCAACTTATGTGGTCTCTTTTATTAACGCCTAATGTAAATGTGGCATTTAATCATTGAAAAGTTCCTCACCTCTATGTCAAAGGGTTAAATGCTACAATATTATAAATTATTTGCGATTGATTTCAAACTTTGAGTTACATATTATTTATTATCTTTTTAAGCCTTTTCTAAAATTTCGATTTTAGTTTGGTCATTGACCATTTTTAATGTACAATTAAATGTTCAACATTAAAGGCATATTAATATGTATTAAAACATAAAAACAGACAAACAAAAATATAATTAAAAAATTTAAGATAATTCTTGGACATACCGATAAAAGAATGTTTATTTTAAAATAAAAATATGTGATAATAATAAAAGTGTATTTTAAATAATATATTTTAAGTAATTATTTGATTTTTCGCATACAAAATATTATGCTAATCCAATTATAACTACGTCCTTCTATCTCTTCACTGAACGCAGAAAAGTGAAAAAGGTTAAAAAAAAAAAAAAAAAAAAAAAAAAAAAAAAAAAAATGGGAAATAACCCAAGGATTTCGAGTTGGTCATTTAAATTAAACTTTTCTACTTACAAGAAAACATTCAAAAGGTGTCGTCTTTAAAAAGTATTTAAAAAAATATATGTGATTCTACTCTTCATAAAACACCAGAAAGGGAAAAAATTATCGGCTGAAATGAATTACAGCGACCACAAAAAATTATCAAAATTAAGCATTTTTGGCGGTTTAGCGCTGTTAGGCTATAAATTCGCTAGCACCGAGATTGCCGTGTACGAACAAAACCGTGTTTTGCTTCTCCGCCAAGTACTGAAAATCAATCGCCTAACAGTGTGCAATCCCCAAATATGCTTAATTTTGACAATTTTTTGTGGTCGCAGTAATTCATTTCAGCCGATATTTTTTTTTTTTTTTTTCACTTTCTGGTGTTTTATGAAGAGTACAATCACATATCTATATATATATGAATATATATTCAATATTTTTTGAAGACGACACCTTTTGAATGTTTCCTTGTTAGTTTAAAAGATATTAACTTAAAATCTAAAAGCATTACAAGATATAAACCCGACAACGTACTGCGGAAATATATGTACGCCTAAGCAGCGTAACTGGCTGAAGTGATTTGGTGGCAAAAAACAATCAGCGCAGCTGGATAGCTTAGAAAAACCTTAAAGTTCAAACTATATGTAATCGCTCAAGACGAGGTGTTCACAATTTCAACGGAATTGTTTTTGTTTTTATTTATAAATTGATATAAAAAAATAAAAATAAATAGCAATTTTTTCCCCTTCTCCTTCTTAAATATATATATATATATATATATCACTCAAATAAAGTGACCAGCGAAACGGAGAGAGTTTATTAAAATTCTAATTTAATGTTATCATATAATACATTTTTTTAAATTTCATATTTATATATTTTTTATTTAAGTTCTATTTTGAGCACAATTAAGAAATAATAAATGAAACATTTTTTTTAATAATACAATAATAATTAGTTCAATACTAATAATGCATATGAACATTGTTAATATAAAACATTCTTTATAAAATAATTTCATTGTAATTTACGTACACTTTTTGCATGTCCTCACTGAAATATATATATGTATTTCTAATTCCGAAATTTTTATAATATTACTGATTTCTATAAGATTCAATAGGCGATTTATTATAAATTATAACATATAACTTATTTTTTATTTTATTTTGCTTATTTTGTTATACTGAAACGTCATTATTGTGTTCATTTTCATAATTTTCGTATTTTATGATGAACTTTTAAGATAATTACTAACCAGTCACACTCAAATTTTTAAAGCTACGTTTACATGAAATATTCTTTTAAATTAACAATGTTTCTAGTAATCAACAATTTAAAATGAATTTAAATGTTATAAGTAATTAGTTTAATTATAAGTTAATATTGTTAAATAAATTGTCTTTGTATATTGCTTAATCTAAATTTTCTTTTAATAAATATAAAACGGTGCATTTTCCTTTTACAAACAGTGTTGTGATAGAAATGCTTAATATTTACTTTCGGAAAAATTATTTTCTTTTATTTAAATTATTTTTTTAAACTTTTGTTATTTAAAAAATCAACCAATTTTAATACAGAATTTTTCATTTATTTATTTATTTATTTATTTTGAAAGGTAAATGTTAAAACCATAGAATTAAAATTTGAATAATTTTCCTAAAATATGTTGACGAAAGACAAAATATCTATACATTAAGCAGAAACAAGATATATCGCATATATTTAATAAAAAAATATTAAATTTAAATTAAAAAAATAATAATAAAAATTAAAATTAATTCTAAGATAAGAAAGAATTTTAACAATGCAAGTTTTATAAAAGAATTCACTAATTATAATTTATCATATCTCATAAACTATTTAAAAATTTATCAGCATTTCAACAATAAATTGCAAATATTTTGTGGATTTAATACTTCATGATATTAAAAGAGCTGTTTTTTTTTTTTTTTTTTTTTTTTTTTTTTTTTTTGAATTTTCGTTTTATATATAAGAAAAAATAAGAAATAAATAACCAATATGTAAATAAAAGCCTTTTTTCTTTTTTCCAATTTAAGTTTAATTAATACAATAATTTGAAAAATATATTTGCTAAACATAAATAATTTTGATATAAATAAATCCAAAATAAAAAATATTATTAATATCAGTAATAGTAGCAAAGTTTTGAGTACCTTTAGGAGTACTAATATAACAAAATTCAGATTTAAAAATATTTAATTCAATTTAGAATAAGTGATGCAAAACATAACAAATGTTTAAATAATAATAATAATAAATGTAGGAAAACACATTGAAAATTTTTAACTTTGAATAATAGTGGGAATCTTTTAAGTTTTAAACCTCCGAAATGATTTTATATTTAAAGTGTCCAATATCTCTAAAAGTATTAAATATTGCTTAAACACTTTAAAACACAGTTTCAGCAATAAAAAAAAAAAAAAAAATAATCACAGATTGCCTATTACATAAAATATACATTTAATTTATAATGTATACAACATATATATAAAAAAAAAAAAAAAAAAGATTTAAAATCGATAAACTCCGCATAGATATTATTCCAAAAGCGCAGTTTTTCTTCATATGAAGAGCAAAGAGAACTTAATGCTCTGCTGCCTAAGAGAAATTGAGAAACTTTCATCAACTCACTTGATCCTCTGAGGAAAACTAAATCCAAAAGAACTTTCTTCAGATGCTCCTGATCTTGCTGTTATTAGAATATAGTTGAAAATCTGAATGTACTTCCACAGTCATCTGCCACCTTTATATAGTTTCTACTAATTACCCCAGATAAAACACAGGTAAGGGGCGTCGCCAAGATTCTTACACCCCACCTGACACACTTGACCCCTGAACCATAAGTTCACCCGGAATTGGTGGCAACAGGTAACGGATGCTTTTCCTTACACCCCAGGTAGGGCGGGATGTTGCAGGTAGGGAGGGACACTAGAATGGAGGTTAGTGTTAATAGTAGGTCACAGTGACAGGGAATTTAGCTGAATTTTGGGGAATTTCACATAATTCTGAATTTATTGTTAGCTCTCGTGCGTAGAATTGAAATTTAATACTTTCGGTAAGTTAGACTTTCTTTCACATAATTTTTAATAATTGTGCACAGAGAAATAATTCACGTGAAATAATTGTATATATATATATATATATATATATATATATATATATATATATATATATATAACTAATTTAAATAACCCGTGACATATTTTTATTAAAATATTTTAACGTAGTTTAATAATTAGCTGCAGAAGATTAAATGCCAACTAAAACCATTATAACCTATAAGAATTAGTTTTCAATTAAATTAAATAACCATGTAGACTATATCACAAATATGAAACTAGTTAACAATCAATACCTTTAATGAATTAGAGAGACGAAAAATAAATTAAATAAAGCGCAACAAACTTACCTCAACATTATTCCGTGACTCAAAATCATTATTGAATACATTACAAGAAAATTAAAGCAATTCCACATAACAGCATTCAGAAGTAGTAAGAAATTAATTTCAAATATACTAATAAATAACAATTTTTTAACAAAAATCGGAAAAAAAAGATCAAGCTGTAGGGATTAATCATCAGGGGATGTAAAAGAAACGAAGTTTATTTTTGTTTCCTAAGTAATAGTTATAAAATTTTGTACAAAACAGAATTTAATTTAGTACAACAGGACTAATTGTTCTATATAAAGGCTTGCGGTTACTGTGTTGCGTTATTTAGCAACAGTTACTATGTTCATTTCTTAAAATTTCTTTCACATGACTTTCCTCAATTTTATTTTAGATACTTTTTTAGTTTCAAGCGAGAGGGGGGGGGGGAAAGGAAAAGCATTTTTTAATTGGTCTAAATGCACAAAAAGCTTAAATAAACAAACTAATATAAAATAAAATACACAACTGATTTTTTACCTTACAATAAAAATTTGCGTTCCTTAGAAAAGGTTATCATATTTATTTCTTAAAGTTTCTTTTAAGGTATTTATACCAATTTTAATTTATTGTTTTTTAAACTCGTTGCCAAAAGGAAAGACTTCGTGATATATTCAAGGTGAAACATAATAAATAATGACTCAAACTATCTGACTAAAAACTATAATCCTGTCGCACTAATAAATATTTTAATAAAAACTAATAGATTCATATTACTCACTGTCACAGGAAATGTTAAAATAATACTGAAAAATTTTAAAATAATAATAATAATACACTTTCTTTCTTTTTCTTTTTTTTTCTCCTTCTTTTGATCTAGTCTTATGTAAAGTTTTTACTATACAAGAATTTGAACAATACTACACAAATAAATTTTATCCCCATCAATTATATTTAAGAAATAATAATAAGAACTTTTACTTATATTATTCTTTTTAGAATGATGTAACTAGAATTAGGGGTGGGGGGGGGGTGGGGGGGGGCGGGATATTTCATGCATTAAATTGTACTTTAACAATTTTTCTTTTCTTTTTTTTATGTCTTTTTTCTTATATATATTTTCATAAAAATTAGTGTTCATTATTTTTTTTTAATTATTATTATTATTACTTTTTTTTCTTTCAGGTAAAATGTATATGATCATTTCTCATACGATCGGTATAATGCTTCTCACTGATTTTTGGTTATATAATACGTTTTGCCTGTTTATTAAACATAGGATAAATTTATCTCGTTTTTCAAGACAATAAAATCTAAAATACTATTGATATAACATGCATTATGTTCTTGTGCTTTAATAGAGATTAATAGAAATAAGCAAATAGAAATACACCAAATATTTCAGATAGGCTAAATGAACCAGTAGTGGAAACTTTAAGGACATTTTATGACTATTTTGTGTGTATTGTGTCTCAGTTTACAGGCTGTAATTACCTCGCTGTAATTACTGCTCAATACCTCAATTAACTCTTTATGCATATGACTGTACTGTGAAAAAATATAAAAATATACTCAAATAATCTGGTGTGTCACTCACACGACTTTCTCTTACCCTGAAATTTAATACTATGAATACAGGTTGCAGATTAAGAGGTAAGATAACGAGTACTGTTATGTAAACCTGTGTTATGTAAACCTGTAACAATTCAAATTAGGCTTCAGAAGAGTTTTATATGATAATTAGTTCTGTGTGAGGGGGCCTACCGCCCCCTCAACTCCCCGTTTCATTAATGCACCTACATTTATATAGAATTTAAGTCGGCTATTAAAAAATAATTATCTTTTAACAAAATTATTTATTAAAATTATTATTTAAAAAAATATCTTTTATGATAATGCAGAAGATTTCCATATTAGAGAAGTAGTATAACACTAAATATCCAAAAAAAGTCCATTTTATTCTCAATATTAAAAAAAAAAAAGCTTTTTTTTTTTTTTTTTTCCCTAAGCTTTTTTTTTTTTTTTTTTTTTTTTTTTTTTGTTAAAAGTAAAAAACAAAATCGATAACTTTGTTTTAAATTATCGCAGATCGATGGTTCAACCATTCGTTTTAAAGGTATTGGCGAACTCTTTTGAAAGATACCCATCATGAAAATTTACTCCCCTTGAGGGGGGGACTCCCCCCCAAGGGGGGAGGCGAAGCTCCTACATACACATTTTTTTTCCCTGTTGACTATCTCTGTTACAAAAAATATGTATTCGTTTCATTTGGTTTAGTGCAGTCTATAGATGTTAAACTCTACTTACCTGCAATTTCCACCATAGACGTAATGTATTTGAATACTTTTGAGTGTCCCTGTACACGAACCATTTGCTTGATCTTAACGAAAAGGTGTAGCATCCTTATATGATGCACATTTAGAATACCAAGTTTGAACTTTCTGCCATAATTTGTTATTGAGATATTCTGATAATAGACATACACACAGACCATTTGCTAAAAGCATGCTTTTCGTATTCAGGGGACCTCAGAACATGTAAATATAACAAAAACTCGCGTTCGAAAATTTGACCCAAAAAGAATACTTTCTCGACCTTATGGGTAAGAGAAAGTAAAAAGTAATTGCCCTGAGAGCTGAAAATGCGTCAGTAGCGGACAATTTAAAACCCAGTACTGGGCACCAATTTTGTTCCAATAGTGGACATTTTTATTAAACAGAGACCCGGCGCTAGATAACTAAACAACGGGAAAATCTTCAGCGCCTTTAACGGCAAAGGGAATAATTAAATAACAGACAACTGTTTCTGTAGCATTTAGCGTACTGTCAGTGCATAAAGAAATTAAAGGAAAATACTCCCATGTATAAGAAAGGAATAGGATTCTAATCAACCAGTAGAAATAGGCGGAATGTGAGGGATTAACCAATAGGAAATTGAGAAACGGCAGTTATGAAAAGATGTAGAAGAAATTAAGAAAATGTGCATTGAATGTAAAATTTTTAAATATCAGTCAATCACAGTCAATACTCTTAAGATTCTTACAGATGTAAAAAGGGTATAGATGTAAAAAGCTTATTATGTATAAGAGCACTTCCGTTCCGTTTCTTTTATGCACTGATGACGATACGCAAAATGCTGCCGAAACATCTGTCTGCTGTTCCTTTGTATCTTTTGGCGTTCAAAAACGTTGAAGATTTTTCTTGTGTTTAATAGACATTTAAGATTTTTTTTTTTTTTTTTTTTTTCAGAAACGGTGGGGAGGGGGAGGAATAAGAACTCATTGAAAATATATATTTAATTAACAAATGGTATTTACTGTTTCATTAATGAGTTAAAAGAAGCAAAAAATATATCAGCATTTTACCATAAATTAAAAACAATTTCTTTCTGAAAAATTAAACAGCTCTAATAACACATTGTTTTATTTAAAATGAGTCTAAAGCTGTAAATTTTTAACACATTATGTAATAATCTTATAAAAACAAAGGCTAGTGAATCTTTTCCGATCAAGTGAATCAGATACTTACTTGAATGTTACGTGCCATTTCCAAATTCCTTTTCTCAAAATTTTATTCGTTAATTTAACGTCGAACTAGTATTGCGCTATGGGTAATTGACGACGGTCTGGAACGAATAGGACCATCGCAATTTTGGTCCTTCACAGAGAGGATGGCTTCCCCTCTTCGGTGACCCCCAGAGCTCTCAAAATTTGGAAAAAAATAAACGCTTGTGAATATAAAGCATTCTGACCAAATTTTGTGTGAAATGACTTGATATTGATTTCACATTCCGAATTTGTGAGAATACCGAGCTATTTCTACTACTGAATCTGGCCTTAAAAGTCAAATGAAATAGTAATCGACAGGGCTGTCCCACTATTAGTCATGATGGAATTTTTTAGCACCGTTAGTGGACATTTATAAAAATATTATATGATATTTTAATAAAAATATTACATGGTGATCATAGAAATATTATAATTTTCAATAAAATCTATTTTAAAATACGTTTAAAAGTAATGAAGTTTCAGAAATAAGTGAAAGTCTTGTAAGATAGGGAGGTCTCACTTGCTCGAGATCGCTCTGAGATTGTAAGCGTAAGTTGCCCATGGAGAGTTTCGTTAGTGAGGGTAGGGTGTCCATTAGAGATGAGACGGGCTCAGCCCGAGCCCGTAAGCCCGAGCCCGAGCCCGATCGGGCTCAAATCTTACGCAAGTCTTCGGGCTCCGGGCGGGCTCGGATTCAAGCTAAAAATTCCGTTTATTTTATTCTTCACTAACTGGAAAATGTAAAAAAAAAAAAAAAAAATATTCATTTTTAGAGCACCTTTAGTAATGTCATAATAGTCATGATAGGTTATAAATCACAAAATAATCTTGCAAACCTTAGTAGCTTTGACTTTCCTTTTTCTAAATAGAACTCTTTTTTCAACGGGATGCATATTATGTCATAGTGTTATACAGTAATCCTTCCTCCTTCGTTATATTGGGCCTCATTATATCACTCATTCGGATAATTTTTTCCCCCCGATAGGCGCGTTATAAACAATGCGCTGCACTATAAATATCTATTATATAAATATATACATGTATACAGAGACACAGACATTATAAATTGTTATAATAACATTTATAGTTATTTAAATTGAGGACTGATAATAAGAAAATTAATTTGAAAATGAAAACGGTATTTAATTTTACTATTGTGTATGCATTGCATAGCGTACCACTTTCAATTTCGGGCTCGGGCGGGCTCAGGCTCTGATCACACAAAATTTTTCGGGCTCGGACGGGCTCAGTTCAAAAATGTTTCGGGCCCGGGCGGGCTCGGATTGCCAAAATAGAGCCCGAACTCACCTCTAGTGTCCATTCGAGTTTCGTTTAGTTGGTGTTGGTTTTGAAGGAAACGTAAATTGTTCATGGAGAGTTTGGTTGGTTGAAGATAAGATGTCCGTTCCTTTAGTTGGCGTTGGTTTCGGAGGAAGTATGAAAAGTACTTGGTGCAAAGTATGGAAGGCGAAACGATTTAGAATTCACTTATATGGCCAGTATTTTCAGTTTAGATGTTTTAAAGTGAAGAAATATTTCTCCAGTTAAACTATTTAAGTAAAAACTATTAAAGTATTTAAGTAAAAACTATTAAAAACTATTAAGTAAACTATTTAAGTAAAAACTTATTAAACTATTTAATTCCAGTTAAACTATTTAAAGCATCGGTGCATCTCTGAGACGGCTGGATGGCACTATCGGTAGGGAGCCGCCTTCTGGAGTCCTAGATCCCGGATTGGAATCCTAGTTCAAGCGTAGATGTTGGTGGTGTCTTTCGTGTGTGAAATGTGTATACATAAATGTTCTTGTAATAAAACTTGTAAACTCTTGTGGTCTGTATTTTTCGAGATATATGTGGTCCTAGAGAGAGACAAGCAAAAATCTTAGTACTTATAAAAAAAAAAACTAGCAAACATATCTTTCTGGTTGCTTTTGGAGAGTAAGAGAACGAACGCGTTATCTTTCCTATGTAAATATATTCTAGACGGCAAATTATCAAGTTTAAGAAGATTCTTAGTGAATTTAATACAACATTTACATACTTTGACACTAAGCCGTGCTACACGTTAAAAAATAACAAGTTGAAAATCTCCTCGTTTTTTTTTTTTTTTTTTCCCCTTCTTTAATGAAGAAAAGAAAACATGTTGATTAGTTAAATAAATGTATGTGTAAATTTTCGACTGCATTGTAAAATATTAATAGTGTTTAAATAATTAGTCACTTTAAAAATTTGGACAGCAGATTAATTGCTAAAGTGGGAAATAAAGGAGAAAGAAATATAAGCTAATAAAATTACTTGAAAAGTATTTTATTAGACTACTTTTAAACAAACCTCAAAAAAAAAAAAAAAAGAAAGAAAGAAAGAAAAGAAAGAAATAGGTAAAAAAAAGTTCATTGTAATTTGTGTTTATTATTTTTAATTTTTATAGAGGAACATAGAAAAATTTTAAATATGCTATTATTATTTACAATGTTTAGAATATTCTGAAACAGCTTTAAATTTTGAACTCATTTTTAATATACAATAAAATATTTTTCTTTAGAAAAATGTTCATTCTATCATATATAATCCTATAATATCTTGTAAATTTAAAAAATTTACTATTCTATTCTCATAATATTTATGTTTCAATTTTCACTGTATATATAGGTAGGGTTCACGACAGCAATAAATACTCGTTGGTCCAAAAAAAAATACTTAGTTTATAATATAATAGTCTAAAATGTCCGAAATATTAAACAGCCATAAATATAGAAGTGCACACATTTTTACAAAATTCTATTGCATATATCAATACTTAAAAAAATAAAGAAACAGAGAGAGAAAAGAAAGAAAGAAAAGCATAAATACTTTAGATTTAAGATAGTCAAAACAAAATATCTCTATGTATTTTTATTTTATTAATTCTAATTTCTAAAATGGAAGAAAAGTTTCGTTTAAGTAATTGCTTTAAACAAATAAATTATGTAAAACAAGTTTTTCATCCTAACTTGCAGTAAAATTCATTGGAAAACTGGTGTTGAAAAACGAAGAAAATACATTGCTGCTGAAGAAATTGTTTAAGGAACTGCAAACTTTAAAAAAAAAAAAAAAAAAAAAATGTTTCGAATTTAAATAATTTAAGTTATTTACGACGTTTACCAGAAAAACTACGAAAATTAGACCCAGGAACTTGTTTTAAAATGTGGATTTCGATTTTAAGATTTTTTTTTTTTTTTTTTCCGACATTTTGTAAATATCAAAACTTATTTGTTTCCGTTTTCTTAATATATCAAAAGAAAATTAAAAGAAATAGGATTATAAAAAATATTTCAGCGACAGACTGCTGTCCATGTGTGGGATTTTGACGACATTTGACGATGACTTGGCCACAATTGTCGCTATGTCACCATGTTGGCGAGAATCCTATAGGATATAAAATTTTAAGCTATATATTGTAATTACATATTGCTAAAATAAGCTCGTAATCTGTTTTAAAAATAACAGATTATTTTAGTTTGATTACACGTAAAAAAAATTACTATTAAAAAAAAGAAAGAAAGAAAGAAAAGAAAAGAAAAGAAAAACTTAAAATATTGACGACGACTTGGCCACAATTGTCGCTATGTCACCATGTTCGCGTGAATCCTATAGGATATAAAATTTTAAGCTATATATTGTGATTACATATTGCTAAAATAAGGTCGTTATTTGTTTTAATAATAACAAATTATTGTAGTTTGATTACACATAAAAAAAAAAAAAAAGAAAGAAAGAAAAGAAAAGAAAAACTTAAAATATTGTACATCAGTCAAATACATCAGTCAAATCTTCTTAGGCCTATTGATAAAAAATAATATCTTTCTTTTTTTACTTATAAAAAAAAAAAAAAAATCCCTTTGTGCATTTTTTTGAAAGTAAATACATAAGTTCAATTAGGCATTAGCTGCACAAACCACAACTTGGCCCAATTTTTAAGTAAACGGAAGCTACGATGACGCAATATAAATCTCACAAAATAAGAAGAAAAAAAAGTCATCGCAAACGAACATTGTCTCGGAAAAAGTGCATCGCTCTTACGGCCGTGAAACAAACCTATAACATATAAATGTCATTAACACAACGTCGTGACCTATATAAAATAGTTGCCTTTTCTGTTTATTTACGTCATAGGAGAATAAACGCTTTTATCAATTTAATAGGAAATTTTCAATTTTAAGGTTATTGATAGAAAAAAAAATTGAGGTTAAAAGTTTATATCGAGTAATTTCAATAATAATGAAAAAAAAAATGTGCCTTTCGAGATATATGAAGAATTTTTTCCCTATTATTTTTTGTAAATAGCAGGCGTTGTAAATGAATATTTAAAAATGGAACATTTAATGTTTAACTAATGAGAAAAATGATTTATTTTCAAGGACAAAAATATGCAGTGTATAATGTAAAGTATTTATTATATCTACTTTAATATGTAAGTATTAAAGCGTAGATACTAATAAGTATTTATGCTTTTCTTTCTTTCTTTTCTGTCTCTCTCTCTCTTTATCTTTTTAAGTATTGATATATGCAATAGAATTTTGTAAAAATGTGTGCACTTCTATATTTATGGCTGTTTAATATTTCGTACATTTTAGACTATTAAATTATGAACTAAGTATTTTTTTTTTAACCAACTTTGATTTCGCCTTAAAAATGCATTTTAGAATATATATAGATTCACATTTTAGTGTTTTTTTTTTTTTTTTTTTTTTTTTTTTTTTAATTCAAGAACAATAAGGATTTTACACCAAAATTGTTTTATTTTTACAAGTGTTTTTTTTTTTTTTTTTAAACTATGACAAATTTTTACAAGCAAATAAGTAAAAAGTTAAATTCAACGAAATCAGATACTATTTCAGTATCATGCAAAATAAAAAATAATTGTAATAGGTTTAAAAATTTCAACAGAAAACTCTGTGTAATGTATTATCTTAAGTCTTACGTAAAATTATAGAGAAAATTAAACGGAGATGTTAAAAAACGTATTTTATACATTCTTTTTAATAACAAATATTAATTTAATTTATTATTGGTGAGAATATATTTCGGACTTAGAATGCTTTTTCTAAAGTAGAAACAGTCATTTTTAATTTTAATTAAAAAATTAAATAATAAAATTCGGTAAATAATATAAAATAAAGTTTGAGAATCTCGATTAGCCACTTTTAACTAAGAATTACTGTAAATTTACAAAGACTCTGGATAAATATTTACATTAAATTTACAGACATTTTTAACAGTGAGTTGCAATCGTTGCAATGTGATTGTTAGTACACTTATACTATGTATCACAATATCAGCTAAATTTTCACAGATTTAAAGCTTAAAATTTTCTTAACCCAAGGACTCAAAAATTGGCTATTTAATGTTTTTTTTTTTTTTTTTTTTTTTTTTTACTGTTAGTGAAAATTTCATAAAGTATGAATTTTTCAATAAAATATTACGTAAAATCTTAAAAGATTTTATACTTGATTGTAATTACAAGACATTATAAAATAGTTAAATAAATACAACCAATCCATTCGCTCCATTCCTCAAATACTGAAGGAAAAAATTCTTTGTTATTATTTGGTTGTTTATCGCTCGCTATAATTTACTAAAGGAAAAAATTCTTTGTTATTATTTGGTTGTTTATCGCTCGCTATAATTTACAAAAGGAAAAAATTCTTTGTTATTATTTGGTCTTTATCGCTCGCTATAATTCATGATACTTATTAAAAATAGATAAAGTAGATAAAATAGTTAACAATGTTAAATTAGCTTATTAGAAAAGAAAATATTTAAGTATTATAAGAATTCTAAATTTTCGCTTGTGTGTAATGTTTTCAATATAGCAACATTATGTTTAACCATGAAGAAATATGTAAAATTTAATGTATCAGTTTAAATATTTACTTACAGTTGATTTTCTTATTATTTTTTTTTTTTTCATAAATAGTTGTTATCAAAATAATTAATTGTCTTAATTGTTCATCTTTGAAAGTAAACAGTATCAGACTAAGATCATGACTCGACAAATATTTACTTAACAAAACAGTATTAGGTGCGTATCTTTCAAGTAGGAATTATTTCCAGTGCTTCAGTAATTTTGCTGCCGACTGTACCTTATATACGAATGAATTTTATAAACGAATTTTTGTTATTTCTTGTATTATTGTCATACATAATATTGGAACTTTATTTAAAAGATAAGTATTATGAAATATTACTTAGTTAATAATAATTTTCAGAAATTTTAAATTTTTATAAGCATAACTATGAAACCAAACAACAATGAACTCAATTTTTAGTATTAAATAACCTATATTCTTAAATTTCAAAGCAAATATATAATTTGTTCTAGTCTTTATACAGACACTAGACACTAATTTTTAGAGGTATCAGTTTCTATAAAGTAAATACAGTAGCCGCCGCTTTATGAAATCACGTTTGTTTTCATCAAAATGATTTTATTAAGCGGCTGATCTTTATAGCCGGCAAACATGCCCGATATCAAGAAAAGAGTATTCATTACCTAAATATGGAAAGAAATTCTTCTTCGCCCTACCATCTATCAACTAGACATCCGAAGCAATGGATTTTTTGCTACATATCATTCATGTAAAATTTTCAGCTTTTAGGGCTAAAGTTACATAAAAGATGGAAATTTTCTTTGACCTGGCATTGTTGTACCTATCTAGAAGTGCTACGTTGATGATTTCTGCTCTCCTTATTCATTTTCGCTTGCGATTCACTCTTCCGTTTAGTACAATTTAGGCACTAATACCATCTTTATTATTAAGTTTACGCGAAGCAAACTGAAAAATTTCAAGCTTCGATGTGGCTTTCCTTTGACTATACGTTTGAAGAAAGCCATCATACTTTACCAAAATTTTATGCTTTACCTTCAAAGTAAAAACTACCAGCTTACATATCTTGCAGCTAATTTGTTTCAAAATAAGAACTACAAACTCTATTTGAATATTTTAAGACAGAAAAAAAATACTCATTTGAAGAATCCATAACTATAACAAATGGCGAGGCGCGTTTTTCTTTCTTTTCTTTCCTTTTTTTTTTTTTTTTTTTTTTTTTTTTGAGGCATGTAATTTTTGACAAAGAGTAATAATATGATGGCTTGCTATGTTTTGTTTCTTTTTTTCTTTTCAAAAATCCGACGAGAAAATATAATTCGTTGTTTAGCTTGCATACATGATACTGTAGAAGAGGTTTTCTTTTCAGTTTATTAACCAGTAATGCTGATTTTATTAAGCGGCTGTTTGTACTGATTTGATTCCGGACCCAGCAATTTGATCAGATTAAGCGGCTGATTTTATAAAGCGGCGGCTACTGTACGAAGAAAGACTTCTTCTACAATAAGTTTATAATAAACAGAATTCGTAAATATTCTGTTTACTTTGAAAGATTAAGTCAGAAAGAAAAAAGAAGGGAAAAAAAATCGTATAACATCACAGTGCACCTTTGTCGATAGTCGATTTATCATATGAAACAGAAAGAAAAATTATCTGGATTTATATATTTTTTCCGGTCTTAAATAACATTCTGTCACGAGAGATGACATGTATCGGTCAAGTGAGGGAACAAGGGTCTAAGCTGCAGGACTTAGTAACTTCCTTTAAAAGAAGGATATTCAGAATATATAAATATACATTTAAACTCAGATTACTTGTTTGATTTATCAAAGGAGAACATTAAAAACATTAATTCCTTAAAATTATTATATAACTTTTTGCTAAAATGTTAATTTTTTGAAAGAATTTTGTAATTTAAAAAATATATATACGAAGCTCCAACTAGGAAAGATTAATAATAACAGGAGACTTGGCGTTGGAATATTAAAACCCGAATAAACTACTACGTCAGAAACGCCAAAGAAAAATATTTGAGATGCATACAGCTGTTTCGGTAGCATTAAGCTTACCGTCTTCAGCGCACAAAGTTCTTTTTGCACTGAAGACGGTATGCTTAATGCTACCGAAACAGCTGTATGCATCTCAAATATTTTCTTTGGCGTTTCTGACGTAGTAGTTTATTCGGGTTTTAGAAAAGATTGTTAAGCGTAATTGTATATTGCTTATTGTTCGAGTGCTATTTCTTTCATTGCTTGTGAATCTTACACTGTTATATTTTATGTACATAGGTGTAGATGTATATTATAATTTAATGAATCAATTCATTAATCTATATTGATTTATGATGAATTGAAAGGTTGGTTTATTAATAGAAATAAAAACTAAAGAATATTAAATTTAATCATTTGGTCGCATAAATAAAAGCTAATAAAGAGACATGTTTATTCAATTATATTTAACAGACTTCATTTTTTATTTATTTTATATGATTATTTTTAAATGAATGTTCAAAACAAATAATTTAAAGAAAGTAATTAGAAGTACTAAATACTTTTATCTGAATCTACAGAATTAGATGGCTCCTCAAAACAAACTTCTATTTATATTACATAGCAACAGCACATTCAACCCGCTTTCATTTTTTGAGAAAATATAAATTTAATAAATATGAAAGGAGAAATAAATAAAATGAAATAAATAAACTGTATTTAGAAAGCTTTTTAAAAAAGAATTAAGCATTTAAGTTATTATCATTTTTTAAATCGAAATCCATTTTTAAATAACTTTAAATAGCTAGAAATTTTTTATAGATTTTAAAATGACTTTCAATTAGATATTTTATATAATACTTCCTCTGTCACTGAACAATAATAGTAAGTGAATATTTGTACGAAAATTATTAGCGAATTTAGCTATAAATTATGTTGTAGCACAAGACTGCGAAACTTTCAATCAAAATCAATCTTCCGTGATGTCTATCATTTGTTTTAACACGTATTTCAATTTTTAGGTTACCATAATTATTACAAATTATAACTATTTTTCTAATTTCATGAAATGATCGAAATTGTTTTATTTAAGGTGAATACCAATCCACTGTAAAAATGAAATGGGGAAGAGAGAGAGAGAGAGAGAGAAAGTTTTCAAGCAAGATCGACTTGCGATTAGCCTTGCTTATTTTATTTATTATTTTTTAGTTCCCCATCATACTATAGGTATGGGGAACTTAGGTAATCGTGAAAATTTTCGACCTCGGTTTTTTGACTTTTCTACACGTTTTCAGGTGTGAGGAATCCGAAAATGACAAAATTTCTATGGTGTCTGTCTGTAGGGTGTCTGTTAGTCTGTTAGTCTGTTAGTGGGTCAGTCCGTTAGTTTGTTAGTCTGTGTACACGATATCTCAAGAACAAATTATCGCAGAGAGGTCAGATCAGTTTTAAAATATTACTTTCGACACTGGCAAGAACCCTATTCATTTGCAACATTCGAATTAAAAAACTTCGTAAGTTATTAGAAATTTACGATTTTCTTAACATGGGAGAATAGGACAAAAATTCACTTAAACGTGCCTTAAATGAAAACTTTTTACTGTAAAAATGTCAGACCAGTTTTAAAATATCAGTTTTGATGCCGGAATGAATATCAGTAACTATAAATATGCTACTTTGAAAATTTCGCAAGTTACTGGAAATTTACGAATTTCTTAACATGGCAGTATAGGGTAAAATTTCACATAAACGTCAACTTTGAGAGATATTTTCATCGTAAAGATGTCAGACTACTTTTGAAATATTATTTAGGACACTAGTATGAATATTAATGACTATGAATTTTCCAATAAAAAGATTTCGTAAGTTATTGGAAATTTACGAATTTCTTAACATGTCAGAATAGAGCAAAATTTCACATAAACGTCAATCTTGAGGGATATTTTCATCGTAAAGATGTCAAACTACTTTCGAAATATTATTTAGGATACTGGCATGAATATCATAGACTATGATTTTTCCAATTAAAAAAAATTCGTAAGTTATTTGGAATTTACGATTTACTTAACATGTCAGAATAAGGCAAAATTGATCATAAACTTCCATTTTGAGGATCCTAAATACATTAGACAACTTCAAAATTAAGTTTATGATATTTGTTTGAACATGATTGAATACAAATATTCTACTAGGAAATTTTCGTAAATTATTCGTAATTTACGATTTTATCAACATAGCGAAATTGTAAAGTTTTCATATAAATATGAATTTTGAGGTTTATTGCATTAGTAGCATAATAACTAAACAACGGAATTGACCCTGATAAAATAAATTAATAAATTAGAATGAGGTAAATATATCGAAGTGAACGGTGGATAGCCTATTAGGCGGGGATTTCATTCTGTCACTGTATCAAGCTTTGGTCCAATTCATTTCTTTTAACATGATTATAATATGTCTCGCACTAGAAATTTCTGAGAACATAAATATGATGGGGAACTGAGCAGAGTCCACCTATGCCAACTAGTTTAATTGGGTGTCAGAAGCTGCTAACAAAGATTTACATCATACACTGTTAAAAATTTCTGTAAATTTAGTGTAAATATTTATCCAGAGTCTCTGTAAATTTATAGTAATTCTTAGTTAAAAGTGAATAATCGAGATTCTCAATCTTTATTCTGTATTTTTACATAATTTTATTGTTTAATTATTTAATTAAAATTAAAAATAACTGTTTCTACTTTAGAAAAAGCATTCCGAAATATATTCTCAACAATAATTAATTAAATTATTATTAGTTATTAAAATGTATGTATAAAATAAGTTTTTTAACATCTCCGTTTATTTTTCTCTGTAATTTTATGTAAGACTTAAGATAATAGATTACACAGAGTTTTCTGTTGAAATTTTCAACAGTGTAGGTGAAAGCTGCTCAATTTTCATTTTGAAATTCATTACACCTTACGATTTAAAAACAAACGGACGAATTTAGTTTATAAGTTAGTAAATTTTCTACGTTCTTATAAAATTAAAACATATTCAGTATAAGTGAAAAGGGAATTATTTTAAACTTACCCCTGAGTACAGATCAGGGCAAAGTGGATTCAGTGATCATCAGTTTCTCGGGACATCAGTTCAATAAATCATCGGATGATCGGATGATCTCAACGATTATAGCAGCCTCAGTCAATTTTTCTCATGAACCCTAAGCAATACTTAACTGGATTTTTATACATTTCATCGATTTTAAATAATATCCTGCCACAGAATATGACAGGTTTCGGTCAAATGAGGGAAGAAGGGACTGAATTGAGCTAAAAATTTCCTCTAACGAATATTACTAGCATATTTAAGCCTAAACCGTGTGCTGATTTTATCATGAAAGAATATTAACCTCTCTTACTTAAAACGTGTTATGTTTATAAAGTTTCATGTTGGATATAGTGTATTCAAGTAAACAGTAGGGAAAAAAATATCTAGAGTTTTCTAATACATATACGCATTTAAGAATCAAAATTTCCTGCATATAAATGAAGTTCTTAAGTACTAGCTTATTATTTCTAATTATTAAGTTTTTTTAGGATTTGTTTATAAACACTCATATATAAACTAATAAATAATCGTAGTAATTAGTGGAATCTGTAATAAGAAATACTTGCATTGTGATTTTTTTTTTTTTTCCATGTTTTAGCTTAATTTTCGACAGGTGCATGAAACTGTATGAAAGTTTAAATAATTAAAAGTAAATGCATATACCAGATTTTTTTTTTTTTTTTTTTTTACTCTCCATTAGAAAATTATAAATTTACATTTTATTATTTTACTAAAATTTCTAAATTATAATAATGTTGTTTTTCAATATATCAAGTATTGAAATAAATGAAGAAATGGTTTATTTTATTTCTAATAGTTTACCTATCAGAATTTTATGACTGACTTTAATGCCAGCATCTAGTGTACTCTAAATATAGTACACTAACATTAAATGCTATTACAGCATACCACGTAGCCAATGGAGAATTCTATGGAGAATTTTTCTCCATTATAATTTGTTAATTAATACATGTTTTTAAATTCCGTTTTCACTTTCCGAAAATTCAAAACTATTAAACAATTTATCTCTTCCTAAAAATTTATTTATTTATTTATTTTTATTTTTATTATTATTATTATTATTATTATTTTGTAAGATTTCATTTTTAAGCTCAAAAATGAAAATTTTCACATTGTGGAAATTCGCATTTTACAATCTCAAAATTAAAAATTTAAAAAAATTTTAAAAATAATTTTTAGAAAACAGTAAATAGTTTAATAGTTGGGAAGTTTCGGAATGTGAAAACGGAATTCAAAAATATATATTAGTTAATAAGTTATAACGGGGCGAAATTCTCTATAAAATAACATTGGCTCTGGCTTCTGGGGATGATAAATGGAGAGGCCTCTTAATCATTTTTTACTCTTATAAAAATTTGTTAATCCATCAAGCATCTTTAGTATAAATGGTCAATATTATATTTCCTATCAATTCATTACCATATTATGGTTTAAACACCTTTCCTTTCTAATGAGAGTTTTTAACAATCCAATTAATACAAAACAGTTTATTCTTTTTACGTAATTTTAAAAATACAATTTTGATCATGGGTTTATGTTTATGACAAAATGAACTGAATATAAAAAATGAATTAAATAAATAAATGAACAGCTAAAATAATGTAAGTAAATATTCAAAAAGCTAATCCAATTAATTTTAAAAGATGAATATATTTTATTTGTTTCTCGATTTATTTCTTTTCTTCCAAAAATTTCAATATTTTTATCAATAATTTAAAATTATATAATTCTTAGGTGAAAATAGAAATGTGTTTCTAATTTTCAAAAGGTTAAAAAAAAAACGTGATTACAAAGAATGGAAGCATACTGACTGCTTTGTTCTTTCACCTTTATTTATATCAAATGTATTACAGTGGACTTTTTTTTTTTTTAGTACAAGATTTATACAAACAATATATATATATATTTGTATTTTCACGAAACAAAGAAGTTTCAGAAAAACTTGAACACTGTATAAAAAAAAAAAAAAAAAAAAAAAAAAAATCATGTTATATAACAGAATGCGAGAAAAAAAAAATGTAGACAGAAATTTTCTCTAACCAAACAATACAGAAAATATTCGTATAGAAACAGATTTTTTCCGTAGTGCCTGTTGCATATATATATATAAAATAAAAGTCACATTGAATAATTTTTTTTTCATTTGACCAGACAGTATCGAGCATGAGCCCTCCGTATCAACAGGAAACTTTTATCTCGAAGCCACGGACACATATATCGTACTTCAGGGTGTCGGCAGTCGAAAATGTTTCCCTGATTTTCCCACCGGTATATTTATATAATATTTTTATACTTAATTAATCTTACAAACTTACTACTAAATTTTCTGGAAGAAAAATACTGGTGGAAGAAACAGGGAAAAAATTTCGACTGTCGACACTCTGTGCTTTTACTTAGCACTTCTCAATCCTAATTTGACATCAAGTTTTTCGAATACAAAACAGTAAAAATTTGCACCCACCAAATAAAATCTGCTACAGTGGTTATAGGTATAGTGTGAGACAAAATTTTTTTCATTGTACTGATTCAACATTAAACCTCTTATTTTTGTGCTTGAACTTTTAATAATACAAATATAGAAATTATGTCGCTAACTAAAACATACTAATCGTTAGTTGTGAAAAATAAACAGAATTTTTTTAAATAAATGAAGTTACCTTTTTTAATTTTGTAAATTTATCTTAATGTTCAGTCATATTTTCCTTGTTATCAAATGATTTGATAGTAACAGATTTTATTTGCTGGGTGCAATTTTTTTCTGTTTTGTATTCAAAAAAGTTGATATGATAAGCAAAACTGGGAAGTGCTAATCAAAACGTGATATGTAATTCCGTGGTTTCGAGGTAAAACCTTTACCTGCAATTCGGAGGGCTCTGGTTCTATGTTGCTTGGTTAAAAATGGAAAATTTATTTAATGTGACTTTCTTTTTTTTTTTTTTTTTTTTTTTCTTTGCAAAGTGCACTACTGAAAAAATCTGTTTCTACGAATATTTTCTGCATTGTTCGGTTACAGAGAATTTCTGTCTACAATTTCTTTCTCGTAGCTTACGGATATTTTCTGGTAATTTTTGCTGCCGGGAATTTCCTGTAATGTAACAGGATTATTTTTTACAGTGAACAACTTTTTTAAAGCATGTATTAAAAGATTTCTATGAAGATTTTATAAAGATCCTCGTGAAGGATAATTGATTTCCTATTATACAAAGGGCATTCCATAAAAACTGAGAGTAAATTCATAAAAAATCAAGAAATATATTTACAGCAAAAAATACATCATTCTTTTTCAAAATACCTTTCGTCAGATAATATGCAACGGTCCCATCGTTCAACCCACTTTTCAAAACAAATGAGAAGCCCTTTTCTGGAAGCTGCTTCAAAGAGCCCTCCACTGCTGAAATAACTTCAGAATCTGTATTAAATTTTCTTCCATGGAGCTTCTCCTTCAACGTCGGAAACAGCCAGAAATCGCATGGTGCGACATCTGGACTGTAAGGGGGATGTGGAATGATTTTAATACTGTATTTACTAAGATATTGCTGAACAGAAATAGCAACATGCGAACGAGCATTATCGTGATGAAATGTCCAATTCCCTACCAGTTCATGACGCTTTCTCGATATGTGTTGTCGCAAAATTTTCAAAACTGAAACATAATATTCACCATTCACAGTAGTTTTTGGAGGCACAGCATGCTGATAGATTACACCTTTATGATCAAAGGAAATAATCATCATGACCTTTCCAGCAGATTTGGTTTGTCGGATTTTTTTCGGAGGCGGAGAATCAGTATGTCTCCATACACTTGTTGCGGACTTGGTAAGGGGATCATAATGATGCACCCAAGTTTCATCACCTGTTATTACAGTCTTTAGGAGATTTGGATCATTTTGAAGCATCTGCTTCCATTCACAACATTGGTGAATTCTTGTTTTCATTTGTTCTTTAGTAAGGTGATGAGGGACCCATCTGGAACAAACATAGCGAAGCTGTAAATTGTTGCGTTAGAATGCGAAATATCGACGATTTCGAAATGTTTGTTGATGCCGCTATCTCCTCACATGTCATTCGCCGATTTTCTTGAAGGATTACCCACACAGTGTTAACATTTCGATCATTCACAACACTTTTTGGTCGCCCAGGCCTAGGAGCCAGTTCTGCAGACTAACGGCCTTTCTTGAAATCACCATGCCATCTAAAAATCGTAGACTCACCAAAACATTTGTTAGTCCAGGCAACAAAGGCCAAAATTTCACGAATAGAAAAAAAAATCGTGTAGTTTTGAAATTTTGCATACTCATAGCCGAGAGGGTCCTGAACAACATACTAAAAGTCCCCGCCCGTGGTGAGTGAGCGGGGGGCAGGGGAGGCATTTAAGGGGGGCACTTTTCAGTTTTTATTAAATATCTTAAAAACTGTCACATTTAGAGACAAAATGTCAATTACAAAATTAATCAACGTAAAATTTCCTACAAAAATGTATGTTTCATTTTATGTGTATGATTAATAGTTTAGAAGATATAGGGGAACGAAATAACACATTTTCTTGAAAAATTCTTTTTTGCAATAGAAAAATCAACTAAAGTGTGCAATTAAAAGGGTTTTTGTCAAATATTTTCTAATGTACAAAACAAATATATACATAGGGAATATGCAAGGATAATACAACATGTTTTGTAAGTTTTAAGTAATTTTAAGGCTAGTAGGCGCAAGTGGCGGATTGAGTAAAAATCCAGATAATGAAGACCCAAAACCGATCAACATTAAAAAAAAATCGTGTAGTTTTGAAATTTTGCATACTAATAGCCAAGAGGGTCCTGAACAACATACTAAAAGTCCCCGCCCGTGGTGGGTGAGCGGGGGGCAGGGGGAGCATTTAAGGGGGGCAATTTTCAGTTTTTATTAAATATCTCAAAAACTATCGCATTTAGAGAAAAAATGTCAGTTACAAAATTAATCTACGTAAAATTTCCTACAAAAATGTGTATTACATTTTGTTTGTATGATCAATAGTTTAGAACATACAGGAAAACGAAATAACACATTTTCTTGAAAATTTCTTTTTTGCAATAGTAAAATCAACTAAAGTGTGTAATTAAATGGGTTCTGGTAAAATATTTTCTAATGCACAAAACAAATATATGCATAGGGTATATGCAAGGATAATACATCATGTTTTGTACATTTTAAATAATTTTAAGGTTAGTAGGCACAAGTAGTGGTTTAGGTAAAATTGCTTTTTAATCCCTGGCTTAAAATAGGGGTGTTCTAAATTTGAAGCCTTTGTTTGTCTTTATACTTGTAGTCATTTCATTTTAACATGTTTTTTTTTTTTTTTTTTTTTCCTGGGAGTCATTTCAGGCAGTGCAAGAGAAGTGCTTTTGATTCATAAAAAAAACTTTTTTATTATTAAAAATAATTATTTTTCAGAAATTTAAAACACTGCAAAGGAAATATTCTAAAACTATGTCAATATATAAAAATAAAAAATTGTCATATAAAATCATTCTTTGAAATCATAACTACTCGTTTTATTGGCAAATATATTCTGTGGGTTTTTTTTTTTTTTAATTTTTTTTTTATTTAATTTTTTATGTTATTTACAATAGTAACATAAACTATAGTTCGTAATTAAAAGAATTCGGGTTAAATATTTTCTACTCATACAAATAAATATCTATATGTGCATGTGCGCACGCAATGCGCCAAGATTAAAGAGTGGAAGTCAAAATATACAAATCTAAAAACTCCACTTTTCTGTAAGATATCCTTAAGGTACAAAGCAACCTTTATATTTTCTTAACTATTGATCATACTAACAAATGTAATGGGCATTTTCATGGGAAATTTTACGAAGTTTCATTTTGTAATTGACATTTTTGATCTAAATGCGATAGTTTTCAAGATATTAATAAAAACTGAAAAGTGTTTCCTTTAAATGCCCTCTGCCCCCCTCCACTTTCCCCCCACGGTTGGGGACTTTAAGTATGTTGTTCAGGACAGGACACTTAACCTTATAACTGTGCTCAGTTTCAAAGCTATACGATTTTTTTTTTTTTTTTTGATCGGTTTTGGGTCTTCGTTATCTGGATTTTTACCTAAATCACAACTTGCGCCTACTAACCTTAAAATTATTTAAAATGTACAAAACATGCTGTATTATCCTTGCATATTCCCTATGCATATATTTGTTTTATGCATTAGAAAATATTTGACCAGAACCCATTTAATTACACACTTTAGTTGATTTTACTATTTCAAAAAAGAATTTTTCAAGAAAATGTGTTATTTCGTTTTCCTATATCTTCTAAACTATGGATCATACAAACAAAATTTAACATACATTTTTGCAGGAAATTTTACGTAAATTAATTTTGTAATTGACGTTTTTTCTCTAAATGCGATAGTTTTTGAGATATTTAATAAAAACTGAAAAGTGCCCCCTTAAATGCCCCCCCCCCTGCCTCCCGCTCACCTACCACGGGCGGGGACTTTTAGTATGTTGTTCAGGTCCCTCTCGGCTATGAGTATGCAAAATTTCAAAACTACACGATTTTTTTTTCTATTTATCCTATTTCCTATTTTGACTGGACTGCCTTTGTAAGCTTCTTTCATTAACTTAAATGTTTCTGGAGCTGTTTTGCCCAAACGGTAGCAAAATTTTATGGCACAACGCATTTCGTTTTTTAACTTTGAATCACTCATCTCCATTTCTGTAGGGCAAATAAAACAGTTCTTTAATTTAAACAAGCACGGAAATAGGGAAATAAAATCATCTGCTTCGTTTAGAATTTTGTATAAACGTACAGTTAACAGTTTGAAAAAATCGCCTGCACTTCTATTTTTTAGTTTCGCGGTGTTGCCACTACGTAAAAAAATAACTTTCAGTTTTTATGGAATGCCCTTTGTATATAAATATACGGTTTCGTTTATTTATAGATTTATATATATGTAAACTTTTTTCGTTACTGCATAATATCAGCTATTTTCTCAAAAAGAAAATTTTTGCGTCCAATAACTTTCTGGATATATTTCTTGCAACTTTAGTATAATTGAAAACATATCTCTAAATTAATGGGATATGTCTTTTTCAGCCATGATCAATTGTAAATCTATGCTACATTTTTATCTCAAATTTCATAAGTTATTTTATTTTTTAATATAAGTATATTTTTAATTTCATCAACTAACTTTAACCAAACTATTTAACTATTTAACCAAATATAGCTCAGATGAATTTGTATTTTACATTCAAATTTACTTCTAAGGTTATATTTAAAAAAAAAAAAACTACTTTTAAAAAAATATAAAATAATAATTTTTCTGTACACAAATTATGATTTTTATTTTAAATAGAAACAAGCCTTTAATTATAAGCACTCTGCACGTAGCATTAATGAATATTTTCATCACAAAGATAAATATCAATAATATTCTAATAAATTTTATTGTTTTTGTCATTAGTTAAATTATAATCAAAATTTACATTGATAATTTCTTTCAATTTTTGTAAAAGTGAATGAGACCATAATCTATAAACATAAAATCTAACTTCTGCACATTTTTCAAATTTATTTTGGACAGATGCCTGAAATTAAATCAAAATATTAAATTTATTTAACTCAGTAACTCATATCCCGTATTTATCAACTCACATTCTTAATGACATTCTTATGACCAACTGATATCCAAATTATATCTTTGTATTTAATTGACTCATATTCTGTTTCCTCTATGCATTAAAAATCTTCTCATAATTCCCATATTTCATGCATGGCTAGAGATTATTTAGAAATAATGAAGTAATTCTCATGGATTCTCCATATTATAAAATATGATAAAACTGTCCTATATCACAATAATTAAACAAAATATGAAATAATTTGCACTTGAAATGATAAGGTATATTTTCCTTTCAAGGTTTTTTTTTTTTTTTTTTTTTTTTTTTTCTTTACCTCTTAGAATAACACGAAAAAAATAGATTTAACTTAAAACGGATATTACTGCTGCCAGCATTCATCGTTGAAATAGGGGTCAAGTTTTTCATAAAAATTTATTCATTCTACGAATATCCGTTCTAAATAGAAATAAATGCAATTAGGATATGTTGCAATCATATCTGAAATAACTTCGATTTTTCTTCCATAAGAGGAAAAAATATCAGTGATTATAATTTGACATACATAATATTTTTTTATTACTGGGGAAATTTAGCATTTCTGTTTTTCCATTCGTATTTTTAGCATTTCGGTGGCAATTTGTGATGATGGAAGTCCATGTAATTGAAAATAAAAAATTAAAATTAAAACTTCCAAATATTACAGAGAACTAAAACAACATCATTAATTTATTTAAATGAGAGGGGGGGGGGTGGTTCCGTGAAACAAGATCATTCATTTATGCACTTGCAAATTCTATTTGCATACGGTCTTTCTGTATTCATTTCAAAAGTAAATTTAACGTTTAAAAAAAGAAAAAAAAAGTTATGATGTTGCTTAAACGAAAGTACATTAGATTAATTTTATTTGTATTACTTTATCCCCCCTCATATATATGAGGGGTTATATAAGGTGTTACAGATAACATTTTACGGGCTTGTCTTTTAAAGAAACCTTTTAATTTCAGAATTAAAAAAAAAAAAAAAAATGCTTAAATGAAGTGGAAGTTAAAAAACACTCTCAAAGACATAAATTTATATTATATATATTTAATATAAAATCGTTAGTATATTTAATATAAAAATCAAAGAAAAAAGAAAAAGAAAAAAAATACATTTTGGGACACAAAACTTTTTGTTATTACTAAAACAGCTCCATCAGGCTTAGTTGTGGATGTCAAACAGTCGATAAATCTATATGTTACAGATCTTGTCGCAGTTGGAACTTCACTACAATTTTAAAGAAGAAAACTAATAATCTTTATGCAAATGAGGCGTAGGAAGTTCACAAATGAAGAAGCTTGCTGCAACAAAGGTGTTGATGTAGACGGAAAATCTTCTAAAGTATGAAGAACCAGAAGAAATCACAACATAACAGGAATCAGTATCGAGAAATCACTAAAAAGTACCTATAACTTGAAAAAAAAAAAGTACAGTAAAGTAAAGTAAAGTAAAGTAAAGTAAAGTAAAGAAAAAAAACTTCATAAATATTATATAAAACTTCAGGAACAGTATATCATTAACCAGAAGAAAATGAGAACTTATTTGACTTTCGAAACATAACTAACAGAATATTATAGTTTTAAAAAATTAAAGAACACGCATTTATAGAAATGTGAACTAAAAAGCACAAAATATCTATCTTAGTATTAAAATGCAGGGTAAGAGAAAATCGTGTGAGTGACACACCATAATATTTACATACATTTAAATCTTTAATTAAAATAATTTAGAATTAAGCAAAAACCATTTTTAAAAAATCACCCCTAACTGGGATCGAACGCTAGAATCGTAGCGCGGGGCTATACCTCAACGCCACGGCGTTCACGTAGGGAAAGTCTTTTTCTATAATATAGATTTTTTGTTTGCTCCCAGAGCGGTTACAAACATACATACAAACATACATACATACAGGTGAAGCTAATAAAAGCGTGTTAAAAAGGAAAAAAATTAACTTTCTAGCAGTGGCGGATGCAGAACTTGGCTTTTGAGGGGGGCTGAGATTTTTCAAAATGTTGTTCTATGCAAATAAAAAATTTACAGTTGCAATATTCAATTGTGAATGTCAGTGTTTTGGGGGGGGCTTCAGCCCCCTAGCCCCCCCCCTTAAATCCGCCACTGCTTTCTAGAGCGACTAAAATATGCCATATTTAGGAAGTTTTATTGTGTCTTTATTATTGACGGAAATTTCACATTTAATGGTTTTGATTGATTAAGAGTACATTAATTCTACAATGTTGGATGAGGCAGATTTAATTTTACAGTCAGACCAAATTGTAGTAGCACCAGGATTTTTGTAAACAAAATGAATTAAAACTGAATGTCTTTTTTTACGAATATTCTCTTGGAACATTTTTTTTTTAAGTGCACGTTTAGTTTTACCAATATAAAGAAAAATTTCTAAATTATTTTATTGGAAAATTAAATTTATCTAAATATTTCTAAATTTGTTTAATGATTTTTTTTTTCCCCTCTAGCTTAAAAGCAAAATTTTTCTGTATTTTCAAATATCAAATTCCTGCTAATTTCACATAACCACTTTATATAATTATATTAATTGTAGTTTACAATTTTATATTTTTGTAACGAGAGTATTTTTCTCTGTATATTAAGAAAAAAGTTACTGTCGCTGGCATCTTTTTTTTTTTTTTTTTTTTTTTTTTTTTTTTGAGACCGCATCTCCTTGCGGAGGGCAGGGTTTTCTACGTCATGAGAGGTATCAATGTGTGCGGAATATTACAAAGAAGACATTTCAGTTGGTTAAAAATTTTTATCATCTTAATTAACGAATTTATTAATTAAAAACTTCGTGTTTATAAAGGTACTCTACTTTGCCCTCTTCAAAAAAGTTTCTGTCATCGTTGTTCTTTCAGCCTTATGATGTCATTTTCCATAAGAAAACTAAAATGGGATCGATGGTGTAAAAAAAGTAAATAAATAAATAAATAAAATAAATATATATATATATATATATTACTTTTAGAAAATTAATTTTCGTACTGGCAATTTCTCATGTTTTATATATATATATATATATATTTTTTTTTTTTTTTCATGTAGGGGAAAGTTGTCCAAAACGGGGACGCTAACATATCTCTGTCCGCAAAAAAAAATCTATAAATAAGAAAAATTCGGCAAAGCATTTCCTGATTAGAACATGTCTTGGACTATCAGATGGCAAAGTTATTTAAAAAAAAATATCATTAGTATAGGCAGAAAAAACATTTTTCTGAAAAATGGGCAAAGTCCCCGTTTTGGACAACCGGTTGGGTAAAATGGGGTACTCATAAGAAATAACCTAAATTCAAGTCCTAATGCGAAATTTTATTAGAAAAACTTGGATTACAAAGAAAAGGTGAAGTTAATGCAAAATCAAGATGCAGATAAAGTATTTTGTTATCTTTTTCAACAGTTAATAGAATGACACAAAATATAATCAGACACAGACGCCACACATGAAATCGACATCGCTTTTTTCAACACTTGAACAGACTTCATGTGCCCAACTTCGATAGCTGCTACATTGAATCTACCCCTTTTTGTCTTTCGAGTCAATGTAAAGTTCATTACAAAAAATACAAGTGTCTTCGCTAGTGTGTTCCTCATCAGATAATAATATTGGGTCTTGAATTTTTTTATTTTCTTCTCCTTTTTTGCTTTTGGATAACTATGGATTAGATTCGGTGGGATTCTTGACCAATTTTCTTTTCTGTTTATTACTTTCTTCTATATGTAATATAGAGAAAGTATTGGATTCGTAAAAATTTTCGACCTCGGGTTTTTGATGGATTTACACGTTTTGAGAGCTGTAGAACACGATTTGACCATTTTTAGAAAATGTCTGTCTGTCTGTCTGTCTGTCTGTCTGTCTGTCAGTCTGTGTGTGTGTGTGTGACAAAATTTTGTGGCAACTGTATCTCAGGAACTACTATACAGAATTTCATACAAATTGGTGTGTAGTTGCACCTTGACATAAATTAGTGCCTATCAACTTTTGGTAAAAATTGTCTTACAGGTTGCGTTGCCATCCCACTTTTTCTAAATTTTTAATATGGTGATATAGGACAAAATTTTGTATAAATGTGCATAAAGAGAATTATATTTTAGTAATCATTATGAAATTTACAAGAATTATTTATAATAGAGATAGTCAACTGGGAAAAATTTTTTGTATGCGTAGGAGCCTCGCCACCCCCCCTGGGGGGGAAGTCACCCCTCGAGGGGAGTAAATTTTCAAGATGGGTATCTTTCGAAAGGTCTCGTCAATACCTTTAAAACGAATGGTTGAACTATAATTCTGTGATAATTTAAAACAAAGTTATCGATTTTTTTTACTTTTAACGAAAAAAAAAACAGAAAAAAAACGTTTTTTTTTTTTTTTTTTTTTTTTTTTTTTTTTTTAAACGAAATTTAACCAGACTTGGTATTTAGTTGGCCCCTGACATAAACTGTGACTGATTAGATTTGGGGATCAATCGCTCAACAGGTGGCGCTGTGATCGTATTTTTTCTAAATTTTTAACATGGACAAAAGTAGTACAAAATTTCGTATAAATGTACATAATGAGAGTTATTCTTAACCTGTGATTGTGAAATTAATCTGAATTATTGATAATAGTAGTAGTTAATTAAGAAAAAAATTTGGGGCATCGCTTCCCCCCCTAAGTACCCCCCCTGGGGGGGGGTAAATTTTCAAGATCGGTATCTTTCGAAATGTCTCGTCAATACCTTTAAAACGAATGGTTGCACTATAAATATGTGATAATTTAAAACAAAGTTATCGATTTTTTTTTACTTTTAACGAAAAAAAACTGGAAAAAAATCATATATATATATTTTTTAAATATTGTTACTGCGTGAATTTGTATAAGAAAATATTGAAGAAAGTCTTGTGGTGGCCACAACATACTAGTTTTGCTTTGCATTTTTCTCCTGTTCTGCAACTTTGAAATCTGCTTTATAAGGTGATGAAGTGAGTATGATAATTTTACTTCTCCTCATGTCATTCACTTTTTCTTTCTTTCTTTCTTTTTTTTTTTTTTTTTTTTTTTTTGCTAACGTTCAGTTTCTTATGGTAGAGGCATTATTATTTTAGGCGAGATGTTAAAAGCTGAACATTTCTGGGGTTCGACGTCCCCGTTTTGGACTACCGTCAATGTCCCCGTTTGAGCCGACCATGACGTGTGCTAAAAACGTGGCGTCTCTTCACACACGTGTCAGACAAAACTATAAAGCAATGTGTGAAAATATATATTAAATCTAGACGAATCCATAACGTACTTACCAAAATCGAACGTTCAAAGGTCACTTGATAAGATACAATACAGTGTACGGCCACAATCGAAATGAAAATCGCAAAAAATTGAAAACTTTGAAGAAAATAACAGATCCGGTAAAATATGTCAACAACTAGATTCAAACTTGCATATAGCCGAATTAGAATTATCGTAGACTATTGGATTCAAAGAGGACAGCACTAATCTATGAGAAACTGAACGTCCCCATTTGACCCGTCGTTCCCGTTTTAGACAACTCTCCCCTATTCTTTTTTTTTTTTTTTTTTTTTTTTTGTGTGTGTGTGTGAATAAAGAAATAATGTCATATCTGTACAATTGACTGCGTTTCTTTTCGTCTTTAAAGCGTATTTATCTTTTTCATTTAAAAACATACTTTAAAATATTTCGGATATATTTTGGCATAAAAAAAATATACTTTAGATTGAAATTTAAACTAATTTTATTCAATAATAACATTAATAATGAACTCAAATAATAATATCTATATCATTATATAAAGCGCAAAAAATTGTATGTTTGTGGAGGGTAATCACTGAAACTACTGAACCGATTTAAAAACTTCTTTCACTGAACAAAAGCTACAGTATGCCTGATTGTTATAGGCTATATTGAATTTTGATAAAACAAATTTTAGTTTAAAATCTGAGCATTTTAATTAAAATCCCCATAAAAGCCATAATAGAAATGGAAATAATGAAATATTAAAAAAATTAGCTGCTGCCAACATAAAAGAAACATTTAGTACATGTTCATTTTGTTTTCAAAATATCTTGACATGAAAAGAAAAGAAATATATTTGCATGTGAATTAAATTTAAATTCATATAAAGCTTTGCGAAATGTTAAATTTACACCTTAAATCTGACGTCATTATAGCGTTAAAAGTGTTTATTTTTCTGATAATATAACTTAATATGATATGATGTGATATGATATTATGATCTAAGCATTAATGTTTAAACTGACGTGCGTAAACGAAATTGGAATTTAAAAATAAATAAATAAAATAAAATAAAATAAAATTAGAAATTCTAACTTCTAAACTTTTATTAAATTATTTATTTTAATTTATAATTGTTGCCAAAAAAATTTACGAGTTAATTTATTTTTCGACTTTTAATAAAATATATTTTCACGCAAATACGCAAGCGAAGTTATGACGTCACTGGCCGTTCGTGGATGCAAGAAAAATATTTCCTATGTTTAACGCCCATTGGATTTTTTGTAAAAAATTATTAAAAATCGAAGAAAATTATTTCCCGATTTTAATTCCCATATTTAGGTATAGGTATCCACTAGTTATTATGTGCATGCGTTAGATTAAGTTGTTTTTGTTGTAAAATTGATAAAATTTGAATTTTAAATTTCAAAACTCCAGGGAAAAAAAATGGCAAACTTCCATATTCGATAAATAGATTTTAAAACTTTTGCTTTTGCCTCCAAGGCAGCAGTACGTGTTTTTGTGCACCTGATGAAGAAAGGCTAAGTCCTTTCGAAACCGGTTATGCTAGCTTAAAATTTATGGTGTGTAAAGAAGTTTTAAAATCTATTTATCGATTGTACACCAACGAGATATATAAATTAGAGTGCTGATTCAATGGATGAAGAATTAGCTTTCCGTGGTTCAAGATGAATCACGTGACATGCTCTAATAGGTTGCTGTGTTTGGCCCTTTATCGCTATTTTGGCATTTAAAATATCAGTTCGACAAATTATCATTATTATTAGGTAACATGACAGTCGTATCACCAAAACAAATTGTTTTTAAAATAATTTTACACATATTTCACATTTTAATAAATAATAAAATACCTTTTTTTTCATCGTTTCACAAAGTTTAAAAGTGTCTATAAAAGAAAATTTAAACTTTTAAAGAGCTAAATTTAACAACAAATAATAATTTTTCAACTATTTTTAAACATTTTATCGTTTAAAGTTCAACTACACGAAATAAAAAAGAAGTAAAATCAAAATCAAAATGATTTAGAACAAAAGAATATTAAACTACGTAAGTAAACAAAAACATTGGCTGCGAAGAACAATCTCCAAACCGTTGCCATAGAAATTTACTGAAAATAAGCTGTTATCAAGGGAACCACCGAATACGCAGGTGCAAGGAGAGCATGTCACATGACTCATCTCGGACCTTCTCAAGGGTTACCATTTATCACTCTACTTTATATATCTCGTTGTTGTACTACACCAGTTTTTGAATTTAGTTTGGTTCCATATTCGGTTGAAAACATAAACATTTCATTTCAGAGGATGATATTTACACAATAAATATCCAACTAATATACTAATTAAAAGGAAAATGATAAATATTCTATCATAATTTGTAGTCAAATTTGTTTTCAAATGTCTAAATAAAATATCTGATATAAGATACTAATATGTTGCAGCGGAATAGATTTGATATCGGTCATCCTTGGCAGAAAAAAAAAAAAAAAAAAAAAAAAAAAAAAATTATTGCCAAATTATCTGGCGAGCGTAATTTAATTTCTTTCAAAAACCATGGTTATTTTAACAACTTATATTAAGAGAGTAATGAATAATATGAAACAATATTTCGTACAATACATATTACGAAAATATACATCTGGCACGTATATTTTCGTATGACGTTTTTGATCGCCAAATACAAAAACGCCAAGGACAACAGAGTTTTTAAATTTAAAATTAAAATTTTGTCAATTTCACAGCAAAATAACTCAATCTAACACATGCACATGATAACTAATACATATATATACCCAAATATGGGGATGAAAATCGGGAAATAATTTTCCTCGATTTTTAATAATTTTTTACAAAAAATTCAATGGGTGATTAACATAGGAAATCATTTTATTGCATCCATGGACGGTCTGTAACGTCACACTTCGCTTGCGTATAATAATATAAAAAGTGAATTAAAAAAATATCATCTGCATTTCATTATGCATTTTTTAAAAGAATAATTGAGAAGTTTAAATTTATTTGACGACTATTTTTAGCAACTAATAGTTATGACAAGTAGCTCAATATACATAGCGCATACAACCATTACTGAAATGCAAATAGCATTTAATTTTTTGAGTTACATTATGTTGATTAGAAACCTATTTAATCTAGCTATGCTCTATCTATACTAATATATAAAGAGGAAAGGTTTATGTATATATGTAGATAACGATCGTTAGAACTAAAAAGCCGATTTTTTTTTATTTTTTTTTCTTTCTTTCAACTAATCAAAGGTTACACTGTCTCTAAGTGCTAGAGTCTATAATAAATTTTGGTAAAATAAATTTTTAATTCAAATTTTCAATATTTTAATTAAAACAAAGCATAGATTTGATATCTGTCGTCCTTGGCGATTTTTATGTTTGGCGATCGAAAGCGCAATACGAAAATCTGTATATTTTCCTATTAAATACGAGATCTATGTTTTTATTTCAATTATCCCACTACCGTAGGTAGTGGAAGTATTATATTCGGTCCAAAAATTCGATATAGAGTTTTACCTGATTTACACGTTTTAAGGCCCCCCTGAGTCCAAAAAAGTAGTTTTTGGCAATGGGTCATTGTGTGTGTATGTGTGTACGTATGTGTGGAATCTTCTGGCAGTCATATCTCCGAAACTAATAAAGATAGAACTACGAAACTTCACAATTGATTCTGGTCTGGAGTACAGATAAATTTTCCAATTTTCGTAAAACTTGAAAAACCAGAATTCGGTCATCGAAAACCGGAAATGGGACCGTAAGCCCTTATCACAAAAACAGCTCTAACGATTTTCTTCAAAGTTGCTATATAAACAATTTATTAGATGCCCTTTTGAATGATATAGTTGGTTAGTTCAGGAAAATTAATAGACGTCCTCTATGAACAACTCAATTTCAGACGTCGCAAGTGCGTTCCTTTAAAAACGCCTGTACGGATTTTTTTCAAACTCGCCATGTTAACATCCTATTAAATATCCTTTTGTATGTAATTATTATTTTCCGGTCAATAACTGAGTATTCTAAGTTTTGGTAAAAGTTGGTATCTCAAAAACGGCTCTAACGTTTTCTTGAAAATTGTTTCATGAATCCAACTTAGATAACCTTTCTCAAGTATTACGTGCTTATTACAGGAATATTAACGGTCATCCATGATTAGGTAGTTCAGTTTTAGATCTCGGAAATTCGTGTTTAAAAAAAATAACTATCTATTTTTTTTTTTTTTTTTTTTTGAACTCGCTATATAAACTCTGTTGTATGTGTCTTTTATACGTGTATCAAGTTTCTCTTACTGGAAAATCTCAAAAAATGCATATAATATCCTCAAAAAATTGTATATAATACGTGTAATAGTGGGTAATGGAAGTCGTGTGGTTGTTTCACACCAGATTCTGTAACAGTATATATTGTACGAATATTGTTTCGTATTATTGATTTCTCCCTTAATATACATTATTAAAATAACCATCAATTATATGGAAAATATTAAATATATTTGCGAGATGAACAGATAAATAATAATTAAAGCTATTATGACGTCAATTTTATCAAAAACATTTTCATGTCATAGGTTTACTTTTCGATATTTTTTATTCATGAGTAAACAAATGTTTCTTTTTTTTTTTTTTAATAAATAAATAAATAAATAACATTAGGTAAAAATTGCCAACATTTAACAACTAATTAAAAAAAAAATTGTAAAATTATATTTTGACTTTTTAGTTAATAATATTGCCTGACTATTACATATAAACTGATATCTTTCTTGATTTTTTTTACATGTCAATCCATCTTTAACTAAAATTTGTTCATTTGTGCGAAGCCTGACGGGTCAGCTAGTTAATAAATAATAAACTTCTTTTCTTTTCAGATAATTTCAAATGCGTAAAATTATTATCTAGCTGTACATTAAAAGTGTATAGAGAGTATTAAATAAGACCCTAAATTAACTAAAAAATTCAATAGTTAAAAGTATAGACATCAGAAAAAATAGATACTGGATTATATATATATATATATATATATATATATATAAGCAATCATACCAAAAAGTTCAATGCCAAATAGCGACAAAATTTTAAAAGTCGCCAAGGTGTTCATACGCTAAATCTGTAACGCAAAATGGTCTAGATATTACAAATTTCTTTCTATTATGGAAAAAAAAAAACTAATTTTTAGCATAATATTTAATTTAAAAAAATAAAATGTATTAAATATTATGTATTTCATTTTGACATTGAATATGGGGATTTCTATAACATTTTTTTGCTCTTGTCTTGTGTTATGCACTATTAATATTCAGTGAAAGGCAAAGAAGCGAATAGACGGGCAGAGCGCTGCGGAGGTTATTAAGTGAAGCGAGTCAGGGGTTGGTGAGCGAAGCGAGCAGGGAGCAGAACCCCCTAGTTTATTTTAAAAAAAAATTTTCTCCATAGCAATAATAATAATAGTAATAATAATAATAAAGTTTGAATCTAGTTTATATCTATCTATATATATATATATATATAATTTGATATCATTATCATCTGAGTTATTGTCATTTTAAAAACAACTATCGTATTCATTTATAAAAATCACTACGTTCTTTTTAGTTTTACACAATCATCATTTCTTATAGTTATTTTACTCACTAATGTTTTTTGCTGACCCAGAATAATATATTTGTACTTATACGACCCAGGAAAATTTTCATATCGTGATTTTATCTTGGACATCCCATCTCTCCCTCCTGGTCGTCACAAATCCAGGTTCACGGGTTGACGTATGCCCTGCAGATAGACGCCGACCCCCAGTGGAATCTGTTAAATGCCCTGAATATTCTATTTTTAAAAATATATCGTAGATCATTTGTATGTTCCTTCACTCAAATGAGGCGAATTAAGAGCTTTAAAAACGTATTCAGAAGGTCAAATCAAGGGATCGGCAATACGTTCCCATAGAAATTGTTTGACAGATTTGGCAGAACATTTTGGGAAATTGTATTTGCTTACTACAAAAGAATTTTTTTTTTTCGTTGTTTCTTTCTTCTCTCTCTCTCTCTCTCTCTCTCTCTCGTTTTTTTTTTTTTTTTTTTTTTTTTTTTTTTTCCTTTTTGTCTGTCGGAAAGTTAGTTAATTATATGTTAAAGATTTTGCCTTTTGACTACTGAATGTGTATTTTTGATGGTGCTATAACCAGGGCTCTAGGAATTTGTAAAAAACTAGTCGCCAGCAAACATTTCTGATAGTCAATAAAAAAATATTCTGTGAACGAAAACCAAATATTTATTGCGACTCGGTGATAATTCAGGAAACACCTGTTTAAATCTAACATCATCAAATCGATTTTATTATTTTCTCTAAACCAATAAATCATCGGCATCGATACGTCATTACACCAACACAACGATTTAGCACACGCAAAGTATGCCCGAACGGTGTAAACCAATGCACTAAAATGGTGCATCGATTCAACACCGGATTGAGTCACGTGGTGAGAACAGCGGAAGTGGAAACGGAGTCCAATCCTGAAACTAATTTTTTTTTTTTTTTCCCAAAATATTTAAAAAGAAAACTGTTCAGTTTCCGTAAAATTTGAAAACATAGTCGCCAGTTAAAATATATTGGTCGCCAATGGCGACCAGGCGACCGTATTTCACGAGTATTGGTTATAACAAGTACTGCACAAAAACATAAAATATACAACAAAGGAATTAAGGGGGATCCCTCTCTATTAAGATACAAAAAGTTTTAGCCACCAATATGTATGCTAGTATATGTCATGGTAGATAACAGTTATTTATAAACTAACGTATGAAAATAACATATGCACTGCTGGTTAAAAATAATGATATATTTACAAATAATGAGCTTTTTTTTTTTTTTTTTTTTAAATATTACTTCTTGACGAAATGTTCTCGGACAATGGATATGTAAAAAACACAGGCCATTTCTTTTGTTTTTCAGTGAATATTAGGTAACGACAATAATCGGGGATAGGGGGGCAGCAACAAATTGAGCAAAATCAATAAGGTTTGCGATCACTCTGTATCTTTAAGAAAACGAAATAATTTGTAATAAAAGTATATATTGATAAAGGACCTGTACAGTTTTCAAATGCATCTGTGTAACAATAGAATGGTTAGAGAGAGAGAGAGAGAGAGAGAGAGAGAGAGAGAGAATGAGCTTTTTACTTGTATGCATGTATTTAAATTTAAAGCTTGGGAAAAAATCAACATGTTTTTTGTTATAATATGTAGTTGTCAACAAAAATTAATGCCACTTTTAGATAAATTGAAAAAACCCTTTTGAAATAATAAATTGCAATCAGATAACATATACACTAAAGGACAAAGAAAAAAGCCGCACTGCAGAAAAATGCACCCATACCTTTTTATTTGAAATAACTTCAAAAGTAATAGTTGAAACAAATAAAACTGCAATGTTTACATAATACCAAAGAGATAAAAATGATAGCTGTGTATATTTTTGATTTAGTAAAACGTTTTATTATACTCTACGAAGTATTTAATAAAAATCTACATAAAACTTTCTTTTTAAACGTAATATAATAAACATGTACTTTGTATTGTATTATAATTTATTATATGAAATAAACATTATTTATTTGTTAGATCTAAATAACTACTTAATAAAAATATGTATTCTGCATTGGGTAATTCCACCTTTATGTGGAATTACTGTTTAAATGCACAATAGCATAGTATTATACAGCTCTGTAACATAAACCTCAGAAATTTCATTGTGCCAAATATCATAAATATTTTTTTTCCGGTTATTGCAAAGTTCTGGCTAAAAATCCCCTCCCCTTTCCATACTTGCCAACATACTAATTAATATTCCGTAGTATTGTTAGCCCCGCCTTCTTTTTCACGCCAATATCTTTTTAGAGTATTTGTCTTCTTATTTAATCGTAATTATTTAAATAGTTATTGGTGTGAAAAAAAAGGGCGGGACTAACAACACTACGGAATATTAATTAGGATGTTGACAAGTATGCCTTTTATAGACTAAACATTATCGAGTACGTTGAGATTACACCAATTTTCAGGACTGGTAAAGATGAAATTCTACGATATTCTTTGTGGGATTCAACTTAAAGTAAAAAAAAGTTATGATTACTTCAGAATTATAGGAGCTCAAGGTAATGGATAAGTAAATTTAACAGTTCGAATCAAATAAAAGTACAACAGACGCCAAGTAGCAAGGTGAATATCATCTTGAAATGCTGGAAAAGTTGAAATACCTCCAAAATAGTCGGTCAAGCATCACTTTTTGTAATGACCGTGTTTTATTTCGAGTTAATTGATCCCTTTAGCATGAAAATTTGCTGGATTCGTTGGGAAGTTATGCATCTCCGTACCGTAATATACGGAGAATGTATCACTGTTTTAAGAGTGCAATTTTCGGATGTGTTGTCCCTGTTAGGGGTAGCGATGACCGCCCATTGGGTACCCCTTCACAAATGGTCATCAATTCGGCGACCTCCCGATCAATGCCGTAAGCTTGCAAGTGCCGCGCCATTAATAATAATAAGAAGAAGAAGAAGAAGAAAGAAAGAAAGTAAAATAAAATATTCGAATTGGGCAGTTTTCTTATATGCGTCATGAATATGAATTCTGACGTCATTTTCCTTAACTGAAGCTTTTTTGTAAACAATCGGAGTAAACTATTTTTCGCACATTCTTACAATTAAATAAATAAATAAATAAAATTTAATTTTATTATTTTAGTTTATTTTCTAGTTGATGCTGAAAAAACTATTATAATATCTTAACAATATAAATTTCTGCAAAAAAGAAAGAAAAAAAAATACTGTCACTTAAGCTTTTATTTAAGTAAATAGTATCCGTTACTAAGGAAAGCAACTTTATAATTTAGAAAAGACACTGAATTCATTTCCAAAACGTATACAGGTCAACATACCAAGTTAGTAATAAAATAGGAAAATTATAATATAACAAACAGGTTAAATATCCATTAGCTGTGTTTCACATGTAATATGTAAGTATCAACATCAAAATTCACTTTTACCATTCTTTACTTATCTTATAATAATATGTCCAAATTGTAAAATCTCTAAAAATCGACAGTTAATTGTATTGACAAGTTGTATATAGTCAAGTTAAACAAAAATCTCATTTCTAAAAAAACGAAAAAAGAAAGAAAGAAATCAAACCGTTTGAAAGTTAGATAAAATAATAATAATAAATAAATAAATAAATAAATAAATAAATAAGGTAAAATAAAAAGAAATATTCGAATTAGCCATTTTTCTTCATTGAAGCTTTTTGTAAACAATAGGATTTAAAGTCGTGGAATAAACTGATTTTTTGAAGACTCTTACAGTTAAATAAATAAATAAATAAATTTAGTTTAATTCATTTAGTTTATTTTCTAGTTGGTGCTGAAAAAAAATATTATTATACCTTAATAATATAAATTTCTTTTAAAAAAAATAATAATAATAATAAAAAAAAAAGACACTCACTTAAGTCTTTATTTAAATAAATATAGTATCCGTTACTAAGGAAATCAACTTTATAAATTAGAAAGGATACTGAATCTATTCCCAAAACATACAGAGGTCAACATACCAAGTTGGTAATAGAGTACAAAATTTAATTCGTTTTCTGATAATTTTATTTTATTTTATTTATCTATTTTTAATTGACCCTTTATTTAACTACTTGTTTTTTAGCCCGACAGGATTATTGCCAGACATTTCACTTCGTCATCAATTGTTGTGTTTCACTTTAAAAAAAAACTAGTATGTTGTGGCCACCACAAGACTTTCTTCTATATTTACCTATACATATTCAATCAGTAACAATATTTTAAAAAAAAAAAAAAAAAAAAAAAAAAAAAAAAGTACGATTTTTTTTTTCTAAGTTTTTTTTTTTTTTTTTTTTTTTTTTGTTAAAAGTGAAAAAAAATCGATAACTTTGTTTTAAATTATCACAGATTTATAGTTCAAGGGGGAAGTGATGCCCCCCCATGCCGAAAATTTTTTTCCTAGTTACATACTACTATTATCAATAATTCATATTAATTTTACAATCACAAGTTTAAAACAACTCTTATTATGCACATTTATACGAATTTTTGTCCTATGCTGCCATGTTAAAAATTTAGATAAAATGCTATCACAGCGCCAGCTGTTGAACTATTGATCCCCAAACATAATCAGCACCAGTTAATGTCGGGGACAAACTAAATACCAAGTTTGGTTAAATTTCGTTAAAAAAAAAAAAAAAAAAAAAAATTGCGATTTAAAACTAAAAAAAATCGATAACTTTGGTTCAAATTATCACAGATTTATCGTTCAACCATTCGTTTTAAAGGTATTGACGAGATCTTTCGAAAGATTCCCATCTTGAAACTTTGCCCCCCCGGGTGGGAACTTCCCCCCCCCCCCCGGTGGGGGGGGAACCGATGCCCCCACATGCACAAAAATTTTTTCCTAGTTAACTACTACTATTATCAACCTGATCTTTCGAAAGATACCCAATGTGAAAATTTACCCCCCCTGGGGGTATTTCCCCCCTAGGGGGGGGAAGCAATGCCCCCCCATGCAGAAATTTTTTTTCCTAGTTACATACTACTATTATCAATAATTCATATTAATTTTACAATCACAAGTTTAAAACAACTCTAATTATGCACATTTATACGAATTTTTGTCCTATGCTGCCATGTTAAAAATTTAGATAAAATGCTATCACAGCGCCACCTGTTGAGCTATTGATCCCCAAACATAATCAGCACCAGTTTATGTCGGGGACCAACTAAATACCAAGTTTGGTTAAATTTCGTTAAAAAAAAAAAAAAAAAAAAATGCGATATTTTTCTGTTTTTTTTTTGTTAAAAGTAAACAAAATCGATAACTTTGGTTTAAATTATCACAGATTTATCGTTCAACCATTCGTTTTAAAGGTATTGACGAGATCTTTCGAAAGATACCCATCTTGAAACTTTGCCCCCCCCGGGTGGGAACTTCCCCCCCCCCCGGTGGGGGGGGAACCGATGCCCCCACATGCACGAAAATATTTTCCAAGTTAACTATTACTATTATCAACGAGACCTTTCGAAAGATACCCATCTTGAAAATTTACTTCCCCGGGGGGGGGGGGGGGGGAACCGATGCCCCCCCATGCACAAAATTTTTTTCCTAGCTAACTACTACTATTATCAATAATTCATATTAATTTTACAATCACAAGTGTAAAATAACTCTCTTTATGCCCATTTATACGGAATTTTGTTCTATGCCGCCATGTTAAAAATTTGCATAAAATGCGATCACAACGCCACCTATTGAGCGATTGATCCCAAAATCTAATCAGCACCAGTTTATGTCAGGGTGCAACTAAATACCAAGTTTGGTTAAATTTCATTCATTGGTTCGTGAGATACAGCGTCCACAAAAAAATGATACAGACAGACAGACAGACAGACAGACAGACATTTTCTAAAAACTATTAATTCGTGTTCTCCATATCCCAAAACATGTAAATCCATCAAAAAGTGGACTTCGAAAATTTTCGCGAATCCAATACTTTCTCTATATTCAATGTAGAAGAAAGTAAAAAAGCTGTTGTGGAATATGTTGCTTAAATAAAAGTTATATTGACAGCGGATTAAATTAATTCACTCTGCAGAAAAGATTGTATGTAATTCACCTAAAGAAGTTTACTTTTTTTTTTTTTTTTTTTTTTTTATGAATGATTCGTTTAATATTTTGTTGACTGTAAATATCAATTAATTTGCAAATTGTACAGTCGGTAACAAAAGTGTCCGAACACTAGCAAAAATTCCTATATAAAAAATGTACACTTAAAACGGTTTTGTTAAATAAATCCTTGTCGAATCCTGTTCTTAGTCAGTCTAAGAACAGGATTCGACAAGGATTTATTTAGCAAAACTGTATTAAGCGTACTTTTTTTACATAGAAATTTTTGCTAGTGTTCGGACACTTTTGTTACCGACTGTACGAAACTGCTAAAAACAAAACTTTTTTTTTTTAATTCTAAATTATGATTTTCTATCCGTGAATATAAATGTATATTTATTCATGTGAATTTGCACAATCTTCGTAGGTATACAAAAATAAATAAATAAGTAATAAAAATAATAATAAATATAATAAAATAAAAGAATTAAGTGGAAATCATTATGCTATGCATAGTGGTAAATAAGAATTAATATCACGAAGCAGTTATTTCGCAAAAGTTAAATTTTATTGTAAAATTATTTTAATAAATAAAAAACATAACTATTCTTATTATATACTGAAAAACATATTTTATAGCAATAAAGTTATTTTGAGAAGTAATTTTCACATAAAAATATTACATTAAGATATCGCATTATTATTTTTTTCTTTTTGTCTGTTTCAGAGTCAATTAAGAAATTTCTTGCCTGTCTAAATAACAAATTTTAAAATGAAGACGCAGGGTATAAAAACGGAAATAAATATTATTAGTTATGGTGAAATGTTGAGTAAATTTTTCATATAGGTTTATAAAACAAATATATATATCAATCTGTGTCTGCATCTACACAAAATTCTTTGGCAATGTCTTCAATAATTTCAGTTTGTTTTATATGGAAACATACACACACATACACACACACACACATATGTATGTACATATATATATTAACATTTTTGCTTATTTTAGTTTTTGACGAATTTATCTATAATAAGGATATGACAGTCGTATCTCTTGAAATTGTAATATTTCGCATTTGAGACATTCATTTCACCATTCGATTCTCTAGCTGTAACAATAAAAAAAAAATAAATAAATAAATAAATAAAAAAAATAACGTAACTGAACATTCTCCATGACGACATGGAGATTAATCATTCGGTGCCTTGACATTCATTGATATACGATCTTGTTTACAAAAAGTTCTAAATAGGGATTTGCGATCCCTGAAAAGTAGTTCAGATAACAATTGAATATGCTTTGATTTAAACCAGTTTTCTGTTGTCATCGATCACAAACTTAGTTCGATATAATTCTAGTTCATTTCGGAAGCAGTGTCTTTATATTCGCAGTATTGTGAAAATATGATACACTCCTTTCCCATAAATAACCGGAAACTTTGATTTCTTACTTTTTGTCAAATATCTTGAAAACTTCTTGACGAATTATCCTGAAACTTTTGACATATAATGTACAAGTTGTACCTCATATATTTCAGCACAGAAAACAAAAACTAGGATTAGTAAAAAATTAAAGAAAATACGAAATATTTGGGACCACTCTGTAAAAAGTAAAGTTTTAAATGTGTTTCGGCTGTAGCATGAGATTATGAGGCCTCTTTTAATTACACGGTGCAACAAATTTGAACTGTTTTCTGTCCTTTATTCGAAATTACGTGATTCTGTATAAGCAAAAAAAGCTTGAATCATATATCAACACCAAAATGGCCCATGGCATACTGTTTTTGTAGGAGACATACAGTGGGAGATCAAATTATTACAATATTTTTTTTCAATTTTCTAAAATAATACTAGACGAAATGATCTGGAACGTCATACATGCAAAGAACATTTAAAAACTCATTTTTTCTACTATCTATTTAGTCCAGAGTGTAATTAGAGGATCAACCAGAAATTGAAGAAGAGAGAAAATACTTTGGATCTCCCTGTATCATAAAAGTTACAAATGACTTGTAACTTTAATACATTATTGCATACACTATGTACAATATTTGTATGCTTCAATGAGGTAATTGCGCAATTATTTAGGCAGATATAACTTTTTTTTTCAAAAACTACTAATTTTTTTAACAAGTTCTTTTGCTTATAACTAGAACGGATTTCCATAAAATTTTACAAAAATTGCAGAAAAATTGTCAAAACGTCAGAGAAACACTATTCAGAAACACAAAATTCAAGCGTGTAATATTCATTGAGATATGAACATTTTTATGAAATATTTTACTGCGCATGCGCTGAAAATAGAAAATTTTCTATTCCATAGGTTGAAATCTAGATATATTGAGCAACTTCTGTCAAAAATTCATTCGAACAGAATAGAAATTAAGCAAATTGTCGGCAAAAAAAACGAGCTAGATTTTAGGTATTTTCCAGAGTTGAAATTTCATAAGGAGTTTTTCACATGCTGCGTATTTAATTTGAAGATTCAATTATTTCAACCACATTGGAAAAGTTCTTTTTTGTGAAAAACCCTTCGTAGGCTTGTAACTTTAACATATTTTTATTTATTTACTGAGATTTGAGAGCTCATAAGGGATTTTTCAGGGAAAAGAACTTTTACAATGTGATTGAAATAATTGGATCTTTGAATTAAATACGCAGCATGTGTAAAACCCCTTATGAAATTTCAACTCTGGAAAATACCTAAAATCTAGGTCGTTCTTTTGACGACAATTTACTTAATTTTTATTCTATTCAAATGAACTTTTCATAAAAATGCCTCAATATATCTAGCTCTCAGCCTATTAAAAAAAACTTTTCTATCTTTAGCGTATGCATAGTAAAATAATATTTACTAAAAATGCTCATATCTCAACGAATGAACGTGTGAATTTTATGTTTCAGAATAATGTTTCTCTAATATTTTGACACGTTTTCAGCTAGTTTTGTAAATTTTTATGGAAATTCGTTCTAGTTAAAACCTGTCAAAAAATTAGTAATTTTTGAAAAAAAAAATTATATTCGCCTAAATAATAGCGCAATTCCCGCACCAAAAGATACAAATAGTATGTGCAACAATGTATAAAAGTTCCAAGTCATACATAGCTTTTTTTTTATGCAGGGGATCCAAAGTATTTTCGCTGTTCTTCAATTTGTGGTTGGTCCCTGATTGAACTTGGACTAAATAGTGCAAAACATGAGTTTTTAAATGTTCTTTGCATGTATGAAGTTTCAAATCATTTCGTCTAGCAATTTTTTTAGATAATCGAAAAAATGTCAAAATTAATAAAATTTCTAATAATTTGGTCATCCACTGTGCTTCAAATAGGTATACAAATTGGTTAAAAAGGAATATAACAGAGACTTGATTATAGAAAACACAAACGCTATTTTTTTTTTTTTTTTTTTTTTTTTTTTTTGCCGTTTCCTCTTCTAAGCACCCGCTGGTGTGTTGCTGATATCAGACCACCATAATTCAGCTAGCATGCTTTCATTCTATCGTCTACTGAAACACTTTTCAAACATAGAGATGTCCTGGTGAAAACTTTCCCCATTCTCATCATTAATTGTGCCAAGGTTTTGAGAAAAGAAATCCAGATGTGAATCCAAAACGTGTAGTTTTAATAATATATTGCAACTTATAACACGAAAGCAATTCACAATGTCACCAATAAGATCTTCATAGTTTTCAGCTTTCTCATGTAGATTTTTGGGGAAATAATGCTTGGTAAACAAAAAAAAAAATACGGATTCATTATTTTCAGCCTATAATTTACAGGAAACACATATTTTCAACTAAAGGATATTTTTCATCTTGTACAGTGTTATTTGTATTCATTTATATGAGGCTGCAGCAGATATTCATTGAAATAAAAAGGTTTCTTATAAAACTGAAAAAAAAAAAAGCGCTATTTTTTATTATAACATGCAGGGTATGAAACCCAAGCAATACATTTTTAGTAAATTTGACATATTAGGAACAACATATTACAATCATAATATTAAATAACCAAGGAAATTTGAGCATTTTTAATAAATACTAGCAGGCTATGCCCGCTTCGCTGGTCCCTCTTTTTAAATGAATCACTATAATTAATGAATTCTCAAAATTGCATTAATTTTTATTATGAGAAAAAAAAAATCTGATCAGGAAAAATGTAGCACCGGGTTCCATTGCCTTCGGCAGAGCAGGCCATTGTGCGCTGCGCGCGTGCATTTATGTTCGACACTCATTATATTATCGAAAGGGAAAAAATATAAAATATAAAAAAATTCTTCTCTCATCGGTGGGATAATCGGTCCGGACCCACACAGCCTGCGCAAGCGTATACCTGCGCGCACAGCGCGATTGTTCTTGGGCCCACCGTTCCCGCCCATCTTAATAAATCTATACTTTCGAAAATATCCTCAATCGAATTATCGGGCCTTAAAACTTAATAATGCTAATTTTCAACGCTCTAACTCTTATTTCTATTATTTTGCCTCTTCCCCCCCCCCCTCCCGTCTATCTTAATAATTTTACAAATTCGAAAATATCCACAATCGATTTGTAGGTATCAAAACCCTCTATGCACCAGTTTTGAATGATCTAACTCTATTTTTTTTATTTTTTGCCCCTCCGCCCCCTCTTCCCGGCCCTCCTAATAACTTTACACTTTTGAAAATATCCCCATTCGACTTGCAGGCCTCTAAAACCTATCTGTACCAATTTTGAACAGCCTAACTGTATTTCGATTTGTTTTTGCCCATAGCCCCCTCCTTACCGCCCCTTCTAATAATTTTACAAATTCGGAAATATCCGCAATCGATATGTAGGTATCGAAAACCTCTACGTACCAATTTTGAACGATCTAACTCTATTTTTATTTTTTTTGCCCCTCCCTCTCCCCCCCCCCCCCCCACCTTCCCCTTTACCGCCCCTCCTAATAATTTTACAAATTCGAAAATATCCGCAATCGATTTGTAGGTATCGAAAATCTTAATGTAACAATTTTGAACGATCTAACTGTATTTTTATTTTTTTTTTGCCCCTCCCCCCCCCCTCTTCCGCCTCTCCTAACAACTTTACACTTTCGAAAATATTCCCATTCAGCTTACAGGCCTTTAAAACCTATCTGTACCGATTTTGAACGGCCTAACTGTATTTCTATTTGTTTTTGCCCCATAGCCGCCCCCCCCCTCCTTACCGCCTCACCTGGGGGCTGAATTTCAAAAATTCTAGAAATTGGTTTTTAGATATTTGTATTAGCTATATTTTAGAGCAAAAATTTCGCGTATATCTGTTGTTTTTGTTTGAGATATGAAGGATTTTGTAAATTCACGTTTTGCCCCCTTTCCCCCCCCCCCCTTTGGGGGCCAAATTTCTAAAATTCCAGAAATTAGTTTTTAGACATCTGAGTTAGCTATATTTTAAAGCAAAAATTTTACGGATATCTGTTTTTTTGTTTGAGATATGAAGGATTTTGTAAAATCCCGTTTTGCCCTCTCCCCGCACTTGGGGGGGGGGGGGGGGCGAATTTCGTAAAATCGCTTCTTAGTGGATGCCTACGTCATAGAAGAAACATTGTCACAAAATTTCATGCTTCTAGGTCCAGGGGTTTGGTCTGGGCGATGATGAATCACTCACTCACTCACTCAGTCAGTCAGGAAGAACGATTTTATATATATATAGATTTTTTAACAGTGCGTGTAAAAGCTTTAATACTTTTTTATTTCCATAATTTATTGGCCAAACATATCGAGCTATTTATGTAAAGGCCTCAAGCAAATATTGTAAATTTTCAAAAAGTTATCATTGTTAAAATGAATTAAATTTCAGTCCCTATCAAAATAATAAAATAAAATAAAAATAAAATAAAATAAAATAAAATAAATAAAAAATAAAAAAAAGTATGGGCTATCAATATTTATTTACAATCAACCAATCAAGAAATACTATATTATCATTGCCTGAATCAGACTAAGAAAAAAAATTGCCTTATAGTATCTCTGCCGAAGTTTAATCAAAATAGTTTCATTATGAGCCTTTTACACATTGTGTTTGAAGCAATTTTCTGTTATGAAGACTTAAAAAGGAAAAAGGAAATGTATCAGTCAATAACGCCTATCCGAAAACTTGCGTTGAAATTGAACCATTACGTATTCTAAAAAGTGAAAAACTCTATATAAAAAATCTTGAAATAGAATTTAATTAAAAATTATTTTTCTATGAAATATGTATAGTATAAAGACGTTTCCTAAGACTAGCAGTGAGGATGAGTCCAAACGCTTGGAGGGGTGACAAATTGACCGACTGCTAGGATTTAGTAAACACCCAGTAATTCGGTGTTCCCTTATCGCTTATTTTCTCACAAATCACCCTTATTTTAGCACTGTAGTCGTTGAGTTCGCACTTGCGCAGAGGATTCCATGGTCGCAAGAAGTGTGGTTAAAGAACATTTTTAATTGGAAGAACGCTAGTTTGAAAAATATAAAACGTCAACAAATGGCTGGCCTTGAATTTAATTAAGTGCTATTTTCTTTTTGGGGTGTGAAATCATAATCACATTTTATAGCCAAACTTTATTTTTATAAAAATCAGTTATATCAGATTCCCTATTTTTTTTAATTCCATTTCAAAAAACATGTGATTTATTGTCTAACATAAGTATAACTGAAAGACTAACAGCTCCTTTTTTTTTTTTTTTTTTTTTTGTAAGTATCAATGAATAACAGTCTGAAAAAAAAAATACATTTTAATTAATTTTAAAAATCTATAAAAAGTTTGATTTTCAACAGAATTTAAAGATTTTTGGAATGTGAACTCTTAAACTCTGTTTACAGTAAATTTGTAATTGTTATCAAAATTAATTAAAAGTTCTCAATTAATATATATATATATATATATATATATATATATATATATGTGTGTGTGTGTGTGTGTGCGTGTGTGTGTGTGTGTGTGTTATATATATATACATACTCTAGTACAAAAACTACTTGACTTATCATCTAACATTAGTTTGTTGGTTGGTTGTTGGATTTAAGGCCGATTGACTCCTGATGTGTCCTAGGCCTAGGGGGGGAGTGCCCTCCGTGGGGGTCTTTCTAAGGGGTCCTAGCCCGTATTTACGCGAGTTTCGGAGGAAACCACGGAAAACTCCGAACGGCTAGGTCGATGAGCGCGACCTGGGATCGAACCCAGCACCTCCCATCTACCAGCTTTGAGCGCAGAACCGCTCGGCCGCTGGTGGGCCCAACATTAGTTTGAAGTCAAAAGATTGACAGTTCAGAAGTTTTAAATTATCAATGCAAAAGTGCCCTGAAAAAGTTACATTATGTTAATTTTCAAAAACAGATTTTCACAACGAATTTTCATCTAAGAATCATCCTGATTAAAACAATGTTTTAATAATAATAATGGGTGTGTGCGTGCGTGCGTATACAGGGTGTTTCAGTACCACGTTACAGTATTTCTAGGAGATCCTAGAAGTTTTGAGTATTTTGCCCAAAATTAGTATGACACATAAATATATAGATTCAAACACACCCTCAGATGTAGATATTATATAAAAATCGTCAGATGATGTTCAGAACTTAGAAAATTTGTGTATCTATTAGAAATAAAATAAATAAATAAATAAAACATAAATTGATAGGAAAAATTTTTAACCGAAAATTTCTCTTTCTGGGATTTTTATAGACCAATAATAATGAAAATAAATAAATAAATTACAGTCGGTAACAAAAGTGTCCGAACACTAGCAAAAATTCCTATGTAAAAAAGTACTCTTCATACGGTTTTGTTAAATAAATCCTTGTCGAATCCTGTTCTTAGTCAGTGTTAGAAGGTGTAAATTCGATAAGGATTTATTTAACAAAACTGTATGAAGTGTACTTTTTTTACATGGAAATTTTTGCTAGTGTTCGGACACTTTTGTTACCGACTGTACAAAATACAATATATTTAAAGGGAAATATTTTTATGTTGCAGGTTGGCGGCTTTACTATACAAGAATACGTTATTCTGCTCTTGCACATCCCCAGAGACTAGCTGGGGCTATATCAGGTCCGTAATAATGGGCAACCTAAAGAAATCAAGGACCAATAAAGGATTATCAGTAAAATCCTGCCTGAAGAATACCAGGTAAGCAAAAATATGATCAGGGAAAGCCTGCTCTATAGAACACTTCGCATAGACTTCAAAACACTTCGAACCACCTAAATATGTCAAAGATTTAGGATGACCACATACGCCATTCTAAATACCAAGATAACGTTAATCTTTAAAAACTTTAAAAAACGTTTCTAAAAAATACAGTACAACGCACTTGGTCATAGTGTTGATGAACTATGTCATTTGAAGTGTAAAATTACTTAAAAATTGTATATAAAGCAATCAGTAAAAATCTTGAACAAAATGAAAGTGAACCAATAAACACGTAAAAAGTCTTCCATGCTTAACCATTGTAAGAAAAAAGAAAGCATTTAAAAGAAAAAAAATTTTTACTGTCTCCGCAGGATATTCATAACTCCGAGGATAAGGAATAGGAATTGCGTATCACATTCACTTTTCACGCACCAGTTGCCAGTTCCTCTGTTTCTTTTGTCTTTTACTGAAAACAATTAACAACTGATGTTTTATGAAAAAAACTGTTTTTTGCATGGCAGGAGTTAGAATCCGGGATCGTTTTTGTTTGGCACTCGAAGTGAAAACTATGAATATGTGAATTAAACGAATATGCATATGAATTAAACGAATTCATAAGTTTCACTTAACTGATCTTAAAATATGTTTATTGATTATTTTAAATTTTAGATATTGTACAGTCGGTAACAAAAGTATCCGAACACTAGCAAACATTCCTATATATAAAAAAAAGTAGAGTTAATGCTGTTGTAATTTGTACCAAGTTAAATCAATCTATTAGTTGAAAGTTTTAAGCCTATATTTTATTGTTTCATTTTTTTTCTCATCTAATTAGAAAAACAAGATAGGAAAATCATGCTGTTCTCTTAGATTATAAACACTTTCCCAATTCCACCTGTTATGTCATTTAATTTTCAGTTTATGTTACCTTCCTAATATCACTCATAAGATACTTTGTTTTTAATCAAGAAACAAGAAAACTATACCTTCAAAGTTTTACTTTTTAAGAAAAATCATACAATAATTGTTCTTGTGTAGCCCTGTAGATTATCTAAAAGCCAAAACGCTACAAAATTATATTTTGTTCTGACTATGAAGAAAATATAAACTATACAAAGTAATATTTTAAAAAGTATCTTTATATTTTTATTTATAAATACAATGCTGTAAAAGGTTTACTTTTATGCAGCCCTTTATATTGACTGAAAAAGTTCCTCATAACACTAAAAATTTACATTCTCTAATTTGCCATTTATGTGTCATAATATATCTGAATAACTTTGCGTGACCCTGTAAACCTATCATTTACGCTAATAATACCTTACTCTGGTGGAAAAATGGTTTTACGTAACTTAATTATGTAAATTAATTTCGTTATATTGTGGCAGTACAAAGACATTAAAATCGCTTTTAAAAACACCTCTCATATACACGACATTGCATTGAAAATCTTTTACGTGTCGCTGTATTCAAGTCAGTTGCGATATTAATGCCACTTTCAATAACTTAAAAAAAAAAAAAAAAAAAAAAGAAAAAAAAAGTAGTGAATTTGAATAGAATTTTGAAGGTATTTTATTAATATATTTACGGAAATTTAAGGGCGAAGAAATGAGCAAGGTAGATAGACAAATTGAAGTTATAATCTCTTTTGGAAAGTGTTAAAGCACTTATTGCAAATACAAATATGCTTCCAGCAATTTCTAATTACATCACATAATCTATCTGAATGTTTTTGGGACCGCGGTATCCTGGTCGGTACAGTCGGTAACAAAAGTATCCGAACACTAGCAAAAATTCCTATGTAAAAAAAGTACACGTCACACGGTTTTGTTAAATAAATCCTTATCGAGTCCTGTTCTTAGTCAGTGTAAGAACATGATTCGATAAGGATTCGAACATGATTCGATAAGGTTTAACAAAACCGTATGAAGTGTACTTTCTTTACATGGGAATTTTTGCTAGTGTTCGGACACTTTTGTTACCGACTGTAGAACTCTGAGCTCGAAAGTGGAAGATTACGGAGTTCGATACTCGAGCCGAAGCGCTCTACGTCACGGAAGATCGGCCGATTTCATCCAATCCCGACGATCCAACATGTATCATAGGAAGTGTTGATTGGATAAAATCGGCCGATCTTCCATGACGTAGAGCTCAGCTCGAAGGCATTGTTACAGGAGGTGTTGGCCGAAGACGTTCATGTATATTGATGGTGCACGTAAAGTCCGTTGTGGCCACAATGTCCACAAAATTCCCATCCCAAATAATACCTCTGTGGGTCACCGAAGCGAGAAAGCCCTCCCCTCCAGGAAGGATCATAATTATAATGGCATGTCTCCGAATCTCTTTTAGAGACCATTCCCATAACTTCTCCAATTGCCCATAGCATAGTACTAGTATGATGTAAAACCCCATTCATTCTCAAACTGAATACTTTTGTATGACCCTCTGTAAACCCTAATGCTAACTATACAATATACCATTAAAAACATGCTTTTTTGTACATCTGAACAATATTCGTTACTTTTATGCAGTATAAAGATATAAAAATATCTTTTATAAAAGTATTTTTTATAAAAAATAATGTATTGAAATTCCCTTTGGTTGTTCCTGCACATAAACCATTCGTGCGTTTTATACCATTTTCAATAGGAACATGCCTTAGTGAACTTGAATAAGGTATATCACTTACGAGGTTTTCTAAGAATATTTACAGATAAAAGCTAGATTACGAACAGACCAATGAACTAAAATCATAAACAACTTTCAACCTTGTTGAAAAGTGTAAAAAAAAAATTAAAAAAAAAAAAAAAAAAAAGAATTCGGTATGGTATGAGTTAGAATACTCAATAATACTTCAGTTCGGCGCTGAAAATGAAAACTAAATATATTAATTTAATGTGCAATGAATTTAACTGAAATTGGCTTCAACTAATCGGGAGGAAATACAATAGGTAATCAAATTAATATTATTATTCTTTCTTTTTTTTTTTTTTTTTTTTTTGACATTTTTTCGATTTTCTAAAAAAAACTAGACAAAATGGCCTGGAACTTCACACACGCAAACAGCCTTTAAAAACTCATTGTTTCCACTATCGATTTAGTCCAGAGTGCAGTTAGAGGGCCAACTACAAACTGAAGAACAACGAAAATAGTTTGGATCACCCTGTATCTTAAAAAGCTACAAATCACTTGTAACTTTAATGCTTTTTTGCACATGGTATGTATAATATTTGCATGTTTTGGTGCGGGAATTGCGCAATTATTTAGGCAAATATATATATATATATATATATATATATATATATATATATATATATTTTTAGCTACTACTTTTTTTTACACGTTTTTTGCTTATAGTTAGAACGGATTTCCATAAAATTTTACAAAACTTGCAGATAAATTCACAAAATATTAGAGAAACATTATTCTGAAACATAAAATTCCCGCGTGTAATATTCGTTGAAATATGAGTATTTTTAGTAAATATTATTTTACTACGCATACCCTAAATATAGAAAAAAAATATTTAATAGGTTGAAAGCTAGATATATTGAGCAACTTCTGCCAAAAGCTCGTTTGAATAGAGTAAAAATTAAGCAAATTGTCGACAAAAAAAAACGAGCTAGATTTTAGGTATTTTCCAGAGTTGAAATTTCATAAGGGGTTTTTCTCATGCGGCGTATTTAATTTAAAGATCCAATTATTTCAACCACGTTGCAAAAGTTTTTTTTTTTTTTTTTTTTTTTTTTTTTTTTTTTTTAACCCCTTATAGGCTTGTAACTTTGTAGAGAATTTAACTTCTCCATATTTATTTAACTTTAACTTGAATGCTGAAACTTGCTTAATTACTTAATAAAGTTATGAAATAACACAAAGTCAGATTTAACAAGATGAATGAGCTTTATTAAGAGCTTAACTAAAAAGGGTGGGCGCTGGACTTTAACTACATAAAATATCTTTATAACTTTCAATGGGCAGCCTCCTTAAACATTTTTACCCTCACTTCATTAATCACAATTAATTTTAACTACTATATTTACTCCATTAACTCCCTTTGACTATTAAGGGCAAGCAATCTTTCGATTAGCAGGCGGATTCCCGGACTCTGCTATCTACTCGACTTATATCCAACTAGCTTTTACTCCAACTCACTCCGACTAACACCCACTCCAACTAACTCCCATCATCCTCTCTCCAACTGACCTTAAATACAACCTTCCTTCTCTTTTTATACTATTCAGTTTCCAAAATATTAGCATATTTCAATTTACAAATTTAAGTTAGGATAGGAACTAACTCCATCACTCAAATCGAATCCTAAAACAGCAGATTCACGTTTTACCCGCAAAGTGCGAGTTTTAAATGTAGCACTTTGACAACCTGACAACTATACCTGACAACTTTAACATATTTTTATTTATTTATTAAGATTTGTGAGTTCATTTTTAATAATATATATATATATATATATATTTATTTATTATATTTGAAAAAAAAAAATAAATAGATCCAAATGAAGGATAAAAGAAAGTCGTATGTAAGATTGTTTCATTTGGAGAACATATGTCGGGATACTAACACGTGTTTTAAGTTCACTTTTTTGCATTGTCATAATTTAGGATATTTTTATGATACAATGCTGAAATTTAGTACATAATCTAAATAGGCTCGGGATACAATTTACTGATTAGATTATATATACAGTTCCCGCCGCTTATTAAAATCACATTCGTTCTGAGCCAAACTGATTTTATTAAGCGGCTGATTTTTTTATCCGGCGAACGTTCCTGCACTTATAAGGAAAAGATATTACTTCCCTGAATTTGGAGAGAAACTTCAAAAGGTAACGAATAATGGAATTAGCAAACAATATTAATTAATTTTTGATAGATAATTAGTTAATTGTTCCATCGATATAAGTAAATTAAACGCATTCCAAGTTCTCATGCGTTTTCTTTTAAGGAAAATCATCATTTACTTTACCAAAAGTTGACGCTGTTCTTATAAATTTAAAATCTTTCCGTTTAAACCTCCATGAATTACAGTAATTTCAAAATAAGAACTTGAAATTGCTTTTTAATACTTAGAAATTTAAAATATATATATATATCATTTCAAATCAAATTTGTAACTTCTTAATGCACTTTGAAGAATATGTTCCTTGAAATTGTTACAGAGATAAGTTATGGGACGTGTTTAATTTATAACTGTGCTGCAAGTGTAAAATCTTCGACAATTAACGATAACAGAGGATTTGTTGTGCTTTAATTTCTTTTTCTATTTCAAAAAAAAAAAAAAAAAAAAAAAATCACAATGTAAATTAAAAAAAATTTTAGTGTGCGTAAATGATATTTTTGGCTGCTGAGGAGATATTTTTGAGTTCATTAACCGGCGATGCTAATTTTATTAAGCGGCGGCTTTAAATGTAGTTTGCATTGATTTGATTCCGGTCCTGGCAATTTGATCAGATTAAGCGGCTGATTTTATTAACCAGTGAATTTATTAAGCGGCGGTTACTGTATATATATATATATATATAATAATGATTTATTAAGCGTAGTAGAAGTTATATATATGTGTGTATACCGGGGGATTCAAAATAGATGATACAGCGATTATCCCGTAAACTAATAAAGGTATAAACATATTTCAAATTACAAAATTAGTGCAAATTAAAAGTAAAATTCAAATATGGTTTATTTTTCGTACAAGGGGCTGTATACATATTAAAATATGAAATTTAATTTTTATACGGTCCTCCTATCACGTTAATTTTTTAAAAAATCATCTTTCTAAGTGAAAATCTCGCTGAATTATTGCAATTTGAAAATAATGACTTATACAACTTTATTTTCAATTTTGGCGTCTATTTTTCGACGCCAAAGTGCACACTTTAGGGGGTTATGTATGAGATGATAATAATTGAAAAAAGATTCTTTATTTTAAAATAGCAACTAAAATCATTCAAATACGTGAAATCGACAGCTTTAAGAACTTAATGCAAATTTATATTATTCTGTATTGTTAAAATTTTAATAGTTGAATTTCTTAGGGGGTCACCTGCAAATTAAAACACGTTAAGAGAGGGAGAAACTTAAAAGGCTTACAAAACCGTGTGATATTTCCGCAGTTAATTTCTTTTTAACTCTTTCCAACAAGGTTGAAAAGTGTTAATGACTTCGGTTTGTCTCTCTAATCATCTGTCTTTCTGTTTGTCTGTCTGACTGCGCTCTAACTCCCGTGAATATGCATGAAATTTCTTTAAACTGATAATGTTATTTGAGTTCATTATCGGTTGTTCCTTATTGAAATTGGAGTGAATATCTCTGCTAGCTTGTGTACAGGGACACCCGAAAGTATTCCAAAACAATGTGTTCTATGAGAGGTGTTTCTATAAACCACATTTTAATAACTTTAATTTACGCAAATATTAATAAAATTGAAATATGTTATTCAAGTTTACTATCGAATATTTTCTATAGAAAATGGAGTAAATACCACCACTGGTTTGTATACAGGGACACCCTAAAGTATTCCAAAGCATTGCGTTCTATGAGAGATATTTCTATAAATCAAATTTTAATTACTTTGCATAAATCTTAATGAAATTAAAATATGTTATTCAGATGCACAAAAAAATGATTTCTATAGTGTACAGTACGATTAGCATTAGATTTACAGGGCACACAAAAAAATTCAGTTACGTAAAGGGTTATTATTGGAAATTTGCTGGAATTGCATTTTCGCTTACATTAAGCGTTTTTAATACTTTCTAACAATTTTTAACTGTGAATATGATTTCAATTTGTGCATTTGTCTGTCTGATTGTTCATCTGTCTATCTTTCCGTCTGCCCGCCCCCAGCGTCCATAAATATTTTCAGAATTTTTTTAAAATGATATATTATTCAAGTTTACTATTGAATGTTCCCTATTTAAAATAGCATTAATAGGTTTTCTACAACTGGTTTGGGTTCAGGAACGCACAAAAAAGCCAATGCATTGCGGTTTGGGACAGAAATTCTTATAAATCACATTCAAATAACTTTCTACTATAAAAATCATAAAGAAATTCTGATTTATTCTTAATATTCTAAAATATTTTTTTGTGTAGAATATGATATGTTATTGATGTATAATTCTATGCCAGGGGGGTTACTGCCCTTCTCAACCCCCGTTTAATTATAGTTCCTATATTTATTAAAACAAAAATCAAGTCTGTTATTAATTTCCTTGAAACTTGCAAATCTTGATCAACTTTTTAAGTGTCAACTAGATATGGAATCTAAAGTACCAAATTTGAATTTCTGCAATTATTTGTTGTTAAATTCTGCTGAAAATTCATATATATACAGACCAGCCACTAAAAAGTTGACTTTCGTATTCAGGAGGCCTCAAAACGCGATATTATACAGAAAAAAATCGATCTCCAAAAACTACTTTGTTTACAGTATGGGTATCAGAAATTATTTTTCCATTCTCGTCAGCAGTGTTCTTCGACATAAAAAATGCAGTGAAGCACTTACGTCAATTACATTTAACAAAAAACAAAAAAGTGTTTACCTTAATTTTGGATAGCCCTGTATATTGTCAATAAACTATATACACATGACTTTGTGTATGTAAATTTAGTGTTACATGTAAAACACGTAACACAAAATGAAATACACTTCCAGCCATTCCCAAGTATAGCTCCAATATATCCAAATACTCTAGGTATCACTGTAAATGAATGATGAATGATTGCTATACCACAATTTACACAAAACATGCTTTTATGCGTATAAAAAAATCTGCTCATTTAATTTTTTTTCGGGTAGCCTATAGATGTTACACTGTACTTATGAGAAATTTCGCTCATAGACGTAATGTATTTAAATTCTCTTGGATGACCCTGTACATAAATCCTTTGTCTGAGCTCAACGAATAGTTCATTATAGCATCACTATATGATACGGACTTAGAATGCCGAATTTGGACTTTCTGTTACTATTTGTTCTTGAGATATGCTAATAACACACACACGCACACAGAGAGAAAGATCAAAAAACATGATATTTGAATTCAGAGTATCTCAAAACGTGTAAATATAACAAAAACTAATTTTCAGAAATTTGACTCAAATACAATATTTTTTTTTATACCATGTAAATGGGTAAGAGAATGTATAAAGAAAGATAAAGAAAAATGAATTTGGAAATTCACTTTTAGTACATAAATTATTCATAAATTTCATTTGTTAAATTATCAATAAACATTCTTGTATGTATTCAATCGGTTACAGGTTAAAAAACCGTCTTTCCGTGAATGAAAAGACCCCCCCCCCCCGACGCTGATCAATCTGTGCCTTATTACAAAATCTATAGTTATTACAATTTCTCACTTTCTATACAATCCCTTAAGACTTGGCGAAAAATGCTAGAATTTTCAAATTACAATAACTCAGCAAAATTTTCACTTAGAAAGATGTTTTTTTTTTCCCCTTAGACTGAGGAAAATATTTTTCTAAATAGAAGTCTAATGTGATAGGAGGGGCCATTTAAAAATTAAATTTCGTATTTAATATTTACACAGCCCCTTGTACAAAAAAAAAAATGTCATATCTGAAATCTACTCTTAATTTGCACCAATTTTGTAATTGAAAGTATGTTTCTATCTTTCTTAACTTACGTGATAATCGCTGTATCATCTATTTTGAATCATCCGGTACATATATATATATGTGTATGTATGTATATGTTCATATATATGAAGACCGTATAAAAATTTTGCAAATCTTGAAACTGAATCTCTTGACATTTTAAATTGATTTTATAGAATTGTGCACCTTGTTCAAAGCAATCTATATTATTATATATCTAAGGTGCATATTGAAAAACAATAATAATTAAAACTAGGTCAATGCCTTTCGATCACATTACATTATTGCGGGCATTTGAAATATTTATTTGCAACATTAAGGGATATTATTGACTGTTTCGATATGTTACAAGGAGTACAAGGATATTGAAGATCTGGAAAAAATAGGTTAAGACATCACAGATATTGTAGGAAATTCCCTGCGATAGGACTTGGTGTTTATTCTATAAAAAACAATGCGTACTGCAGTTGGTATTTTAATGCCATATAAATTTGAAATTTTAAACCTATTATTTTGTGCGATATCTTTTTAAAACAATATTTGGACACTTATATTGTAAGCTTATGAAATTTTAAGAAATAAACTTACGAAGCAAATTCTAGTTAAATATAAATTCATCATTCATGACTATCCCGCTTTCTAGATATTTCGGTTCAGCAAAGGATGTTTCAACGAGTACATTCTAGCGTAATTTAGAACAAAAAAAAAACAAAAAAAAAAAAAAAAAACAGAGATTACTAAACACTATTTGCTAACCAGTATTTTAATTGATTAATATTTATTGCTTTTTCAACATACTAGCGATAATATAGACAGAATATTATTAAACATATAGTACAATAGATTTTAATTATACATTCTAGCATAATCACACCCATAGCAATGTGTAGTCCATTGTCTTAGTTTGCCTATTTACCTACATCTTAAAACAGTATAGTGCTCCCACACCTACGGCAGCTTTAACCTTGAGTTAACCTGACCTTCCGCTCCTTAAACATAAATTCTTGAGATTCGTGAAAATTAAGGACGAGTCACTAATGTCACCTGGATATTTTTCATAAGATCACAAAAGAAAATGTTTCTTACCCACGCATCAGCTGTTTTAATAGCCATTAATTATTGTTTATGTTGTGGAAATCTTGCTTTGCTGCACCATTAATTATTCATATGAAAAGCGACGCAAGTATTATATTTTAGGGATAAAAGATTTACCATCTTCAAAACACTGTTTTATATTCAGGGAATGGTTAATATCAGTTTTAACTTTTATAGTTAAGGCTCCCTATCAGAGAGCGCCAAGGTAAGCTAAACCTCACATTAATCTATAGGGAAATACGCCCCGTTATTTTTCATTAAATAATTCATATTTAGAGGTGTCGTTGTCCGTAACATTCCACACTACTATTTTTAAAATGTTCTCTCGAGTTTATTGAATCGTATAAACACCATATAAAAACCGCATTAAAAAATTATCATTTATGAATTGTAGTGGTGAACAGTACACACAACGACATCTTTGCAAATTTCTAAATACTTTATTCATATTAACCTTTTTGTTGTTTTACACTATGTTACGTATTTTTTTTCTCTTTTCTATCGCCTTCGGCCACTGATTTCTCCTGGGAGATTACAACCAGTGTTGTCCTTTGTTTGTTTATGTTGTTTGTAATTCTCTGTAAAAAATAAAAAATAAATAAATAAATAAATAAAAAGAAAATAAAAATTTAAAATTTTGCTCCTAGAAAATACAAAAATATTCTTACTATCCTTAAACTTTCTATTATATTTTGTAATGCTATCCTTAACCTTCCATATTTTATGTTTTTTGTGCTTCCTATTTTATGAATTACAGGATTACGTATTTATGTTTTGGTGTTCCTTCTCTGTTTTCCTCCCTCTCTCCATTGCAGTGATTGTGATTTTCCAGGACTCACACCTCGTTAGTTTCATCTTTAGGCAAAGGAAGATGCTTGGCTTTTGTCACAGGTGCTTCCATCCCACAGTATCCGAAGATAGAAAATTCTTGATTGTTAAATTGGTCTTTGTTTTCCAATAGTAATTTTTCCGCCGCAAATTCATTTTGAAATAGTAGTAAGGAAAAATTTCACTAACAAAGTAAAATTTCACATTTAACAGCTTCAAAATAATATATTAAAAATTAAGAAAATCAATTTCTATCAAACAAAAATTAATATAACGGCCATGAATTCTCTGAATTTGAAAGCGGAATTTAAAAATAGGTGTTAGGTAAAAAAGAATAACAGGGAACAGTTTCTCATAGTTTAATTTGGGATTTGATTGAAGGAGTAAAAAATAATCTTTAGTTTACTCATTAAAAGTTTAAAATTTTTAGAAAATTCCTTGGATAAGTCCAAGAATTTTTTTTTTAACATGGGAAAACTACAAATGAATGCATATTGGTCTCGTATTCCATGAATTATTTTGAAACTTAGTCATTAATTTGGTCCCCCCCCCATCTATATCAGTAGTCACCAGCCGGTGGACTACTAGTGGACTACTAGTCCGTGGACTACTAGTGGTTCGCGACAAAATTTTGGTGACCCGCAGAAAAGACTGGAAATTATTTACATTTTCAATAATTTATTAGAAATGTCAGTTGTAAGTTAAGCATAGTTAATAAGTATAAAATTTGAATAAACACCATAAAATACAAAAACTCACAACAAAGAGGCAACGTGCATTACTGCTTTGTTTGCAGCACTCGTGCTTACTTTGTTCGCTTGACGAAGCGTTGTGTTTTCTTTCGACCAGAAACAAATGTTGCGAGTTCTTGCATTTTATGGTGTTTATTAAAAGTTTTGTACTTATTACTTTTAAACCACAATTCTGTGGTGCTTTTCTATAATAAAACATAGTTATCATTTTGAATATCTGATCTGAATTTGTTATTTAGATAGAACTGATTTAAATGTAATGTTCGAATTATCCAAAGTTTTCAATGTATGTAAGAAATATTATTTCCTATTAAATTTTAATAGTATGAAATATACATATTACCAGAATTAGTAAATGCAGTTTTACATATAGAAACAGCAGATTATCGATATAGTTGGTTGTTTCGTATGAGTTTCTTATAATAAGGAAGAAATAACAAGGTTATTTTTCCCATGTGATTGTTTTATTATAATCAAACTTTAAACACCACTCTTATGATTAAATAAGTATGCATTTGTGATGTTTCATGTTAAATAGGTTTATATCATATTCATAAAATTTGCATTCTCTGATTATTATTTTAAAAATACGTTTACGTTTCTTAATCAGTAACATTAGTGGTCCACGGAATTGTAAATTATGAATTTGGTATTCCGTGGAATTTTCAATTGAGAATTTACTGGTCCAAGAAGACGGAAATGGTTACGATCTCTGCTTTATATAGTGTCATTACTTCAGAAGAGCTGCAGAAAAGAATTAAGACTCAATTTAAACAAAAGAATTTGATTGAACCGCTGAAACTGAAATGTTCCATCTGAAATCGTTCAATGTTTCTGGGACAATTTGTTTTCACTTTATATACTATAAATGCTATTAATAAGCACAAAACTTTGAATAAACACCAGAAAATGCAAGAACTCGCAACACGTGTTTCGGATCGAAAGAAGACACGGCCCTTCGTCAGGCAAAAAAAAAAAATACACTGTTAAAAATTTCAACAGAAAACTCTGTGTAATCTATTATCTTAAGTCTTACGTAAAATTACAGAGAAAAAAAAACAGAGATGTTAAAAAACTTATTTTATGCATTCGTTTTAATCACTAATATTAATTTAATTAGTTGTTGTTGAGTATATATATATCGGACTTAGAATGCTTTTTCTAAAGTAGAAACAGACATTTTTAATTTTAATTAAAAAATTAAATAATAAAATTAGGTAAAAATGCAGAATAAAGATTGAGAATCACGATTATTCACCTTTAACTAAGAATTACTGTAAATTTACAGAGACTCTGGATAAATATTTACATTAAATTTGCAGAAATTTTTAACAGTATAGGCACGAGTGATGCAAAGAAAGTAGCAACGCACAAATGAACAGCATAAACAAATAAAGTCGAAAATAAATATAAGTACTAGTGTGACTAGAATTATAAAAGTAAAAGAAAAAATAAATAAATAAATATCAATTAAAATTTAAAATAAAATTTAAAATCCAAAGCTAAAGAAAAAATGATGTTACGTGATTAATTTCCAAGCATCAGACAAGAGCAGAGTAGAAGAAATATCATTAACAAGATCTTTATAATTTTTAAATATGTAAAAAGCCTCATGGATATCCAAACGGTACGAGGAGATAGGAGAAGAAATTATGTTAGTTTTAGAAAAATAAAAACGATGACCATGAGCCTACTAGATGGCCAATAGAAGATTTGAAAATATTTTCATCATGAACATTCCGACGATGCTCGTTTATTCTATATTTCAAACTCCTCCTTAGTTTGACTAATATAACCTAAATTACATGAGGAACAAAGAAATAAATAAATGCCAGATCGGTTTTCAGTAAGAATGGGATTTTTAAGAAAGATAACTTAATTTTGTTGACGGGTTTGTAAATAACTTTAAAACCAGTCGGTGAAAGAATTCTAGAAATTTTAAAAGACTAGGGGGCTCTGCCCCCTGATCGCTCCGCTCACCAACCCCTGAGGAAAGCTTCGCCTCCCCCCGACTCACTTTACTTATTAACCTCTGCGGCGCTCTGCCTTTCGCTGAATAGGAATTGCTGATATTCACTTCTTTACCTTTCACTGAATAGGAAAATTAATACTGCATTTAAAAAAAAAAAAAAAAAAAAAAAAAAATTGAAATACCCATATTCAATGTTAAATTGAAATACACAATATTTAATACCATTTTTTTTTTTTTTTTTTTTTTTTTTTAATGAAATAATGTGCTAAGGGTCAGTATTTTTTTTTTTTTTTTTTTTTTTTTTTTCGGAAAAGAAAGAAATGGACTCTTCCCATCTGACGTCAGAGATCACATGATAGATGAAAAACAAACAGCAGACGAAGTCTTCTATATCTATAGCGATTTCTGAAATAACATACTTTATTCTTATTTTTGATCAATCGTATTTAATCTGTGTTATTTTTTTTATACATCATCATTTTTAATCCATTTTATATCATTATTCATCATATTTTGTTTGCTGTATACAATCATCATTTAGTTTATATTTGTTATTGATGTTCATGAAGGACATGTTAAATACTCTGATTTTTGGTACTTAAATCATTGACAGTGCAACATCGTACGGTGTAAAGCCATTTAGACCAGTAACTAAGTTTCTAATTTTAATGTTCATTAATTTACATTACTTGTATGAATCGAAGACATAAATCTATATATATAATAAAATAAGATGTTTGTGTGTCTGTGTGTGTGTGTGTCATGGGTATGTATATCCAGAGCCTTTTAGGAAAACGGTAGATCGCAGAGCTACACAAATTTACATGGTGGTTCGTAATGACCCCTCCTGATGCACCTCGAAGCCCGATTTTCGAATTTTGTTTTAGTTTCTCTTAATTATTTAAAATATTGACCGTGATCATTCAACTATGAAACAGGAGGTTTATTTTATTTTTTTTTTTTTATTTATTTATTTTTTTTTTTTAATCTGTATATCTATATATATCATAAGTCTTATTATTATTATTATTATTATTATTATTATTATTATTATTATTATTATAACACATTAATGCTACAGAATATATACATTAGTAATAAAAAATATTTCTAATCAATTAGATTTAGGATTTTTATTTTGTTTTTTTCTTTAAAATTTCAAAAGTGTTTACTGCTGAACGGTATCGATTATTAAATTTTTGAGAGTCTATTACTGATATATTTTAAGCTCTCTTGGAAAAATAAATAAATAAATAAAAATACTTTACTTAGAAAATTTCATTGCACTATCAAGATGAGAAAAAAATCAGCGATTTTTTTTTTTTTTTTTTTTTTTTTTTTTTTTTTTTTTCAGTTTCTAAACTTAATGTACAAAAAAAAGTCGTAATTTATCCTTAAAGTATCCACTACTTATGCAGTTACCCATATGCAAAAAAAATACATACATTTAATAATGGATCGGTATGAATAGGGCCTAGTGCCCACATCTGAGTTGAATATCGCACTCTTTATTTCGTATAAGAATAGCACTACCAAGAATATATTTACATACCAAGCAGTTACCACGCATAATAAATAACGTATAGGAACTCTTTTTATGAGGCCTTGTAAACTATTATTAATTCTGTGCAAACCATATTCTACACAAAACATACTTCTAAGCATATTAATAAGACTTGTCGATTCCATTATGTCGCAGCTCTTTAACAATGTTAAAGTTTACTTAAAAGGAATACCCCCTTAGACCTAACATATCTAGTGTGTTCCTGTACAGGAGACACGAACATTATATACACCGAAATCTATACAGCTATTTGTAATTCATAATGAATTTCAAAGTGAATTCTGGTCTAAATTTCAAGTTAAACAAAATAATGTTGCAACCAGTGGACGAGAGGTTCTACTCTCGAAAGTGGCACGCGAAACTTGCGTAAGTACGAACTAGAGCTCCTTATGTATCTCGTCTGTCTGTGACCCTGTAGCTTCCAAACAAATAGACGGATTGCAATGCGCATTTTCTATTAGCGTGCTATTTTAATCGGGATGATTTTTAGCAATGTTTGGTAAAAATCTTATTGACAGATTTTAAAAAATTAATTGGAATGTGATTTCTCAGCCGAAATTTTCTTTGTCATTTTCGAATGTTATAGTTGGCAAACTTTCTATTGAACTTCGACAGTTATGGTTGACAAACATTGTTCTCTTCCTTGAATATTTCAAATGAATCTTGTGGTTTATTAGATTGTAGTATAAAAACAGTTTCTTTTTTTTTTCTTTTTTTTTTTTTTTTTTTCGTTTTTTTAATCGCGAATTTTTAACCGATTTTGACAAAGATTAAAAATTTTCTTTAAAAAGTTATTATAAAACTCACAGCCTAAAAATCTTTAAATTCTGTTGAAAATTGGATATTTTAAAGAGAATTATTTTTTTTTTTAAGTAATTAACCCTTTGCGCTCGGCATATTTTCCGTAAGACACGCCTTTTGGCGTTCCTTTAAAACGTCACACGTATAGTTTCCAACTTACTACCTTTTCGCTACCGAAAAATTGTAATAATTTGTTTTATTTTACTTCATCCTTAAATAAAATAAATCTTTCTGTTAAAATTTTCCGGTAGCTCAAATGTAGCCTATAGTTACACGTTTTAGAAAAATAACATTTCATTTTCAGAGGAATACCTTAAGGCGTGGCTCGATTTTTTAATGTCCCCTCAGAAGGGACATACGAGCGATAAGGGTTAAAATGTTATTTTTCTCAGCTCACTTTGCAACGCTATCTTAAAATTTGCGAGCTGTTAATCATCCATTTTATATCAGATAATAAGGGATGCATTTTATTATTTATTTATTATTTATTTTATTATTTATTTATTTATTTTATTTTATTTATTTATTTATTTATTTATTTTATTTTATTTTATTTTATTTTATTTCTTTTTTTTTTTTCTTTTTTTTTTTTTTTTTTTTTTTCAAGTATAAAAAAGCTTTTAAAAAAAAGTCAGGAATTCCAACTATTTTAACGAAAATTCAAAGTTGGCTAAAAATAGTGATTATGAGTTCACAATTCAAAAATCTCTAAATTAGGTTGAAAATTATAGATTTTAAAGAAAATGATATTTAATGCAATCCAAGATTGTGTAGTTTTAATCAAATTCTTTTCTGTGTGCACTAACCCTACCACTACCATAACCGCTGCAGGACTATATAAAGATTTGGAAGGTGCTTGAATCTCAATAGGGAGGTCTTTCTGGCGTTTTGGCGATTAGTTACAGTCAACAGACCGTAAAATAAAAAAATAAATAAATAAATAAAAAATTTTAAAAAAGGCATCAAATTATTTGGGTGTTAAAAGACAATTATTTACAGTAAATGAAATTTCTTTTAATACCGGGGAGAAATTCTAAGGAAATATTTTTCTTAATTTTGGAACCAAATTCCATTAGATACAATAAAGGAAATTTTATACATAGATGATTTGAGTACAACATGTATAATAAATGTATCTGCTTTTTTTAACACTTCATATTTTAATAGTATATGAAGCAAATGAAAAATACTTTTGAAAAATAATTAATAATATATTTTGATGAAAATTAAAATTAAACCCTTTTTATTACTTATGGAAAATAAGTTTTATCGAAATTATTCTTGTGGAAAATATTACATGTTGTCTTTAATTTAAAATTCAATAAAATAGTTTTAAAAATTTAAAATAATGTAGAAATTCGATTCTATAATGAACTTTGTATTCAGCATAAACATGGGATTTCCCCCCCCCCTTTAAAATAGATAAATAAATTGTAAATAAAGGGAAATAAGAGTTATAAGAAAAGAAAAGTTTTATTTTATTTATTTATTCATTTATTTCTTCTTCTTCAAAAGTAAAGTACTTTTTTTTTAAGAAAAATTTTAATTAAAAAGAAGGTATTACGCATCTAAAATCAAACGGGAAAAAACCTGTAGTGTCTTCCAACTCATCAGTGGCCGAAAGATTTTCCTCTCTAAACTGGTAGGGATATGACGGGTTGGAATCCACGTTGCGTTCATTGACCTAGCCTTTTTTTTTTTTTTTTTTTTTTTTTTTTACAAAAATAGTTTAATATTATAGAAATGAACTTCAAATAATTTGCGTTCTTGTACAAGAACTTTACTTTGTATGACTGTAAAAGAATCATATGTCCCGGACTCGTGAAAATCGATATAATTCTTGACAGATTATAACATTATTGATAGCCTATCCGCGATTGTAATGAAATGCTCGCCCTCTGGTGGGCTAAGGTGAAATTATCACACCACTGCATATCCTCATATTATGCAATCGACTTTCCATGTTGAAATGGCGGAGAAAGAGTAATAATTACACGTGGCTGTTATATTTACTAACAACTGCAGTGTTCAGAGAGCGCCATCTATCGATCATTACAAACGCGGATAACTATGCTAGCCTGTAACATGCCTTGTATAGCCAATTGTATTTTGATTAAAAGTAGAACTTAAACTATAGCGCATTTGGAATAACTTATGTCCATTGGCCGTAATGTAAATTAATTCTTCTTTGTGTTCCTGTAAAAGATTTATAAGTCCTGTACTTGTAAAAATGTATGCAGTTCATATGACTGTGACCTATAGCATAGCTATTATATTAAATGTGAGATTAATCGAATAAAGAGTTCAGACTTTTTGCGTTTACTCATGCATGCACACGTCTACATACATATACATATAATAATAAATAATAATAATGATGATGATGATAATAATAATAATAATATATATGTAAAATTGAATTCAAGATTCTTGAAAGATTAAAGATACATCAAAATCTGGTGGTTGGGTTATTTCATAATTTCATAACTATTTCTACTTCACTTTTATGATACAGAAAGTATTAAATGTATTTTACTTGCAATATTGCAAGTGAAATGCACTAAAATATCGGTGGTAATTGATGGTGGATAAAAAATGTGTAAGAAAACATCATAAATTGGTAAATCCCGCAACAATTGATTCGAGTCGAAATAATTAAACACGAAACTTCACCAGGAAAAAAAAATATAGCCACGAATGCGACATGAAAATAGGAATATATTGTTTAGGGTTAAGCTTTTTTTTTTTTTTTTTTTTTTACTCGAAATACTCTCGCTATTTTTGTAATTTTTAACGAACTCAATGTAAGATTATGAATTTTTTTTTTTTTTTTTTTACGAGTTACATTTAAACACGAAAAGAAGTAGATTCACCTTTCTTAAAATTTTTTACATTCCTTATAACCTTGAACTGAGATGCCCTTTTCTATAGAGCTTATAAATTCTACTTCGCTGCGAGTGCCACCGCTAATAGTTTAAAGAGGCCCTCCCGCCTAGATTGCAAACAGACAAAAGACTTTGTATGCAAATACAAAACAGGTGTCTATGACCGAAGTAAAAAGTATTTAAAACCAACAAAATGACTCCGTTGTACAGCAATGCGATTATTTTGCTTCTCTTTTCTTGTAATTGTGAACAGACAAGTAGAGGTATGCTAAAGTTTTAATTATTACACTGAAAAAAAATTCTGTGACTGTTATCTAGAAACTAAATTGTGACTCTAATAAAAATAGTTCCACTTCACCCTTATAAATTTTAGTTCCCTTTGCTGTCATGTTCTAAAATCCCTTATTAGAATTCTAGAGCGTTTTCCTATATTATCGTAGTCAATCTTATTTAAAAAATTTCTAAAAATAAATGCGAACACAAGAGGAAAGTTTTAGTAACTATAATTTTGATTTAGGATCTAATTCTAGGAAATCAAGAGTGAATTTCTTGCAGTACAAAGAATTCATAATTTAATAATAATTGTAATATTGTTTCACTACCTAGAAAAGTGCAGACTAAAAATTAATAATAACCAATATCTGATTTTTTTTTATTTATTAGTTGGTCTTTATAAACATAAAGACGTAAATTCCAGCCGTCCATCTTGACCCTTTTTTTTTTAATATTATTATTATTTCAGGAAGCACGACATTGAAGCAATTCATATCCATCCTATTACCACAGTCAACGAAGGGATATCGTAAATTTCTTATTTTTATTGTGAAATAACCAATGTATTGAGATGAAAATTATTCTGTATTTTTTTGTGAAATATCCAAGGTATTTATAGATGAAAATTATTCTCTATATTGACTGATCATTATGTACATAATATGTTTTAGTAGGTTTTTTTTTTTTTTTTTTTTTTTTTTTTTTTTTTATAATAACAGAACTAAATTTATATAGGTTATATTTTTTTTGGTAAAATGTGGTTATCAGGGTAAATGATACTCTTAACATTTGTATTTCTTTTACAGTAAGCGATAATACACTATAAAAATGGTAACTTTGCTAGCAAAATTTATCTCTAACTTTTACAACTGAGCTGTATTTTTTATACATTATTTTCCGTATTTTTTGTAATTTTAAGTTTATCTGCTGTAAATTTACAGCTAAAAGTTGGCAACGGCTTTTCAATTTTTTATAGTGTATATTTGAATTTTTGCTTGTCAAAACAATCTTTATATACAGTCGGTAACAAAAGTGTCCGAACGCTAGCCAAAAATTCCTATGTAAAAAAAAGTACACTTCATAGGGTTCTGTTAAATAAATCCTTATCGAATAATGTTCTTAGACTGACTAAGAAGAAGATTCGATAAGGATTTATTTAACAAAACCGTATATATATATTTTTTTTACATAGGAATTTTTGCTAGTGTTCGGACGTTTTTGTTACCGACTGTACTATAAGAAAGAACATATCTCATATAAAGATATTTTTAAAACACGTGTATCATTCTAAATTTATCATAAAGAGACTTTTAAAAACATGTAAAAAAATTTCAAAAAATATAATTAATTAAAAGAGACATTTATAATAAAATACATTTCAAAGCTTTTCGCCCTGATCAACAGAGAATCATCAGGAAATTAACATGATTTAGTTTCACATAATATGCAGCTATACGTCCAAGTATATATATTACATTAACGGGCGACAAATACAGTTAACTTGTAAACCCAAAACAGCTCTAACTGACCAACTCCAGAAAAAAAATTTTGAACTAAACTGATGTTTTATCAAGCTTTAACTGCATTTGTCGCCTGTTAATGTAATATATGTATATACTTGAACGCATAACTGCGCATTATGTGAAACTAAATCATGTTAATTTCCTGATGATGCCCTGTTGATCAGGGCGAAAGGCTTTGAAATGCATTTTATTATAAATGTCTGTTTTAATTAAAAATATTTTTTTAATGTTTACGTGTTTTTAAAAGTGGCTCCTTCATAAATTTATATATTATAATCACTAATATTAGCATAGTCTTCTCTATTTTAACACCATATCTAAATGTTGTAACGATTGGAGATATTTACAAAACTATTTAATGATAATACATTCTAATTATTTGTGTGCTTCTCTTGAATTCCATTATGGCGATTTTTAGGCGCGTCAGATATTTTTATGTACTAAAACAACGTATCTAAAATGTTTCATATTTCGCGAAATTAACTATTATTATAATTATTATTACTATTATTAAATGATAATATATTCGATTTTGTGTGTTGTATCCCATAAAATCTTTATACTCGATAGAATAACCATTTTTAGCATGTAAAGTAGTCTCGTGGAAATGGCACGTCAAAATTTAGTAGCGAGTCGAGATGTGTAACAGAAACAGGAATATTGATGTATTTCCTGAAAGCTCTTTGCATTATATGGTATGTGTTATTTTATATACTAAGATAAAATATCAAAATTTTTAATGCTTTTCGGGATTTTTTTTTCCTGTATCCTGTAAAACCTTATACACTTTATACTCTATAGAATAACTGTTTTTAGCATGTGGAATGTAGTCTCGTGGAAATTAATAGCACATCGAAATTATGTGCCGATTCGAGAAGTTTAACAGAAACAAAAATGATAATATATTTCTATGAAATTTTTGTATTATATGATGGTTGTTATAACATAATATTTATACATCATAATTTTTGCTGAGAGAATAGATAATAATGCAATTAAAATTTGTATGTGTTTCTGCAAAACTCATTTTATGACATAATGAAGAGGGCAGAAAGTTTTTCTGTGCCTTAAATACATATCCAAAATTTGTCACTATCACAGACGTTGTGATAAAATAGTAAATGATAATATAGTCAATAGTGTTTGTTGCACTCTATAGTGCATACAAGAGTAAAAATACGGTGATGGCTTCTAATATACGATATATTTCTGTATAAACAATATTCTCAGATTTTGTCGCGATATTTAGCAAAGTTTGAGCTCAAAAAAGACAATCAGGCAGACGGTCATTTTTACCATATTTAGATTTTTTTATAAGTAATTATTTCTATTGAAAATATTTCTATGTAGATCAGTTTTAAAGAATACACAAACAATTAAGGTTATAAATTAAAATCCCTATCCAAAGAAGTTAACCAGTATTATTTTTTTTTTTTTTAAGTGTCCTTGTATTTTAATTTTCCCAGTGAATTATTTTATAACCAAAACCCATAAAAATACTCAACTTTTAAAGTTTTTATTATTATTATTATTATTATTATTAAAGCATGAGCCCCATTTGCAAGATATTGTGTTTAACAAATGTTCGAAATTATGTCTTGAGCTTCTTCATTGAGCTCAGATGTCAATTAAAACTTAATGCGCAATATAAATTAATAGTTCACAGTGAGGCGTTTATTGAGGCGATATTTACACCTTACAGATATCGTGAGAAACAGTCAAAGAAAATTGTGCTATAGTTTAGCAAAAGACAAGCTTTTACAAGAATAGAAGTTACTTAATTTTTCTTTAATTCTCGTCGGCTTAGTCCAGATATACATTTTTTAGAATATTCAATTAATTGACCATACTGTAATGCGTTCGTACACTGAACCCCCCCCCTTTTTTTTTTTTTTTCTTTTATGTGTTTGTGTAATAAAGACATATTGTTGCTTTTATTCAGCATATATTCTTGAACTATAGCTCTTTTGTTAAAAGTTGGATAATGAATGTTAACAAAATATTAATTAGCTTCAAATTGGTTATAAAAATATTTATTTTTCATGTAAGTTGTTTTATTTATACTGGAGTATATGTAAAAATACAAATAGTATACAAGTGGTGTACATTAAACAATACATATTTATAAAAATCTCATACACTAATCCATAGTACTACAAAAAACAAAAATTATTTAGAAGTCTCCATATATAAATTTATAATAAATTAATACAAACACACATACACACACGCAAAAGAAAAAAATAATAACACCATCTGAAAAGGGAAAAGTAAAAATTATGTTGATGATATTATATATTTTTGAGATTATGCCACAGTTAAAAACAATGCCCATCATATGAATGAAAGAAACAGAAAAGAACAAAATAAATATACATCTGTCTTCATCGGTGGTAAAGAGGGAAATCTGCTCCTATAATTAAGAAAAGGGAAAACTAAATCATTGAACACATTCACATAAACAAAATAAAATATTATCAGATATTTTCTATAGTTACTATGCGTTTCTAAAAGTTAATAACTTTTGATTTATTGGGTAAATGTAATAGTATTCATTGGCAATGTTTCAAATCCTTAAACTAAAAGTTACTACCAGCAACAACTTACAAAAATGTTTATGTAAGTAACTGGCAACGCTGAATAAACATTTAAAATACAATCACAGTCAAAATAATAATAATAATAATAATAAAAGATGTGATTTTAAAAATTAGTAACTTTTGATTTACTAGAAGCACTCTAAAACACTCAGTTGTAGATTTTCCAAGAAATGAGAAGCCTTCAAATAGAGATTTAAAAAAAAAAAAAAAAAAAAAAAAAAAAAAAATGTGTCGTCAAAAACCACATGTCTTCCATTACCCATTATTACACGTATTATATGCCCTTTTTGGAGATTATGATGGTCAGAAGATGTAAAATTGACCTAAAAAATTAGATACCTATCAATTTTCCTCTAAAAGAAACCTCATATATGCGTAAAGATATATAAAACATGGTTTACACAGTGAGTTAAAAAAAAAAAAAAAAAAAAAAAAAAAATCAATAGACCCATTTTGTGAAACACCTATTTTAGAGGTCTAAAACTAACATACCTAATCAGAATAGGTAATATGACTGTTAATTTCTTTATAATTACAACGTAAAACATACGAAAGGATATCTGAAAAGGGGTTTATGTAGCAATTTTCAAGAAAACCGTTAGAGCCGTTTTTGAGATAAGTACCTACTTTCACAAAAAGTTAGCATACACGATTATTGACAGGAAAATAACAATTACATACGAAATGATATCTAAAAGAAAGTCAATACGGTGAGTTTGAAAAAAACTCCGTACAGCCGTTTTTAAAGGAACTCACTAGCGAGACCTGAAATTGGTCTACTTATACAAGACGCCTATCAATTTTCCTGAACCAACTAACTACTACATACGAAAGGACATTTAATAGGGTGTTTTATATAGTAAATTTGAAGTAAATCGTTAGAGACGATTTTGAGATTTACTGTTCTATTTCTGGTTTCATATGTTCCACTTTCAATTTTCCAATTTTCAACAAAATGTTTAAAAAAAAAAAAAATTAATGTGTACACCAATCTTAACTCAATTCTAAAATTTTGTCGTTCTATCTTTATTAGTTTCAGAGATATGATTATTAGACGACTCCCCACACACATACAGGCACAGGCCTATTGCTAAAAATCACTTTTTGAGAGTCAAGGTACCTTAAAACATGTAAATCAGGTCCCCGTCGGGAATCTACCGTTGAAAAGTTAGCAATAAATTTAATTTGCAGGAAACCTTTTTTTTTCCCTTTAAACTATTTTAAAAGTGGGCTTTTACGTCTTTATAATGCAAAGTCATATGATGATATAAATATCGTAACTCAAATATTTTAAAGTAGTGCTTTATTTAATGTAAATTTAAATTACTACTGACAAGCTACAAAAATCAGAAAGTAACCAGAAAAGTTTTATAATCATTTAATTACAAAAACAACCGGAAAAATTATAAAGACATAACAGAAATATTTGTAACGCAAATCGATCTAAATTTCATATTCATATATTTCACACACAGAAATCTATTATATCATATTTTCCTTGCCTGATATATTTCAATTTCGGAAATTAAATAAATAAATATATATATATGTGTGTGTGTGTGTGTGTGTATTCGTTATAAATTATCATTGTTTATAAAATTTTAAAAAATGTATATTTTTCTGCTAAAGTAGCATTAATTTTTCATTAGAGTTGTTATATAGTAATAGAGAACTTAAACTTGCAGAGAAAGTTTAATTACGTGCATACTTTGTAAATTATCTGAAATAATTTAGGATTCAAAAATACCATTATTTTAGCAGATATATAATATTATATTTCATTTTCAAGAAATAAAATTCATGCTTTATATCTAAAATATCATACTTATTTAATATATGGCCTTTCGTGAGACAACTTGATTTTAACGGTAATTTAATTGCCAGTCAGGTATGGAATTAAAACCAAATCATTGTTAATGCTTTTAATGACAACATATATATTCATATATAAACGTCATATATATATATATATATATACAAATTAATAATTTTTTAAAACGTAGTAAAAGCCGAGCAACATAAGATTTAAGACCCCTGAAACCACAAAGACCAATAAGAGTAAAATGTCATCAAATTAAATTTAACTGTGAAACATTTTTGTTAATTAATGAAACAATTACTTTTACTTTTTAATAATTGAAGCAATAAATTTCACTTTTTTTTTTTTTTATGTGTGTCTGTATGTATGTGTGTGTGTCAGACAAATTTTGTGGAAACTGTATCTTAGGGGCTACTGCACAGAATTTCATACAAATTGGTATGTAGTTACACATTGACATAAATTAGTGCCTATCAATTTTTGGTAAAAATTGTCCAACAGCTAGCGTTGCCATCCCGCTTTTCTAAATTTTTAACATGGGGGTATAGAACAAAATTTTGTATAAATGTGCATAAAGAGAATTATTCTTTAAGAATCAGTATGAAATTTAAAATAATTATTTATAATAGAGACAGTCAACTGGGGAAAAAAAACTGTATATGTAGGAGCCTTGGCTCCTCCCTTGGGGGGGGGGGGGAGTCCTCCCTCGAGTGGAGTAAATTTTCTTGATGGGTATCTTTCAAAAGAGCTCGCCAATACCTTTAAAACGAATAGTTGAACCATCAATCTACGATAATTTTTTTTTTTTTTTCCATTTTTAACATTTTATTTTTAATTTTAATTTTTAATGTAATATTGAAAATAAATATATATATAGTGACTTATATATATGTAGTGTTATACTACTTCTCTAATATGGAAATCATCTGCATTATCATGGAAGATAATTTTTTTAAATAATAATTTTAATAAATTACTTTTACTGAGTGAATTTGTATAAGAAAATATAGAATAAACTCTTCTGTTGGCCACAACATACTAGTTTTTCAGTTATAAGAGTAGCTTAGAATAGTGAAAAAAAAACTTTTCAAGGAAGACCTTTTTAACTGTTGAGCACCACTGTACGATTTCGTTTGCTAAAGGCTATAAAATCAAATTTCTATGGGGCTCCCGATCGCACATTAAAATAATTAAATTTAAATATGAGGAAAAATGGGGAAAAACTATTTAGTTCGAAAAATCAAATAATCAACCAAAATAAAAACAAACAGTTCTCCCAGGAGGAAGCATGTCCTGCCACATGGATTACAACAAGTAAAGTAAATCAAAGGTTTAGTTGTTCATAGCATACGAAATACGAAAAAGCAGGGGGTAGAAATTGAGAAAATTAAGTCACTGGTCCTGCGGACCAGTAATTTTAAAGTTTCACTTGCCCGTATATACTTTGACTGGTCCATTCACCCCTTCTCTTACATTTTTAAATTCAAAAATTTATAAAACTCTGTTTTACTCAAACTTTGCTTATTTGTTTATAAATTTGCAGGGCAAACGTGATAATTATTTTTTGGTAAATTATTTAAAAGATACAAATAAAGTTATAAATCAAAAATTTATGTTTTAATAAACGAGTTAAATGTTACATATTAACCATTAAGAATTAAATGTTAAAAATAAATAAATAAATAAATAAATAAATAAAAGTTATTAAAATAAAATTAAATGAAAAATAAGTGATATTGATAATCATAATGAAGTACACTTACTATTGTCATAACATACTTTTCTGTGATAGATTTATGGAAAATTTTGAAGAAAAATAGAAAAAAAAAGTACATATAATTTGAAAAGCTTCACTGATCCGATGGACCACTAGAATTTATATTTTTCTGATCTGTTGAATATTTTTGTGGTCCTGGACCAACGGACCACTGCTAATTTCGAGCACTTTATATTAAGGGAAAGTAGGGGGATATGGAATACAATTTGTATTTGAATTTACCATAATAAACTAAAGTATTTTGGATGACTGTAGATTCGACTACTGTAAAATTTCAAGTGTTGTGAATGTGTTTTAATGGATTTATATTACAACAAATAGAGTTTGCATGCAACATTTTTACTTAAGAAAAGAAAAAAAGTTCTTTTCGGGTAATATGAACCAAGCGGGAAATATGGAATAGTTATGAAGGGAAAACTATATATCATATAATCAATATGCTATTAATCAATATTTTCAAAAATAAATTGTTTATAGTATTTTTTACAAATAATAGCATATATATATACGAATTACAACCCAGTGTGTTTTCTTTAAACGTTTGCTAATCATGAAAGAAAAAAAAATAATAATAATAACGTTGTGATCCAAAAAATGAATCAAATGTTTTAAGTATCAATAATAGGAAATCAACTAAAGTCTAAAATAATCAAAGCTATAAATAAAAAATACACCTAATTTACCAAGATTCAAGTCAATGTATTTTAGTATGATAAGCATCGAAGATTTGCACTTGGTGTCTTCATGTTCTTTTTCAAATTCATTATAAAAATGTGTATTATACCACGGTAAAAATATGTTTATCTATATTTTCAAACATTGCATAACAGGAAACCAAGAATCACATAAAGAACTTGAAAGAACCTGAATAAAGTTTTCTGAAAACATTAAGTATATATATAAATTCGATTTATAAAAGGTATATTATTGAAAATAATTTGACAGAATTACATTTAGTGTTTTTAACAGTTTCTTAACAGTGAAAATTTCTTTTATTAACTCCACTTCCATGGTACATTTTATGGTAACTAATGGAAAAAACTTCCCAAGTGATGGTCAGGATATCGTTAATTGACAATGTTTCACTTTGGTCAAGCTTAATTTTGACTTTTTCGACCATTTATGGCACCACTGTATTTTAACTTGAAAGAACTGTATAGTTTTCTGTGTTGTCTATTTTTATCAAAATCGTAGACATTAGGTAATTTCTTGAATATAGGTATAGCTACATCTTACAGATTACTGTCTTTTAGTATATACTAAGTATTATCATTTAATAAATTATGATGTAATATTTAATAACACTCTATTTACTTCTTATAATGCACATGCAGATAATTGATTTTGACCTCTCATCTTTTCCTTAACAATACAAAAATTTGTATTCATATGTAAATAATTTAATAAGTCAATTTATAGGCGTAATAAATTATTCCCAAGTCTTTAAGTTCAAGTATAGCCTTGGTAAAGCTACTGTTTATAAATATTCTTTAGAAGGACACGTTATTCTTTAAAAAATGATACGCATGCGGTAACTATTGAAAAAATATAAATGTATGCAGGGAAACGCTTTTAAGCAAAATCGAAATAATTGTTATCTAGCATAGTTCTTAATATTCTTGTTTATATAAATCATACCAACTGCTGGTAAGCTCTATCTTGGGAGAAAAAATAAAATAAAAGGTACATTGAAAAATTTTTGCTTTGTAGTATGTTTTCTAGAATGACAGAGTTTTTATACGATACAATGTTCTGGAAACATACGACTGGGGGCACATACTGAATGGCACATAATTTAAACACAGCGGTATATTTCCTTTGATACAAGTTCGAAAAAGAATACCGCTGAGAAAGAGAATGGAAGCTGTGAAAATGGCACTATAGAATCTTCTGGTTTCGAGAAATAGCAGACGACTTTGCTTGTTCGAAAGAGTAATAACCGTTACGCAAGAATAAAGTTATACAACTCGAATATGGCTGGATGGCCATTCAGATTTGTGTAAATTATAATATAGAGTTCTCGTCTAACAAAGGATAACAAATTTTGTTAATATTAAACTATGCATTTTAATTAAAATCTATGGAAACCTCTAAAGACCTGAGATAGAATTTTTCAGGTCTCACTAAAGTCAGAATTTAACTATGCACTGTTAAAAATGAAGTGCTCAAAAAAGAGTAAATGGTCATACTCATTTCGAAATATGTAATTTTGTTTCAAACTAGTTGGCATAGGTGGACTCTGCTCAGTTCCCCATCACATTTCTGTTCTCATAAATTTCTAGTGCGAGACATTATAATCATGTTAAAAGAAATGAATTTGACCAAACGCTTGATACAGTGACAGAACGAAATCCCCGCCTAATAGGCTATCCACCGTTAACTTCGATATATATATCTTATTCTAATCTATTAATTTATTTTATCAGGGCCAATTCCGTTGTTTAGTTTTCCTGCTACTATTTCCAATGCAATAATCCTCAAAATTCATATTTATACGAAAAATATACAATATCACCATGTTGATAAAATCGTAAATTACGAATAATTAGCGAAATTTTCCTATTAGAATATTTGTATTCAATCATGTTCAAACAAATATCATAAATGTAATTTTGAAGTTGTCTAATGTATTTAGGATCCTCAAAATGGAAGTTTATGCTCAATTTTGCCTTATTCTGACGTGTTAAGTAAATCGTAAATTCCGAAAAACTTACGAATTTTTTAAATTGGAAAAGTCATAGTCTATGATATTCATGCCAGTATCCTAAATAATATTTCGAAAGTGGTTTGACATCTTTACGATGAAAATATCCCTCAAGATTGACGTTTATGTGAAATTTTGCTCTATTCTTCCATGTTAAGAAATTTGTAAATTTCCAATAACTTTTTATATTCGAAATTTTTATATTGGAAAATTCATAATAATTAATATTCTGCCAGTGTCCTAAATAATATTTCAAAAGTAGTCTGACATCTTTACGATGAAAATATCTCTCAAAATTGACGTTTATGTGAAATTTTGCCCTATACTGACCTGTTAAGAAATTCGTAAGTTTCCAATAACTTGCGAAATTTTCAAAGTAGCATATTTATAGTTACTGATGTTCATTCCGGCATCAAAACTGATATTTTAAAACTGGTCTGACATTTTTACAGTAAAAAGTTTCCATTTAATGCACGTTTAAGTGAATTTTTGTCCTCTTCTTCCATGTTAAGAAAATCGTAAATTTCTAATAACTTACGAAGTTTTTTAATTCGAATGTTGCAAATGAATAGGGTTCTTGCCAGTATCGAAAGTAATATTCTAAAATTGATCTGACCTCTCTGCGATCATTTGTTCGTGAGATATCGTGTAAACAGACTACTAACAAACTAGCGGACTAACCCACTAACAGACACCCTACAGACAGACACCATACAAATTTTGTCATTTTCGGATTCCTCACACCTGAAAACGTGTAAAAAAGTTTAAAAACCAAAGTCGAAAATTTTCACGATTACCTAAGTTCTCCATACCTATAGTATGATGGGAAACTAAAAGGAAAACATGCTTGTCTCATTTATGAAATATATCACATGTTTTCAAATTAATATCTGTTTACTTCATAATTTGTTATAAATATGCTGAACTTAAATAAGTTGTTTAATAGAATTTCTACAAATTTAAACAGAAAGAGTTTTAAACACAAAAATTATTCTTTGAAATCTCCAAAGCTATATTTAGTGCCAGCTTCATGCCGAAGAATACATCAGTGAGAAATTATATTTGAGATATTGGGATTCACGATGATCGATGCCAATTTCTAAGCATAATAATATACTCAGCACTAACTACATGGTTTGTTTTTAAATTTGAGTATATTTGCCTCGTAGCTATTTTGATCATGCGAAATACTAAAATTTGGCACAATTTTACTCATTTTTGAGTACTTTTGCTCCTTTATTTTATTTTATTTTATTTATTTATTTATTTTATTTTATTTTTATTTTTATTTATTTATTTATTTATTTATTTATTTTATTTATTTTTTTTTTTTTTTTTTTTGAGTGTGGGTTCAAAGTTTTTCAAATGTTTTGCATGAAAGTTTAATCAAGAGTCGTTATTTAATGTGTACGTTTTATGCGTTTGCGCAGATGTTGAATTTTACCAAAAGATGGAGGTGGTGGGGGTGGTGGTATGGGAATTAAAGTCAATTATCTGTGATATGAATGCCTTCCATGGGTAGTTTTTCTAAGGGGGCTTATACCGTGTTCATGCAAGTTTCTGGGAAAATCATGGGAACTCCAGACGATTATTAAGATGAATGTGTTTTAGGTTTGAACTCAGCACCTCTTGTCAACCAGCCAAGAGAGCAGAAACCCATAGCCACTAATGCGGTATTTATTTATTTATTAGGACGGAGAACTATTAGTCTCAATCTACGGATAAAACGTTGTCGCCAGTTTTACGATGGTTGGACACTTATTGAAATCGAAAATTTATCGAAAATATAATTGAATAGTTTGAAAGCGATGTTATAACTAAAAAATAAATAAACTAATAGTCCTCCGTACCAAACTAAATTCTGCTTTTGCCAAAATTTCACCATTTTTTTTTTTCCCCTGAAAGAAAAAGAAAAAAAAGAAAATTAATTATAATCAGTATCAAAACTTACAGTATCAAAAGAGATAAAAAAAGACTTTTTTTAGACAAAAATACATAATTTATTTTAATTTTTAATTGTTTCCAAAATAGTTTACGAGTTGATTTAAAACTTTTTTGAAATGAAAAGAAATTCACGCGTAAATATTAAAATTGATATAAAACTTCGTGAAAAATTAAACTTGCAGAGTAAAATTGACGTCATTATAGCCTTAAAGGTGTTTTTTTTTTTTTTTTTAAGAATGGGGGGGTTATATGATACAGCAAACAAGATTAAATTCCTTTCTGTAATCAAACTACCAATATGCAAATAATTTTAAAGCAGTTAATATTAATAATACAGTCTCAAAATTTATAGTAAATTTCCTATCAATTAATTAGGTTTTATTTATGGAACATCGATAAAACCCAAACACTATTATCCTAAATTAAATTCTGATGATTTGAATAGAATGAATAATCATATTTTGACTTTAATAAAATTATACAATTGTAATAATAATTTTCAAAATCAGAAAAATATGCACAGAGCAAATAAATTAAGCTGATTTATTATGACATTTAGAAATACTGACAAATAATCAAAAATTAATATCAAACTGTTTTTGAATTAGTTTTAAATAAAAGTATAATTTTAAATTTTGAGAAACGATAGAATGAGATTCATGGAAAACACAAATTAATAAATAAATATCTTAAACTATTCTATTAATACAATCATTCATTAATGCAAAATATTTGACATATTACAATTTTATAACGTTATTTTCTTTTCTTTTACATTGTTTTTGCATTTGGTTTTACATTGTTTTCTTATTCTTTTCATGTATACATTATATTTTATTAGTACGAGAGAACTATTTTATTTAAGCATCAAAAAACCTTCGCCACCTTGTGAGGTAGTAGTATATTAGCGTAATGCTACAATTAAAATTCACACTTTAAGAGTAACACATGAATACGAAGGTTTTAGGATTCAGTTGTCTAGAAGAGTTAGTTCTTATGGCAAACTAAATTGTAATCTGCGATATGCTAATTTTATAAAGTATTTTGGAAATTGATGGATATAAAAGGAGAAGGAAGATTGCTTCTGAGTTAGTTGGAGAGAGAGAGAGGATGGTAGTAAGTTAGTTGGAGAGAGGAAGGTAGCCGATTAGAAGGTAGGCTGTTGAGTTAGCCGCTTAAAGTAGTGTATTAGATGATGGTTGTCGAGTAGTACCGTGATATAGGGAATCCTCCCGAGTACGAAAGACTAGTAGCAGCAGTGAGAGCTAATGAATTTAAATAAAGTAGTTGAGAGTAATTGTGGTTATCTAGTGATAGTTAAAGTAATTGTGAAGGCTGCCCATTTAAACTTATAAAGATATTAAATATAATTAAAGTCCAACGCCCACCTTTTTCTGTTAAGCTCAAATAAAAGCTCGTTTATTTTACAAACCTGACTTTGTCTTCTCTTCATAGTTTACTTAAGTGTTTCAGCTTCAATTTTAAGTTAAATGAGCATGACGACGACATTTCGTTCGTCACAACCTTTCCCTGTAAATCACCTAGAATGTAACAGGATCAAGATGTTCGGCAACGTCCAGTAAAAAAAAAAAAAGAAAAAAAAAAAAAAACTCTATAAAATTAAACTTTGTTTTGTTCGTTTTTTTCTGTTTATTATTATTATTATTATTATTATTATTATTATTATATATGTAATATATATATATATATATATATATATATATATGTATATTTTTAATATAATTTTTCGCAAAACTGTATGCAGGGAATAAATTTATCTGTAAAAACACACTTTTGAAGAGTATTTGATAGTAAAATTGTGATTCTACAAGGTTTATTGTTCCTATGGCAACGTAAAACATTTGATATATATATTTTTTATTTTTTTTCTTTCGTATGCATGTGTAAATCTATTACAGTACCAAAATCATCAAACTTTAATTTTTAAATTCCCTTTTCTGTGTGTGAATGTCTATTTTTATTATTATTATTGTTATTAACACCAGTATTTTTTTTTATAAATATAGTTATATAAAAATAATCAAAAATTCATATATAGTCAGCCTCATGACATATGCATCAGTTCGTGTAAAGCTGTCGACAAGACGGTGTAATTATAATGCATAAAAAAAAAACATACTCGCTGTACCATCCAAAATATGAAAAACAATTTTAAATATTCTTTATCTAAGGCATCGCCTAGTTTTTTTTTTTTTTTTTTAGTTCCCCATCGTACTATAGGTATGGGGAACTTAGGTAATCGTGAAAATTTTCTACCTCAGTTTTTTTTTTTACTCTTTTACACGTTTTCAGGTGTGAGGAAACCAAAAATGGCAATATTTATATGGTGACCGTCTGTAGGGTGTCTGTTAGTTTATTAGTTCGTTAGTGTGTTAGTATGTTAGTCTGTGTAGACGATATCTCAAGAACAAATTGTCGCAGAGAAGTCAGATCAGTTTTAAAATATTACTTTTGACACTGGCAAGAACCCTAATCATTTGCAACATTCGAATTAAAAAAACTTCTTAAGTTATTAGAAACTTACGATATTCTTAACATAGGAGAATAGAGCAAAATTTCACTTAAACGTGCATTAAATGGACATTTTTACTGTAAAAATGTCAGAAAAGTTTTAAAATATCAGTTTTGATGCCGAAATGAACATCAGTTACTATAAATATGCTACTGTGAAAATTTTACAGGTTATTGGAAATTTACGAATTTCTTAACATGATAGACTAGGGCAAAATTTCACATAAATGTCAATTTTGAGGGATATTTTCATCGTAAAGATGTCAGACCATTATTCAAATATTATTTTGGATAGTGGCAGGAATATCATTGATTATGAATTTTCCAATATAAAAATTTCGTAAGTTATTGGAAATTTACGAATTTCTTAACATGGCAAAATAGGGCAAAATTTCACATAAACGTCAATCTTGAGGGACATTTTCATCGTAAAGATATCAGACCCCTTTTCAAATATTATTTTGGATACTGGCATGAATATCATAGACTATGACTTTTCCAATTTAAAAAATTCGTAAGTTATTTGGAATTTACGATTTACTTAAAATGGTAAAATAGGGCAAAATTGAGCATAAACGTCCATTTTGAGGACCCTAAATATATCAGGCAACTTCAAAATAACATTTATGATACTTGTTTGAGCATCATTGACTACAAATATTCTAATAGGAAAATTTCGTAAGTTATTCGTAATTTAAGATTTTGTCAACATAGCAAAATTGAAAATTTTCCATATAAATATGCATTTTGAGGATTATTGCATTGGAAATAGTAGCATGAAAACTAAACTACGGAATTGACCCTGATAAAATAAATTAATAAATTAGAATAAGATAAATATATCGAAGTGAACGGTGCATAGCCTATTAGGAGGGGATTTCATTCTGTCACTTTGTCAAGCGTTTGGTCAAATTCATTTCTCTTAGCATGATAATCCTGTTAAGAGAATGTCCCGTACTAGAAATTTATGAGAACATAAATATGGTAGGGCACTGAGCAGAGTCCACCTATGCCAACTAGTTCTTTTAATTATATGCTGATTTTATTCCAAGAAAATGATAATATCCAGTATATCGACTTTTTAATTTTATTTTCTTTAAATGCATGGTTATTAATACATTTTTACAAAGCACATGGTTTTATACCGATCAGTTTGTTTTCGATAACGTTAAAAGAATTAGTTATTTAATAAATTGTATAGAATTTTTTTTAAAAATTATTCACAGGGTTTTTCCCCCCCAAGAATGAAGAAAAAAGATTATTTAAATATATAAAAAGGTATTTTAAAATATCTCACTAAAAAACCCGAAATTCCATGTGAAGATAAAAATTATATTAGGGTAAAAGAATCAGTTGTGGACATTATAGGGGAGACCGGGGCACAGTGGTACTAGTTGGTACTAGTTGCATGGTACTAGTCGTATGCAACCTAAAAACCACATGGGAAATAGTAAGGTAACCATTTTCAGCAGTTTTTTGTTTTTATGTTTTGTGCTTCTCAAAGTAATTTTTCCACATTGAAGTTTTCAAAATTTTATGAAGATTGAATTAGTGACTATAAATACTATATAACTGTTAAAGGAAGGCAAGATATTGCTGTTTTTAAATTCCTAAAAATTTTTAGCATATTTATAGTCTGTATATTATTTTATTATTTTTATTTGTTTTACCCTGGCACGGGGCACAGTGGACCGCCTTCCAATGAGAAGTACAAATTAGGTTTAATACTTATATTTGTTTTAGTTAAATTTATATATACAAACATAATGTAAAGTATTAATATCTCAAAGTAATAAATGTGTTAATGTTAAAATAAATAAAATGAATAATAAATTTCTGAAAAGGATAAATATTTGAATAGTAATATAATATCTATTAATATCTAAATTTAATAACGATTTGAAATATATTGCATTAATAAAAGAAAAGATAATATCTAATTTAATAAATAGTAGGAAAAATTTATTATTATTGCTGTTTTTAGAGATCACGTGTGAACAGCAAAAGAAGCAGCTTAATACGTTTTAGTCAAATTTATCCTACAAATGTAAATTAATTATAGTATCTCAAAATAATTTTTAAAAAATATTAAATATTTGAATAGTTGTATAATATTTATTAATATCTGAATTTAAAAGAAACATTAAAAAGAATTTATATAATATTAATAAAAGAATAAAAAACAATTATCTATTTTAACTTAATGAATTTTCTTACTGAGATTTGATTTTTCATTTGTTTATTTTAATTTAATTTAGTTTAGATTGTTTCATGAAAATGCTTGAATTATGTTATTTAGACTAGAATAGTATAAAAAACTAATTTTAGAGGGGGGGGGAAGTAATTTATATTAATTTAATACAAACAAAAGAGGCTGGTCCACTGTACCCCGGTCATGGGGTACAGTGGTGCACTTTGCTTTTCTAGTTTTTGTGAAAAAAAAATTAAGAGCATAAAAGTGGTCCACTGTGCCCCGGTCTCCCCTACCTGTTGTGGATACTTTTAAATTTAAATTCTAAAAACAAGTTGTCGAGCAACATTCAAGCAATGTTCGCGGTTGATGTTACAATCCTCTACTATAAATATCTTGAACTTCCAATATTTCAAGTCTTCAATTTTAGGAACAAAAAAATTTAACTGAAGAAAATTTCACTCTCTTAATTTCTCAATTTATCTTTATCTTCTTTTTTTTTTTTTTTTTTTTTTTTTTTTACTTTTTCAAGCATACAGTTGTAAAGAAAGTACTGTAATCATGACAAAAATCCGACTTCGCGATTTTGGTGTTTCTACACGTTTTGAGATACAAGTGTTAATTTTTGCTATTTTTTACGGTGATACATCTATGTATGTGTGTAGTGTGAGTGAACAAGATGGTGTCAAAACGCTTTGTTCGAAGGAACTGAAAATTAGTACATATTAACATATGTCCCCCCTAACACAAACTGTATACATCGTGGAGAATCTAATACCTTTTTTTTTTTTTTTTTTTAACAGAAACACGTTGAAAAAACTTTTATTATTATTGTGTATGGCTCAAATTATTTAAAATGTGATAGCGTCTAAACGCCTTATTCGATTGAGCTGAAAATTTATACACATGTTATATATCACCGCCGCACGAACTATATAGATTTTGGTGAATCTAGCACAGATAATGTTTTACAGAGACACAAAAAAAATTTCTGTATCATTATTGCTTATAGGCTCATACTTTGTAAAGTGTGATAGCGTCTTAACGCCTCGATTGAGCTTAAAAATTCATACACATGTTATAGGTCACCGTCGCACAAACTGTATGGATTTTGGTGAATGTATCACTTATAGATTTTTACATAGACGCAACCAAAAAATTATTATCATTATGACGTATAGGATCAAAATATTTAAAGTGCAATAATGTTAAATTAAACAACAGACTATTTAGGAAAAATTCTCAAAAAAAACTTTTATAAATTTTTTTTTATGCTTATTTTAGGACTTCTCTTATTTCAGTTTATTTAAACAACCTTTAATTGCTTAATGTTCGGAAAGTCGAGTATAGTCACTCCAGATTTTTCAAATATGGAAATAAATTTTGTTTGCTTTATCTCTGCTTATTTGTAATTCATTTCTAGTACCCATTGTTCTATATGACTGAAATAAGTATGCAGAATCGTTTTTCGGACTAATTTTTAAATTTGTATTAACACATATTTTTATGGGTGTCCTGTACATCACTGGTACGGTTTCCCTAATATTTTTTTAAGTTATGTATGAAGTAATATATATATATATATATATTCTTCTTTAAATGCATGAGAAACTAGCATTATAAAATATACTTACACGTTAGAATAAATCATTTTGATGTTTTCTTCAAAACGTCGTCCAAAATATTCACTCCGTTTGCCAATTTCTCCAGCATTTGATTTTTTAAAAGATTTTTTTCTAATACTCTTGATCCACTGACAGTGGTTGATATAGTATTAGCACCATTTGGAATATTTAAGGATGTATAAAGTAAAGCAAATAATGGTCCCATAAGAACTGCTAAGCCAAATGCAGATGCAATACCTAAGCCTAAAGTGAAAAATTATTTTTAATATAAAAGAATAAATATATACAATGTAACATATAATCACAAGCTTACTTTCTCTATTTCGTCCTTTTTATTTTCGTTTTTTTTTTTTTTATATAAAATATAATGTAAAATATTTAATTGAACTAAATAGATATAGAAAAGTGTATTTAAATTAACATTAAAAGCGTCAAAATAAAACTAAAATTGATATACCGCAGTTTCGGTAGCTAATTAAAGCATTAAACATACCATCGTCTATACAGAATAGCAAGACGGATTATTACTTCTAAATATAACTGGGAAGCGGATTCTAGCCTTGAGATAACAGCCAATAGAATTATGGGGATTGCGAGAAAATCAGCCAACAGGAAATTGTAAAATACAGAGCTATGAAAATAGACGGTAAAAATAATTCAAAGATGAATTTTATATTATATTTCTAACAGTAAGACAGAAGAGGTACGGTAAAATCGCAATTAATGATATTTTTATGATTCTTATAAATATGGAAAGCTTCAAGAAAAACAAGTTCGTGCAAATATTTTCATCTGCAGATAATTTTAGATGAATTAAAGTTAAAAGTATGATTACTCTCTCAAAAATATTTAGCAATGGCCGATTTGTTAATTTCCTGTCTCTAAATATAACTCACATGTATTACATTCTGAATATAACTCACATGTGACAGCATGTGAGTTTGCGTTTTGTTAAACTAATATAAGTTAGTCCACACTGATAAAAGATTCCATAGATATTCCAAAAGCAAGAGATATAAATTCCAATAAGATCTTTCAAACCTTTATCTGCCGCATTATGAAAAAGACAAAAAAAAAAAATATTATTTGAAGCACATTCTTTTAGTCAGGTAAGAGGGTTTTTTTTTTTTTTTTTTTTTTTTTTTAAGATATATCTAATAACATTTATTCATATCACCTCTGCATAATAATTAATGAGGATTTTGTGAGGTAGTATTTTAATATACCACTGGTACAGTCGGCAACAAAAGTCTCCGAACACTAGCAAAAATTCCTATGTAAAAAAAGTACACTTAATACAGTTTTGTTAAATAAATTTTTATTGAATCCTGTTTTTAGACTGACTAAGAACAGGATTCGGAAGGCTTTATTTAACAAAACCGTATTAAGTGTACTTTTTTTATAGAGGAACTTTTGCTAGAGTGTTCGGAGACTTTTGTTACCGACTGTACATAGCGATCGAAGAAGGAAGTTAGACCTTAAAAGAGTATATAATTTTTATTTTCGTTATATTTTTTCTAAGACTGACTAGAGATTCTTGCTATAATATTAGAAATAATTATAATACCCGTGAAGATAGTGAAATACACTGTAAAAAATTTCTGTAAAATTAAAGCACTTTTTTAACATAAATACAGCATAGTTTGCTGTATATTTTTACAGCTAGTTCTGTAAAAATAATTGAAGGTTGGTTACTTCACATTGTGCTGTAAATCGGTATCAAAATTTTTCCAGAAGTCTTTTTGTGCGTATGACATGATTTATCAACCAATCAGTGCTGATGCTGACTTTATTTGTTTCTGTAAAGAAAAGTCACTGTACGCCCAAAGGCGCAATTGGCAAAGTGCTGGCCTCTAGAACAGGAGATTGTGAGTTCGAATCCCGGGCTTCCCCATACCACTTGCTTCACACACAAAAAATAAATAAAGTAAATTATATGTGTAAAAAAATAAATAAGTTGATTAATGATGTGGATTTCTCCCTGCACCCATGTGTAATAATTGCAGGAAACATTTTTAAAGTATACTGTGAAAATTACAGCACACATGAGTAAAAATCAGCAAATTTATTTTATTGCACATTGTAAAAATACAGCACAGTGAGTAGGCAATACTTTTACCAGCACACTGTGCTGTAATCTACTACCGAAAACTTTTACAGTGTATGGCAAGCAAAAACAGCGAAAGCACGCTATAAAATCCTGTCTGGAACAAAAACGGCTACATGTAGCGTTTAGGCTCATGTAATGAGATTAAAGTGAGGTATATAGGTTCTATTTTGCACATTCCTTTGACATTTCTTTGATAAATTCAATTTTATGCTCTTTTTAAACTAGCGGTGGATAAAGGATTAATACACAAAAGGACAGTTTATTCCAGGGAAAGAAAATTATTTTGAAGTCGTAGAACTATAGCGATGGAGAAATTAGATTTAAGGAATTTATTTTACGCTTTATTCCTAAGACATTACAATTTTATCACTCACCTATAAGAAACAGAGCCATCTCTTCCAGCCCAAGGCCCCGATACGTCTGGATTTCATTTCTACCTTGCTTTTGTTCGGAGGCAAGGGTAGCTCCCATGAGTATCAGAAGTGGAAAGATACCATAAGTAGAAAACATTGTTGCAGTAGGCTAAAAAATATTCTTACATTAATATATCATTTTCCATTACATTAATAAATATTATTCCATCACATTAGCATACCATATATAATTACATCATTATTTCCTCATACTGAGGCTGCACATTGGTCAGATTTTTCTTCCTCCCCATTTTTTTTTTTTTTTTTTTTTTTTTTTTTTTTTTTTTAATGGGATTTTTATTGCTTTGTATTATAAGAATATCTCATTCAAAAATGGAATTTCTCGAATTTATTTATTTATTTATTTATTTAAGTTTTGCTCTTTGGACATGTTGCTTTTTATCTTATATGTACAGCAAGAATTTCATAAAATAAATAAATAAATAAGTATTTCATTCCTCTATGTAAACTCAAGGCTCTAATTTTCTATCTCGAAAAGAAAAATTTAAATTGATTTATGTATTTAATTATTTTTAACTGCTCCCTACTATACAAGGCGACATGTACAATCGGTAACAAAAGTATCCTAACACTAGCAAATATTCCTACATAAAAAAAATAGAGTTAATACGGTTTTGTTAAATAAATCCTTGTCGAATGATGTTCTTAGACTGACTAAGAACATGATTCGACAAGGATTTATTTAACAAAACAGTATTAACTCTACTTTTTTTTTTATATATAGGAATTTTTGCAAGTGTTCGGATACTTTTGTTACCGACTGTACAAAAAGTGGAATTAAAAAAAAAAAAAAAAAAAAATGAGATATCTTTATAATATGAAATAAAAAAAATTCCATAGGATTACAGGGGAATGAAGAAAAGTAGAATCTGAACATTAACATTTTCAAGGGCAACATTAGAAGAAAAGAAACAAATGAAGTTCTTCCTCTAAGTTATAAATATATATATATATATATATATATATATAAATTCCGGAGCCGTTTTTTGCAATTGGGAATTAAAATTTGCGTTTGCACCATGCAAATGGCATCCTTGAAAGGGCTAAACTGTTCTAAAAAAAAATCTCTATAAAGAAAGACTCCTCTCAAATCTCTTTAATTTTTTATCTTTCTAACTTTAAAAACTTGAATGTCTCTTAGAGAAAAATTTAATTTTTGTAATAAAATATATTAACATATATAAATATGATTCAGTCGAACGATTACACTGGTCTTCATCTAAAATTTTTATTCGATAATTTTGGCTGATCTTTGTGTTTTTTGGTGCGCTGAAGCCGAAACTGAAGCCAGGTTTTTCTCTATCACGTAAAGATTTTTTTTTTCAATACAAGATATCTACCGACATAATTTCTTCCGCGACTCTTATACCAATATAATTATATGATAACTTTTATAATATGTTTCCATGATTAATCATAATTAATCATGGAAACATACTAGAAACTATCAAAGTACAGAAATTGTGTAGTAGACACCCTGTAATGACAAAAATCTATAAGTGATAGAGAAAAACTGGCTTCTATTTCGGTTTTAGCACCCCTAAAAACGTCTATAACAGTTAAAATTATCAAATCAAATTTTGCAAACGTTATTAATAGTTGAAGACAAAGATGCAAAGGTTTCTATCTTAAGACAAAACTCTTACACCAATAATTTTTATCAATAATTTCTATTACATTAAATCACAAAAATTTACTGTAGAAATATAACAAATATTTCTCTAATGAAATAGTGGCAGAAAAAAAATCGGAACACTTTCAACTTTGGGTGAGAATATTTCAGTCATCTTTTCAGTTAGCCTTGTATTGTGCTAATCTGGGAAGGCTAATACTGACCGGCTAATTCACCGATAACCTTCAACTACTAGTTCAACCCCAGGTGCAAAAACTCTAGGCTTGCGACTCAAAACCTGGGTTGAATATTTGTTATTCACCGTTAACTTGCAAAGCTGGTTACTGAACCTGAAGGTTTTCAGCGTAGATTGAACTGCTGAAAGTTGATTGGTCTCATGAAAGCACGTGATTTAATACCCATAAGAAGACACTTCGCGAGTGTTTAAGATTTGTTACTTTCTTCTATATGTAATATAGAGAAAGTATTGGATTCGCGAAAATTTTCGACCTCCGTTTTTTGACGGATCTACACGTTTTGGGATGTCCTGAACACGAATTGATAGTTTTTAAAAAATGTCTGTCTGTGTGTCTGTCTGTCTGTCTGTCTCTCTGTATCATTTTTTTGTGGACGCTGTATCTCACGAAACAATGAATGAAATTTAACCAAACTTGGTATTTAGTTGCACCCTGACATGAACTGGTGCCCATTAGATTTGGGGATCAATAGCTCAACAGGTGGCGCTGTGATCGCATTTTATGCAAATTTTTAACATGGCAGCATAGGACAAAATTCCGTATAAATGGACATAATGAGAGTTATTTTAAACTTGTGATTGTAAAATTAATATGAATTATTGATAATAGTTGTAGTTAACTAGGAAAAAAAAATTGTGCATGGGGGGGGGGCATCGGTTCCCCCCCTGGGGGGAAGTACCCCCCCGGGGGGGGTTAAATTTTGAAGATGGGTATAATTCGAAAGATCTCGTCAATACCTTTAAAACGAATGGTTGAACCATAAATCTGTGATAATTTAAAACAAAGTTATCGATTTTTTTTACTTTTAACAAAAAAAAAACAGAAAAAAAAATCGTTTTTTTTTTTTTTTTTTTAACGAAATTTTACCAAACTTGGTATTTAGTTGGTCCAAGACATAAACTGGTGCTGATTATATTTGGGGATCAATAGCTCAACAGGAGGCGCTGTGATAGCATTTTATCTAAATTTTTAACATGGCAGAATAGGACAAAAATTCGTATAAATGTGCATAATAAGAGTTATTTTACACTTGTGATTGTAAAATTAATAAGAATTATTGATAATAGTAGTACGTAACTAGGAAAAAAATTTTGTGCATGGGGGGGGGGGGGGGCATCGCTTCCCATCCTGGGGGGGAGGGGTAAATTTTGAAGATGGGTATCATTAGAAAGATCTCGTCAATACCTTTAAAACGAATGGTTGAACTATAAATCTGTGATAATTTAAAACAAAGTTATCGATTTTTTTTTTACTTTTAACCAAAAAAAAAAAAAAAAAAAACTTAGAAAAAATTCGCCTTTTTTTTTTTTTTTTAAATATTGTTAGTGATTGAATATGTATTAATTTTTACAAAAAAAAAAAAAAAATCGTATTTTTTTTTTTTTTTTTTTTTTAAATATTGTTACTGATTGAATATGTATAGGAAAATATAGAAGAAAGTCTTGTGGTGGCCACAACATACTAGTTTTTCTTTATTTCATGGATCCGAAACGTTTATATATAGATATTGTAAAAAAAAAAAAAAAAAAAAAAAAAAACTATTTATTATTTCATAAGAAATAAAACAATTTGTAATAGTAATGCTGAACCAAAATGAAAATTTTGTATATTTAAGAATATTGCTTTTCTTGTGAATAAGTGGGAAATTAATGAGTATTTTTTAAAAGAAATCATAAAAATATTTTAAACGAATTTTTGAAACGTATATTTTGATATATTTAAAACAATGCTATCGATTTTTTTTTTTTTTTTTTTTTTTTTTAATAAAAAAATAAATAAATAATTCAGATCAAATGCGGTTTTAGGATGTCTGTAGGAACCATTTTAGCGATTTTCTTTTTCTTCAAAATTAAATTACAAGATATGAAATCATGTGTACTCACCATGGAAAATAATTTTATTGATTACAATTTTAATAAAAACAAATTGCACGGAATAAAATTATATTGGAAAACACAGAAAAATAGTCTTGTCAATAAATAAGTTTATCTTTTAATGTTTAAATGACAAAGGATATAAACTGTTAATTGAACAAACATTAGACAATATCTTATAATTTAATGGGTTGTGAGAAATAATTTATTTTTCTTAAAAAAAAAAAAAAAAAAAAAAAAATGTGAATCTTACATATTTAATGGGAATTTTTTATTCTCCCATCATGATGTTTTAAATTTAAAATATTTTTTTTTATATATATATTAAAATTGCATTAAAAAAAAAAAAAAAAAAAAAAAAAAAAATTGTAGATTTTCTATTTTCTATTCATATTATAAACGATAAAAATATACATACATTCAAATTATTGAAATATTCGCGTTTAGCTAGCATGTTTAATTTTTTAAAGGGAAGGGGGACGTTACGAAGCTTTTTATTATTATTACAGTTGTCAAATTAAGAAAATTTGCATACATATCTATTAAAATATAAGTGTTAATTGTATCTTCTTCAAAACTATTTAAATTAGAAAGTAAAACCGAGTGGTTCTGCATTCAGAGCTGGTAGATGGGAAGTGCCAGGTTCGATCCCAGGTCCTGCTCGTCGACCTCGTTATTCTAAAATTTCCGTGGTTTTCTCCGAAACTAGTATGAATACAGGCCAGGACCCCTTAGAAAGATTCCTACGAAAGACACTCCACCTGCTGGCTTAGGAACCTAGAGTAGTTACAATCGGCATCAAAATCATCGAAGCGTTAACTATAATTCGTAATTAAAAGATAAATACCTAAATCTGTTTTGTTAAGTAAATATTTCTCGAGTCATAATCTTAGTCCTTTGCTGTTTATAAAAAAGTAAGTTGATGATAAAAATTAGTAATCAAACTTAAAAAATAAAGAAAGAAAGAAAAAAAAAAAGTGTGGATGTGTGCTTCCTTAATTTTATATCGCTATTGTTCAAATATATATCCCAAACGTATTTAGATATTGCTTTATGGATCCATTAAAAAGAAATATTTTATGTTTAAATAGTGAAATTTCATAAGAGTTCCAGGTTTTTAAAATATTTTTAATTAGGTTTTAAGTCTAAATCAAAACAAAAACTATGATAGATACGCGGGTGTGTCAACAAGATGTCATTATTATTTTTATAAATTTTATTCCAGATCAGTGGTGTTAAAACCTGTTTAAAAATTAAAAAAATATTTTTTATTTAAATATTTTTGAAAAAATTTCAATATTTTTTATATTGTATACGTATATATAGTACATACAAATTACTGAATACATGCAATATCACTTTCTATCGTAAACAGAAAACAATAACAAAAACACAGCGCAAACGAAATAAAACAATTTGCGTATGTGCACTCGGCTTTTGTTAACACAAAAGTGATTATTTTTAGAAATTTATTCTTCAGTCTTTAATAGACTATTTTTTGTTAATTAATGCTCTTGGTTTTTGTGATAAAAGCACCACAGTTATATATATATATATTATACGCAATGTTGCATGTATTAGCAATTCCCTAATATCTCTTATTACTAACAAGGAAAATATGAATATTTAATTTGAATGTTGAAACCCCCCCCCCCCTTTTCTGAATGAAATAAATTAATAATCATAATCATAATAAAATGCTTATATTCTGATATGTATATATGTATATGTATATATATATATATATTACATTTAAATTTAATTATAGTTATTATATACCAGAAGCTACAATTTGTAACTAATTTAATTTTCCGCCCATAAATTATTATCGCTTCAAATATTTCGCTAGAGTAAGAGCACGTACACTAATAATAAAATAAATAAATAAAAATGTTTAAGTTAATTTGATAATGTATAATTTATTATTATTATTATTATTATTATTATTGTTATTAATTTAATTTAACAAAAATGGAACTTTCTTCTACTTCTCTCTCTCTCTTTTTTTTCCCCTCTTCTTTCTGTTAGTTTAAATAAAATAATTTAAAAATAAACTGTTTGATCATTTTTCTGCTTTTGAAAAGTTATTAAACAGAAATTAAACTTTAAACTGAAATATTTTTTCTTTATTATTTATTTCTTTATTCTTAATTTAATCTCTTGTTATTGTGTATATATGTATTATTTAACTTACTAATTTTTTTCTACTTCATTATTCATTAAATTTAACTTTTTTGTTTTAATTAAATTAAAAAAATATTTAAAAAAAAAAAAACCAATCAATTTTAAAACTAAAATGCTTACTTTTGAAATATTTACTTGAATTTATACTGAAATAAAAGTTAAATTCAACTAATAATGAAGTAGAAATTAATTGCTGAATTAAAACTTACAACTGGCAAATTGTTTATTTTAAACTTCTTTTTTCCAGACTTATAAATAAAAAATTTAAAAAAAAAAAAACTAAATAGGACGTAACGGGGTTTGAACCCGGGTACTGTTGATCTCAAATGAAATGCTCTGCGTCCAAGCCACTAGGAGACAAATAGCGGTGTCCTTATGTTATTTATAACAGAGTCCTTAAATGAACATTTTTACAATTATTTTATTATGAATAATGAATTCACATGATTTAACTAAGAATTTATAGCTCTGAGGACGTCAAAATCGATTATTTTCAGAAAGTTATTCTTTAGTCTTTAATTTTAGGGTTATTTTTGTTTTATTATTTTAAGGTAAAAGCAACAGACCAATCGTCACTGGTAAACTTCCTAATCAAATATCTTTAAAACAATTTATTAAATGTATATAATGTTCACACAAAAAATTTATAATTTTGAAAGTTCTTTTCAAAAAAGTATAACTTATACGCATCATTTTTATTTTTTAAATCACCAGTTTTTATTAAAAAATGGCTGACAATATCTGAGCGTATTCACTTTCGACCATTCACGCACTGTGATTGGTCAGATAGTATTCGAAGCTGAAACTCGCATCTCTACCTACGTCTAACCTGCCGTTTGAGGTAGGTTGAGTTTATGCACCTGGGTTACGTTTTAAGCGGCGCTACCACAGAGGCGAGTTAACGGTGAATAGAATTTCCTTCTGAACCTGTGGTTTACTGATAAACCAGCGGTGGAGGTTGACGGTGAATTGGGCGGTAAGTGGTGTATGTTGTCCTTCAAGGCTCGGGAAATGAATTCTTGGTTTTCTCAGTGAGCTGACAACCGCCCAATTCACCGTCAACCTCCACCGCTGGTTTATCAGTAAACCACAGGTTCAGAAGGAAATTCTATTCACCGTTAACTCGCCTCTGTGGTAGCGCCGCTTAAAACGTAACCCAGGTGCATAAACTCAACCTACCTCAAACGGCAGGTTAGACGTAGGTAGAGATGCGAGTTTCAGCTTTGAATACTATCTGACCAATCACAGTGCGTGAATGGTCGAAAGTGAATACGCTCAGATATTGTCAGCCATGTTTTAATAAAAACTGGTGATTTAAAAAATAAAAATGATGCGTATAAGTTATACTTTTTTGAAAAGAACTTTCAAAATTATAAATTTTTTGTGTGAACACTATATACGTTTAATAAATTGTTTTAAAGATATTTGATTAGGAAGTTTACCAGTGACGATTGGTCTGTTGCTTTTACCTTAAAATAATAAAACAAAAATAACCCTAAAATTAAAGACTAAAGAATAACTTTCTGAAAATAATCGACTTTGACGTCATCAGAGCTATAAATTCTTAGTTAAATCATGTGACTTCATCATTCATAATAAAATAATTGTAAAAATGCTCATTTAAGGACTCTGTTATAATAACATAAGGACACTGCTATTCGTCTCCTAGTGGCTTGGACGCAGAGCATTTCATTTCTGATCAACAGTACCCTGGTTCAAACCCCGTTACGTCCTATTTAGTTTTTTTTTTTTTTTTTTTTTTTTTTTTTTTTAATTTTTTTATTTATAAGTCTGGAAAAAAGAAGTTTAAAATAAACAATTTGCCAGTTGTAAGTTTTAATTCAGTAATTAATTTCTACTTCATTATTAGTTGAATTTAACTTTTATTTCAGTATAAATTCAAGTAAATATTTCAAAAGTAAGCATTTTAGTTTTAAAATTTAATTGCTTTTTTTTTAATATTTTTTTAATTTAATTAAAACAAAAAAGTTAAATTTAATGAATAATGAAGTAGAAAAAAATTAGTAAGTTAAATAATACATATATACACAATAACAAGAGATTAAATTAAGAATAAAGAAATAAATAATAAAGAAAAAATATTTCAGTTTAAAGTTTAATTTCTGTTTAATAACTTTTCAAAAGCAGAAAAATGATCAAACATTTTATTTTTAAATTATTTTATTTAAACTAACAGAAAGAAGAGGGGGGGGGGGGAGGGAAAGAGAGAGAGAAGTAGAAGAAAGTTCCATTTTTGTTAAATTAAATTAATAACAATAATAATAATAATAATAATAATAAATTATACATTATCAAATTAACTTAAACATTTTTATTTATTTATTTTATTATTAGTGTACGTGCTCTTACTCTAGCGAAATATTTGAAGCTATAATAATAATTTATGGGCGGAAAATTAAATTAGTTACAAATTGTAGCTTCTGGTATATAATAACTATAATTAAATTTAAATGTAATATATATATATATATACATATACATATATACATATCAAAATATAAGCATTTTATTATGATTATGATTATTATTTTATTTCATTCAGAAAAGGGGGGGGGGGGGATTTTTTTTTTCAACATTTAAATTAAATAGTATTCATATTTTCCTTGTTAGTAATAAGAGATATTAGGGAATTGCTAATACATGCAACATTGCGTATAATATTAATATATATATATATAACTGTGGTGCTTTTATCACAAAAACCAAGAGCATTAATTAACAAAAGATAGTCTATTAAAGACTGAAGAATAAATTTCTAAAAATAATCACTTTTGTGTTAACAAAAGCCGAGTGCTCATACGCAAATTTTTTTATTTCGTTTGCGCTGTGTTTTTGTTATTGTTTTCTGTTTACGATAGACAGTGATATTGCATGTATTCAGTAATTTGTATGTACTATATATACGTATACAATATAAAAAATATTGAAATTTTTTCAAAAATATTTAAATGAAAAATATTTTTTTAATTTTTAAACAGGTTTTAACACCACTGATCTGGAATAAAATTTATAAAAATAATAATGACATCTTGTTGACACACCCGCGTATCTATCATAGTTTTTGTTTTGATTTAGACTTAAAACCTAATTAAAAATATTTTAAAAACCTGGAACTCTTATGAAATTTCACTATTTAAACATAAAATACTTCTTTTTAATGGATCCATAAAGCAATATCTAAATACGTTTGGGATATATATTTGAACAATAGCGATATAAAATTAAGGAAGCACACATCCACACTTTTTTTTTTCTTTCTTTCTTTCTTTTTTAAGTTTGATAACTAATTTTTATCATCAACTTACTTTTTTATAAACAGCAAAGGACTAAGATTATGACTCGAGAAATATTTACTTAACAAAACAGATTTAGGTATTTATCTTTTAATTACGAATTATTGTTAACGCTTCGATGATTTTGATGCCGATTGTAACTACTCTAGGTTCCTAAGCCAGCAGGTGGAGTGTCTTTCGTAGGAATCTTTCTAAGGGGTCCTGGCCTGTATTCATACTAGTTTCGGAGAAAACCACGGAAATTTTAGAATAACGAGGTCGACGAGCAGGACCTGGGATCGAACCTGGCCCTTCCCATCTACCAGCTCTGAATGCAGAACCACTCGGTTACTACTGGGGCTTTAATTTAAAATTAAAGGGAATTTTTTTTAACTGAGCAAGGCATTGAACGATTACACACACACACATGCACGCACATATATATATATATATATATATATATATATAAGTTTTACTTTCTAATTTAAATAGTTTTGAAGAAGATACAATTAACACTTATATTTTAATAGATATGTATGCAAATTTTCTTAATTTGACAACTGTAATAATAATAATAATAAAAAGCTTCGTAACGTCCCCCTTCCCTTTAAAAAATTAAACATGCTAGCTAAACGCGAATATTTCAATAATTTGAATGTATGTATCTTTTTATCGTTTATAATATGAATAGAAAATAGAAAATCTACAATATTTTTTATTATTTTTTTTTTTAATGCAATTCTAATATTAAAAAAAAAAAATAAATAAATAAAAAAAAAAAAAAAAAAAAATTTAAAACATCATGATGGGAGAATAAAAAATTCCCATTAAATATGTAAGATTCACATTTTTTTTTTTTTTTTTTTTTAGAAAAATAAATTATTTTTCACAACCCATTAAATTATAAGATATTGTCTAATGTTTGTTCAATTAACAGTTTATATCCTTTGTCATTTAAACATTAAAAGATAAACTTATTTATTGACAAGACATTTTTCTGTGTTTTTCAATATAATTTTATTCCGTGCAATTTGTTTTTATTAAAATTGTAATTAATAAAATTATTTTCCATGGTGAGTACACATGATTTCATATCTTGTAACTTAATTTTGAAGAAAAAGAAAATCGCTAAAATGGTTCCTACAGACATCCTAAAAGCGCATTTGATCTGAATTATTTATTTATTTTTTTTATTAAAAAAAAAAAAAAAATCGATAGCATTGTTTTAAATATATCAAAATATACGTTTCAAAAATTCGTTTAAAATATTTTTATGATTTCTTTTTAAAAATACTCATTAATTTCCCACTTATTCACAAGAAAAGCAATGTTCTTAAATATACAAAATTTTCATTTTGGTTCACCATTACTATTACAAATTGTTTTATTTCTTATGAAATAATAAATAGTTTTTTTTTTTTTTTTTTTTTTTTTTTACAATATCTATATATAAACGTTTCGGATCCATGAAATAAAGAAAAACAAATCTTAAACACGCGCGAAGTGTCTTCTTTTGGGTATTAAATCACGTGCTTTCATTCGACCAATCAACTTTCAGCAGTTCAATCTACGCTGAAAACCTTCAGGTTCAGTAACCAGCTTTGCAAGTTAACGGTGAATAACAAATATTCAACCCAGGTTTTGAGTCGCAAGCCTAGAGTTTTTGCACCTGGGGTTGAACTAGTAGTTGAAGGTTATCGGTGAATTAGCCGGTAAGATTTATGGTTGTCTCAGTTTGGACCAGACCCATGACTTAAATTTATTTTTTCGAATAAAATAATAATAATAATAATAATAAAATTTTAAGATATCAAAGGAATCCATATAGTCATTTATTGTAATTACTCAAGATCAGCATCAGAATTGGAGAGTTTTCTAATTGAATAGATTCCAGTTAAGGCAGCAAAAATTTAAATGTAACATCTTTTTTTTTTTTTTTTTTTTTTTTTTTTTTCAGCTTTCAACAACATTACAATAAAATCGGTTAAATAAGTTTTAAATCTGCTGTCAGTTTACCTAAATCCTGCATACTAATAATAAAATAGAGAACAGAAGCGTAAAGAAATAGAATCTTATGAATTAAAATAATCTGGTATGTCACTCACACGACTTTCTCTTACCCTGAAATTTAATACTATAAATACAGATTGGAGATTAAGGGGTAAGATAACGAGCACTGTTATGTAAACTTATGTTAAAACAATTCAAATTAGGCTTCGTAACAGCTTTATTTGACAAATCATTCTGTAAGAGGGGAGCTGCCCCCCCCCCATTCCTCAATGCCCCGTTTCATTATTGTACCAACATTTATATAGAAATCAAATCTGTTATTAAATTTAAAAGTTCATTTAAAATTATTCAAACAACTTTCACACACAACATTCCTTGAAACTTATCAATCTTGATCAGACTTTTCTAGTAACAAACGTATTAATACAACATTTTGATCATCTGAAATTATTTGTTTTTAATTTACGAGACACAGACAAAGATCAAACGTTAAAAAAGTGGCTCAGGTATTCAGGAAGCCTTGAAACGTGTAAATATACAAAAACTATGCGATGAATATTTATCCTATATACATATATATATATATATTATTTACCATATAGCTATTAGAAATTAATTTCATTCCTGAGCATAATGAAATATTACAGTGAAGCACTTCCACTAACCACAAAAAAGAATGTTATGGTTTAAGTATTGGCAGCCATGAATATCTTCTGAAGGTTATGTGCCCACCACATGATGCACATAAATAAAATCCTATATTAATAACACATTGCACATCCTAAAATGCACTTCCAACAATTTTCAAGCATTGTTGCACTATAATCTAGTTCTTTTGTGTAGCCCTGTACACGAACAATGAATCATTTCCATACCATATTCTACATGAAATATGTTTTTACGCATATAAAAAATATATACTCGTTTTATTTGGTTTAGTGCAGTCTATAGATGTTAAAGTCTACGTACCTGCCATTTCCTCCATAGACGTAATGTATTTCAATTCTCTTGGGGAGTCTCTGTACACGAACCATTTGCTTGATCTCAACGAAAAGTTTAGTGTAGCATTCCTATATGATACGTATTTAGAATACCAGGTTTGACTTTCTGCTATTATTTGTTTTGAGATATGCTGATAACAGACAGGCAGACACATACACACAGACCAACCGCTTAAAGCAAAGGGTTTTTTTTATTCAGAGTACCTCAAAACGTGTAACAAAAATCCAATTTCGAAAGTTTGACCCGAAAGCAATACTTTCTGTGCCACGTATATGGATAAAGGAAAGTAAAAAAAAAAAATATATATATATATATATATATATACAGACACGACATTATTTCATTATTTAAAACATGAAAATCTGACATTGACAGATTTTAATTTAGTGCCAGAGGCCTACTGCTAATCTTGTTAATATCGACAAATTCTTCTTTAGTTAATTCGTGACGATCTAAATTCCATGATAAAGTTTTCATTAAATCAAACCAATGTGTTTCAGCTGCAGATACTGTAACAAATAACGTTGGAAGTCCAAACTGTCTTATAGCCGCAAAACAACGTTTTTTCTCTTTTTCCCAATGAGGGGGAGGTGTTCCTTGGGGGGGACGCATGTCAAAGGTGTGCCTTGGGGGGGACTCATGTCAAAGTTGTACCTTGGGGGGACTCATGTCAAAGTTGGGCCTTGGGGGGACTCATGTCAAAGTTGGGCCTGGGGGGGACTCATGTCAAAGTTGGGCCTTGGGGGGACTCATGTCAAAGTTGTACCTTGGGGGGGACTCATGTCAAAGTTGTGCCTGGGGTGGGACTCATGTCAAAGTTGTGCCTTGGGGGGACTTCATTCAATAAATCCCCATTCAATAAACCGACTGAAATAGGCCCTTAGCACTATTAAGAGTGACCTATAAAAATTCGACAACGCTGTACCGACTGAAATAGGGGTACCTTGGGGGGGACTCATGTCAAAGTTGTGCCTTGGGGGGACTTCATTCAATAAATCCCCATTCAATAAACCGACTGAAATAGGCCCTTAGCACTATTAAGAGTGACCTATAAAAATTCGACAACGCTGTACCGACTGAAATAGGGGTACCTTGGGGGGGACTCATGTCAAAGTTGTGCCTGGGGGGGGACTCATGTCAAAGTTATGCCTTGGGGGGACTTCATTCAATAAATCCCCATTCAATAAACCGACTGAAATAGGCCCTTAGCACTATTAAGAGTGTATTATAAAAATTCGACAACGCTGTACCGACTGAAATAGGGGTACCTTGGGGGGGGGGGGACTCATGTCAAAGTTGGGCCTGGGGGGGGGACTCATGTCAAAGTTGGGCCTTGGGGGGACTTCATTCAATAAATCCCCATTCAATAAACCGACTGAAATAGGCCCTTAGCACTATTAAGAGTGTATTATAAAAATTCGAGAACGCTGTACCGACTGAAATAGGGATACCTTGGGGGGGACTCATGTCAAAGTTGTGCCTTGGGGGGACTTGATTCAATAAATCCCCATTCAATAAACCGACTGAAATAGGCCTCTAGCACTAATTAAGAGTGACCTATAAAAATTCGACAACTGTACCGACTGAAATAGGCCTCTAGCACTAAAAAACTCATATAAGAAAAACTCGGTGCATTTGTAAGTTTACGGCCACAAAATACACCAGTGATTATTGTTAGCCGTTCAACAGGCGAGTAGATATACATAATAGCAGCCTTTTAACATACATACCCACACAGACATTTGAATATATGCTTATGCTCACACGTCTTTTAAAATAAAACACATGCATGTTTCAAAATAAAACACACATATACACACTTTAATATATTATACATATTTTTAATTTTATTATATTATAGCATTTCATGCGTTTTCGGTCAGCGTAGTAACCTTTGTACTGGAGATCATAAACTGATGGAAGTACGTAAAATTGATTAATATGATAGTAATTAACAATGAAACACAAAGAAATTGAATCACTTCAATTCAACACAACTGATGGGCTCCTTTTTCCATTTTTTTTCCCGGTGAAAACTAAATTTAAACGATCCAAATATCGTTAATAATCTTTCAACTCTATTATTTGTGCTATGAAGGATTGCAACTTCCAAAGTCAAGACGTAATATTGGGTCAAGTTGGATAATTTTGAAAAACGGATTATGCAGTGGACTAAACTACATTTGCAGTGGACTAAACTACAAGCTGCATCATAATGCAATTTTTTTATAATATTACATTAAAGAAAACAAAAATAAGTAACAACCTTAAATTCTCTTAATTGAAAACAAAATTATGAAAGAAAAATCAAAGGAACTAAAACTACGAACAAAATTACATACATGAAGCAATAAAGTGAAATCTTGACGATATGTTTACTTTTTTTTTTTTTTTAACAGAATCTTTTCTTATTATTTCAAACGAAGGATAATGTTTTATTTTCTTTATCTCAATACATTTTTTCAAATTTGATCTGATTTTTCCGTTAAATAACCTTTTTTTTTTCATTATTTTATTACATTTGAAATCCATGTATATAAAATTATAGTTTCTCAATTAAATAAATTGTTGTAGCTATGACATCACTTTCGAGCGTTATCCTCGTGAAACTTTGGCTTTTATTACTAAGAATATCAGATTTTTTTTAATGAAATGTATGAAATTCGACATCTAGATTGACTATTTTTTATTGAACATGTGTAAATACAAATAAACAAACAATATTACATTTTGTCTGCTTCTTCTCGAATTATTTATTTTATTTTATTCTATTTTATTCATTTATTTGATTTGCAACTTAATCTGAAAAGTAGCAGGTCTTCCCGGCGTTGCGCAGGTTTGAATAGTGTTCGTAAAATTTTAAAATCAATAAATGAAAAAAAAAAAAAAAAAAAGGACAAAAGAAAAAAAAAAAATTGTAAGATGGAAAGAAAAATGTATAAAACTTTTCCCAAAGTTTTTAATAGAAGAAGATGCAAATAAATAAATAAATAAAACTAACAGTTTTATGATATTACGGCGGAAAGTTTTGAATTCACTGGATTCAAAGCCGAACCCAGAAAAAATTATTTTACTGTAGAAAAGAAAAATACTTAATAAAATAAAAATTTCGAGCTAATGCCAAATATGAAAATATTTATTTACACACGAATTCTTGATTAATAAAATTTACCAGTTAGTTAAATTTTTGTTTTCAACATTATTATTCATGCGTAATTTAATATATTTTATTTTATGTTGGAAAAAAAAATAATAATAATAAACGCTTTTATTTATTTATTTATTCATTTATTTATTTTGGCTTCAAATATCTTTTCTTTTTAATATTTTTTAAGTTAAAATGTGGTTTTTATTCAATATCTTTTGAAACCGATTGAATGAGAAAATATCGCCTTGGCTAAACTTTGTGTTGATTAATAAAAGTACCGATTTTCGTAGCGATCGGTTGAATGGTGAACTTTATATAGTGAACCAAAAACTCTTGATAGATGCAACGACAGACTTTCAGCTTCATATATATATATAGATATAGATGGATAGATACATAGATATAGATATTATCATATCTTTTTTATTTCTTGTAAGGCCAGATTTTTTTTTTTAATCTTTCCAGCTTTTCCTGTTGTTCCCTCGATATTTCATTATAAAATCAGTGTTGCAACTGACAGCAATTATCATAAAACTTAATTAAAAAAGCATTTCAAGTAAAAACCTATAAAGTAAGCATAAAATTTAATTAAAAACGCATTTCAGTAAAGCATCTTTGAAAAATGGTCGACCTAGAAGAGGTAAATAGTTTACAAAGCTACACAAAATGATTCCGATAATTTAAGCAATCATTTTGCATGAAATTCGGTACAAGTGTTTATGATTTTAAAGGAATTAACACAAGGCTATAAGTTACAAGGATATATATATATATATATATATATATATATATATATATATATATATATACAAATAGGCATAAACAGACGTATAGAAGGGGGTTGAGGGGAGCGGTACCCCCCCCCCCTCATAATCATATCTATTTATGTAGTAAATTAATAATATATATAATTATTTTAAATACTACATAATAATTAAAAATGATTTTCTGAGTAATGAATAATACAAATAGGACGTTGAGGCTCCTGATCTGCAGATCCACTAGTTTAATGTGCTCTTTTTTTTTTTTTTTTTTTTTTTTTTCACATTTAGAAAACATTTTGATATACTGTACTATCGCGTCTTAGAGCCCAAAATCAAACTCATTTAATTTCTAGTTTTCCTTATATATCCTTGTATCAAATTAATAACAATTTTGTTTAGCGATTTTTTACGCATCTAAATATTTGTTCACATTTTTCCGATACTAAAATAAATCTATTCTGATTAAATTTGGCTTAATGGAAGAACCTAATGGAGACGCTATTTTAATACCTAAATGTAAGTTTTAATGAATTTTTACCTTCTGGACATATATATGTAATTAAAGTATTGTAATCAATGACAAAAATTCGATTTTGAGATTTTGGTTCTATAAGTTTTCAAGTCCCCTGAGTTATTTTTGCTATTTTTACGACGATGTATGTATGTGCGTATGTGTGTATGAGTGTGAATGAACACGATAGCGTCTAAACACTTGGTTCGAATGAGCTGAAAGTTGGTACGTATGTTGTAGATCCCCCTGGCATGAACCTTATTGATTTTGGAAAATCTAACACTTATTTATTTATTTATTTATTACTTTCTGAACACTATAGTGAGGAAAGTATTGTAATCATGTCAAAAATCAGAATTTGAGATTTTGATGTTTCTATACATTTCGAGGTCCACTGAGTCCGTTTACACAATTTTTACGATGATGTATGTATGTATGTGTGTATGTCTGTGAGTGAACACGCTAGCGTCTAAACGCTTTATTCGAATAAGCTGAAAGTTGGTACGTATATTGTAAGTTACCATAGTACGAACCCTATTGATTTTGGTGAATCTAGCACTTATAGTTTTTTTACAGGGACACCAGGAAAAACTCTTTATCATTATGGCCTATGGGACCAAATTTTTAAAAGTGCGATAGCATCTAAACGCCTTATGCATTTGAGCTGAAAATTTATATGAATATTATAAATCACTGTTGCACTAACTATAAGCATTTTGGTGAAACTAGCATTTATAGGTTTTTACAGGGACACAACGAAAAATACTTTATCATTATGATCTATGGACTCAAAGTTCAGTAGCGTTAAATAAAACACCGTGTAATATATGAAGAAAAATACTCAAACACTCTATCATGGTTTTCTCTCTTTTGTTTGTTTAACAACTCCTCTTTATTTACTTTATCTACAAAACTGTTAATTACTCAATGTTCGGAAAGTCGAATGGAGTCACTCCAGATTTTTTTTTTTTTTTTTTTCAAGGGATACAAAGAAAATTTCTTTTTCATTTTGACCTCTGGGCTCATATTATCAAAAGTGCGACAACACCTAAATGCCTGATTAGATTTAACTGAAAATTTATGTTTACAGTCGGTTGCAAAATTATTCGAGCACTAGCAATAATCCTTGCCAAAAAAAAAAGTACACTTAATACAGCTTTGTTAAATAAATTCTTGTCGAGTCATGTTCTTAATCAGTCTAAGAACATGATTCGACAAGGATTTACTTAGCAAAACAGTCTTAAGTGTACTTTTTAAATATAGGAATTATTGGCTAGTGCTCGAATAATTTTGCAGCCGGCTGTATATTATAGGTCACTATCATGCGAACTATATAGATTTTTTTCTTTTTTTTTTTTTTTACATGGACACAAAGAAAATTCCTTTATCATTGTGGCCTATGGGCTCAAATTATTTAAAGTGTGATCTAAACGCCTTATTGAAATGGACTAGAAATTTTTATGTGCATAGACTGACTAAGAACATGATTCGACAAGGATTTATTTAACAAAACAGCATTAAGTGTACTTTTTTTATATAGGAATTATTGCTAGCGCTCGAATAATATTGCTGCCGACTGTACATAAGAATAGTTTATAAAAATACACATATACACATAAGTTAGATATTATTAGCTGACTTACAATTATTTTATAATATGAGATCATATGATTTGTTTAAAGGATTAATTAAGAGAAGGCAAAAGGTGAGCATTAGAAACGTGGATACCAACTTTAGCACTTTTTGACAACTGAAATTTTTTAAGAAACATTTTTTGTAAATTTCTGTAACAGTTTTAACTGATTAAATAAAATAAAAAAATTATATTAAAATTTCCTGGCTGTCCAAAAATACTAAAGTTGGCAAGTAGGATATGAAAGCTGTGGATAGCTCATAAAAGTTTACTGTTGTGAGTGTAAGTATGTTTATCCAGTATATAGACAGATCAGAATTAACTCTTTTACAATAGCTTTATATAATATGCAAGCATGTGAAAGATTTAATTTATTACATATTAAAAGAGCTCAAATCGCAATAAATTCATGTAAGTTAGAAACTATAAGAACGATTAGTTATATTTAGTATTGTACCATAGCTTTTAAACAATTGAATTTTGCGAGATAATATTGTTTAAACAACTAAGCATTAATAAAAAATCTCGGGTAATTCTGTGCTCTTGTAAACTGATTTTTATAAGAATGGTGTTATGCACCACCTATCTTTTATTCCCAGCTCCTAAAATTCATTCGGGAATTTTTCTTACAAAATTTTGCTTTAGAACTTAAACGGTAAAAAACCATTTATTTCTTTTCATCTTTGATTGTAATTATCTGGTGACAATCAATATTAAACGAGCATAATTATTTTGTGTTCCATAGGGTTAAAAAAATCTTAAAATAATATTTTTTAAATCTACGAAATTCGGTAGGTGAAAGTATTAATAAATATAATTATATATAAATATAAATATAATTATATTAATATATATTAATATAATTATAAATAAATATATTAATAAATATAATATTTGAACTCCTGGACTCTTTAGAAAAAAAAACGACAAAAGTACGAAAAACATACTACATTGTCAAGCTGGATTATTTTTTTATCAATTGTTTTTCCGGTCTAAATACTTCTATTATAAATTAAATTATATATTATATACCATATTAAGATAAAAATTATAAGATAAAAAAACTTTTTATACACCATGTTTTTTGATTTTCTGCTGAATCATAGCTATAGAACTACATTAGCACTTCATCAATGTGTATAAAATTCTTAAAGTGATAATGACTTCAATTTTTGTGAGATGCATAATTTAACTTTAAAAAAAAAAAAAAAAAAATTATGTCCATGTTTAATTAAATGTATTTATTTTTATGTCAAAAAAAATTAACTCGTATTTTTCTTTTATTTTTTTTTCCGACAATTAAATTATAGATAATATTAAATGGCTATTTGTAAAGCTATTAGGAGGTTATTATTTTCATATTTCAATTAATTGAAAGAAAACTAATCAATCGGGCTTCAAGGTATTGTGTTGTCATCGGCTTCTGAGCTATTCGAAAAGTTTCAAATGTCTAGCTAGTAGGGAAATTAATTCGGTTGCAAGATTTGTACTGGACAAACAAACAAGAAAGCGAGTTAATAAAAACAGGGTAAAATATATGTTTTCAGTTTTAATGGCTATTTTGTAAATGTAAATAATTCTGTGTTTGTAAGAAAAACAAAAATCTGTGCATTAAAGAATTGATTTTTTTTTAGTTGAGCCAATTATTTCGTAGAAATTTAGTGTTTAGATTCTTTTTTTTTTTTTTTTTTTTTTAAGTGAGATGAATTTCTGCGATTTCACATAAGAGAACTCTTACTGGAATCTTTATTAAACACAAACATTAAATAGCAATAACAATTTAACAATTATTCAGTAAATATCAGACCCTACGAGCTGTTTTACAGACTGTTGTTTTTCACTTTTCACCATTTAACTAATTTCATCATTTTAATAATTTGAAGGGAATGTAATCAGAAAATTTAAAATTCATTTACGTTGTTTAATATTCACGCTTGTCTACAAAATTTGGTAGGATATTTTTTTCTGCAACTAACCATAAGCATGTTCCCAAAACTCATTTTTGCCTTAGGTTTTACAGTATCATAAAATATGCAGCGAAATTCATAAACTTATCTCAATATCTATACTAATGCAAAATATATCCATAACAAAGACTCACCCTTATATCTTTTCAGCTGAAGTCCAATGATCCTGGAAATATAGCGTGATTCTGTTATTGACCCTTCTTATATATCTAGATGCAACTTGACTGTACTGTCCTATGAGTAAATAGCGTGGGTGCTAGCTATTATCTAACAGTCAGTGGTTTGCATCGGAAGTCAAGGGACACTGGATATTTTAGCATGGTCAACGATTTGTGAAAAATATGGGTGGGGATACGTTAAAGTTGGTTTCACCTAAAACTGAGATTTCTCACCCCTTACGCCTGTGTTTAGAAAAACAAGAAATTGTTTTTTTTTTTTTTTTTTTTTTTTTTCGTGATAATGAACTTATTACTATATTTCATTACAATATTGCGGACTTATCCATGCAGGCGATTCAAAAATTTTTATTAAAAATTTATATCAAATAGAATACACTATAGCAAACTTTTCATTAGAGTACATCCCCTTATTTAGGTGATATTACTATAGGATATCTCACGGGGTTTAAGGTAGAAATTTTTTTTTTATTTTTATTATGTTTTTATTATTTTCTTTTTCAATAATGAGTCTGTCCCTCTGGTAGCCAAATGGTTAGAGCTTCATTTGCATGTGCCCGGTTCGAATCTCGGATCAAGCATGTATATTCGTAATTTTTCGGAATCCAGCTTCGGAACCGTAGACTCTGGTCTAATAAGCCTTAATGTGCAAAAAAACTGACCACAGAGTGACAACCCAAACCCGAACTCAATGGCGAAACTATTGAAACATTATAGAGAACAGATTTATTTTGCTTTGTTCTGACCTTTGTAAAACATATTAAAATGACTACATTATTCTAATTTTTCTCTGAATATTATCACATTTTAAACAAAGTCTTAAAAATATCATTTCAGAATAACACGTTTGGGGGAATAGCACTAACAAAAATACTGACAAGTATTCAAATTGAATTTGTGAATGGCTTCGCATTCAAAACACTTTTTTGTATCGTGTTTTACCATTCTTTAAAGCTTGTTCAATTCGTTTAGAGGTACTCGAGCTGGCCAAAGACCGTCGTGTTCACTAATTGTGACTGGTGCGCGTAAAATCTGTCGTGGCCGCAGTGTCCTCCATATTCTCATAAAATTATACCTCTGGGGTTACCGAAGCGGGGGAACCATCCTCTCCGTGTAGGACAAAAATTGTGATGGCATGTCTCTGGACCACCTTTAAGGGTGAGTCACAGACTGTCGCCAATTGCCCATTGCGCAGCACTAGTGCAAAGTAAAACCCAATCAACCAACCACTAATTCGTTTAGAAACATCCTATATATTTCCTAAACGAAGAATTCGACAAACCTTATTAAAACTTTCATTCTGTATGATTTCACTTTACTCATTGTTGATTATCCTGGGTATCACAGCATTAGGTTTACAAACTACTAGGGATGAAGGGTATATTGAAAAATGTCTAAATCCCATAAAGAAAAGTTGTAAGTAAATAATATGGGTAGACAATAGATTGTACGAAAAAGCAAGAAACAGTAAAGGTCATCACATCAGTGAATTTGCAACTTAATTATCAATTTATGCAATAAAGTTTTCTCGCGGAACAGAGAAATAATTAAACGTCTTAAAAAGTGGAAATAAAATGTTTATATTCCACTTGTTCTGGTACAGGTTTTAAACCTTTCGCGCATGGAATAAAATGACACACTGAGAAAACATTCTGTAACTGACATCTAGAACCTAGATTGCGGCTCTAGTAAAAATAGTTCCATGTCATCCTTATAAATTCTAGTCCCTTTTGAAAGCGAGTTCTAGAAACCTTATTAGAATTCTAGAGTGTTTGCCTATTTTATCGAAGTCAAACTTATTTAACAATCTCTGCAAATAAATGCGAACACAAGAAGCGATTTTTAGTAACTATAATCTTAGTTTATGACCTAATTCTAGAAAATCAAGCGAGAATTTCTCGCTATACAAAGGATTCAGAATATTCAGAATATTGTTTCACCATCTAGAAATGTGTAGACTAGAAATTCTCGATCATTTCGTCTATTCAGCTTATTGGCGTGCCTTATATGCATAGCTCGGAAATCTATATTTCTAATTTAAGGGTTTATAAAATGGCCACCTATTCGTTCTAGATGAAGGTGGTATTTTTTTTTTTTTTTTTTTTCTCAGCGCTTAGTCAAAATTCTCAAGTATGTCTCGATCATCTAAAGCAGCTAATGCGATGCATGCCACAAAATCCTCGATACTGCCAACAGACGTGCCATACTCAAAAGGACTTCATATAGCCCCAGAAGTGGTCAATAACGATACTCTCGTCTCAAAAGGGGCACAAAAATTGCTGCACTTAAGGACCCTTCAGAGACTGGCAACTTAGAAATCTGCGAGTCGGCTCTATTGATATTTCTTTGATGTGGTTTAGGAGATCGACGCTGGCTAAAATTGAAGCTCACAAACCTCCTAGTGCGATAATTGCATAAGATGGGGGTCTCTTTTGTAAAAGAGCAAAAAAAAGTAATACCTTTCATTGTAAATGAGAGCAAATTTTCAAGTGTCACTTTCGGACAATAGATAATTTATGAGTTTTGGCGCTTTGTATGTTGCCAGTGTCTGAAGGGTCCTTTACAATGTCATCTATTGCCTACTCGTGTTATTTACGACTCTCTTTTGTACTGACTCTAACTCGCCTCAGCATATACTATATATCTGGATATGTGGTTCTTAGACATCTGTAGTTTGTTTATTTTGCAAATACATTGATGATACTAATTAGATTTTATATAAAGTTAGAACGTGATAGAACACACCAAAATAATTGTTTTGATGGGAAACCACAATCATAACCATCTTATTTATTCAGTCAGAATTATTAAATACCTCACACCAAGATTATGTGTCTACACTTTAACAATAAATAACATATGCATTAATTTATAAGAGTTATTTTAAAATGTAACTTAAAAATAAATACTGGAAGTGCAGATTCATTTGGTCAGTGCTTCATTTCAATACTCAGCATACTCCAACTATCAAATGTGTAGCCAAAGCATCTACAATGTAAGCAGAGCAACGTATATGAAAAATGTGTTTACCCGATTTCCCGAAATTTGGGTTCAAAAGATTCATATAATAACAATTTTTTCATACCGGAAATATTTTAGAAAAAATATTACACTGTTAATAGTTTTTCCTAAGAAAGCTATTGCGTGTAATTTTAGATTTTAAGGTTTCTCTCAAAGCGAACACAAGTTAAGCGGTACAATGTAAAGTTTAAAAAAAGGTCCGCGACAGCAGCGCCAATTACCTGCAGCCATAGACTTTATATAGATAGACCACGCATCTCTCCTCATTATCTGTCTGCGACATGAAGTAGCTTCCCCAGCGAAATCATCACGTGATGCAGACCAGGAGAGAGAGACGAGAATTAATATTATGTGATTTTTTCATAGGAAAGAAAGTAGTTTCGAGTTTTTTAATTTCTGTATTGTACACATACTTTTTATTTAAGCCTTTAGATTTACGCATCGTTGGAAAGCTAAAATGTCATAGATTAATTATAAAAAAAATTCTTTTGTGAGAAACTATTCTGAAGGGGAGAATTTTTTGTTTGAATTCTTACAAAAATAAGTGCTTTCTTATGGTAGAATCTCCCTCAACTCTCTGTCACGTGACATACAGTGCTGACCGTAAAGGATGAAGGTGTCAGATTACACCCTCATGTTGAAGACATTCACTATAATGGGAAGTCCTATTGGTGGCGTAGTCTATATATATAAGATCTATGCCTGCAGCGGTCGGGGGAAAGAAATCAGCAGCAACAGATTACGAGTTGACAAAAGAAATTATACAGTCAAACTTAGCATTTACATTACGGGACAGGTTAGCGAAACCTTAAAATCAAATATTGCACGTAATTGCTTACTTTTGAAAACTGCTAATACTGCAATGATTTATTTCCGGTATGAAATAAATATTATTTCATAAGACAAGACACTCGCCGCCCCAAATGGCGGACAATCGGACTTGCGCATTCCTCATAGACGTTGCATTGCTTACTTTGTATGTGTTTTGGTTTACTGAAAACTGAATTCTCTGAAATTGTTAATCGCTTTTATAAAATTCAATGCCTGTTACTTTTTTCTATATATACATAAAAAGAAAGTATTCAAAATTTTCGACTTCTAGTTTTTGATGGATTTACACGTTTCGGGATGTCTGAAACATGATTTGAAAATTTTTAGAAAATGTTTGTGTGTCATCGTATTACTAAGATTTTGTGGACGCTGTATCTCACAAAATAAGGAACGGAATTTTTCTTTCGACATTACCTGTTACATTTCACTGAGATGAAATTTGTCTGCGTTCATTATTAAAAATAATTTTAATAAATAAATTGTAATGCGTGAATTGGTATAGGAAAATACAAAAGAAAGTTTTGTGGTGGCCACAACATACTATTTTATGTTTCTTCATAATTTGAATACATGTCTAAAATCAATATTAAAGGAAATAATGCCAAAGTCAAAGTTTTTTTGAACTTATATGTTATTAAAGTTTACTACAGTGTGTGGGAAAAAAAAGAATTCAACTATTCTAGATCTTTTACAACGCCATGCTAGACGAATATTGGGATTGTGAATAATTGTATGTAGATCATTATAAACACTTTTGATATAATTGTTTAGAGTACAGTTGGAAATGATTAGTTACATGTTGCTGTTTTTCTCACGTATTTATGCATATATATACATCCAGCTAGCATTCTGACCTGTTTCCACATGAAGAAAGTAATTAATAATAAATGAAATTATTTTAAATTTAGTATGAAACAGATATATGCTACTAAACTTCGCTAAGACTTGTGAAAAGTACTAGATTTTTGTGTATTATTATTTTATTGTTTAACAGAAAATCATAAGTACTTGATTATTACGAATACATTGTACCTGGAAGATAATAATAGACAGACTTAGATCTTATTGCAAGTAATTATTTAATATACAATTTAAATATGTTATACAAAATGAAACTGCAAATATATTTATATGTGAGTAATAATAAATTTAACTATATCTAAAAAATTTTTAACAATGTATGCTTTTCCAAATTTTCTCAAGAAATGTTGTTTCATAGCTCGTGTGCACCAAAAGGATACTCACGCAACACCATTCAGGGCTTGGACAGGGACACCATCCACATAACCCGACTATATCTTAGGGGGAGGGGGCTGAAATTTTGTTTACAGTTCAAAAATATTTACTTAAAAATACACAAAAATGATCTTGAAAATAGCATTTCATAAAAATTTTGCTTTTAAAAGCAAAATAAATGGTTTTACAAATCTAATATTTTACCGAAATATGCATTTTTTTGAGTAAAATAATTTTTAAAAAAATATTTTTTTTAATTATTTTTTTAGAGGTAAGAACCACATAGGAAAATACTAGGTAGGGGTCTCGAATGCTCATCGGGCCCTGAGCTCACTTTTGACTTCATCGGGCGAACATCATCCTCTTATTATTAGAAAATGTATCATAATCTATGCCTGATGTAAGATTTATTATTATTGTTATAAGTGAATCGCTTATTGAAATCATCCACGACTCTCATTTGATATCAGTTTGTATTATTAGCACAGCAAACAAATGAATAAATTTAGCTACTCCTTCGTAACCTTTCGACCCAAAAAAAAAGACACTCGAACCTCAGTGTGTCAAGAATACCTCATTTTCCGTTCATTCATATTTCCACACCTTTCTTTTGTTAATTCAGCCGGAAGAATCAATTCTTTATCAAAAGATAGAACGGAACTTTATTTTTTCCTCGTGGTGACGCCCTACCTTTAATCCCATCAAGTAATGAAAAGAAGAAAACAAAATATATATTTAAAAGTACTTTTCAAGATTGCAAATGTATTGTTATAGAAATGTAATAATGTTCAGTATAATATTTATAACAATATTTTACTATATAATACAGTAAAATTTTTGGATGCTTAGGAATTAATCTACATATTAACAGCTTTTTGGTGCTATATTTCACTACTTTAATAGTATTTACTCCAAAAATGGCACTATAAAATGCTGATATTTGGCACCAAGTATTGGTTGCAGCTAAATTAGAATCATTTTTCTGGTGCATTGTATCATTTTATTTTTAACAGTATAAATTTACTAAAATTTTATAATATTCTTTTTATAAAATTCAATATAATTTCATTTTAATTTTCGTTATTTTCAGTACAATGTAATCATAACAAAAATTCGACTTTGAGATTTTGGTGTCACTTGAGTTCATTTTTGCTTTTTTTTTTACGGTGTCATATGCGAGTGTAGGGATGAGTGAACAAGATAGCATCTAAATGCTTTGTTCGAATAAGTTGAAAGTTTGTACGTGCATTAAGGATCACCGTAGCACGAATCATATTGATTTTGGTGAATCTAGACGTCACAGATTTTTACAGGGACACAAAGAAAAGTTCTTTATTAGTATGGTCTATGGGCTCTCAAATTGTTTAAAGTGTGATTGCGTCTAAACGTTTTATTCGAATTAACTGAATATTTAAATACATGTAATAATAAAATGTGGTGTGTAAGCATCTTAGAAAGGATGAGGAGTTCATCAGTTTAACTAATATCCTTTACAGGGTGACATAAAATAACGAAGACAATGTTTAACACATTCTGACGCGAAATAATTGTAACGTATACAAATAAAAGTTGTTCTGCTGAAATTCCCATGCATTTTTTTTACTAGTATATATATATTTACGACTGTGAGCTCACATATTTACTTTTCCTTTTAGAATGTCAAACAAACGTATTGCAGTTTTGGAGCTGTTTCGTCAACGATAGCGGCAGTGTGAAATTGTTCGTTTACTCAATGTGCCGCGTCAGACTATCCAAGGCCATCAAACGTTTTAAGGAGCTTGGCCAAGAAGGCGACCGTCCTGTAAGAGGACGGAAACGTACCGCCAACGCGTCAACACGCCCAGGAACCGCAAGGTTATCCAGAATCGAGTCAAGCGAAATCCGAGAGTTTCATGCGAAAAATCGCCAATGAGACCGGAATCAATCGCGAAGCAGTTAGGCGAATAGCCAAAAATGAACTCCATCTCAAGCCGTATAAGTTCCAAAAAGTTCAGCGGCTCAAGGAAGACGGCTACGACTCCAAAAATGACGGCAACTCAAGCGTCGGTTTGCAGCTCAACGATGGAAGAGCATCCTCTTCACGGACGAGAAGCTGTTCACCTTGCAGCAGGCGCACAACTCCCAAAACGACAGATATTGGTCCTCCGACGCTCCCGGAACATCGGCACTCGTGGAACACCGACAAAAACCTCAGTCTGTCATGGTGTGGGGCGGCGTTTGCGCCAGCGGCAAGACCCCTCTCGTTTTCATTAAAGAAGCAGGGGTCAAAATCTAACAAAATGTGTACCAGCGTGACATCCTTGAGGCTGTGGTACTTCCGTGGACCCAGCAGCACTTCCAGAATGGGTTTTGGACGTTTCAACAAGACTCCGCCCCAGCTCACAAGGCGAAGTTAACCCAGGAGTGGTGCATAATCCAGTTTCCCGATTTCATTGCTTCTACAGAATGGCCCCCTACTCGCCGGATTTAAAATCCATGGACTATAGCAAGTGGTCGATTTTGGAGGCGGGGGCATGTGCCAAACGCCACAGCAGTTTTGAGTCGCTGAAACAATCACTGCTTTGTGAGAGGGATAGATTGTTGCCCGAGGACTTGCAGCCAATTGCCGAAAACTTCAAGACTCGTTTGCAGCTGTGTATCGACACTTATGGCGGTCACTTTGAAACCAACTGAGTATGATATAACCTGAGGTCCATATTATTGTTTGCAATTGTTACATATGTTGATTTGTTTTCTATTAATAAAATATGGATAAAAAACATTCTCCTTTATTTTATGTCACCCTGTATTAAGATCAAGATAAGGCATGGGCCGGGCGTTAGACATCCTGAGCGGATAGTTCCGGAAAACAGTCAAACGACGGTGCCAATGGTTGGCGATCCGTTGCAGCGGTGCGGCCCCGCAGGGCCGCGGGTTTAGTTAGGAAGATTTACATAATGCAGTAAGATTTAACGGAAGTCTATTAGGCAAGTCAATATCGGGAAAAAAGCCACGGGTTCTCATGAGTTTTAGCTTGAATGCTGCTCATTTCGGCGCGAACCCAAACTCTTCCTATGAATTCTCATTGGATAGTTCGCTGACTAGTTCCCGCCTACGCTTTATCATTTGTCAGCCCAGACATCTGGGATTAAGTAATTAATCCCAAAAATTAGAATCATTTTTCTGGTGCATTGTATCATTTTATTTTTAACAGTATAAATTTACTAAAATTTTATAATATTCTTTTATAAAATTCAATATAATTTCATTTTAATTTTCGTTATTTTCAGTACAATGTAATCCATAACAAAAATTCGACTTTGAGATTTTGGTGTCACTTGAGTTCATTTTTGCTTTTTTTTTTACGGTGTCATATGCGAGTGTAGGGATGAGTGAACAAGATAGCATCTAAATGCTTTGTTCGAATAAGTTGAAAGTTTGTACGTGCATTAAGGATCACCGTAGCACGAATCATATTGATTTTGGTGAATCTAGACGTCACAGATTTTTACAGGGACACAAAGAAAAGTTCTTTATTAGTATGGTCTATGGGCTCTCAAATTGTTTAAAGTGTGATTGCGTCTAAACGTTTTATTCGAATTAACTGAATATTTAAATACATGTAATAATAAAATGTGGTGTGTAAGCATCTTAGAAAGGATGAGGAGTTCATCAGTTTAACTAATATCCTTTACAGGGTGACATAAAATAACGAAGACAATGTTTAACACATTCTGACGCGAAATAATTGTAACGTATACAAATAAAAGTTGTTCTGCTGAAATTCCCATGCATTTTTTTTACTAGTATATATATATTTACGACTGTGAGCTCACATATTTACTTTTCCTTTTAGAATGTCAAACAAACGTATTGCAGTTTTGGAGCTGTTTCGTCAACGATAGCGGCAGTGTGAAATTGTTCGTTTACTCAATGTGCCGCGTCAGACTATCCAAGGCCATCAAACGTTTTAAGGAGCTTGGCCAAGAAGGCGACCGTCCTGTAAGAGGACGGAAACGTACCGCCAACGCGTCAACACGCCCAGGAACCGCAAGGTTATCCAGAATCGAGTCAAGCGAAATCCGAGAGTTTCATGCGAAAAATCGCCAATGAGACCGGAATCAATCGCGAAGCAGTTAGGCGAATAGCCAAAAATGAACTCCATCTCAAGCCGTATAAGTTCCAAAAAGTTCAGCGGCTCAAGGAAGACGGCTACGACTCCAAAAATGACGGCAACTCAAGCGTCGGTTTGCAGCTCAACGATGGAAGAGCATCCTCTTCACGGACGAGAAGCTGTTCACCTTGCAGCAGGCGCACAACTCCCAAAACGACAGATATTGGTCCTCCGACGCTCCCGGAACATCGGCACTCGTGGAACACCGACAAAAACCTCAGTCTGTCATGGTGTGGGGCGGCGTTTGCGCCAGCGGCAAGACCCCTCTCGTTTTCATTAAAGAAGCAGGGGTCAAAATCAAACAAAATGTGTACCAGCGTGACATCCTTGAGGCTGTGGTACTTCCGTGGACCCAGCAGCACTTCCAGAATGGGTTTTGGACGTTTCAACAAGACTCCGCCCCAGCTCACAAGGCGAAGTTAACCCAGGAGTGGTGCATAATCCAGTTTCCCGATTTCATTGCTTCTACAGAATGGCCCCCTACTCGCCGGATTTAAAATCCATGGACTATAGCAAGTGGTCGATTTTGGAGGCGGGGGCATGTGCCAAACGCCACAGCAGTTTTGAGTCGCTGAAACAATCACTGCTTTGTGAGAGGGATAGATTGTTGCCCGAGGACTTGCAGCCAATTGCCGAAAACTTCAAGACTCGTTTGCAGCTGTGTATCGACACTTATGGCGGTCACTTTGAAACCAACTGAGTATGATATAACCTGAGGTCCATATTATTGTTTGCAATTGTTACATATGTTGATTTCTTTTCTATTAATAAAATATGGATAAAAACATTCTCCGTTATTTTATGTCACCCTGTATTAAGATCAAGATAAGGCATGGGCCGGGCGTTAGACATCCTGAGCGGATAGTTCCGGAAAACAGTCAAACGACGGTGCCAATGGTTGGCGATCCGTTGCAGCGGTGCGGCCCCGCAGGGCCGCGGGTTTAGTTAGGAAGATTTACATAATGCAGTAAGATTTAACGGAAGTCTATTAGGCAAGTCAATATCGGGAAAAAAGCCACGGGTTCTCATGAGTTTTAGCTTGAATGCTGCTCATTTCGGCGCGAACCCAAACTCTTCCTATGAATTCTCATTGGATAGTTCGCTGACTAGTTCCCGCCTACGCTTTATCATTTGTCAGCCCAGACATCTGGGATTAAGTATTCTGCAATGTTTTGCCGCTAAACTTGACGATTGCGTAATTTTTATTCTAAAAGTTGTTCTCAAATCTGATTCCCGTGGTATGACGTGCTCTGCTGTAAAACTAATTTTACATGGGCTCTAGAATAGAATTCTCATTAAGATGTTCTTAAATTTAAAAGTTATTCTCAGATATTAATATTAAGTTAGCACTTAATATTAATTTAAAATCTTAATTCTTTTTATCCTTTCACAACGCTTAATTCGAATTAACAGAATATTTATATACATATTAAAAATTACCATCACACGAAATGTATGAATTTTCGAGAAACTAGCACTTACAATCTTTTTACAAGAACACAACGAAAGATTCTTTATCATTAAGGCTAATGAGCGTAAATTATTTAAAGTGTGAGAGTGTCTAAAACCTTACCCGATTGAACTGAAAATTTATATTCATATTATGGGTCACCACACCATCGCGCGAGCTGTATAGATTTTGATGAATATAGCTTTTATAGATTTTTACAGGGACACAGTGGAAAATTCTTTATCATTATGATCTACGGGCCTCAAATTATTTGAAATGCAATAACGTTAACCCTTTGCGGCGCAAGACAATTCGGATTATTTAAATTATACTGCCACCGGAATTCATGAACTAAATTAAACTAAAAGAAATTTTAAATTTTAAGGTTAAAAAAACCGGCCTTTTCTGTTGTGTTATAAACGTAAATTTTTGCTAAAAAATTTCCAGGATGAATTTTTGCAGCTGGATCTTAAATTTTGCGTCCTCGCAGCAAAGACAGCGCGCGTTAAGGGGTTAAATTAAACATCTACTATATGGAGAAAAATACCCTATTATAATTTTCTCTTTTATTTATCTAACGACTTCTCTTACTTTTTTTATTTATACAAGGCTAATTAACTCATGTACGGAAGGTCGAGTGGATTTTTCTCCAGATTTTTTTTTATTTCTACACAATAACAAGCATTATATTGCTGTACATTTAAAGCTAAAATTTAGTGAACTGTGTTAATATAATTTCCACAGAGATCACCCGTGTCTGGGAATTGTTCTACTTTGTTGAAGATAATAATTCAACGTTTAATCAAAATAATGGTGTCATCTAGGCAAATTTAGCTGCAATGAATATTTTAGTACTACGTTTTACCGTTTTTATTTATGTTTAATGCTTAAATAGTGAAACATGGCGCGCCGATCTCCTAAAAATATTGGTCACAGCTAAGTTAGAATCATTTTTATGGATTGTTAACAATGTATGGGTGAGTACAGTGTCTAAAAATTACACTGCGCTGCAACAAAAAAAAAAAAAAAAAAAAAAAAATTCGAGCTCTGATTCCATTCTTGCTGATTCTTATGTAAAATGACCTGCTGAATCCGAATATGACTCCCATTTTGTCCAGTCACCCACCCTTTTCTCGGGACACCACCCTCTCTCCCAATTTTTATCACTGTTCGGTAATTTGATGGCCATGAATTTGATTTGAAAAATGAAAAAGAATTAATTTAACAAAATACATAATGTTTAATAAATAATTTTAATAATAGATTAAAAAAAATATAAGAGATGTAATACATAATTTCAGTGGCAAATCCCCCCCCCCTAAATTTTCCCTCTGCCGCAAATGTCCATGGTTTAGAATTTTCCAACTCAGTAGCCCCTCAGAGGATATTTAACAGTTAAAATAATCCCTTCCCCCCCCCCCCTAAAACTCAAATTTATAGCCATAAAATTACCGAAAATTGATGAAAATACGGGGCCGTCCCTAAAAAACGGTGGGTGATAGGGCAAAATGGGCGTCATATTCCTATTCAGGAGGTCATTTTACATAAGAATTTGCAAAAATGGTGTTGGGGCAATTTTCATGCCGAGCAGTTTTATTGACGATATTGCTGTTGCTGAAATAAAAATAATCATAATCGCCCATTGTGATATTGTTTTTATTTATACATAAAGAAGTGAGAAAAAGACCCTGGGTGAATGGGTGAATTAAAACTTTATTTATGTTCATATTGCACAATGAATGGACATCAAATTCCCAATAATATACACACACATATATGCAGTCCAATATCTTTTTTTCTTCATTTTCATAATTGAAAATTGAAAAAAAAAAAAAAAGTTAATTCCTTCTTTTTGTGTACTGCTCAGTGAAGCACTGTTATAAAAGTTAATCTTTCTCAATTGAAAATCACATTTTTTTAAGTTAGTGGTAACAAAAATTTTGTAAAATAGCAGAATCCAATGTTTTGTGCATGTTAACTGGCCAGTAATCATCAAAGATAATTTCTAATTAATTTCTAACAAATGATTAAATTTTTCGACATTTGAAAAAAAAAAAAAAAATACAATCTGAACATTTTAAAAATTCGCTAAATAATATTGCTCTGCACACATACCGCAGAATCGACACAAAAATTTCTTTGTCATCTCATAAAACTGAGCCTACATCTATAAACATCAAATTGTTATGTTATTATTATTATTATTTTAAATATATATTTATTCCAATCTAATTGAATCTTACTTTTTAATATTTTCTATTGCAAAATCTTATATATGCATACAGGGTGTTTTCCGTACCACATTTCAGAACTTCTAGGAGGGGTAGGGTGCATCACGGCGACTAAGAATCGTACAGGGTCTGAAATGCTTTCCTGACGCAGTGCTGTACATAGAAACAAGAAAAATAAAACGACGTCACGTAAGCAAATATTCGTTTTAATTTTAATAATAAATGTACATGAATGGGAAATAAACATGAGTCAATGATAGTGCTCGAAGTTTAATGAAGGTTTCACACCGTTGATAACTCCGATGAGCATACGTTTATCTGCCTGGGAAATTCGACATAAGCCTGGACTATTCCAGAAATTCCATGCTCCGTAGATGTGAGGACTGCATTGAAGTCGGTAAAGAAAACTTTGAATACTGTCTTTGACCCAAGTTCCTTTTATTCAAATAGATTATTATTATTTTTTTTTTTTTTAAATATTTGCTTACTTGGCGTGTTTTTATTTCCCATGCCTCTGTATACACCACTGCGTCAGGAAAGCATTTTCGACTTTATACACTGAGAAAAAATATATACCGCCTTCATATAGAACGAATAAGTGGTCATTTTCTAAATCTATAAACTAGAAATATAGATTTCCTAGCTATGCGTATAAGGACAGCCAAAATGTTTAATAGACAAAATGATCGAGAATTTCTAGTCTATATATTTCTAGATGGTGAAACAATATTCCAAATATTCCGAATGCTTTGTATTGCGTGAAATTCTCGCTTAATTTTCTAGAATTGGGTCATACACCAAGATTATAGTTGCTAAAACTCGCCTCTTGTACTCGCATTTATTTTCAGAGATTTTTAAATAAGATTGACCTCAATAATATAGGCAAACGCCCTAAAATTTTAATAAGAGTTCCTAGAACTCGCTTTCAAAAGTGACTAGAATTAATAACAATGACATGGAACTAGTTTTTCTAGAGCCACAATTTAGATTCTTGGTGTCAGTTACAGAATTTTTTCTCATTGTATGATTCTGCGTCGTCATGTACTCTCCTAGAAGAAACGCGGTACTGAAACTGTATACAGATAATTATAATTTATTTACCATAACAAGCATTAACTGTATTATACTGATGAAACATCTTTAGTAGAAGCTTAGTCAGCTGTATTAAAACCATTTCCACGGAGGTTATCTGAGAATTATTCTGAATTGTTAAAAAGAGTAATTCAACGTTTCACCAAACAATGGTTTCAGTTTGGCAAATTTAGTTTCAACCAATATTTTGGCACTTAGTTTCGCTCTTTTAGTAGTGCTTACTATTAAAACGGCAGTGCTAAAATGGTGAAAATGCACTAAATTTCAGAAAATATTGGTTGCAGCGAAATTGGAATCGTTTTTATTGTGTTTTATTTTTAACAGTGTATTTTAAATGCATTTTTTATAAAATTATTGACGATATTAAAAAGTTTCACGTTATTGCCATTGTTAAAATTGTTTATTTCACATTCATTTAATAATATCTTATAAAATTAAGTTTTTTAATACCGATTCTACTTGTAAACATCAAATTTCCTAAGCAGATTTTTTTTTTTTTTTCATTAAGGTCTTCTTGGATTTCGTCAGAGATAAATTTAGTACATTTTTATTTTGGCCATCAATGCAACTAGTCAATAACATCGAAAAAAAGATATGTATACATGCGCATCGAGAAAAATATCACCAGTGCATAAAAAAAGGCAGTAAAATTATCTTTTCTTAGGGCTTTTCTCCATTCTGAATACAGTAAATGCATGGTACACTAGATAGACTTGACGAGTGATACCGAAAAACAAAGCGTGCATGGTATTGTAAGGTAAAAGCTGATATAATAAAGGACATCATAAAAAACAATTTTCATTTTTTATTGTTAAAATGTTGGTGCAACGTTTATTTTTTCTTCAATAATTAATGACAAATCCTTTTTAATATATAGTGAAGCAGATTCAAAAAATATGTTGTAAATGGATCTAAATTACATTAATAAATATATACATATATATATTTCAAATTCCTTTATATAAGATAGATGAGCCAAAAATGGCCAGTGTTCCCAAGACAGCCCACCCATCTAAAATAGGTTTAATTTAATTTTCAATCACAAAAAGTCTCTTCTGCATTGTAAATCGTGTATCTCTCCAGGGTGTATAACTGAATTTGCAGAGATTATCTTGATTGACCGCCATTGTATGCAGTGATTTCACTTTAGATGAGTAAACGTTCTAATTTCCAAGTAAGAAGACACATGTGTTAAAATTCTTAGAACTTTTAATTATGACACTTTTTTGAGAGCCTATTTCTTTCCTTTTAACCACATTAACTTCATTTCTGATAAATTTATCAAATTAACAGTTTAATATCGTGCAAATATCTACCATATGCATGTTCTCAAAGTGGCCCGGATATCGGGTCACCTTGAGAATAGCTAAAACTAAACAATTTCTGCCCTTTATGTGAGAAGGATAAAATAAAGGATATGCAATTTTGTAATCAATGCTTGCGATATACAGTCGGTAACAAAAGTGTCCGAACACTAGCAAAAATTCCTATGTAAAAAAGGTACACTTCATACGGTTTTGTTAAATAAATCCTTATCGAATCATGTTCTTAGACTGACTATTAACCCGTTAGTAGTCGCTAGTTGGTCGATTTGCCGCCCATCCTTCAGTTTTTCCAGATTTTTTTATTCAATAGCCACCAAAAATTTTTAGAAGTGGCATTTGATATACATAAAACGCGAATAAAATCAATTTAACGTCGATCACATCACTTCTTAAAATTTTTGGTGACAGTTAAATAAAAAGTTCGCAATCTGTAATAGGTGGCGCTGTCAATAGCGACTACTAACGGGTTAAAACGGCAGTGCTAAAATGATGAAACTTAATGCACTAAATTTCTGAAAATATTGGTTGCAGCGAAATTGGAACCGTTTTTATTGTGTTTTATTTTTAACAGTGTATTTTAAATGATTTTTTTATAAAATTATCGACGATATTAAAACGTTTCTTATTTCACATTCGTTTAGTAATATCTTATAAAATTAAGTTTTTTAACACCGATTCTACTTTTAAACATCAAATTTCCTAAGGAGATTTTTTTTTCATTAAGGTCTTCTTGGATTTGGTCAGAGATAAATATAGTAAATTTTTATTTCGGCCAACAGGGTTCGACAAGGATTTATTTAACAAAACCGTATGAAGTGTACTTTTTTTACATAGGAATTTTTGCTAGTGTTCGGACACTTTTTTTACCGACTGTACATGCATGAAGAGTGTCGAAACTTACTCAAAAAGTGAAAATTTAATCTTTACTTTTGCACTGAATCAGATTAAAAAGGTATTATTCAACAAATGTTTATTGTTATTTTCTTTCCCTTGTAATTTCTTTTGAACTGAATACTTCTCGATTCAAAAATAGTTTTCCGTGTATTTCCTTTTCACATTTTAAAAGTGCTTTTAATGTATGGGCCGCCACTGGAACACTATGCGATAAAGGTGACCCACAAGCTGCAATTTTGAAATTGTATTTAAAAAATAACTAAAAATAATTTTACAAAAAAAATATATATATACTTGATATGTGTAAAAAATAAGTGTAATATTTTACAAAATAAAATCCAGCCACATACAATAAGTCCGAAAATTATAAAATATTCACAAAGCTTAACTATGCTCACCTTTGGTTCACCTACCTTATTTTTCTTTTCTATTCTTTAAAAACTTTTAACTTCAACTTTATTGATTTTTAACATAATACATTTCCTTTATTTGTCATTCAAACTATTAACTTAATTTGTTGTAAATAAGTTTGTTATAAATAAGTCTGTTTGGACTTACAACAAAAACAACTAAATTATTTGCAATTTTAAAAATTGTCCCTGATTTCTGGAACAGAGTGTTCCACGTTCCAATCCTGTGTAAGGAATGGACGTTTTTGAAGTCCTGTTATGTGTACAAAAAATTGTTCATCATTGTTGTAAATTTATGTACAAATGGATCATTCGACACAAGAGCCATTGTGTCTACAAATGTGAAAGCTTTTGAAAAAATAAATTAATTAAACTTGCCACGAACATCGATAAAATACAGATGCATTAAGAAAAATATCACCGGTGCATAAAAGCTGTGAATGGTAATAAAATAATCTTTTCTAGAGCTTTTTTCCATTCCGCTCGCATCACTCTGAGTACAGCAAATGCATGGTACACATAGGCTTGACGAGTAGCATCGAAAAACAAAGCATGCATGGTATTGTGAGGCAAAGGCTGATATGGAGGCGGAGGTGGTGGAGTTCTTGGAGTCACAAGGTAAGGTTGGACGTTTGTGTTTCTAATATCAGGCATAGGATGCACTGAAGAAAGTTGTATTGTAAAAGCAGCCAAAAAAATCAACATTAACACAGCCATAGTATCCAACTTAATCTATCGCGATTCTGAAACAAAAATAAATAAATAAATAAATATTAAAATAAATGAAAAATAAATGAAATAAAATAAAATAAAATAAATAAGTTACAATTTGTTAAACATTTAAAAGGTGTTTGTTTTTTTATCAAAGCTAAGATTTTTTTTTGTGGAAAATTTAGTAGAATTTTTAAATTCAGCAGTACGGGATTGAAGATTGTTATACGAACGTATTGTAACAGTGTTGTACCCAGTTTTTACTTTCCGAACACTATAGTGAGGAAAGTATTGTAATCATGTCAAAAATCCGAATTTGAGATTTTGATGTTTCTATACATTTCGAGGTCCCCTGAGTCCTTTTTCACTATTTTTGCGATCATGTATGTATGTGTGTGTGTATGCGTGTGAGTGAACACGCTAGCGTCTAAACGCTTTGTCCGAATAAGCTGAAAGTTGGTACGTATATTGTACGTCACCATAGTACGAACCCTATTGATTTTGGTGAATCTAGCACTTATAGTTTTTTTACAGGGACAGCAGGAAAAATTCTTTATCATTATGGCCTATGGGGCCAAATTTTTAAAAGTGTGATAACGTCTAAACGCTTTATCAATCTGAGCAAAAAAAAAAAATTACACATGTTATAGGTCACAGTTTCACGAACTGTATAGATTTTGGGGAATTTAGCCCTTGCAGTTTTTTTACAGAGGCACAAAGAAAAATTCTTTATCATTATGGCCTATGGGGCCAAATTTTTAAAAGTGTGATAGCGTCTAAACGCCTGATTAATCTGAGCAAAAAATTTGTACACATGTTATAGGTCACAGTTGCACCAACTGTATAGACTTTAGTGAATTTAGCATTTATAGTTTTTTTTTTTTTTTTTTTTTTTTTTTTTACAGGGACACAAACAAAAATTCTTTATCATTATGGCCTATGGGACAAAATTTTTAAAAGTGCGATAGCATCTAAACGCCTTATTCAATCGAGCTGAAAATTTATATGAATATTATAAATCACTGTTGCACTAACTATAAGCATTTTGGTGAATCTAGCATTTATAGGTTTTTACAAGGACACAACGAAATATTCTTTATCATTATGATCTATGGCCTCAAAGTTCAGTAGCGTTAAATAAAACATCGTGTAATATATATGGAGAAAAATACTCCAACACTCTATTATGGTTTTCTCTCTTTTGTTTGTTTAACAACTCCTCTTTCTTTACTTTATCTGCAAAACTGTTAATTACTCAATGTTCGGAAAGTCGAGTGGAGTCACTCCAGATTTTTTATTTATTATTATTATTATTTATACAGGGTTTGTACGGTACATATTTTTTCCCTGATTCTTCCACCACTAATTTTAAATAACAATTTTTGTAATAAAATAAGCCTATTAATTTGAAAAGAAACCTATTGGTAACAGTGTTGAAACAATTAATAAAATTAAAGCTGTTATTAAATTTAAATGTTCCCTGCAAATTATTCAGACAACTTTCCTACACCATTCCTTGAAACTTCAAAATGTTGGTGAAATTTTTCAATTGTTATCATTATCTGGCCTTCAGAATACCTAATTTAAATTTCAAGTAATTATTTGTTTTTGAATGGATGTTGATAAAAGACATACACACATTTCGCTTAATTATTGGCAGCTCTGTATATATTTAAAAATTGTGTACACACTATATAGTGCACATCAAGGTTATCCTATATTAATAACACATAGTAGAACCTGAAATTCATTTCCATCAATTTTTAAGTATTGTCCCACTATATTTTAGTTCTTTTGTGTAGTCCTGTAAACGAACGGGGAATGATTTTTATACCATATTCTACATGAAACATACTTTTATGCATATGTAAATATATATATATATATTAATTTCATGTGGTTTAGTGCAGCTAATAGATGTTAAACTCTACTTACATGCAATTTCTCCCATAGACATAATGTATTTAAATTCGCTTGGGTGTCCCTGTATATGAACCGTTTGCTTGATCTCAACGAAAAGTTTAGCGTAACGAAATATTTAGTGCAGCATCACTATATGATACAGATTTAAGATACCGAGTTTGAACCTTCTGCTGTTATTTGTTCTTGAGATATGCTGATAACAGTCACACACACACACACACAGAGAGAAAGACAGAGAGAGAGAAAGACACGCACACAATTCAACCACTAAAAATATGCTTTTAGAATTCTGAAGACCTTAAATCGTGTAAATATGACAAAAACTCAATTTCGAAAATTTAACCCCCCCCCCCCTCAAAATACTTTCTCTATCATATATATGGGTAAGAGAAAGTAATAAGAAAAGATGAATGAAATTACATAATCATTTCAAAACCATCTTTAACTCTAAAAGTGTATTTAGGGAAAATGAAGATGTTTGCATTTTATTAGCAAATAGCTACAAAGTTTAGAAGACAGTGATGAAGTTTAATAAATACGTATACTAATGTATGCCTAAATGCTCTGCAATAGTACATCAAATAATTTTGCTTAATCCAGTAAGCTCTGCTTCAGTCAAGCGCATTTTTAGTACTCAAAATCAGATTAAAAATTAGTTGGCAAAGGTGGACTCTGCTCAGTTCCCCACCATATATATGTTCTCATAAATTTCTAGTGCAAGACATATTACAATCATGGTAAGAGAAATGAATTTCACCAAACGCTTGACAGAGTGACAAAAATTAATCCCTGCCTAATAAGCTATCCACCGTACACTACGATACATTTAGCTATTAATTTGTTTTATTAGGGTCAATTTCGTAGTTTAGTTTTCATGCTACTATTTCCAATGTAACAATCCTCAAAATGCATATTTATATGGAAAATTTTCAATTTTGTTATAGTCATAAAATCTTAAATTTCGAATAACTTGCGAAATTTTCCTTGTAGAATATTTGTAGTCAATCATATTCAAACAAGCTCAATTTTGCCCTATTCTGCCATGTTAAGTAAATCGTAAATTCCAAATAACTTACGAATTTTTTAAATTGGAAAATTCATAGTCTATGATATTCATGCCAGTATCCTAAATAATATTTCAAAAGTGGTCTGATATCTTCACGATGACAATATCCCTCAAGATTGACCGTTTATGCGAAATTTTGCCCTATTCTGCCATGTTTAAGAAATTCGTAAATTTCCAATAACTTACGAAATTTTTATATTGGAAAATTCATAGTCAATGATATTCATGCCAGTATCCTAAATAATATTTCAAAAGTAGTCTGACACCTTTACGATGACAATATCCCTCAAAATTTACGTTTATGGGAAATTTTGCCCTATTCTGCCCTGTTAAGAAATTCGTAAACTTCCAATAACTTGCGAAATTTTCGAAGTAGCATGTTTATAGTTAATGATGTTCATTTCGGCATCAAAACTGATATTTTAATACGTCTGACATTTTTACAATAAAAGTTTTCTATTTAATGCACGTTTAAGTGAATTTTTGTCCTATTCTCCAACGTTAAGAAAATCGCAAATTTCTAATAACTTACGAAGTTTTTAAATTCGAATGTTGCAAATGAATAGGGATCTTGCCAGTGTCTAAAGTAATATTTTAAAACTCGTCTGACTTCTCTGCGACTGTTTGTTCTTGAGATATCGTGTACACAGACTAACAAACTAACTAACGGGCAAACACACTAACAGACACCCTACAGACGGACACCATACAAATATTGTCATTTTCGGATTCCTTACACCTGAAAACGTATAAAACTAGTCGACATATGTGGACTCTGCACACTTCCCTATGTTCTCATAAATTTCTAATACAAAACGTATTATATTTATGTTAAGAGAAATGAATTTTACCAAATGCTTGACGCAGTTACAGAACGAAATCCACGCCTAATAAACTACCCACCGTTCAGTTCGATATATTTATCCTATTCTAACCTATTAATTTATTTTATTGGGGTCAAATCCGTAGTTAAGTTTTCATGCTACTATTTCCAATGCAGCAATCCCCAAAATGCATATTTATATGAAATATCGCCCCATTTTGCTATGTTGATAAAATCTTAAATTTCGAATAACTTACGAAATTTTCCTATTAGAATATTTGTAGTGAATAATGTTCAAACAAGTACCATGAATTTTATTTTGAAGTTGTCTTATATATTCATGATCCTCAAAATGGACGTTTATACTCAATTTTGCCCTATTCTGCCATGTTAAGTAAATCTTAAATTCCAAATAACTTACGAAATTTTTAGATTAAAAACCTCATAGTCAGGTTTGTTCATGTCAGTATCTTGAATAGTATTTTAAAAGTGTTCTGACATCTTTACGATGAAAATATCCATCAAAATGTACGTGTATGCGAAATTTTGCCCTATTCCGCCATATTAAAGAAATCGTAAATTTCCAGTGACTTACGAAATTTTTAAATTGGAAAATTCATAGTCAAGGATGTTTATACCAGCATCTTATATAACATTTTAAAAGTAGTCTGACAACTTTACGATAAAAATATCCTTAAAAAGGGACATTTATGCGAAATTTTGCTGTATTCTGCCATGTTAAGAAATTCGTAAATTTCGAATACTTTGCGAAATTTACAATGTAGCATGTTTCTAGTTAATGATATTCATCCAGGCATTAAAACTGATATTTAAAAGCTGTTCTTATATCTTTATGATTAAAATATTTCTTTTCATGCACGTTTAAGTGAAATTTTGCCCTATTCTCCCATGTTAAGAAAATCGTAAATTTCGAATAACCTCTGAAGATTTTAAATTAGAATGTTGAGAATGAATAAGGTTCTTTCCAATTTCATAACTAATACTTTAAAACTAGTCCGACCTCCCTACGATCATTTGTTCGGGAGACATCGTGCCCACAGACTAACATACTAACGGACTAACAAACTAACAAGCACCCTACAGAGGGACACCATACCCATTTTGATACTTTTGGATTCGTCACACCTGAAAACATGTAAAAAAGTAAAAAAACTGGGGTCGAAAATTTTCAAGATTACCTAAGTTCCCCATACCTGTAGTATGATGGAGAACTAAAAGTTAAAAAACCGACGTCAAAAATTTTCACCATTACCTAAGTTCCCCATACTTATACAGTGAAACCCCGATCTATCGTTCCCACATCCATCGTTTTCCCGTATTGATCGTTTTATTTCTATGGTCCCTGCACAAACTGCATTTAAATAATGTTAACGGAACCCGCATATATCGTTCTTTAAAAAGTCATTTTCCCGCATTCCTCGTTGTGAAAATTTTCTACTGACCGAAATGAAATTGAAAATCAAGCGATTCCCTATGGAATTCAAACCGGAATTACTTCTTTTATTTTAAAATAACTCTTTTCCTCTTCCGATGGCATGTCTCCGGGCCATTCTCAAAGGTGAGTTCCAGATCGCCATCATTTGCCCATATTGTAGCACTAGTGCGATGCAAAACCCAACCAACCTCAACTTATTCAACCTTATTCTGTTTTAGGTGAAAAACAGGGATTGTGCAGATATTGTAACATGTGTCTATGTATTACTTAATACGGATAGTGTGTTGTTGCCTGGACAATAAGTTATTTTACTTTGTGTAAAGAGGAGAATGGATGCATCCAGTATGACTAGCTACTACATTTTTTCACATTTTTGAGGCTTAGCTTACGCCAGTTCCAAGTGTGTCTGACGTAATTACGGCATTTGAAAATGCACGAAATTTTTATTGTATGCACAGGAAATCACAGAAAAGGACCAGAAAATGTTGTAAATCTGGAAAATTCCAGTTTAATTTATAAAATGAATAAAAAATCCAACATAAATTTACTGATTTTTAAAAATAAATATCGCTTGATGTTCTACAACTTTGATTTATTTCTTTGACAGTTTGGAGAGTAACAAATTAGTTTTTATTAGTATAGTATACTATATATTACATATATACTACATACATATTATATACTACTATATATATTGCGTATATTATTTCATAAACATTGTTTTATTTGTGTTTTGACTTTAACCCGCATTCATCGTTTTCCCACTCTCATCGTTTTTTTTTTTTTTTTCTTTTCTCGCACCCCATGAAAAACGATGAATAGGAGATCTACTGTAGTAAGATTGGGAAGAAATACATTTTGTAACAGATTAAGCGACAAGAGCTCAAACAATTCTATCTGCATTTCTGGTGAAATTTTAGATTCTAAATAAGTTGACTTTGAAGAAGCAGAAATGGCCTTAAACCAGAAAAAAAAAAATAATATAAACAGACCTCGCAGCGTTCCTAAAATTTTACTTCATTTTATTGACACCACTATCAATACAAAGAAATTTTTCTTGAATGTTTTATAGCTAAAACACGTTTAAACATTATGTCAGAAAATTCTATTTTTTCATAGTGGTGACAATATAATAAAATGAGTGTAAAAATTTAGGAACGCTGCGAGGCCTGTATATATATATATAAAAAAAAAAAAAAAAAAAAAAAAAAGATTTTTAACAAGAATGTTTTTTTTTATCGACGTCCTAAAAAGTAGTTGTGATGTAAATACATCACCTCTTGTTTAATTCCTATGCCAAAATACATCGTTTTGCAGGCATCTCATCGCAGCCGTTCGTTCCTGGCTCAACGCACCCTGTAAAGTTTGCTTCCCGCTACACTTGTCAACGGGAGAATCCGCGATTGTTTCTCTTGCGTGCGCGAAGTGTTCATTGGTTACCTTTGCGGTCCGATTAACGAATCAAAATCGCGTATCCGTGATTTTAGGTGTGCGGGCCTGTTTTTTCTTTAGGAGCGATTTTTAAAATTTAAAAATCAGTTCAGTTGGTGTTCCACCTTGGTCCAGAGAAGAATGGTCGGGCGCTTGCGTCCGTGCGTTATATTTTACCGTTATTTTTTATATGTGGTCCCACACCCTGATACATTTTTAAATCTTTTTCCATCGAAAGATTTTTATTATTAACGGTTATTATGACTTCAAACTAAATTGTGAAAATGACCGGAGATGATTTTTTTTTTAATATTTTTGTGAAGTATCTTGCATTTCTTTTAAAGAAAATGGCTATGTTATCATAGATTTGATATTTGTAATATGAGTACATGTACAGATTCAACATTTCTGAAAATGAAGAAACCAATTAATAAAGACTTCTAATTTTGTGCAATTGAATGCTGCCTTTCTTTTTTCAAGACTGGGTATGTTTGTCTTTAAATCTTAATTCTGAATTTTAAAATATCTTAAAAAATAAAAAATTGAATTTATCTTATGCTTGGTATGTACCCATGTATGATCAGATCGAAGCCTAGGGTTCACTCATCATTATTTTATACGATCACTATTTTTAATATATCTTCTGTTTTGGATTAAAAACAGCCTCTATCCAAAATAAAATATTTTTATGATAAGTCTCTATTCAAGAGCAGGTAGTATATAAAGTAACACCACAGTAGTAAATAAGGCAAAATTTTCTGTACTCAAATCAATTAAAAGATCAAAGCATTCATTGATGACAAAGATCAAAAGCATTCATTGATGACTACATCCTACTATATAACATACTTTGTCATCAATGAATGCTTTCGATCTTTGCCATCAATGAATGCTTTTGATCTTTTAATTAATTAGAGTACAGAAAATTTTGCCTTATTTACTCCTTTTTAGGACGCCGCTAAAAAAGCCTTCTTTAAAAAAAAGAAATATATGTATATTATTTTTTAAATTATAGCTAAAAAACCGAAATTAAAATTTATAACCGAAATGAAGCAGGACGCGAATGTTTTGAAATCCTTCAAATACTGTAAAATTTTCTGATATTCTGAGCTACTTATGGGTCACTCACTGATCACCCAGGGATCACTCACATGTTACTCACTGGACCCTCCCTGGTCACTCATGAGTCACTCACGGGTCACTCATGGTTACCCATTGTCACTTATAATTCACAGGGATGACCCTTGAATCAAAATAGAACAGAAAAGTGGCTCGATGGAGACAGAATGACAAAGAATACGGGTGAACAAAAAAGCATTCTAAAAATTATCACAGATCATTGTTATTAAAGGTATAGGGAAGTTCTTTTGAAAAATTCTTATATTGAAAATTCACGTACACACACCCAGAGGGTACTTATTAAAGGGGCAGCGATGTTCCAACATATGTAGAAAAAAAAATTTCCTGACCTCTATTACTAATATAAATCATTGTTTTCAATTACACAATGATTTATTGAAAATTTTTCTCATTGTGAATATTTATACAAAATTTTGTCCTTTACCGCCTTTTTAAAATTTAAAGAAAACAAGTTGGCATATGTGGACTCTGCTCAGTTCCCCATCATATTTATGTTCACATAAATTTCTAGTGCGAGACATATTATAATCATGTTAACAGAAATTAATTTGACCAAAGCTTGATACAGTGGCAGAATGAAATCCCCGTCTAATAGGCTATCCACCGTTCACTTCGATATATTTATCTTATTCTAATCTATTAATTTATTTTATCAGGGTCAATTCCGTTGCTTAGTTTTCATGCTACTATTTTCAATGCAATAATCCTCAAAATTCATATTTATATGAAAAATTTTCAATTTCGCTATGTTGATAAAATTTTAAATTACGAATAACTTACGAAATTTTCCTATTAGAATATTTGTAGCGAATAATGTTCAAACAAGTATCATAAATGTTATTTTGAAGTTGTCTGATATATTTATGATCCCCAAAATGGACGTTTATGCTCAATTTTGCCCTGTTTTGCCATGTTAAGTAAATCGTAAATTCCAAATAACTTACGAATTTTTTAAATTGGAAAAATCATGGTCTATGATATTCATACCAGTATCCTAAATAATATTTCAAAAGTGGTTTGAAACCTTTACGATGAAAATATTCCTCAAGATTGACGTTTATGTGAAATTTTTCCCTATTCTGCCATGTTAAGAAATTCGTAAATCTCCAATAACTTACCAAATTTTTATATTGGAAAATTCATAGTAAATAATATTCATGCCAGTGTCCTAAATAATATTTCAAAAGTGGTCTGACATCTTTACGATGAAAATATCCCTAAAAATTCACGTTTATGTGAAATTTTGCCCTATTCCGTCATGTTAAGAAATTCGTAAATTCCAAATAACTTACGAAACTTTCAAATTAGCATGTTTATAGTTAATGGTGTTCATTGAAAATTTAAAAATGATATTTTAAAACTGTCCTGACATCTTTACAGTAAAAATTTTCTACTTAATGGACGTTTAAGTAAAATTTTGCCCTATTCTCCCATGTTAAGAAAATCGTAAATTTATAATAACTTGCGAAGTTTTTTAATTCGAATATTGCGAATGAATAGGGTTCTTGCCAGTGTCGAAAGTAATATTTTTAAACTGATCTGACTTCTCTGCGACTATTTGTTCTTGAGGTATCGTGTACACAGACTAACAAACTCACTAACGGACTAACAGACACCCTACAGACGGTCACCACACAAATTTTGTCATTTTCGGATTCTTCACACCTGAAAACGTGTAAAAAGTAAAAAAATCGAGGTAGAAAAATTTCACGATTACCTAAGTTCCCCATACCTATAATATGGTGGGGAGCTAAAAGAAACGGCAATGCCACCTGTTATACAATTTTCTCCAAAAATTGTTAGGCACTAATTTATATTAATATGCAACTACATATAGATTTGTATGAAATTTTGTGATTAATCCTTGAGATAGAACTGCAACAAAGTTTTTGTCTCACACACAGACAAACAGGTAGACAGACATTTTCCAGAAATGGTCAAATCGTGTTCTGGACCTCTCAAAACGTGTAAATTTGTCGAATTTTTTTTACGAACTCAGTACTTTCTTCTGTTGAATATAGAAGAAAATGATAAATAAATAAAATATATTAAACTTCAATTTTTAATAATTTGATTTTTACAAGTGTTTAATTTGCTTTTGTAATTCTTTAATTATATATATATTGTATTCTGCAGAACATAAAAAATATAATTGCTCACTTAAAATTCAAAAATCCCACTTATTGTTTTGTTAGAGTGAGAAAATCTTTTTTTTTTTTTTTTTTTTTTTCTTTTCTAATGTGAACTCTGTTTTAATAGGTTATACATGTCTAAAGTCAATACTTAAGAGATCAAAATCAATGTCAAGTTATTTTCAACACACATTAAGTATAATGCAGAAGGATGAATTTGAAATAATTACTGTTCCTAAATTATAATGTATAAATGTTTCTTAACCAATTCCGCGACAATTACTTATTATTAAAATTATCATCATTAGTAAACAATTGTATAATGTTAATACTATTCAAAAAATTTTTACAAATTCATGCATTTTCTGAAAAATTTATAATTTAAATAAAGTAAAGCGTATATTTAAAACACTTCACTACTAGAAAAAAAAAAAAAAAAAAAAAGAGAGAAAGAGAAAGAGAAAAAGGAAAAAGCCTAAAAGAAAATATTCATATAAAACACAGCTTAGAATAAAAGTTATCTCCCAATTATTTAAAATATACATTTAAAATGAAAGGTGAGTTGGACAGTCATCAAAATCCCCTGCAGTTTTTTCCTAAATTTTAGGCAAATTGCCTACACTTTTATTATTATAATTTATCAACAAGAATTTTTTCTTCTGTTGTCAATAATATTCTATCATTATGTTTTCATTAACCCAGATCTTTGTATTCAATACCCGATACAATGTCTTAATATGATAGACATTTCAATTCCTACCGATTAAGACATGAAAAATATTAAAATAAAGTAGGGTTAACTTATGATTATAATAAAAATCTGTTGTGAAACAACCACACAACTTCCATCACACACTATTACACGAATTATATGCATTGTTTGGTGATACTGTGATCAGAAGACATAAAATTAACCTAAAGAAATAGACACCAAAAAAATTTCTGGTAAGAGAAACTTGACACATGTATAAAGACATATAAAATAGAGTTTACATAAACAGTTAAAAAATAAGAAAAAAGAATTTGTAAAGTTATTTTTTGAAACACAAATTCCCGAAATCTAAAACTGACCTAAATAATCAGGATGACTGTTAATTTTAATATTATAATCACGTAATACATAAGAAAGGATATCTACAATGGATTTATGTGGCAATTTTCAAGAAAATCGTTAGAGTCGTTTTTGAGATACCAACTTTTACCAAAACTTGGCCTACTCAATTATTAACCGGAAAATAATAATTGCATATAAAAGGATATTTAAAAGGGCGTTAATATGGTGAGTTTGAAAAAAAATTCGTACAGCCAATTTTAAAGGAACGCACTTGCGAGACCTAAAATTGAGATATTTATACAGGGCGCCTATAAATTTTCTTGAACTAACCAACTATATCATTCGAAAGGACATCTAATAAAGTGTTTATATAGCAAATTTGAAGAAAATCGTTTTAGCCGTTTTTGAGATACGGACCTACGATCTCAGTTTCGGCTTCCGATGTCCCACTTCCGGTTTTCCAATTTTCACCAAAATTTGGGATAAAATTGATCTCTACACCAAACCTGTCTCAATTCTGAAGTTTAGAAGTTCTATCTTTATTAGCTTAGGAGATATGATAGCCAGAAGATTCCTCACATACATGCATACACACATACACTGATCAATTGCCTCAAAACTACTTTTTCGGAGTCGGGAGACCTTAAAACGTGTAAATCAGATGAAAACTCGATATCGAATTTTTGACAGAATACAATATTTCCATTACCTACGTTAGTTGGGTAATGGAAGTTAAATGTGACACAAGACAAATTTAAAAGACTAGATTGTAGCCATCAGAAAACTTTCTAATACAAATTTACGTCGTGCATTATTCCCATTGGTTAGTGCAGACGATTTTCATCTTAGAAAATTATAATCTTAAACATCGTAAAAAAAGTCAGTTTTGTGCCCTATAAAAAACAGCTTAGAAAACACCTTTAAATATATATATATATATAATTTTGTTTTTTATTCAGTCTTATGCTTTAACCCTTTATCTACCAACGGTACTTTAAAGTACCACTAGTTTAAAAGCTCATAAAATCGAATTTCTGGAAGAAATGTCAAAGGTATTTTTAAGAACAGAACGTATACATACCTCACTTTAATCTCACTTAACGCTAAACGTAACCGTTTTTATTCCAGAAAGGATTTTATAGACTGCTTTCGCTATTTTTACTCGGCATTTTTCGCGATCATCCAGTGTGCAATAATTAATTCCTATATTACTTCAAGAATCTCCCACCAACCTCAGAAAAAATATAAGGAACATAAAAAGCAAATATTTTTTCAAACTTTTTCAAGATCCAAATATCTTTTTCGACATCTATGTACCAGAGTACGCTAGTGTACCACCTCACAAAATTGTTATTCATTACTAGGATGAGGAGATATACATATTTTTTATTGTATATATCTTTAAGAAATACTCTTAAATAACTAAAAAAAATACGTTTCAGATATATTTTTTGCCTGTTTCATAATATGGTAAATAGAGGGTTAAAAGTTTTGACGATAAGTTGAAAAAATACTCCCGGAAAAAGGTGGAAATAGCGATGCGCCTACATATACAAAAGCTTTATTCTGTTTACTATTACTATTATAAATAATATTTTTCTAATTTCAAAGTGATTGCTTAAAAATAATCCTGATTGTGTACATTTACACGAAATTTTGTCCAAAGCTGCCACAGATTTTAAAATCTATGATACAGAGGGATGACAGCGCCACCTGTTCAGCGATATGTACTAAATGTTGCTATGCGCCAATTTAGGTAGATTTGCAACTAAATATAACTTTTTATGCAGTTCTGTGCATTAGTTCTCGCGCTAGAGTTTGTAGAAAAATTTTGTGACGCATGCATAGACTGACAGAGTGCTCCAAAAGTTAATTTAAGAAGTAACATATAATGCATATGAAACAATAAATTTATGCCCTAGAAGAGAGAAGAAGGATTTAGAAAAGGAAATCAGCAACTCTTATATTTATATTCATCCATCCAAGAAATTGTAAATAAAGCAACTTCTGAACAAAAATGCGTTGTTTATATCCCTTATATTCCTTTTAGCTGTCTCCAATTTCCGAAATTGATTAGTTATTTGTTAAAAATTAAATTTATTTTATCGATTAATGACAGTTGATAAGAATTATTAAAAGTCAAACAAAAATAAAATTGTAAACAATAAAAGCAATCAAAACTTACCGGAAAAACACATCCCTTTTTGCATTTTATGAAGCATTACTTCACCATCATGTAATATGCAACAATTTGATCCTTGCTAAAGCCGAAACAAAATTATGATGAATGTTTACATCACTTTTTCCATACTCCAAATTAAGTTCAAGGCCCGAATTGTCCGAGATTCTTGACCTATTAAAGAGGATCGGACTTTTTTCTTCACCAGTCTTTCCACTACTCATTTTCTCTTTCTTATATTTAAACTTTGTGTATACTCTCTCTGCACAACGACAAATAATCTGGTGCGATATTCACACCACTCTCTCTCTCACCTTGCGTTACTATAGATGTATTATTACGATTTAAAACAAGGTGTAATATATGAGAAATAGTATCTAAATATTTCTAAAGTATTTTAAACATCAATTCATGCCAGTTTTAGAAACATTTTTATTTGACAAAAAATTAAATTTATCAAATTATTTCACCCAAGTTACAAGAGTCTTTACAGGGGCGCGCCAGCATTGTCAGGCGCCTGTGTGCAGAGTTTCAGTTGGCGCCCTATATTACACCTTTTTAAAATCATTTTATAAAAAGTTATCATTCAGCAAGTCAATTGAATCTCGAACCTTAATAGTAATAAGTTTATTGAGTGGCTAATAAAAAGAAAAACGTATCAAATAAAATAAAATTTAAAAAGAAACAAATAAAAAGTGCATCTTGCAGAAAGAGAAAAAATCTTATACTGGGATTTCCAAAAGCACGAGGTACAATTGTGAAGGCAAATAGAGGAAACTAAAATAGCAGGCATGGAACACGGACACAGAATTGATACCACTATCAATACAATAAAATTTTCTACTTCTTAAATTAACGATATTATAGGTAGAAAAATTTCTTCAACAAATATCGGTATGAGTTCTGCGCCCGTGTTCCATCCCTGAAATAGGCAGATTTAGTGTGAATGTGGGTGCATAAATGCCACGTTGAGGCATTACAATAGATGATTTAGATGAGAGCTGTAAATGTAAATGTTTCTATTTGTTTGGGTCTAATTTTTAAGTAAATATTTAAACACAAAAAATAGTAAACTAAACGTTCCCTCACTTCATTACACCTTTTGTGAGTATTACGTATATCATACTGATCCAAAATATCCGTCTCTATCCATATTGTTACCAAAATGTCGATTTTCTTGCATGTAAAATTAATTGTAAAGAAACAGGCAGTTTCTTGTCGACAAATACACTTTATTCAAGGATTCTTCTCGAAAAAAGCCAGTAAATTATCGTACTCAAATTCATACCTCAAAAAGTCATAAAACAACATTAAAAACACCACAGAGTGGAATATCACTCATTTAAGAATAAATATAAACCATTAAAACCGAAACGAACGTTCAGAACAAATGTCCGAATGCAACTGATCTCTTTGGTGTCTCTTCTGTTTTTATAATTTTTGTCGCGATTTGGCGAACTTTCGATATTATTCTGCTCCAGAAACCTATTGATGAATCCAGAAAATTCCAGAACTCGGCTCTTATTGAAGATAGAGCTTCTAAATTTTGGAAACACTAAATTATTACTTCTCCCCAAGTTTGGTCGCCAAATTCATCGCTAAGTTGCCAAGTCTGTATCCAAGTCTGGCAATCACCTCCCACCCCACTCCCGTTAAAACTTAATGAACTGCTCCTTATTTGCACTTTAATTGTAAATCTGCTTTTGTTGCAACAACACCTTTGATTTAGGAAAGTGGTTTAACTCTTTACAATACTATAATGAAAATTTTTTTTAATTAGTCGTACTATTGTGGTATGTTTGGACATATAAATGAGTTAAACATTTTGTACTAGTACAGATAAATGGAATTTATAAGTATATAAAATTAAAACTAATGATAATAATAATTAAATTTTGTAGTGAGTACTGTTTTTCTGAATTTCATTGTTCAAAACTCTCGAAATACTATTGAGATCAAATTAATGTATGACTATCGATAGTGACAAGATTTGATTTGGTTAATTATAGAAGTTTTTTTTTTTTTTTTTCTTTTAAGGAACAAATAAATTTATAAATACATAAAATAGGAGCATGTAATAAATATTACTTAGTAAATATGGATAAAAAATACTAACAGTAAAAAGAAAAACATCTAATGAAAGAAATTTTGCCTATTTTATTACCATGTTTTTATTAACTCGCTCTCTTGTTTTTTGCTCGGTACAAATCTTGCAATCAATTTTAAACTAATTTTCCGACTAGCTAGACATTTGAAACTTTTAGAATAGCTCAGAACACGATAATAACGCAATACCTCGAAGCCCGATTTTCAAATTTTTGATTAGTTTCTTTTAATTAATTAAAATATGAAAATAATAACCTCCTAATAGCTTTAAAATTAACCATTCAAATATTAGCTATAATTTAATTGTTGCCAAAAAAAAAAAAAAAAAACTTACGAGTTCCTTTTCTTTCGACATAAAAATAAATAATTTAATTAAGCGTGACCATTAAAAAAATATATAAAGTTAAATTAGGCATCTCACAAAAATTGACGTCATAACTTTAAAAATTTTCTACATATTGATAAAGTGCTAATGTAGTTCATGATGCTAATATATATTGTTTTAAAAGAATTACTCTGGGGGTCACCGAAGCGGGAGAGTCATCAATTCCGTGGAAGATCAAAATTGTGATGGCATGTCTCCAGATCACCTCTAGGGGGTGAGTCACAGACCGTCGCCAATTGCCCATTCCGCAGACCCAACCAATCAATCTAAAAGGATTATTATTTTATTTTTAAAACCAACTTTTTTTACATCGCTTTCTCGTTTGTCCAGTACAAATCTTGCAAGCAATTTTTGCGAACTTTCCGACTAGCTAGACATTTGAAACATTTAGAATAGCTCAGAACACGATGACAATGCCTTTGTAATTATTCGTGTAATGTGTCAAGTTTATATGATTCAACAGAAAATTTAAAAACGTGGTATATAAAAAGTTTTTTTTTATCTTATAATTATTCATTATCTAAACTTTTTATGTAATTTGTATGTAAATTTACGCGTTTTTCCATATAGTAGTAAGATACAAAAATCTTTTAAACTATTTTGGTGCGACGTTTGTACGTTGCACTTTGCACAGATATAAATAGATAAATTTATAAGTAAAATAAGAATATACAATAAAAATTATTAAGTTTTAAAGTAGATTAAATGAACATTAAAACAGATAATATTATTTAGTGAAATGTAATTAATTTACTTAAGTTTTTTTTTAATTCTCGAATAATACGTATCCATTTGATCCAAAATATCCTATGCTATCCATGTATTTGCAAGATATAAAAATCTGTCTGATACCGTTGTGGAGTGTAAGTATTTTTTTTATCATTTTAAATTTAGAAAAAGATTGTTCCATTGATGCTACTGGTAATTATGCCAAAACAATCTCGAAAACAATCCCTCTACACATAAAATTTATTCTTGCTGATATAATTTGGAGTAAGGTGACGCTTGGAAACGTGTTTGTGGCCTCAAGGAAGGAAAGGGGGAATTTCGTAAAATCCCGTTACAATAGGTATCGGGTATCGGATACATAGAAACAATTTACGCACCAAAATACGTGCCCGCACTTTCCTTAGATTTTAGACGACAAATTTAGCAATAAAAGAAGGTGGGGGGGGGGGGGGCGGGTAGTGTCTCAAATTTACCTCCTCTTTACGCCTCCTCCCCCAAATCGAAATTTACAAAAAACCGAAAATGAGTTTTTGGAAATATCCTAAAGAAGACCTGTTTTCAACATCTTTGTACAATTTTTAGTAGAATTATTTTGGTAGAATCCGGAGTTGACGAAATTTCCCCCAAAATCGATTCCCCCCCCCCCCCTCACCATCCTTAAAAATCGAAAATTCCATAGTTGCAGAGTTTTATTTCATTTTATTTATTTATTTATTTATTTATATTTTTTTTTTCTTTTTTTTGGTACTCAAGTCTAGTCTCGCCATATGCAATTTCCTCACCGTGAAGTAACTAGGAGCTGAGTTATGCTTAGTAAAGTGTTTTTTGCTTCCTTTCTCCCTTGAAAAGGATGAGGGGGAATTCCGTAAAATCCCGTTAGTATAGGCATCGGATGCATCTAAACAATATAAGCACAAAAATTCGTGACAGGCGCTCCCATAAATTTTCCAGGACTAATTTAGCACTAAAAGAGCGATCACGAATTTGATCCCTCGTAAACCCCAAGATCGAAAATCACAAACACCAAAAATGGGCTTTTGGAAATACCCTAAAGAAGATGCATGGCTGTTTTCAACATTTTTGTACCATTTTTGGTAAATTTCTTCTCAAAAATATGGAATTTACGAAATTTCCCCCCGAAAAACAATTTTTTTCCTCCCCCCCCCCCCCTTAAAAATAAAAAATTCCAAAAATGTAGGCAATGATTATTATTATTTACTTATTTATTTATTTATGTACTCAAATCTAGACTCCTCATGTGCAATTCTTCACTGTGAAGTGATTTTAAGCCAAGTTATACATACAAACGTGTTTTTGTTTACTGCCCCCCCCTTCCAAGGGGGGAAATTTAAAAAATTGATAGATATGATTTTAAGTTAGGTAATTCCTGCGGGGCTAGGTTAACTGCGTCCCAAAATGATATTTTTATCTCCCCCATAGGTCAACTGCGGCCCAGGAAACCTCCCCACCTATACCAAGTGCGACCCAGGAATATTTCCCGCCAAAGAACGTTTTTCGCCAAAATCGCCAAAGAATTTTGCACATGGTTAGAAAAAGCAAAATTTAACTGAAGATACTGACGAGAATTAATATTTTCTCTATACCAATTATGTTAGTACACAAATTACTTCAGGTATTAAGTATGTTTTATGTATTAACATAAGTTCCATTATTATATCAGTCACCGTTATAATTTTTTACGTTATCCATAACGTATCCGAAATATTTTGTGAATCCCTAGATGCAACTCAGTCACATTAAATGCACAAATTATTTAAATCAATAAGAAATTAAATAAACAAAAAGAAACATATTTATAAATTTTATTTTTAAAACCGATATATATAATAATAATAATAAAGATAAATATTAAAACTTTTCAATTGTTTAATTTTAAGATTATTATTAAACAATTACCGTTTAAACAATTACCGTGATCAATCCCCAAAGGTACCAAAATCAAACTAAAGTAATTACCAAATAAATAATTAAAGTAGCCTGAGAATGTTCATAAAATTAACATTATTTTTAATTGGATTTTTTTTTTTTTTTTACCATCATTTTATTTATTTTAACTTATTTTAACTTATTCTAACATCATTTTATTTATTTTAACATTTATTTTTAATACAACAGAAAAAGCGCAATTTTGCAGCTATAAAATGAAGTACTTAAAAATTTTTGTTGAAATTTAAAATTGTGCTTAAGTAGTAGCAAATTGTATATAAACTCATTTAGAAGTAAAAAAAAAAAAAAAGAAAGAAAGAAGAAATTAAATATTCTAAAATTATTTATGGGATTCGATGTGTGCAGAAAACAAAGAGATGAACGAACCAGTTTTCATGTTTGTTTGTATATTTTTGAAAAAGTTATTCACATGCGAAAAAAAGAAGGAAAATCAGGAAGAAAAATCTGGTTTAATTCTAACACATGCATGTATATGAATCTTCACTGTGTTCATTTGTTTAAAAATTACGCGCAAAAGAAGAAAACAAATTATTGCTTTAAGTTTGTACTCCCGTGTACAGTAGAAGAAATTATAAGGTATATTAATTTTTTAACCCGCAGTTTTTGGTGACATTAGCTATTTTTAGTGTTAAAGTTAAAAAAGAATAAAAATGTAACAAAAATAGTATTCTTTTACAAATTTTTACATAGACATGCATTAAAGATTTCAAATCTCTATAAATTTGATAGAAAAGTTGTTAAAGTACGAGATTTATCAAGTCTTTTATGCTGAAATATTACTAATACAATTTTATTATTCTTATTTGGCGATTCGTCGCACTTGGCGAAATTTTCAGCGGACGCAGTTGACATAAGGGATTAAAAAAGGCTGTCCGCAGTTGGTATAGGTGGGGGAAGAAGAAATTGAAACATCTGGTATGTCGGGTCGCAGTTGGACGACACCGATTCCTGCCAAGTGTCGTTGAATTCTGCCCAGCTGTTCTCATCTGATGCCCAGAGAAAAATGTTATAGACATGCAGACACAATGACCGCACCGCACACACAGAAAATTTTCTGAAATGAGATTTGGCTTTCACGATGTGCGAAATGTGAAGATTTTACAGACAAAAGTCTCATTTTAATAATATTAGATGTTACATCAATAATTCAAAGGGAAAAACTTCTCTAAATAAAATCTCCGGTTCTATTAAATCTTTATTTTAGCAATTAAATTATATTGTTTTTTTATTAACCTAGGTGGCCTTTTTCTGGCAAAAAAAGGGGGGGGAGATTAAGGCGTCCTTTTGAATTTCAATAGAATGCTTTGATATGTTAAAAAAGACAAAGAAAATTTTGCTGAAGGTAAGCACATCTTTACAAAGTTATTCCATTTTTATCGTACCCTTTCACAAAAAACCCCTAAACTATTTGAACACAAGTTTTGCCAGTATATTTTTCAAGGTGCCTCATTTAGCAACACTAGTCGCAGGGCTTCAGACCGGCATTATGCAATCAGATATATATATTTTTTTTTCAAATAATTTATCCTCGGCTGTAAAGCTGGAAATTAGCGGTCGCCACTCGCCACATGGCGACTAGATTTTTAAAAGTGGCGACTAAAGAAATTGCCTTTGGTCGCCACTGCAGTGGCCACTTCTCTTCTACCCATTCTTTATAAAATATACCCCATTCCATGGCAAACTTGGATCGCGCGGCGGCTTTTTCGCGGTAAACGCGCCGCGCAAAGAATTCAGGCTGTTCTAAAATCTAACCTCGCCACTTGCAAACATATTTCGGAAGTCAATTTTAATAGTAAACACTTAAAATTCTTCTACCCATTCTTTATAGAATACCCCATTCCAATGCAAACTTGGATCGCGCGGCGGCGTTTTCGCAGTAAACGCGCCGTGCGCCTCGAATTCAGGCTTTCTCAAATCTAACATCGCCACTTACAGACATTTTCGGAAGTCAATTTTAACTGGAAATTGGAAATTGGCACTGGAAATTGGCAGGTAGTCTTATTCATATACTAAAAAAACGTATGGCTTTTTTCCATTTCTCTATAAAAGTATTAGATTTTGATTTTTAAAAAATGTCAAAATGAGAGTTTCGGCCGACTTTCGGGAGACAGAGACGAAAAGGAAGCTCGTGAGATAATCAATCGGCTGAAACTCCGATTGTATTACGTTCGCAGAAAAATTAAAAACGTCGTTCGACGCATTTTCTTTGTTATTTTATACCACTTTCTTTTCAAACTTGGCATTTCTATCCATTCCCAACGGCCGTATCGCATTCAGTCATACGCGTGGTTTCTCGAAATTTCAATCTTTAAAACAAGCTTTATATAGTAATATAAATTTTGGATTTATTGCTTTAATATGAAAAGATTTAACGAAAATCCTGAATCAGATAATTCTGTAAAAATATCTTTTTTCGGAAAAAGGTAAGTGCGTTTTCTGTTATTATTAAAAAAAAAAAAAAAATGTATATATGTATGTATATTTTTAGTTCTTAATCAGAAGAATGCATAATTTATTGAATATTTTATTTATTTACTACATATTATTTAATATTTGTTATTGCATATGAACTATTTTTTACTTTCTTCTATATGTAATATAGAGAAAGTATTGGATTCGCGAAAATTTTCGACCTCCGTTTTTTGACGGATCTACACGTTTTGGGGTTTCCTGAACACGATTTGATAGTTTTTAAAAAATGTCTGTGTGTGTGTGTGTCTGTGGTTTAGTGTGTTCACCGTATCTCACGAACCAATGAATGAAATTCAACCAAACTTGGTATATAGTTGGACCCTGGCCAGCCACACTCTCTAAATTCAGTTAGAGAGGGGGATTATAATTGCAAATTATTAAAAATTCATTATTATTAAAGAAAAATTAATTTATAATTCATTCGTAACATGAAAAAAAAAAAAAAACGGAAAAAGAAACTTGCAAAATAAAGTATTATTAAAAAAATATTTTTTTTATTTACATATACTAATATATTTTCATGAATCAAAAGATGTTTTTTTTTTTTTTTTTTTTTTTTTTTTTTGAAAAAGTAGAAAATCGACACCATTCAGGATAGTGAAGGGGCAATATAATCAGAATTTTTCTGTTATAAAATAATATAACCAAAAGAGCATTTTAAACATATGAATTTTGTATTGAATAGTATTTTCTTACATTCATAGTATAAATTATGTAAATCTATTCCTATTTCATTTATTAAAATTTATCAGAAATGTATTATTGTGGATGAGTTTCAAAAAGTTGACTACCTTAATTATTTTCTTAATGATTTGTCGAGACTAAACATTGAAAAAATTAAAGAAAAGAAAATTTTATTTTACTTTTACTTTTATCAGCGAGTGGCCACTAACTTTTTAAAAGTGGCCACTAAAAAAATGAAGGCTAGTGGCCAGTGGCCACCAACCAAATTTCTTAATTTCCACCTTTACTCGGCTGGCGCCTTTCTTTAGCTGGCGCCTGTGTGCGCCGCATACTTCGCACACCGGGTCGGCGCGCCCCTGAGTCTTTAATTGTGAAAATTCCTTTTTGATCTCACAAACCTTACTAAATAAATAAATGCATGTTAGATTTACAAGCCCATAAGGGGTTTTTCACAAAAAGAAATCTTGAAAAGTAGTTTTTTAAAAACTGGATCACAAATTAAACACGTGGAATGTGAAAAAAAAAACTTCTGAAATTTAAATTCTGGAAAATATCTAAAATCTAGCTCATTCTTTTTCCGATAATGCACTGTAAAAAATAGGTTCTTAAAAATAAGTATATACTGTCTCAAAATAGCCTCGAAACAATACATACTTAAATTTGAAAACCCATGCAGTCATTTTTGAGTATATTGACATGCTCAAAAATGGGGTTGATCAATAAGAATTCCAATATCCACATGTTTGACAGGTCAATGTATTCAAAAATGAGTACATGGGTTTTCAAATTTAAGTATATATTGTTTCGGAGCTATTTTGAGACAATATATACTTATTTTTAAGAACCTATATTTTACAGTATGTGCTTAAAGGAGTACATCACAGATCGTCAAAGTCACCCAAAAACCATGTTATTCTATGGGTAAAATTATTTATAGAATTACACATTACCTAATTGTTATTACTTCCATTACCCTACTACCGTAGGTAATGGAAGTATTGTATTCGGTCTGAAAATTCGATATCGGGTTTTCGCCTGATTTACACGTTTTAAGGTCCCCTGAGTCCAAAAAAGTGGTTTTTGGCAATTGGTCAGTGTGTATGTATGTGTGTATGTGTGTGTGTATGTATGTGGAGAATCTTCTGGCTATTATAGCTCAGAAACTAATAAAGATAGAGCTACGAAACTTTGGAATTGAAATACGTCTGGTGTACAGATGAAATTTTTAAATTTTGGTGAAAATTGAAAAACCGGAAGTGGGACATCGGAAACCGGAAGTGGGACCGTAAGTCCATATCTCAAAAACGGCTCTAAAGATTTTCTTCAAACTTGCTATATAAACACTCTATTAGATGTCCTTTCGAATGATATAGTTGGTTAGTTCAGGAAAATTGATAGGCGTCCTGTATAAATAGCTCAATTTCAGGCCTCGCAAAGGCGTTCCTTTAAAAACGGTTGTACGGATTTTTTTCAAACTCGCCATTTTAACTCACTTTTAAATATGCTTTTGTATGTAATTATTGTTTTCCTGTCAATAATTGAGTTTAATCGGAAGTGGGACATCGGAAACCGGAAGTGGGACCGTAAGTGCGTATCTCAAAAACGGCTCTAACGATTTTCTTCAAATTTGCTATATAAACACTCTATTAGATGTCCTTTCGAATGATATAGTTGGTTAGTTCAGGAAAATTGATAGTCGTCCTGTATAAATAGCTCAATTTCAGGTCTCCCAAGGGCGTTCCTTTAAAAACAGCTGTACGGATTTTGTTTCAAACTCGCCCTATTAACTCACTTTTAAATATCCTTTTGTATGTAATTATTGTTTTCCGGTCAATAATTGATTTTTTGTAAAAGTTGGTATCTCAAAAAACGGCTCTAACGATTTTCTCTTTATGTCACTTTTATGTTTTCTGATCACATTATCTCTCAAAAATGCATATAATACGTGTAATAGTGGGTAATGGAAGTCGTGTGGTTGTTTCACACCAGATTTTTTTCAATTTCTGTTTTCACATTCTGAAAATATATAACCGTTAAATTAGTACTCGTTTCCCAAAAATTTATTTATTTATTTATTTTAATTTTGAGTTTAAAAAATGTGAAAAATTAAGTAAGTGTATTTTTCTCATTTTTTAGCTGTAAAATGAAATATTCAAATTTAAAAGTTGCAATTTTTGAAAAATGAATATCTAAAGTCTTTTGAAATGTTATAAACAGATATCTGAATCTTGTTCTTAAATTTCCTTTCAAGCAATTTATCTTTTTACTTTCCGAACACTATAGTGAGGAAAATATTGTAATCAGGTCAAAAATCCGAATTTCAGATTTTGATGTTTCTATACGTTTCGAGGTCCCCTGAGTCCGTTTTCACTATTTTTGCGATGATGTATGTATGTGTGTGTGTATGTATGTGTATATGTCTGTGAGTGAACACGCTAGCGTCTAAACGCTTTCTACGAATAAGCTGAAAGTTGGTACGTATATTGTAAGTCACCATAGTACGAACCCTATTGATTTTGGTGAATCTAGCACTTATAGTTTTTTTACAGGAACACAAAGAAAAATTCTTTATCATTATGGCTATGGGACCAAAATCTTAAAAGTGCGATAGCATCTAAACGCCTCATTCAATTGAGCAAAAAATTTATACACATATTATAGGTCACAGATACTCAATCTGTATAGATTTTGAAGAATCTGGCTCTTATAGTTTTTTTACAGGGACACAAAGAAAAATTCTTTATCATTATGGCCTATGGGGCTAAATTTTTAAAAGTGTGATAGCGTCTAAACGCCTTTTTAATCTGAGCAAAAAATTTGTACACATGTTATATGTCACAGTTGTACCAACTGTATAGATTTTAGTGAATCTAGCACTTACAGTTTTTTTACAGGGATACAAAGAAAAATTCTTTATCATTATGGCCTATGGGACCAAATTTTTAAAAGTGCGATAGCATCTAAACGCTTTATCCAATTGATCTGAAAATTTATATGAATATTATAAATCACTGTTGCACTAACTATAAGCATCTTGGTGAATCTAGCATTTATAGGTTTTTACAGGGATACAACGAACAATTTTTTATCATTGTGATCTATGGGCTCAAAGTTCAGTAGCATTAAATAAAACATCGTGTAATATATGGAGAAAAATGCTCAAACATTCTATTATAGTTTTCTCTCTTTTGTTTGTTTAAGAACTCCTCTTTCTTTACTTTATCTACAAAACTGTTAATTACTCAATGTTCGGAAAGTCGAGTGGAGTCACTCCAGATTTTTTTTTCCTCTCTCTCTCTCTGTTTAGCTAAAATATGAAATTTTATTAATAATTAAACATTTATTTACAGTGTTAATCTTTATGAAAACTGAAATAATTGAAAGTACACACAAAATTAAAGCAACTAACTGTTTTCTCGTTTTCTTCTCTTGCTCATAACTAGGGCTGGAGTATTTATCAATATACCCCCAAGTATCAATATTTTTTTAATATCGCAATAACGATATTAAAGATCTTGCTCTGCCGATATATCCCTCTAACGATATTTGCGATCGATCGATGCGCCGATAAATAATGTTTAATGTCAATCTTAAATACCTTCTTCAAATCCTGCTTTCCCCACCACGCACCGAACAAAACGCGCGCCGTATAGCTTATACTAATGCAACCCCTTGTGCGCGCTCCTTCAATGTGCCGATAAATAATAATGAACGCCAATCTTAACCCATTAATTGGTTCTTTTTCTTTAACTTTATATTTCAGCTTACACCAATATTAATGCATAATAATATTTATGTTACTTAACCCTTGAATACACATTTTGTTTCGTCGGAAATTAAGCCAAAGAAATACTTTTAAAAAATACCGGTACCAGTTTGTACAAAATGTTACTGAAGTAATGCCCGTACGCTGTACGGGCAAACCTGTTAAGGGGTTAAATACCTTCTTCTAATTCTGCTTTCCCCACTAAGCATGCATCACCACGCACCGAACAAAGCCCGAACAAAAAGAAAGCTGAATAGTGCAACCCTTTTTCTTTTTCCCTCCTATTCTATTGCTCACTGACTAAAATAGAGAAACATAATCCTAACCCCAAACGATATCTCTCTTTCATTAAGAAAAAAAGTGTATCTACTTTCTTTATCTTTATTCGTGCTATCTACCAAATCGAAAATATCACTGTCCAAAAAGTCTGAATGATATTCATCAAGAAAATTAAGTTATCACAGTATATTGACTTCCCACTCTACATTCATGCATTTACCTGACCCTAAACGATAATATGAAAGAATTTATACTACCGTTAGTATAAGGTCTTTGATAATATTGCACATCACCGCTCGTGGATCATATCGTAGGTGATGAAAAACCACAGACAAGGCAATAAAAAAACAAACGCTTATTATGACGAATGAAAACGATATCTTTTGTTTTAGCTCATTTCCGGTTATTGGTTCACTAATATTGGTCTATTTCAAAGTATCGATATTTCCTGGCCAATAAGATGCGAGCTTGAACATGTGTTTAACAAAGATCATCAAAGCCGAACTTATAGCTACTAGAAGAGTTTTTTTGCAAATTTTCTTAGCTAAACGCTAAGAAACTTCTAAAAAACTTCTGAAAATATAAGCAATTATAGAATGCATTTATTATTATTATTATTATTATTTTATTATTATTAAATATTTCGATAAAATATTTTTTTTTTATTAAGGCTGTACATCAGTCAGATAGCTCTCTTTCTCCTTTCCCATGTTATCCAATGGGATTTTCGTTGCTTCGTTTTATAAAAATATCTCATTCAAAAATGAAGTTTTTCGTATTCTGTTTTTTGAATATTACTCTTTGAACAGGTCGCCTTTTAGCTTGGTGAACAATTTTTCAAAAAAATTAATTTAAATATTTTATTTCAATAAGTAAATTATGGACTCTAAGTAAAATATTTAAATTTATTTTTTCGAAAAATTGCTCACTAAGCTAAAAGACGACCTGTTCAAAGAGTAATATTCAAAAAACAGAATTCGAAAAAGTTCATTTTTTAATAAAATATTTTTATAAAACGACGCGACAAAAATCCCATTGGATAACATGGGAAGGGAGAAAGGGTGCTATCTGACTGATGTAAAATAAAGTTTTATCTTCAGTAATTTTCCAGTGACAGTTTCTTTATAGAATTATATAATATTGGATAGTTTATTACTTTTTTTATGCAGCATTTATTTTTTCTCTTCCCTTTTTTTTTTTTTTTTTTTTTTTTTTTTTTTTTAAGTCGTACATGTTAAATAAAATTGGTTTAAATGCAAAATGAGTCACTTTAAGTAACAAAATGAAACTTTAACATAATTTTGTTTAAATAATATAATTTTTATACTGACAATGTATACATACATACGTATATATATATATAATATATATAATTCAATTTTCAATTATTGTGAAACTATTACGAATGTGAATTGAACATATATATATTTAAAAAATATTGTAATGATTTGGTAAGCAGATACAAAAATAAAAATGACAAGTAACTGACATTTACGATGCATATAAGAGTTTTAAGTAAAAAATATTGCTCTCTACGACCAAAAAAGGTGTATCCAATGGCAATTCTTAACTATTTAAAATGATTTTCATTTTTATTTAATACCTACATCTTAAGACAATTTTTCTTAAGCTTTATTTTTAGTAGAATTATGAATTTTGATATACTTGGTACAAATAAAACACAGATCACATATTAGCTGTGTTAAAATATGATTTTAAAATAATAAAGCTTAAAATGGGAAGAATAGAGGACAAACTATACAGAGGTATACTAAAAAGCAATAGTATAAGTTATAAGAAATACAAAATATTGATTCACTTTTTATGCATTTTTTTTTTTTTTTTTTTTTTATGATAAAGTTATGGTAGTAATATACCAGAAAATACATGGAAAACACTCTATACTTGTATACTTTAAAATTCGTGTGCATATGTCTTTAAAAAATAACAAATGTCTATTTTTTCCTATCTTGAAAGAAATATCACAATATATCACTAATATCGATATTAACTTGGTGATATATCGCGATATTTAATTTCTGATATCGTCCAGTACTACTCATAACTTTTAAACTAATAAAAATATATAACCATCAAATTTGAGTAATGTGCTTGTTCTCAAATCAGTGATCGAATTTTACATCATTTTTGCATTAACAATAATTTTTAAACAGATATTAATTCATATTTTCTACAAAGTAAGCTTTGGAAAAAATAAAAAAAATTATTAATTTTACTAAAAAAAATAAAATTAAATAATAAATGATGTTAAGGGTGGATTACATATTAGATGAAGACTAGTGTTGACAAAATACCCACAGTTTTTTGAAAGATGGGAATAAACCCGGTAATTTTGGGGAATAAACCCGGAACTTTGGGAAATATTGGGAATTTCGAAAGTAAACAAAACCAGTCACTTTCGAAATGGAAGTTAGAGCTAACGCATTGAACATACATATACATAATACTTAAAATGTCAATGGGTATTGTATAAACTATTTTTAAATGCAGGAGCAATTTTATTTTCAGGCAATACTGCTTCTGTTCGTGGCAACTATTATATAATACTTTTTAATATATTTCTAACAGAGAAACAAACTGACAAAATTTAAAAAATTGGTCTTTTTATAAAATTATTTCTAGAAAAGAAAATAAATTTAAATTATGTATGTTCTGTTTTAAACTTAAAAATATAGTTTAAGTAATATTACTTGATCAGAAAGGTCTTTAAAAGATTACTTAACTAAAATTATAATTATAACTGCAATGATTTTGAGTGATTCTTTTTTTTTTTTTTTTTTTTTTTTTTAGGTTTTTCAATAAATATCCATTTTAAATGTTTCACAAACAAGTACAGTCAACTCTCTAATCTGCAATTAAATTTTTAATGTTAAATAAATAAATAAATAAAAATTTAAGACAAACTACTATTATAGCAGTATCTAACAATATTAAAAATAAACAATGACGAATGTTCATTTCTGCACTTAAAAGTATTTCTCTTTGTATTTTTAAAATAATTATGTATATTTATATTTTATTGCTGTGTATTATTTGAGTATATTTAAATTATGTACTTTATGAATACACAATTTGATTACCACTGAAAAAATATTTTATTCTGAAATTTATTAGAAATAGTCTTTCTATTTTAATGTCTATTTATGAAATAATATTAATACATAGACCTATTATAAGAGTAGACGGAGCATTCCATTATTAAGGGAATATAAGAAAAGGTGCAAAGATGAAACCATGTGAATGTTGAAAAAGGTTACCTTTTTTGGCATTTATCGCGTTATTGGCAATTTTTTGTTTTGAATATAAATATAAATATTATTATTATTAAAAGATAGAACATTCTTTTAGCAAAACTAATGTAAAATATTACAGCTGCTGAAATTTATTTTTACTTTGTTATTAACATCTAACAAAGTTCAAAAGTTTTTATAACTTTGTTCTGTCTATACTCGTTTTAACTCTCATATATAATTATGGACATTTTTCAAATAATATAAGATATAATATAGTTAAACTAATTCAATTTAGAAAAATAAGTATAGCAATTATAAGCATTTTATAAAAATAATTACTTAAAAAGAACGAAATATTAAAATATTAAAAAGAATCTTACCTGTGAAATAAAATCCTTATTTTTACATAACTTCTAGGGTTTTTAAAGTACATCTAATTACTATTTCTTGCTATAAAATTCTTTTTAAATTCAAAACAATCTAACTTTTAAAGTGAAATAAAAATTTTAAAAAGAACTTTCAAAGAAAAATGGAAAATATCGTCTGCTTAATAGAAAGCAGAGTTTTGAGCATGCCGAGTAAATTTCAATATTGGCCAGTTTGGCTTCCTGTAGATCAACATTCACATGACCTTTTTATGAGTTATCTTTGCCACTAAAAAAGGTTGCCATTGTCCCGTCCACTCTTATAATAGGTCTATGTCATAGACCTATTATAAGAGTGGACGGAGCATTCCATTATTAAGGGAATACAAGAAAAGGTGCAAAGGTAAAACCACGTGAATGTTGAAAAAGGTTACCTTTTTCTACATTTATCTCGTTATTGACGATTTTTTGCTTTCAATATAAATATATATATTATTAAAAGATACAGCAAGCAAAACTAGTGTAAAACACTACAGCTACTAAAATATATTTTTACCTTGTTATTAACACTTTTGAACAAAGTTCAAAAGTTTTTATAACTTTGTTTGTCTATATTCGTTTTAACTCTCGTAAATAATCATTCACATTTTTGAAATAATATAAGATATAATATAGTTAAACTAATTCAATTTAGAGAAATAAGTATAGAAATTATAAGCATTTTATAAAAATAATTACTTAAAAAGAAAGAAATAATAAAATATTAAAAAGAAGCTTACCTGTGAAATAAAATCCTTATTTGACATAACTTCTAGGGTTTTTAAAGTACATCTAATTACTATTTCTAGCTATAAAATTCTTTTTAAATTCAAAACAATCTAACTTTTAAAGTGAAAATTTTTTTTTAAAAGAACTTTCAAAGAAAAAGGAAAAATATCGTCTGCTTAATAAAAAGTAGAGTTTAGAGCATGGCGAGTAAATTTCAATATTGGCTAGCTTGGCTTCTGTAGATCAACAATCACGTGACCTTTTTATGAGTTATCTTTGCACTCAAAAAGGTTGCCATTGTCCCGTCCACTCTTATAATAGGTCTATGGTCTATGTATTAATAACAATAACTGACTTTCTATCTGCAAAAGAAAGAAGAGTTGAGTTGCTTTTCACGGTTACAGTTAAAAATGCTAAATGGGAAATATTAATTATAATAAAAATGAAAAAAATGTGCCCATGCATCAAATTATTTCAAAATTTCCTTCCAAAAACCCCGGTTTATTTCCGGGAAAGAAACGGCTTTTTTTCCAGCCTTTGCAACACTAGACTGAAGACACACATGCTTCCAAATGTTAGATTAAAACCACAGGTTTATCTTCATGTATTCGCTTTTTTTTCTCTCCTTTATGCTTTGTGGCCTTTTTGGGGGGAAAATATAATTATTAGTTTGTAAACTATGAATATTCGCAGATTAATAAAAAATGTCAATAAATAATTTTACGAAGAACATCTCATCCAAATTTCACGGTCGTATGTCTATTTTTAAAAAAAGTTATTAACCTACAAAGAAAAAGAAAAGTGGATATAGGAAGAAAAATCTGGTTTTGATTTAACATTTGGAGGCATGTGTATTTTCACAAATCTTTAATGCATTCTCAACACCATTCCTCATTTAATTTTATTTGCTAAAATCGCTTAAATTTTTATTTTTTTTCCAAAAGTTACTTCTGAAAAAAATTGAATTACATCAGCCTAAAATTTATTACTTTTGTTAATATCTAAACTTTATGTTCATAAGTTCATATGATTAAAAATTAGGCGCAAAGGAAAATGAGAAAACATTTTTGCATGCTAGTATAGTTTAGTTTGTTTGATGAATACTGAGATTTTTAATTGTCTTTATACAGCAACGCTTATATCTCAATTAATCCAGACTTCAAGTGTTTACAAGCTTTATTACTACAAGAACATTTTACATGTACACATATAAAGAACACAACAAACATCCATGCCTAAACCGAGATTCGATCTCTGGATATGTGGGACTCCAGAAGGCAGCTCATGACTGTGCCACCAATAGTGTGTGCCCTTATAATTTAGTAAAACCTAGGTAAAACATTACATATTATTAATGTAATTAAAGAGAATAAAATCTTTTTGTAAAAAAAAAAAAAAATAGAACCGACTCAAAAAGCAACTACTATTCAAACAATTAAAAGAAAAAAAAAATGGTATGAAATGAAACTGTAAATTGCGCCTAAAAGTATAAAATAATTTTCTTCGCCAAACATCCTATAACACTACAATTAATCATAACTTTTGAAGTCGGCGCAAAATTAAATAAAATTTAATTAGTTTTTAAATGTTTGTTTTTATATCGGTAGCAAGAAATGCTGTTGTCTCGAGTGATCCATTTTCACGTTTCCTTTATTATTTTATCACTATATACAATTGGTCCATTAGTAGCATTTACATAGAACAGTGAACATTCTTTACAATGCGGTATTTATGTTTCTACGAAGTTAGAGTTTCCTTTGCAAATTTGGTATAACTTTGATAACTATCATCCTTTGTGGCTTTTGGATTCGGCGATCAAAACGAAAATATACACGCAAGATGTATATTTTCATAATATATGTTCTACGATGTCTTGTTTCATAATCTTGATTACTCTCTTAATATACCTTATATAACAACAATGTCTAACGCAAAGAAATGAAACAAAAATGATGATTTTTAGCCATTAGAGTTAGCATCAAGAATTCCTGTTTTATAAAGAAGACAAGCCACGCCTTCATCGTTCTTCAAAACAAAACAATACAGAAATGGAAAAGTAAATGTGACATTGAGTATTCGTGTTAAACCCCTTATTTTATGTTGACAAAAATATGCACAAGTGGTATTTACTTCATCGATAAATTGATGATAAATTTTGAATCTTTTAAACGAACACTGGAAGAAAAAAAAAAACTAAATAGGCGGGGTTTACTGTTTTAAATAGAAAAATAGGTTTAATGTGAAATTGTCAACGATAAAAAACGAATGGAATTGGAATGCAAGACAGACTTGTAAAATCGTTTCTTAACTACTGTCATAGTTAAAAAAGGTTAATCATTTGCTTCATATATTGCTTTATTTTATTTATTTATTTATTTATTTATTTTGTAGGGAGGAGGATTATTATTAAGGGCACTTTAGTCTTTAAAATTTTATTAATATATTTGAACTTTATACATTTTTAAAAATAATTAATACTTTAACTTTTATAAATATATTTTAACACTTTTTGCGACCGCAGAATTTTGTCTTTTTGACAGTAAGACCCGCCTACGGGCGTTTTACTTTCAAAATGAAATATTTCAGAACAAATTTTCTGTATTCACAATTATATTACAAATGGATATACATTATAATTATATTCTTTCTAATCAATATATTTCTATCCACAGTATATTTTATTGCAAAATTATTAGCACTGGGTACACACTTAAGAAAATGTAACACACAAATTACGAAAGAAACGCCCACTGACGGAATTACAGATTTTCAAATGGCGTGAATCTACGTCAGCAGTCGCGAAAGGGTTAATTAAGATATTATATTTTCATAGAAATTATAAAATGAATCGTACAGTTCCAAAGAGTTCAACTGACCCAAAACTAGTAAGTGCGATTAAAATAGTTTAATATTTACTTCATGAACCCTTACAATAATTTATCCGAAAAGATTTTGTTTATGCGTTGTTGTATAGATATATATATATATCTATATTATTTCATTTCGTATATTATGTTACACCTACGAAAGAAAATTTAAGCTTTATTGGTGATCACGATCAGTACAGCCATAATATACACTTTTACTTGAAAAATATTGCACTTTTTTCAAAGAGTACTGTATGGACTAATCGCAAGTGTAATGTATTTAAATAGACTTAAAATTAACTAAAAAAGTACTGAAGTGTATACAAATCTAAAAAATTGAATTCAGGATAATTCAGGAACAGGAAAAAAAAGGTAACTTTCTATTAATTTTTTTATTGTTTTTTTCCTGAAAGATTTCCGGTGTGAAACATTAAAAGTTTGTCTATTTCTTATAAGATCTTAATTTTATTTTTCTATATTTGCAGATAACCCCCTAACACATTTTGGATTATAACTCTATAAATACTAAAGATAAAGTACACAAACAGTATACTTTTCCGCACTGCCAGACTCTCAGAAATTCGAAAATGAAGTCAAAATTGGGTGTTGCTATTGAAAAAAATCAAAGTTGGCGCTCATTTCAATATGTAGATGACCCCTAATTCAAAGTTTGACGGCATATTCAGAAAGTGCTTTTCATTTCCTGTTGAATTATATCTATTAGATGTTCCTGCGTCAATTAATAACGAAATTACAGCGGGTGTTGCGTTTTTTTTTCCCCGACTGTACATTTGACCACGATTTTAAGTGAAATAGGGAAAATATTTAAATTTGAGGACATTTAATGCCCTCAAGTACTATCCATTCTCCAAATCAAGTTCAAAATAAACAAAAGTGATTCTACTGGAGAAGGGGCAGACGCTATCCGCGATTGTAATGAAATGCTCGCCCTCTGGTAGGCTAAGGTGAAATTACAATAACCATGCTTTAATTCGGCTTTCATAATCCGCCATTGCTTGCCGATGTTTAGGTTCACATATATTTATTGAATAAAAATGAATAAATCCGGTAAAAAAGATAACACATACTGTTGTGTGCTACAGTGCAACTCCAAAGGATCAAGAAATCCAGAATTAAGCTTCCATTTATTTCCAATGACAAATTTAAAATTTCAGTTGCTTCGGCTAATGGAAGTAAAGAATTAATCAGATGATTTGAAACTAATATTTGTTCAACTTCAGTTAAAAATCAATTTCCGATCGAACTTTGAATAAACTGAAATGTTTTTTTCCAAAAGCAATCAATTTTCCATGATGTAATGGCGGAGAAACTATAGTACGAATATTAAGTAGAATAACAAAAAGAACAATAAATTAACGTGGTTAATAACACGTGGCTATTATATTTACTAACAACTGCAGTTCAGAAAGCGCCGTCTATCGATCATTACAATCCTAATCCGTGGACTGAGATGAGCATTTCCTGAAATTTTACCTGTGACGGTTTCCTTCCTTTCACCCCTATCTTGATAAAATTGCAGCAGAATTGACTCATCCTCAATCCGCGATTGTAATGAAATGCTCGCCCTCTGGTGGGCTAAGGTGAAATTATCATACCACTGCACACGGAGTAATATTAATAGGAGTTGAAGGTCCAATGGGAGAAAGCTACGAAACTGTGATCTAAATTTTTGGTAAATATTGAGGGCGCCACTTGTCATTCCTCCCGACCTCGGCGCGGATATACTACTGTTTTCAATAGAATTTTGCTGGAGTACATTTAAAATTTTTTATTTTAAGCAATTTAATTTCTTTGTAAGTTCTTAAAACTGCATAATTCAGATGTTTCAAATAAATGCTTCGTTCCTAGTTGTAAAACAGGCTATGATAGTGATAAGAAAAAAAAAAAAAAAAAAAGCCCTAGGAGAAAAATAAAGTCCGAGTTCGTGTTTTCTGCACCTAAAGTAAGTTTATTTATTTCTTTACAAAATTTCATCCATTCTCCTTCCTCCCAATTGTCTGTTTTAGCTAGCTTCGGTTCATAAGAATCGTCATTTTTTAAAAGCTTTCTTTCAAAGTAAAATTAGTATAAAATGGCTCTTAAAAAAAACATGTTGGTTAGAATACTCTATTTAATGAAATTTGCTTTCAATCGAAATTTTTTCAGCTTGATATTGTTTTTAAAAAAATAATTAAAACGAGACATTTCCCCATTGAATAACATTGCGGAAGCTGGAGAGAAGGAAGGATTGCACGCTGGCGCCATCTGTAAACATTAGAAAACAACATCACAAAATTTCAGCGTTACCTTCTTCTCCTGTCTTTTTACTCCGTGCCACTGCATAATCATCATATTATGCAATCGATTTTTCATGATGTAATGGCGGAGAAAGAATACACGTGGCTATTATATTTACTAACAACTGCAGTTCAGAAAGCTCCATCTATCGATCATTACAAACGCGGATAGCGCTCATTGGCCTCTAATTGGAAAAAAACAGTTGTCAAAATTTCTTTGGGAAAATAAATATAAATGTGACACTGACAAATCGGAAACAGTCCTCGAATTTCGAAGACGGATGGTCACTATACATAGATTTCTGGAAGTTCGATTGGCCTGTAGGATTTAACGTCATACTACGAGATTTTTTTTTTTTTTAGTTCAATGACTTACTTATAAAAATAGCTGATCAGAATCCAGAATCAAGTACAGAAAAAAAAAGGCTTAGAAAGAACGGATAGTTGGTTAGTTTGCTGGTTGGGTTTAACGTCGTACTAGTAACTAGTACAGAAGAAATCATTCTTTTTCATCCAGCCAACAGCCAACCAACCATCCTACCAAAACAATGTTTTGTTTTGTTATTTATTGTTCAGCGTACTCAGCACGGATGTGAGCAGGGAAGTTGGTTTTAAATGTTAACTTTGTTGTGAATGTTGTTGATTAATTTTCTAAGAAGTTATAATGTTATTTATTAAATGTATTTTTCATTAATTTTATTATTTTTCAAATTTTGAAAAATGTCAAGTACAGGAACAAGAGAGACGCTTTTGTCGATCATAGATGACATAGAACTTATTACCAAGTACGTACAAGTGAGGATTTTTTATACAAAAACTTACATGTCAACTAAAACTGATATTTCAAAAATGCAAAAAGTCATTTTTTGAATTTTTGTTCGAATGAATATAAATCATTAATTGCTTATAATAATAATACTTATTTCTAAATATAGTTGACTTGTTCTTTAGTTGAAATACTACATTAATAATAAGCACTAATTAATTCTGGCATGTAAAATTTTGTTTTTTGCACTCGTGCCTACTTTTATTTCGACCCGAAATTATTGTTGCGAGTTTTTATACAAATTAAGGTATTTATTCAAACATTTTCATCTTTTTTTTCGTTACATCACACAAATTTTGTGATTTCATCCCTCCCTTCTCACCAAATCATATATTGTTATATATCTGAATCTGCACTTCTGTTGCAATATAGAAATCTGTCAATTTTGTGCTAATCTTATTAAAAGTAAAATTGTCGGCATTGTTATTATTATTTTCTAAATCTCTTATTATTGTTTTGCAATTAAAAAAATAATTTTTGAAGAAATCTAAGTCATTTATTAGTTGCATACTGCATTTATTTTGAACTGAGAGTATTGTTTTTAACATATGGATTTCCATATCAGTCTTAGGCGTTACTAATTATCTCAGTAAAGCTTAGCTGTTATGTCATGTTTCTCTTCACACATTCGTTTTTATTTATTTATTTTATTTTGAGTGATATTGGGGGCATTTTCCTACACTAGCTGGGCACTATTATCATAATTTATCAAATGATACAGTACGTTTTCCTGGCACATTGAATTACTACATCTCATTGGACAAATTTTGTACCTGACTGTCTTTAAATGTCATAAGACAAATAAGGGGAAAAAGTAATCCTTAATTTTAATAAATGTGTGTGTGTATTGTATATATATATGTAATCTATTATTTACTAAAATTATATACAGGGTTCGCACTAAGGAAAAAAAATGAGTGGGATTCTCCCCCTCTAACAAAAAAATTAAGTGGGATTTTGAAATTTTAAGTGAGATTTATTGAAATACATTTTACAGAAAAAAAGTATTTTCAAGAAATATGCAAATTACAGACATGTGATTGCTGAAATTAGAAATTAGCTGAAAATTTTTCGCTAATATGATTGATTGGATGATTAGTTGAATATTGATAACGTCACATTCAATAAACTGATGACGTAAACATTTATATATATAGTTTTTATCTACATTAAGCATTTTCAGGATTTTTTCATTAGCGAAAAAAAAATTCTTCAATATACCGGCAATAACTTTTATATCCACATAAAATCTTATTAAAATTTCACAGTAAGAGTAAAACAAATTTTTCAAACAAATATAGAATATGATTTTTATATATGTACATTAATCATTCATCAGGGGTTAATCCAGAATGGATTTAGTGCCGCTTTGCGGCACTTTCACAAAATCAATTTTCGGCCGTGCGGTACCTTCACAAAGTCAATTTTCGGCAATGCGGTAAATTCACAAAATCAACTTCGTTTATTTGTTCACTAAGCATTTTTAATTTTCACAAATTAATAAAAGAAATTTTCACAAATTATTTACAAAATTCACAAATGGGGTACCATTTTCAAAAACCAGGATTAACCCCTGTTCATATAAAAGTAGCAGTAGCTAATTATTAGTTTCAAATGTGCATAAAACCAACTGAGTATTAATTTTCTTAAATTGATTTGGAAAAAAATTTCTTACCTAAAAAATCTATTCTTCATTTTCCCCATGTTTACAAATTTGGTATGACACCCCATAAAGATTTAATTTAACTAAGAAAAAATAAATAGATTCATTAAGTTCAGCTCTAAAGGTCTAAAAATAATTACATATGTCGGAAATATTGAGCACTTCTATTGCTTTATTGTTTCTAGAATTGATCATTGACCACAATCCACATTCCGGAGATGGGAAAGAGGGTAGGGGGGGGGGAATAAAAAAATAATTACAGAGTAAGAAATATTAAACTCTTTCAATTCTACTTCTAGAATCTAATAAAGCAAGTTTAAAATGAATATTATAAATATAATTTATGTTTCAGATGGGTAAATATTGGGAAACAAGATTTTTGCAGAACATTTGATTGCTGGTCACTAGATGGAGATAAATAAAGGGGGAGGTGGGCAAAAAATAATTACATGAGCAAGAAATGTTTAACAGTTGTATTTATTTACAGGTTCTAGAATCTCATAAAGCAAGTTTGAAATGGATATTGACATTTATGTTGTGGATGGAGAAAGATTAGGAATCAGAAGCTTTTGTAGAACATTTGATCGCTGATTGTTCCATTTTTATTTATTTATTTTTTAACGAACGATATCCGCGATTTTTTTTTAAACAGAAAAAATAAATTCGCGGAGTTCAATGAATTAGATTAAAAAATAAATAAAAAATCGCGGGAAAATAAGTGCGGGAAAAGCGCGCATATGAAAATTTTTTAAGTGCGATTTTTTTTATATTGCACGATCCCGCGCTCTAGCGCAAACCCTGATATATTTCCATTTAAGGGCTGTAACTTGGTGGATTTCTTTCACAGCCCCTGAGACAGTGGCGACTCGTGCAAATTTTCATAAGTGGGGCCCGACCCATCTTATGGTGTATAACTTAACTTAACAATAATAATATTCATTGTTCAAACATAAATACAAACATTATTAAGGAGGTTTATAAAGCGTATGTTTTTTGGATTTTTTTTTTTTTTTTTTTATGCCAAATCTTAAATTTAACAATGTGGAAAAAAATGCATAAATTTATCTCGGAAATTAATGTTTTACAACTTCATTTACAAAATTCTGCAGTTTTCTGATCAGCAGAGTATCAAAATTTAAATATCTGGCAGATGATAGATATGAATTGCTGAGTTCTATACTAGGTAGCTTTAGCTGATATATGCGTTTGCAGTTTTCCATGGGTTTCTCCAAAACTCGCATTAATACGAGCTAGGTAGCACTTAGAAAGACTCCCTAGGGAGAGTACACTACCCAGATCTAGGACCTACTTTTAGTCAACTGGCCTTAACCCTAACACTACATGCCATTAAAATTTGAACTCAATTTTTTTTCTCACTCTACATGTAATATTTTTTAGCTTGCGCAAATTATATCCCTAACTCATTTAATAATAAACATTTCAAATGTTATATTCATGTTTCTTATCTTAAAAAACAAATAAAATAAACTTTAATGAATTTATTATAACAAGTTATATTGAAATTTGGAAAATCATGAATAATGTACTAATATGAATACATATTAAAAAACTACCATGTTTCTCATTTTAAGAGCTTAATTTTAAATAATTTAAATTAAATTTCTTAATTTTTGATTTGATTTAGAGAAAATTATCTGGAAAACATCTGTTTAAAATTAAACATCTTTATCCTTATGAGTTTGGAATTTTCATGCGTAAAATTATAAAAATATGCATTTAGAGAAAATTTAGCTTTTCTTTTGAACATTGAAAATTTTCATTTTAAAACTTTTCAATTATGATTATAAAATTCCTACTTTTTGACACAATTTTATGATGTTTCTATGCATAATGTTTGTTGAGAATTAAAAATTGATTCTCAAATAAAATAAAAAACAAAAATAGATTTTTTTTTTTTTTTTAAGGATATAATAAATAAAGAAATAAAGACGGTCTATCGTCTTTAAATATTAGTCATAATAAAACTTTTATCAAATCGTATTTTTAAGAAAACCAGTAAAAAAAAAAAAAGCTACATTTTTATGTAGCTAGTTAATCTATATATCCATGGAAATCCACTATTTATTTATTTAAAAATTTTACAATTTATTTGCATAAAAGTTTTAGTATACCAATCTGAAGAAAAATATGTTGCACGCTTTCTTTCCATTTTTTCATGTAAATTCAAAATACTGCAGTTAGAGAGGTTTCAGATTCTTAATTAAGAGCTTTTATATCTCAAATGCTAATCTAAAAAATATATTTTTAACTATCAACAGATTCATTTTTAAACACTAAAATTTAAAACTATTATATGTAAGTTTTAAAAAATGCACCGAAAAATCATACAAATAAAAGTAATGCAAAAGTCGCCAAATTTTATCCAGGAATTGTATGGTTAACGTACTTTAAAGGAGACAGTTTTTTTCCCTGTAGTTTTGTCTCAAAGGGCCAGTCTCCCGGTGCCCTACCGACGATAAATTACAGTGTGTTAATGCTGATAAAAGGAGTTTGTCACCAAATCTGTTAACCCACTGTTCTAATAGAATAATTATTGTACAAATGAATACACCAAGATGGGCCATTTACGATGCGGCCCTACACTTAGATAATGCAGCAGCAGTCGGTCCAAGGCTGTATTTTTTCTTTTCAACATTTGATGGGTGAATCATTAACACTTTCGTGGCTGGCATACTTTTTGCATGTCTTTTCTAAAACTGATTGTCGGGGAATATTGAAGTAAACTAAAGCTAGTTGCCGCAAACTTTTGATGTTTAAACGTGGATAAAAGTTGAATGTAATGTTTTGAAATGTTACTCTTGTGGAAGCCTTGTGGTTACCTGAAGCTTGGAATGAAGATTAGTTATATAATATTAGAACGAACCTATAATACTATCGAAATAATACTAATGTATTGTTTCTATAGAAATTCTTGAAATGACATGAACTCACATCAGCAGTAACCAGGAATAGAATCTGAAAAGACGTGAATTCACGTCAGCGGTCGCGAATGTGTTAAGTGATTTATGACACTTGAAAAAAAATATTAAGAAATAAATGATACTGAGAAGCATATTAAGAAAAAAATGGATGCAAGATTTTAGTTTGTATATATTTTTTTTGAGCAGTAAAGAAAAAGAATGAAAAAAAAAAAAAAAAAATTATCGAAAATTTTTTTAAAGTGGGGCTGTGCCCTGCTGGCCCTTAATAAGCCGCCACTGCCCTGAGAAAAAACACTGAATTAGGCCCAAAATATTTTATTTATATTAAGGGTAACTTTATGTATTAATAAAAATTATTATAGTAAATTTAACAAGGTATCATACATTGGGGTATCTAAGTCATTCTAGCAAATTCAATCTAGCACTGGGAAGGCTAGCGTGTGCTTTTCGTAGGCTTAATATAAATTTAATGATATAAATAATAATAAATTCAAGCAGAATAGATTTACAAATATTGATGAAATACACAGGAGAAGAAAAAAAAAATCAAATGGTTTGATCTTCAGATAGCACTATCATTGGGTCTCGCAGTGTGTATGTCACCAAATGTATCAAATAGTGTGATGGAAAAATAACAGTAAAATAAACATCATAGTTTTGTAGACTTTGCTTCAAGCTGTAGCAACTGAAGTAAAAGGAAGAATGTACTTAATATTACCTGAGTGATATTGTGTATTTAATTTTTATACACACAATGTATTTTGCTGCTTGTGAACAACCTCTAAGTAATTGTTTTTAAATTTTAGATGTGTCATGACATGTTTACCCACTTATCACAATTACTTTTTCTTATTTTAGAGAACTTTTTGAAAACTTAATTGCACCTAAAGGACAGAAGTTAACCTCTGCAGAATTAAATCAATTGGCTGAACTTCTCGTGTTAAAAGATAATGAGTTGAAATCAACATTGAATACTGGTAAATTTATACTTCAGAAACATAAAAGTTTTTTTATTCAAACTTTTGCATATTTAAAAATTCAAGAGTAGTCTGTTAATGTTCTAGAAAACTAAGAGTTCTTTGAAAATAAAGGGATTCATTTTTGATTATTGTAAAAAACTTTAATTTCATATAACAAGAACTGGAATAAGATAAGATAAACTCACTTGTTTAAATGTTACAAAAATTCGCATCTAAAATTTAAGAAATTTTAATCTGGGAGAACATACAGTGTGTCACAAAATTATAGAGACAGGTGATTTTTTGAAATAACAATTCAAAACATGAAGCAATAATCATGAAAAAAATAATAAGCATATGGAATCAGAATATAAGTGTATTACAACAAAGAAATATAGTATAGGTTTTGAAACATTTTTGTAAAACAATAAAAAAGCAAAATATGCTCTCAAAAATATAAAAGCTTTTTGAATATTTGGTATTTAAATTCAAATGTTGGTTCTATTCCTTTGAATTATCTTGAAAATCCTATTAGGCATGCTTAGAACAAGAGTTTAGAGAATGTGTGGCTGTAATAAGTACTATCTCTACTTTACTTGTTGCTTTAATTTCTGAATAATCAAAAACTGAAGACCTCGTGCAAGTACTTTCCAAAAGTTTTTAATTGGATTGAGGTCTGGACTGATAGCCATAAGTCTGTAACAGTAAATTTATTATGTATAAATCAAGCTTTTGTTGAATAGGAGGCGTGAATCGATGCATCGTCCTGATGGAATTTCCAGTTTCCCTAATAAGATATTTAAAATTGGAAGTAGATTGCTTTTGAGGACATTTTAATAATCCCCAGAGGAATGTTAACCATAGAAAAGCAATATCAAGAATATTCGTTATTCTGTTGAAACAGAATGTGCCCCACACAATGAAACAGCCCCTTCCTTTTCGTTGACAAAAGAATTCATGAGATTCTCGTCATTGGACAAATGAATTTTTAAATGTTTTCTTCAGTGACGAAAAAGTATCCAGTTTGGTTGGCTCTAATGATTGGGTGTACTATTTTCGTCATCTATGAAGAGAACCTCACGAGTCCTTTTGTCGGCAGAAAGGAGGGGGTGGGGCTCTTAAGGTGTGGGACGCATTCTGTTTCAACAGAACAGTGAATATATTGCTGATCTTGCTTTTTTAATGGTTGACAATGCTCTTTAAATTATTAAAATGTCCTCAATAGCAGTCTACTTCCAATTGGAAAATATCTTAGGAGGGAAATGGGAAATTCTGTCAGGATGATGCATTGATTCATACCTCCTATTCAACAAAAGCTTGATTTATCCAGAATCAGTTTACTGTTATAGACTTGCCAGCCATTAGTCCAGACCTCAATCCAATTGAAAACATTTGGGGAGTATTTGAATGAGAGGTATATGCCTATGGTCTTCAGTTTTCGACTATTCAGAAATTAAAGCAACAAATACAGCAGAGTTCATACTCATTATAACCACACATTCTCCAAACTCTAGTTTTAAGCATGTGTGATAGAATTTTCAAGATAATTTAAAGGAAGAGATCCAAAATACCAAATACTCAAAAAGCCTATATATTTTCAAAACAACATTATATGTACAGTACACTCTCAAAAATCTGCACAGCTTAAAATGAAGTGTTTTGCGGATTTCTGAATTTTGCAGATTTTAGAATAATTTCTTTCATTTACATCTTAGAACCTCATTTGAGTAGGAAATCTTTAAGAAACAATTTATATGTTATACATACAATGCTGAAATAAAGTGTGCCTAATAAAAGTACAAATATTACATGAAATTTTAATTTAAAGAACAATTTTTATATATCATATCATAGTTGCAAATTATCTAGATTTTTGAAAAGTTTAATCAATAGTATAAGTAAGAACATATTTATTTTCCTATAACCTGCAAAAAAGCCAGCAATTTTTGGTCAATCACATAAGTTTGTGCTATGAGAAAGTTCGAATGTTCAAGATATTCTTCATGAGAGAAAATCTTTTATGAAAACTGTCTTTCTCCTTCTTCCTCTATGATTTATTTTTTGATAATTATATATAATTACACTTATCATTTCCTCCTCAATAACATGCTGAGTGCTTGGTGACTCACCAGCACATGTTTATATATAATTGATTTATATCCTAATACAGCTGAATTTTTGCAATCCACTAATCAATAAATCAGTTGTGACAATGTTTGTTTATATTGCAAATGGTATGTTGATTCCAGAGAATTGCGGATTTTAGGGTTACGGATTTTTGAGAGTTGACTGTATATATTAATATAAAATTACTTTTTAATTCTTAAAAAATTAAAAGCATTTTTCACCGCTTATACAAGGGCTTCATCAGACTGAGTGATGTTTTTGTCTTGCTTTTTTCTGCCTTTATTTTCTAGCATGTACAACCATCCTCTGTCTAGACATAAGTGCTGTATGTCATTCATGATGTCGCTAGTGGTAATTATTTCAATGTCTTCTCTTATTAATGCATATGAGTGGTTATTGTAATTGATTCTAACTCATTAAATCATGCAAGGGCTATGCTTAATTTTTATTTAATATTGTTAATATGCTGTTTTCTCCTTTTCAATAATTTTCTTCTTGTCATACCTATATAACATCCGTTGTGGTTATTGTTTTCTGATTCAAAATTTATTTTATAGATGCCTGTAATTTCCATATTGTTGATATAATCACGATCAGATCAGATTTGTTGAAAAATATTTTTGTTATGTTTTATAGGTATCTTTATTCCTTTATCATCAGCAGCAAATTTTATTATGGGGCTTGCACCTTTTATATGTGGGATAGAGGATATAAATTGTGTTGTAAGTGTTGGTTATGCATTTGGAATGTACAGTGAAACCTCTCAAGTTAAACGCTTTTTCTCGGAACAGAATGTATCCATTAACATTATGTCTAACCCCTATAAGTTGGACACCTCTCTAAGTTGGACACTTTTTCTTGGAACCGTAGGTGTCCAACTTAGAGAGGTTTTACTGTAGTTTAGTTTCTTGATTCTTTGATTACATAAATTATCTATGAGTTTTTTGGGGTATTTTCTATTTTTTACTTTCTCGTACCCATAAGGAAAGGGTTGTTTTTGGGTCAAATTTTTGAAAGTAAGTTTTTGTTATAGTTACACGTTTTGAGGTCCCCTAAATCAAAAAATCATGTTTTTAGTGGTTGGTCTGTCTGTGTATTATCAGCATATCTCAAAAACAAATTATAGCAGAAAGTCCAAACTTGGTATTCTAAATGTGTATGGTATAGGGATGTTACACTAAACTTTTCGTTGAGATCAAGCAAATGGTTCGTGTACAGGGACACCCAAGAGAATTCAAATACATTACGTCTATGGGGGAAATTGCAGGTAAGTAGAATTTAACATCTATAGATTGCACTAAACCAAATGAAACGAATATATATTTTTTATATGCATAAAAACATGTGTCATGTAGAATATAGTATGGAAATCATTCACTGTTTGTTTACAGGGCTACACAAAAGAACTAGATAAAAGTGCGATAATAGTTGCAAATTGATGGAAGTGTATTTCAGGCTGGGCCATGTATTTATAGGATTATATTTAGGTGCACCACGTGGTCTGTATATAATCTTCAAAAGATATACAGAGCTTCAAATATTTAAGCGATAACATTCTTTTTTGTTGTTAGTGGATGTGCTTTACTATATTATTTTACCATTTCCAGGAACGCTGTTCAGGAATTGAAATGAATTCCTCATAGAGATATGGTAAATAATGTATGTTTTTAAGCTAAATATTCATTGCTTGTTTTTTTTTTTTTTTTTGTATATTTACACATTTTGAGGCTTCCTGATTTTTTTAACATTTGATCTTTCTGTGTCTCATAGAGTAACTTAAAAACGAATAATTTTAGGAGATCCAAATGTTATATTTTGAAGTTAATGTAAGTTTGTTGCTGGAAAATTTTGATCAAGATTGATAAGTTTCAAAGTATGTTGCAAGTGAAAGTTGTCTGAATAATTTTAAGGGAACTTTTAATTTTAATAACAGATTAAATTTCTACATAAATGTAGGTGCAGTAATGAAACAGGGGGTTAAGGGGGCGATAGCCCCCCTCACACAGAGCTGATTATCATATAAAACTCTTCCGAAGCCTAATTTAATTGTTTTAACATAGGTTTACATGACAGAATTCGTTATCTTACCCCTTAATCTCCAACCTGTATTTATAGTATTAAATTTCAGGGTAAGAGAAAGTCATGTGAGTGACACACCAGATTATTACCAATGGTTTTAATAAAGTTTTTTTTCAGCATATTGTGTTTTTTATTTTTTAGAAAATTCTGGAAAATCTATACTATATTTCTTTGTTTTGTATTTTTTAATTAATTAAAATGTCTTATTTGAAAATGTTTGTGTACCTACTGCTTATTTCCACTATTGTAAGTTATTATATTTAAACTTAAAAACTTCTTCATAGACCATAAAATTAATGTAAGCACTACCGATTTTGAAAGGATGTGTTCTTTCTTCTTCATGTGTAAAAAACATGTGCTACTACTTTAGAAGCAAAAGCAAGACTGAAACAGAAGCAAGAAGCAGTCTTGCTTTTGCCTCCAAGATAGTAATGTGTTTCTTGCACCTAAAGAAGAAAGGCCACATCCTTTTAAAACTGATAGTATTTACATTAATTTTTTAGTGTGTGAAGAAGTTTTTAAGTTTAAATATTTATTGTACACCAATTCCTTAATTTATTGCTCTTAAGTATTATGGTTTATGTACAACATTTACGTGTATGTTTGTATGTTTATATATGTAAATAACATAGTTTTAAAATGGTACCTGACTTGCTTATTCTAATTTTGAATCTTAGTGCAAAATATTTTATCAATGCAAAAAAAAAAAAAAAAAAAAAAAAAAAACCCTCTTGAAAATCCTGTTTTTACTCCCTCTTCTTTTTAATTGTATTTTATTTCATTATTCATTTTTACAGCTGCCGAACAGGCAGAAATCCAGAAAAAAATTGATGCCTTACAAGCTGAAGTAGAAAAACAAGATCAAGATATTCATCACTTACAAAAATATTTGAAAGAAGCTGAACATATGTTGGTATGAATACAATTTATGAGTTTGCTTTTATGTAATCTTGTTAAATAATTTTGAATGAAAGGATATTTTGATTAAAAGCCACACATACATGTCATTAATTAATCAAAACATTTCACTTTCAGATTCAAAAATTTGACCCTAAAACAATACTTTCTCTACCTTATGGGTAAGAGAAAGTAAAAAAAAAATTTCAGTTTGTTTTTCTTTTTAAACCGCTAATACTGTTGTTAAACAATAATTTTAAAAATAAAGCAAGGTGGTATATCAGTAAAGAAAAGAAAATGAATATGTTAATTTAAAAAGAAAGGTTGGATATGTTGATAAAAAGCGTCATGAAAATTTTTTTGAGGTCATGAATTTTTTTTTCTCTCAAGTCAGTAGACACCCTGTATGTGTCAGTGGTCAGTAGATACCTTTAGCAAACTCGCCACTTTTTTGCAAATTTTTTGACTGATTGCCAAAATAAACAGTATTTTTGACTGAATGATTTTTTAAGTAGCTTTTTTTATATCATCAGATTAATAAGATAAAATTCATTTGCCCATTTTTATGATGGGTCTATTTTAAGTTTACCAATTTTTATGTAAGGTTCACTTTATATTTGTTGATTTTTGTGAAAGGTCTATTTTAAAATGGTATTGTAATTTTTCATTGTCATTGTCAGTTGATGAACTTTGCCCTTTTTTGTGTCCAACTGACAAGTAAGATGCATCAGTTTTGCGGCCAATCCCTGAAATACAGAAATATTTCGCTGCTGATTAAATTATTAAAAGAAAGTAGGTTTAATTGTAAATAATTGCTAAAGTATATGATATGTTTAATTTATAAATGCTGAAATAGACAATTGTTTTACTGCTAATCGTCAAATTTGATGCTTTTTTTTTTTTTCAAAGTTAATCACCAAAATATGTGATTATATATCTCACTAAATTTATCTCTAATTTCTAAAATATTTTGATTGAAATGTTTTTAAGCAGGCAATCTAAAATTAGCCAAATCTTATTCAGAAAAACAAGTAAATTCACTCAAAAAAAAATTTAAAAGTTTTATTAATTCAATATATTCTTTTTATTAATATGAAATAAAACAACCATTATTAATAACAGTAAAGAAAAAATTTTTGAAGTGTTCTGATTATTCAAATTATTTATCCTTCCTAGGCAACTGCTGTTTATCAAGCCAAACAAAAGCTACAATGCATAGCCAAAAGCAACGAAAAGAGTGTCTCTGTGGATGATTTAATAAAATATGCGCATAGAATAAGCTGTTCCTATGCTGTAGCAGCACCTCACAATTGGCATCCTGGTATTTATTTTATTAATTCAGTTTAAGATTGAAGAAAAAAATAATTTATTATATTTGATGTTGCTTCTAAATATTTAACATTTGATGTATTAAATTTATTTTATTTAACCTTTAAGAATTAGAAAATATCTAGCTATAAATAAATATGCACATAAAATGATATTCAGACTAAATAATAATAATTAAAAAAAAAATAAGTTTCAAGCAGTTTAGAAATACATATAAAGCTCTTATTTTACATTTAATAGAATAAAATGTTAAATGATGCCAGCTGGAAAAAAAAAAAAAAAAAAATATATATATATATATATATATATAGATGCATATTCTGATAGATTATTTATTTGTGTTCTAAATAACATATATCAACACATTTTTATTTTATGAAGTGTAAATACTTTTTATTTATTTTTAAAAGAATTAAGGGTCCCACTCCATTCACCAACCTCTGAGGAGGGATTCACCTCCCTCTGACTCGCTTTGCTTATTAACCCTTGCTGGGCTCTACCCGTCTATTTGCTGCTTTGCACTGAATAGGATTATTAGTAGTGCATAACACAAAAGCAGTAGTGCATATTATAAATTAAAGTGTTTTATTCATACTTACTTGCATTGAGAAAATTAATTTTAATTTAACTTTTAATATATATACAGCTTGTTATCAGATATTGTTCCTTGAAGGAAGGAGAAAAATGCTGTTAAAAAATATTTATATTTACATCTGTGATATACCTAATATTAGCTATGGTACACCAGTTGCAGATCACTTTAATCACTTTTATAATTTTATACATTTAAAAATTATTTACTAGTGTTTCTGTATCTGTATTTTAAATTTTTTCCAAAATAATATTTATATTAGAATATAAATAAATAAATAATAGAAAAAAAAAATACTTTGTGTGTTATATATTTTTCTTTTTATGCATGATTTGAGAAATTTTTTTTATATTTCTTTTCTTCTATCAGGGGACCCAAGACGTCCATATCCTACAGATATTGAAATGAGATTAGGTTTTCTCGGAAGGCTGAGTGATTTGCCAATGAGTGGCAATGCTGTCCAACAAGGAAATTTAGATATGTCTGTTTCAAGGGGACCTCATGGTAATAAAGAATTTTTTTTATGTCATTTTTTACTAAATTTCTTATAAAATTATTGAAGGAATTTTTTTCTCACTCTCTGTTTTTCTTTTTTAATAACCCTTAACACAGTATGTGTCATAAGTTAAAGCACAATAATAATTTTAAAATGAAGTTTTAAATATTCATTTTGTTCTAATTACTTACTATTAATGTGTTATTAATTATAGTCGTAAAAAGTATTGAATAAAATTATATTTGTTAAAGTTTTGTTTCTAGTCATGAAGTTTAAGAATGAAATAAAAATAGTTTTAAAAGTTTAAATACAAAATTACTATTATGCAAATTTTATAATTTCTGGATTTATAGAGTATCATGTAAAAGATAAAATAATTGGTTGCGACATCCATATGTAATTGAATGCTAAAAATTGGCTACTAAAATATTTGCTATAGCTTGCCATGACAATGGCCACTTTCTAGCTGCCTACTATATTGCTTTAAAAGCGTTTTTGTCTGTTTTCTACCATTAATTAATTGGTTAATGAATTTGGATCAAATCCAGCTAAAGAAGGTTCCTTTATTCAATAAAAATGTGGTGCACTTAATAGAAGAATCTATTAATCATATTTGCATTTCAAGAAATTGGCATAAGGAACATAGCAGAATGTCTGGAGCAGAAAAAAAATGGCTCTTTACCTGTATAATAAAAGATTTAAAATAACAACTGAACTGTAACGATTGCATTCACAAGTTAGGACTTGTGACACAATTTTTAAATAAACTTTTTAGTTCCCCTTCATACTATAGGTATGGGGAACTTAGGTAATCGTGAAAATTTTTGACCTCGGTTTTTTTACTTTTTTACACGTTTTCAGGTGTGAGGAATCAGAAAATGACAAAATTTCTATGGTGTCTGTCTGTAGGGTGTCTGTTAGTGTGTAAGTCCGTTAGTTTGTTAGTCTGTGTACACGATATCTCAAGAACAAATTGTCGCAGAGAGGTCAGATCAGTTTTAAAATATTACTTTCGACACTGGCAAGAACACTATTCATTTGCAACATTCGAATTTAAAAACTTCGTAAGTTATTAGAAATTTACGATTTTCTTAACATGGGAGAATAGGACAAAAATTCACTTAAATGTGCATTAAATGGAAACTTTTTACTGTAAAAATGTCAGACCAGTTTTAAAATATCAGTTTTGATGCCGGAAGGAACATCAGTAACTATAAATATGCTACTTTGAAAATTTCGCAAGTTATTGGAAATTTACGAATTTCTTAACATGGCAGTATAGGGCAAAATTTCACATAAACGTCAATTTTCAGAGTAAAGATGTCAGACTACTTTTGATATATTATTTAGGACACTGGTATGAATATTAATGACTATGAATTTTCCAATATAAAAATTTCGTAAGTTATTGGAAATTTACGAATTTCTTAACATGGCAGAATAGAGCAAAATTTCACATAAACGTCAATCTTGAGGGATATTTTCATCATAAAGATGTCAAACCACTTTCGAAATATTATTTAGGATACTGGCATGAATATCATGGACTATGATTTTTCCAGTTTAAAAAATTCGTAAGTTATTTGAAATTTACGATTTACTTGACATGTCAGAATAAGGCAAATTTGAGCATAAACTTCCATTTTGAGGATCATAAATACATTAGACAACTTCAAAATTACATTTATGATATTTGTTTGAACACGATTGAATACAAATATTCTAATAGGAAAATTTCGTAAATTATTCGTAATTTACGATTTTATCAACATAGCGAAATTGTAAATTATTCATATAAATATGAATTTTGAGGATTATTGCATTGGAAATAGTAGCATGAAAACTAAACAACGGAATTAACCCTGATAAAATAAATTAATAGATTAGAATAAGATAAATATATCGAAGTGAACGGTGGATAGCCTATTAGGCGAGGATTTCATTCTGTCACTGTATCAAGCTTTTGTCAAATTCATTTCTTTTAACATGATTATATGTCTCAAACTAGAAATTTATGAGAACATAAATATGATGGGGAAAACTGAGCAGAGTCCACCTATGCCAACTAGTTTTTATTTTACTTCTTAGACTTGTGCACCCCTAGTATGGTTTGCAGCATTTTACATCTATTTGTTATTCCAGTATCTATTTATGTATGATTTTGTTTTAGTGTTGACTCTAGGCCAATTTAGCATAGTGCAATGCCCAGCTGTCACCTATAACAACTTTATGTGCCCATCAGCCCTATTTAGATATTTTACACACCCGGTGGCCCTTAATACCATTTTTTATGCACCCTTCCGATTGATTTCCATCATGGGGAGGGGAAAAAAAAATCACAAAATTTTTCAATCAGTTGCATATATATATATAAATATATATATGTGTATAGAAATTTATAAATGGGTTATAGGACAAAATAGTGAAATTTGTCTTTTGATTCCATTAAAAGAAAAAAAAAATGCCTTGGGGAAAAATCGAGAAACTGACTAATTATTCAAGGGAAAATATTACGAAAATCATCAGTCTGGTGTGGGAAATTAGCAAAATTTAACAGACAGTATCAGGGAAAAAATGAGGAAATTTGTCAGTCAACAAGATTTTTCATTTCTAAACAGGACCCTTCAAATTTTTTTAATCTAAAAACAGGGTTCTTCCCAAAATGCTTTATCAACAGACCTTTCAAAAAAATTTTTCAATCTTCAAACTGGACCTTTTACAAATTTAATACATACAAATTTAATTTAGTACATATTCAGAAGATGTAACGAACAAATATTCAGAAGCCAAAATCAATATACATTCTGAACAAGGGTTGATCCAGGTTTTAATTTTTGGGGCCCATTTTTGTGAAAAACAAAATAATTTTGTGAAAATTTATTTATTTTTGCGATAAAAAGAATTATTGCACGAAACCCTTCACATTAGCAGTTACTCTATCTATTGTTTAACCCGATCAGGTTATCGTATTTTTCGGCACCTTGTCAGTCATTGAAGACCCGAGCAATGTTAGAACACGTAATTTTTAATGAAAAAAATGTGATAAAATTCTTCAATACTTATAATTTGAGGGCAGACAATGAATATTGCAAAAGAAATTCAAACAAATATTTTATTTTTCATCAGAAATACGCCCATTTCTATAAAATGCAGGCATTTACTAAAAATTTATAACTTTTGAACAAATTGAGATATTTGAAAAATTAAATTGTATAATAAAGTTTAAGAATGGTATTTTTACGAAAAAAGTCATGGGCACAATATATTTCTTCTATACGTGGATTCTGACGGATGAGACATAAGAAAAATGGCTCGGGTCTCCAGTGACCCATGATAACCTGATAGGGTTAATATTAAGTTAACAGCATATTATTGAACCAGGTATAGACACTCATTAAAAACAATACTGTTAACGTGAAATTTTTTTACAAAATCATCATTTTTTTTTTAATAAATCTTGTGAAAGGGCTGTTGTTATGAATCTGAATTTTGTGAAGGGGCCCATTTTAGACATTTTAATTTTGTGAAGGGGCAGTGAATGGGTCCCAATTTTTACCTGGATCGACCCCTGCTCAAGAAATAGCTAAGAAATATTCAGAAGCCAAAATCAGTATACATTCTGAAGAAATAGCCAAGAAATATTTAGAAGCCATAACCAATACATATTCAGAAGCTATTGCCAACAAATATTCAAAAGCCATCCAATTTATGAATAGTATAGTCTTGGATACCGAATTCGGTAGTTGGTTTCTACATGTAATCAAGGAAGAATTTCTCACTTACCAGTAGGTTTTGAAAAGTGTAAATGTTTTTAGAGATTTAAGGTAGTTTAAGAAATTAAATGGTATTGTATATTGACAAGGTATCCTGGCATATTTAAGGTGGAACACTACAAATGGTGACAACACAAACTCGCTGATTGAAATAAATAGTCCTGTCACATACTAAAAAAACTTTTATTGTTTTCATGCTTTGAATAATGTGATTATTCAAAAAGCATTATATGTAACATCACATAGAATTTAGATCAATATGTGTTCCATTTGCTGTCTTCAATTATTTTTTACAAGATGGAGGCACATAACAAAATCAACAGCCACAGATTTGAGCACATCTGTGGATCGACTATATTTCTGTTTCAGTGGCCACAATAAATTTTGCAACTATCCTTGGTTTGTTTGCATATATTCTATTCATGGAATTCCATAGGAAAAATCTCACAGATTAGCTTTGGCAAGTATTGATATATTTTTGTGGTCCAGTGTAATAACCTGGCCAAAATATATATTTCTGAAGCACATAAAAATTTGATATGTAAAAGGCTGACCCTTTCCAAGTCTGCCTTTGAAGCATAGTAACTTTACCTGAAAGAAAAAAAAAAAAAAAAATATATATATATATATATATATATTAGTTCCCCATCATACTATAGGTATGGGGAACTTAGGTAATCGTGAAAATTTTCGACCTCGTTTTTTTTATTTTTTTACACGTTTTCAAGTGTGAGGAATCCAAAAATGACAAAATTAGTATGGTGCCTGTCTGTTAGTGTGTTAGTCCGTTAGTTTATTAGTCTGTTTACACGATATCTCACGAACAGATGATCGCAGAGAGGTTAGACCAGTTTTAAAATATTACTTTCGACACTGGCAAGAACCCTATTTATTTGCAACATTCGAATTAAAAAACTTTGTAAGTTATTTGAAATTTACGATTTTCTTAACATGGGAGAATAGGGCAAAATTTCACTTAAACTTGCATTAAATGAAAAATTTTTGCTGTAAAAATGTCAGACCAGTTTTAAAATATCAGTTTTGATGCCGGAATGAACATCAGTTACTATAAACATGCTATTTAAAAAATTTCGCAAGTTATTGGATATTTACGAATTTCTTAACATGGCAGAATAGGACAAAATTTCACATAAACGTCAATTTTTAGGGATATTTTCATCGTAAAGATGTCAGACTACTTTAGAAATATTATTTAGGATACTGGCATGAACATTATTGACTATGAATTTTCCAATATAAAAATTTCGTAAGTTATTAGAATTTTATGAATTTCTTATAACAGAATAGGGCAAAATTTTACACAAACGTCAATCTTGAGGGATATTTTCATCATAAAGATGTCAGACCACTTTTGAAATATTATTTATGATACTGACATGAATACCATATAGTATGAATTTTCCAATTATATCTGACAATTTCAAAATAATATTTATGATACTTGTATGAGCATGATTCACTACAAGTATTCTAATAGGAAAATTTCGTAAGTTATTCGAAATTTAAGATTTTATCAACATAGCATAATGGGGCGATATTTCATATAAATATGCATTTTTGGGAAAGTTGCATTGGAAATAGTAGCTTGAAAAGAAACTACGAAATTGATCCCAATAAAATAAATTGATAGATTAGAATAAGATAAATACATCAAACTGAATGTTGGGTAGCCTATTAGGCAAGGATTTCGTTCTGTCACTGTGTCAAGCATTTTGTCAAATTCATTTATCTTAACATGAATATAATATGTCCTGTACAAGAAATTTATGAGAACATACATATGATGGGGAACGGCGCAGAGTCTGCCTATGCCAACTAGTTCTTTTTTTCCCCTCCTCATCCTGTATTTGTAGCAATGCCTGGTAATTACTAAAGCAAACACCAGCATATTTTATTAAGTTAAGTACTAAAAAAAGAAAGAAAGAAAAAAAACCCATGAAATTCTATTAAGTTTTTGGCACAATATAAAAATGTTAAAAATCTGCAGCTTTTCTATAAGAGAATAAAATGTATAACGTTTTAATAGAGTACTTTTTTTTTTTTTTTTTTTTTTTTTTTGTGCCATTTAAAATTTTATGCATTCTTGCTAGTGTATTTTATTTATTATTTCAAGAATATATATCAATTATCTATGTTTGATAGCCGAACAAGCAAATCCTGCAACAATTTTCATGAACAAAATAAAATTCACTATATAGAGTAAACCATGCAGTCATAAAAACATGTCAAATGTGTGTCTCTAAAACAATTTTTATTTATTTATTTTAGAGCAAAATCCATCTTCTCAAGCTGGAACTTTCACATGGCCTGCCTCTTCAGACTTAAAAAGTAGCATGAGCTCTTCTAGTAATCATGGTGTAGGTATGGACACAAAATCTCATAATAAAGAAAACGAAGATGTTGAAGTTATGTCCACAGATTCATCAAGTAGTAGTTCTAGTGATAGCCAATAATGCTATCTTTCTACAATGCATTTTGTAAATATTTCATTATATGGAATAAAAAAAAATCTTTTCTAATCTTTCTAGATCATAGGGTTTTTTTTTTATTATTATTATTTAACTGTGTGGATGTCTCCAGTTTCTAAATATTGTTTTTATAACACATTTAAGGCTACACAGTACCCTTTTTCAAATAAAATTTTTGGAGACAGTTACATTAAAAATAATTAATGTCTTTGTTCGAGAGTATAAAATTAAACTGATTCTGGTAAAAAATAATAATTTTAGCAAGCAACATTTCTTTGAAATTTTGAAGTTTCTTAAAACTTTTATAACATTTTAAATATTTTTTAGTTATTTTAAGTGATTTATATTCACTGGATTATTAAGAACAAAAGTTAGTATGGAATTAAAGATGCAACTTTTATTTATTTATTTATTTTATTTTATTTTATTATTATTATTTTTTTTTTTTTTGTAGCAAAACCTGAAAGAAAACACGAAAAATTTGGAAATATTAACTTTGACATTTAAAAAAAAAAACTACCCATAATCCTAAATCCATACTAATTATTGTAGTACATATATATATAAGTGTTTACAAAAAATTTCGACTATCTGCTACAGAAAAAAAAAAGCCTTAGGAAATAGCAAACACTAACATCAACAAAAATAGTCTGAGAAAAATGCAATTAAAGTTTGTAAAAGGCATAAAACAAAAACTAAAAATGTTTGTAAAGCTCTAATTTTTTTTTTTTTTTTTTTTTTTTTTTTAATATATGTTATTCCTTACTTATAAGATGTACGAAAACATAATTATTTTTATTTAATTAATTACAAGAATATTTGCTTCAGAATCAAAAAGAAACTAACCATGCCCCCTCAGCTGTCACATTTTGAGACTGACAACACTTAGAAAAGTTCAAATATCTTTAAAACTATTTGGATTTCAGATCTACAATTTGGAGTCAAGATTCACAACCGTATGGACCATTGAAAAATGCAATTTAAAAAATAAAAAAAATCGATATTTTTGTCATTTTTAGGGTTAGCCTTAATTTCCGTATTTTGAAACAAATATACAAAATATACTTTTGTAAACAAACATATAAAGGTGATTGTTACTTTTCCAAATTGAATTTGTTAATTCAGTCTTCTAAATATAACTTCAAAATTTCAGAAACCTTGCCTTATTGAATAATTTTTATTTATTTTATTATTATTAATAATTTTTATCAATTAATGGTGTCCATAAAGCGTTATTGTACTAAGCATAAACATATTATTTACAATATGATAATTGTATATTACAAAGTCCGTGAAAAATTGCTTAGTTTAGAGGTAAAAAATTCTGCATCAGAATTGTTAAATTACATAGATGCCATTAACTATGGATTATCCATCATCACTATCAAAAATAATACATTTTATTGATATTTTTATTATTTTCTTATAGGGAAAACTTTGCTGCCATGAAGCTTTTTTTTTTTTCCTTTCTGCATTTTTGCAAACATAATGACTAGGTGCTTAACTAATGAAAGTGATATTTTGCTTGCTGTCAAACTCGCCAAACAGGGAACTATTCAGGTATCAGATTCTTCTAGGGATTTGCGATTTTACTCTTTTTTTTTTTTTTTTTTTTTTTTTAAACCACGTTTTTATTAACTTGCTTTCTTGTTTGTTTGTCCAGTACAAATCTTGCAATCGATTTGAAACTTATATAATAGCTCAGAACACGATGACAATGCATTCTTTAAATACTTTTATTCAATTAATAAATGTTTGAAAATTTCTTATAATTGCTCCCTTTATTACACATTTGATCATTTTCTTTCAAGTTCATGGGATAATTCATCAAAAAAAATTTTTTTTTAAGTATTTATTATTACATAGAATTGTCAAGTTTATATCATTTAACAGAAAATTTAAAAACGTAGTATATAAAAAGTTCTTTTTATCTTGTAATTATTTTGAAAATAAGTCAACTTTAAAAAAAATTATGAGCCAACCTGCACCTTTTTAAAAAGAAAAATCTCAGATGTCACGTGATTTTTACCAACTTCTAGCTGGAAAACAAAATCAGTTAATTTAGCCATGCATATGCATTTCTTTCATGTTTAAGCGAAGTGGGGGGGGGGGCACAGTTCACATTGGATAGTGGGTATTGCAAGTGCAAGAATTAAATTATATTTGAAAAAATTCCACTCAAAAATATGTCAGATAGGACTTTTCCTACAATTTTTTTGCACAATTGATTTAGCATTTCATTCATCTTTTTAGTTGTTTTGGTTAATAACACTGCTCGGCATGAAAATTGCCCCCAACACCATTTTTACAAATTCTTATATAAAATAACCTCCTGAATTTCAATACGACAGCCGTTTTGCCCTATCCTATCACTCACTGGTTTTTGGGGACGCCCCCCTATTTTTACAACTTTTCGTTAATGGCTATAAATTTGATTTATAGTGGAGAAAAGAAATAGGGGGAGGGGGGGTTGCCACTGAAATTATAAGTTACATTTATTATATTTTATTAATTATTATTATCACTTACTATACTTTTTTTTTTTTTTTTTTTTTTAGGGGTTAAAATAATTATTTTTCTTTCTCCAAATCAAAGTTATGGCCATAAAAATTACTGAAGAGTGATAAAAATTGTGAGGGGATGTGACATCCTGAGAAAATGGTGGGTGATGGGACAAAATGGGGGTCATATTCGGATTCAGGAGGTCACTTTACATAAGAATCAGCAGGAATGGTATCAGGGCTCGATTTTTTTTTTTTTTTTTTTTTTTTTTTCAGCATAGTGCAATTGCTTTGAAGGCTACGATTATCTTTTTTTTTAGCTTCTTCAGAATTTATTGAGTTAAAAAGAAGGGGAGAGGCCATAATCAATTCAGAATACTTCTTAATTTTAAAGATGTGTATGTAAGAGATGTGTATATATTTTATTAACAAACAGTTATAAAGTTTAGAAGTTTATGTAAAAGTTTATTTTCTTCTCTCTTTGAGTACTCAAAATCAAAATAATTTCATCTGCATTTCTAATGAAAATGTAGATATTGAATATTTTGAATTTGAAAAAGCAGCAAAATCCCTTAATCATAAAAAAGAAAATAGAATATTAAATTTCCATTTTAACAACTTATCAAATTTGTAATTTGTGTGAATATATATATATTTTTTGTGTGTGTGTGTAAAATGTAATTACTAACTTAAGTTGGAAAAACTTCACTCAGTATTTTTTCTTAATGCAAACCCGGGGAAAGACTTAAGAACCTCTCTCTTCAATTTTTCAATCATCATATTCCATATAACTATGGGGGCCGCGGTAGCCCAGTCGATAGAGCGCCGGCCTCATAATTGGAAGATTGCGGGTTCGGTACTTGAGCCGGCCAAAGACCGTCGTGTACATTAATGGTGGCTGGTGCACGTAAAATCTGTCGTGGCCGCAATGTCCTCCATGTTCCCATCAAAAATTATACCTCTGGGGGGTCACCGAAGCGGGAGAGCCATCCCTTCCGTCCGTGGAGGATCAAAATTGTGATGACATGTCTCCGGACCACCTCTAGGGGTGTGTCCCAGACCATCGCCAATTGCCCATCTGTGTAGCACTAGTGCGACATAAACCCAACCAACCAACCATATAACTATGGAAAAAATTGTTGATAGAATTACTCATTGCCCAATTCTTTTCCTTTCAATTCTGTTTTTATACATTTGGAAAATTCACAATTGTTACATTAGTGCTCATTTTCTCAAAATTGATTTTTTCAAGTTTTAATATTTCATTTTACACCTAAAGGATAAAAATGCCCTTTGTTAATTTTTTTGCATTTTTAAATTTTAAAATGTTATATTAAAAATTTAAAAAATCAGATTTTGGAAAATTAGTATTAATTTAAAGTTGTGAATTTTTGGAATTTAAAAAGTACATTAGGCAATTCTATAAAAAATTTTCCCATAGAATAACATGAGCTTTGTCTTCCGGCATTTAAAGAAAGAAAAAGTCTCCGTAAAGCTGTTTTTTTTTTTTTTTTCCCTAGGCAAATTTAAACAGCAACACTTTTTATAACCAAGCATGCCATTTTTCTCACAGATTTCAATATTTTTGTTTGTGGTCAAATTCCTATTGAAACCAACCAAGCTTAAATTAGAGAACACAATCGAAAACATGACATAGAGTGCAGATTTTGTGTAACAATCTCCCCCAAGGGGCAAAATATGACCTTTGAAGATTTAGCTGTTTCTGTCAAAACTAACAAGATGAAGAAAGCATGGCACAGTGGCAGGTAATTTGGCTCGAGTAAGGAAGGTGTTAAGTTTGATCCCCGCCTCAGTTGAATTTTGAATTTTATTTAAAACTGAAAAAAAAATTTAATTCAAATAATAATTTAAGAGGAAATAATTTTATATTACATTTAGATAAAATTTCATTAATGATTTGGACTAGTGTTTTGTGTAAATTTTTAATTAGTATTTTTCATCAACACCACTAATAGAAAGATTGTCAACCATCTGATGTCACATTTAACTTTTATATTTGAAATATTTTATTAAATAACTGCTAATTTTATATTCTTGGAGGAACTGACAGTAAGATTAAGCATAAGGCCAAATTTTCTCATTTCCATTCAAATTAAATCACTATAATTTATATTCTTTATAAATAAAAACTAAAAAGAAATTTCCTTAACAAACCTCAAAGTTCAAAACCTCATTTTGGTTCCCTGCTTCCTTAACACATTCCAAGGATGGAAATTAGGAAAATTTAGTTACTGCTTCTCAAGACCAATAATTTTTAGATTGTATTGGTCCATACATTAATCTGACTGGTCTGTCCATCCATTCTATTACATTTTTTAAAAATATTTAAAGATTCGTAAAACTCTGCTGGTATTACTCAGAGTCTGTTTTCTTGTAAAAAAAAAAAAGTTGCACTTCGGGAGTGCCGACAGAAGTGAAAACGTGAACAATTACGTGTGTACTTCTTGAATCGTCAGGAAATATTTTATTGTGCAGGAAATACTTTTAAAAGAAGTGTTTTTTTATTCATTAATATAAACTACTACTACAAAAATAAAATTACAATTTTATTTAATGCGCTAACTGCAATAGAGACAGTGTCCGGAGATGAGAGAAGTCATGTAGAGCCGCACCAGATTGTAAAAACGTGAGGAAAATGGCGGCTTTGGCCTTTCTCGCGGTTTTGTGAGGTCTAACTGGAATAGAGACAGTGTCCGGAGATGAAAGAAGTCGTGTAAAGCCGCACCAGATTGTAAAAACGTGAGAAAAATGGCGGCTTTGGCCTTTCTCACTGTTTTGTGAGGTCAAACTGCAATAGAGACAGTGTCCGGAGATAAGAGAAGTCATGTAGAGCCGCACCAGATTGTAAAAACGTGAGAAAAATGGAGTCTTTGGCCTTTATCACGGTTCTGTGAGGTCTAACTGCAACGTTTCCGGCTGCAATCTTTAAGAGACAGTGTCCGGAGATGAGAGAAGTCGTGTAGAGCCGCACCAGATTTTAAAAACGTGAGAAAAATGGCGGCTTTGGTCTTTCTCATGGTTATATGAAGTCTAACTGCAACGTTTCCGGCTGCAATCTTTAAGAGACAGTGTCCGGAGATGAGTGAAGTCGTGTAGAGCCGCACCAGATTGTAAAAACGTGAGAAAAATAGCGGCTTTGGCCTTTCTCACGGTTTTGTGAGGTCTAACTGCAATAGAGAAAGTGTCCGGAGATGAGAGAAGTCGTGTAGAGCCGCACCAGATTGTAAAAACGATAGAAAATAGCAGTTTTGGGCTTTCTCACGGTTTTGTGAGGTCTAACTGCAATAGAGACAGTGGCCGGAAATGAAAGAAGTCGCGTAGAGCCGCACCAGATTTTAAAACAATATACAGTATATAATTATTAACACTTCACATTAGCAAGTTAATTGTATGATACATTATTTGTATCGTACAAGGATGAAAAGCATTTGCTAACGATGATGCAAATTCAATGATTTTTGTTCACCGAAAAGTTTTCACTTCAAATGGAAAGCGTTAGCTGACGATGACGGGAATTCAAAGATTTTTGTTCACCCAAAAGTGCTCAACGCGCCTAAAGAAGTTTTCACTTCAATAAATTAAAAAATACAAATGAAGTCTTATATAAAGCAAACACACTTATGCTAAATATGACATATTTACCATTAAGAAGAACTTATTTTGTCATTTAATGGTCACTTTGATTTCCCCATCACACTACATGTATGAGCAGGGCTCATGAAATACGGTCACCTACTCACCATTAGCGACCAATATATTTTAACTGGTGACTGTTTTAAACTTTTCAACAAAAATACTTTTTTAATTTTAATACTTTGGTGAAAAAATTTATCTCAGAATCTGGTGTTGATTCCAGTTCCCAAGAAGCTTAACTCACGTCGTTTCAACTCACCATGTGTATCGACATGTGTTTTGAGACACTGCGGCCATGTTAAATTGACACACTATTAGGAATTTACAACGCATTGCTGAATTGTTGTGCAGGGTATCGATATCGACTATGCATTGGTTTAGAAAAATAATAAAACCAGTTTGATGATGTTAGATTTAAACTGGTGTTTACTGATGTGTCGATGTTATATCATCCAATCCTAGTAAGTATGTGGTTTATATGCATATAATTTTAATTTATATATTTAAATAAATTAAAAAAAAAAATCATGGGAGGGAGATGTTTTTATTGGCTACCAGAAATATTTGCTGGATACCATTTTTTTTCAAATTTGTAGAGCCCCTAAATATGAGCATCTAACATTCATGAAAATTTTTATATCAGTTTTTACACAATTTGAGGTATAAGGAATCTGAAAATCAATGTAGTGTCTATAGGTTATGCAGTTTGTTGGTCTGTGTATAAAAAGTCTCATGAATGATGATTGTAATATGTCAGACCATTACAACCACCATTCATGTTGGTAAATAATTAAATCTATCTTTCAATGTTTTCCTTAAAAAAAATACTTACATTTTCACTATTGGAAGGACATAATTTTTTTTTTTTCAAATGATCACTTATTTTGCATCAGTTTCATGGTGGGAACCCTGAAAATTATACTATTCCGAGACAGATTTACGGGCAATGTTACAGAAAAGTAAAAAATGTAAAAGCTTCACAGGTCTGGTGGACCACTAGAATTTATATTTTGCTGGTCCGTTGAATATTTTTGTAGTCCCAGACTAACAGACCTCTAATAATTTAGTGTTCTGCCATCTTCCCCACCCACACTATGTCGGTTCTGGGTCCTCACTGCTTGCATTTGTGCTTTAACCAGTTGTGAAATTTTTGTCAATCAAATGATTGCTATTTTTTTTTTCCCCCCATGTATAGTATTATTTGATCAACTATAAGATGACAACAAGTTCTGTAGTAATTGCTTATTACAGCAGAATATTATTTCAGCTATTAGCTGCGATTAAACATAAGGATTTTTTTTCACTTATGTATTATTTGGTCAAACATAAAGTGACAGCAATTTAATGCTAAATATAACCAATGTGCCTTGATCAGTATAAGACAACTAAATTTATAGCGGCTGCATATTAATTCACTTGATTTTTTTTTTTTTTTTTACATATAAATACTAAAATGTAGGTTTTAAATATTATAATGACTGTATGTGTTTAAACATTAAAATTAGGGAAGGGGGGAGGGATATTATGGAATAAACAGTAAAATGCTTCCCTAAATCTACATTGCCAGTAGAATAAAAATCCAGATTATACTGTAAAATCTTGAAAATAACCCCTCCCTCAAATGTAAGCCCCCTTTTTCTTGTCAAAAGTGAAATCATTCTATTTGCTTAAATATAGCTCTTAAATAAAATATTTCCTTAAATAGGTATCTTCGTGCATACATAGTGCCGGTAAATCTGTCTTTCACCATTTCATCCAAACTTACTTTCGATCTTCAAGGTCAGCAAAAGGACTTTTGGAATTTTACAGTAACTACACATTTATTTTCTTCCCCCTGATATAAAAAGAAATATATTTATAGAATTGAATACAATTTGTATAAACATTTTTTAAGTTATGACATTAGTTTTGTCAGATGCATGATTTTTTATTATTCACAGGAATATAAATGTATTTCCTTTTACGTCAAAAAAGAAAAAATGTGTAGAATGAATGAAAATCATAGGTAAAAATCTTCCTTTCGAAAAGTTTCACTTATTATTCCAAGATTGTTTATTTTACAACAGCATTGCTAAGAAAAAAGTACTAAAGGTTAGTTAAAAATTATTTAAACATTTCCAGAAATTTGCTGCATTTAAATATATTCTGCTTTCCCTCCAAACAATTTTAAACCTCTTGTTTAAAAATGTTATTGCAGAGACTTTCAGAAAAATGCATAAATAAATAAAATAAAATGATATGGATTCATTACTAAGGATAACTAAAGATTTTGACTGAATACTTAAATTTTAATAATAATTTTAAAAAAAATTATGTGTAGAATAAAAATTTGAAATTTATAAAGATATTTTTAAATCTCAGGCATGTACCTCGAATGCCGTAAATCAGTCTCTGTAAATATATGTATGTGCATTAGTGTGTATTTTCCATATTTCCACTTTTTCTCTACTAAACCAATTAATAGTGACTGTAGCAACACTCTCAACTAATAGAAACTATTGAATAGGCAAAGATTCCAATATGGCTGAGCAGCATGTGAACATTTTTTTTTCCTTTGTAGAGTTTTGGAAGAACCTCAACTAAAAATATCCTTAATTTGAAATTTAAAAGTAAAATAGCTTGGCTCCACCCGTCTAGTCGGAGATCCCTTTTAAAACATCAAACAGAGGAGTTGTCTCCTTTGCATTCAATATCAGTTTTCAAAGCAAAGACAGTAAATACAATTTTTTATTAAAATCCACAATCAACTGATTGGAAGAAAACCATATTTATTGCAATTTTATTTTTCCGACTGAGTGAAATTTCCGACTGCAAAGACAGTAAAGTTTAAAAAATAATTACAATAAATTTTTTAAGGCTTTAAGAGACAATTGTGTATATTTGTAATTATCTTTTCAATGGAAAAAAATTACTTCCTGTTAGCCACATCTATCTTGAATTTCCTCTTTCTTTCTTCCCATGTTATCCAATGGAATTTTTATTGCTTCTTTTTATATAAGAATATCTCATTCAAAAATGAAATTTTCACCCAAATTATGCTTTTGAATATGAAATATCCTTATAAAACGAAGCAACAAAAATCCCATAGGATAACACGGGAAGAAAGAAAGGAAGGAATCTGACTTAAGTTTAAATCATGGTTACTTGGCTTAAAACTTACCTGATTGCACCTTTTCTAAGTATGCTGTAGTAGCCCACTTAGTAGAGCATCAAAGTTTTAATTAGAGAATTGCAGGTTCGATACTCAAATTGATAAATAATCATTGTGCGTATTAACATGTTGAGTGCCATGTCAGCCATTCTAGACATTTTGTCATATATCTCTAAGTACTGAAGGAATCATCTTGAAACTTTAGGAGTGTGCAGAACATGTTATACTTCAAACATTTCAGTGAAGTTTTACCCCGAAAGTAAAAGCAGTACCAATAAAAAATTTAAACGTTGAGGGTCCTGTCAGCCATCAGTGGCTGACACAGTGTCAAATTAAATATGATATAAAGCCGCGTCAACCATCGGTGGCAGATATAAAATAGGATATAAAACTAAAAATATTACATTTACTGATTGAAAATTTATTAAAAATTTGCTTAATTTTTATTTATTACAGGAGGAATCATTATGGAATTTTAATGGATTTTAAGAATTTGCGTGGTGCTCAATGTGTTGATGATAGCTGATGCACGCAGAATTTACTGTGGCAGCAATGTCTCCCCCCCAAGTTTTGTAAAAATAATACTTCTACTAATTACTAAAGCAGACAAATCATCCCCTCCATGGAATATCAAAATTATGATAGCATTTTTCCAGACCATCCCCAAGAGTGATTTCCAGTATGTTGTCCATTGCATAAACCTAGTGATATTAAATACATTCTATCTTAACTTTTCCAAAGTCACAATCAATGTATTTTAAGTCCACACTTTGCCAATTCTTTAGTTTATGTTCGCAAGAAAATTCACAAGCTTCGGAATCTGAAATGGCTCTTTGCACAATGTTTTGACGAAAATTGTGTCCAAGGTAAAAAAAAATCAAAATAAGATATATATTTAATTTCTTAAAAATAAGTTGAGAAATCAAATCTCTAGTTTTTATATTTTTTGACTGCTTAAAAATAAGGGCACACTGTTTGAATGTACAAAAAATAATCTAAGTGATGATATAATTATCAAAACACCTCAAATGCAACAATTTGTGAAGGGTTAAATTGTGATGACTTGTCCTCAAACCACCTCTTGAGCTGAATCTCAGACTGTCCCTGGTTGCCCACCTCATAGCAGTAGTGAGACATTACACCCACTAAACCTCGATGTTCCCCTTTCTCTCAATCTCTTCTGCAAAAGATGAAAATTGTGAAGACAGGTCTTTAAATCAGCCCTAGTGATGTATCCCAGACTATCACTACAGGTTGATTCAAAATAAGTGCGACCAATTTCAAAGCATCAGAAATTTTTATTGAATTAAGTTATTTACATGAAATTTTCAGTGTAGTTTCCTTTAGCATAGTACATTTTACGTAAATCTTTAGGCCAAGCCAAAAGAGCTTTTTTGACCATTTTTAGGGGCATTTTTCCAACTTCCTTTTCGATTGCTTTTTGAAGCTCTTGAAGTGTTCTTACTTTACGTCTACTTAATTGTTTTTTTTTTAAGTATTCCCATAAAAAAATAATCGCAAAGAGCACAGTTAGGTAATGATGGTGTCCATTTCTCAGGAGGAAAAAAAAAATATATTTTTTAAAGATTTCAACAAGCAAGAAGCAAATTATAACAAATAAATGAAGACCTTACATACTTCTTGAATATAGCCTTAGCACTTTCGGGAAGGGGCCCCTCCCATCATCAGAGGCTGCACGGTGGCGGCTAACACAGTAAAGCGGTAACACAGCAAAGCAAGCCGCCACCGTGCAGCCTCTGATGATTGGAGGGGCCCCTTCCCGAAAGTGCTAAGGCTATATTCAAGAAGTATGTAAGGTCTTCATTTATTTGTTAATATATTTTTTATTTTTATTTTTTAGCCCTTTTATAGTTGATTTTGCAGTATGACTTGGTACAGAATCTTGGTGAAAAACAAAGTTTCCGTGGGGTTAAAGAGGTTTACTTTCTTTGATCATGTGCTTCAAAACTTTATTCTGATAGTATTTAGCATCAATTTTAGCCTTTGGTTCTACAAAAAAATGGTTTTGTTAATCCTTGGGAGGACATTCCCATCCATACCATAAAACCTGACGGCCAACTTGCCTTTTGCAAAACAGTTGCGTCTTTGCGACGCTTTTCGGGTGAAATATATTGTATCTTCGTTTTGTCAGTTGTGGATGGCAGATAAAACAGTTCTTCATCTGATGCTATCCATTTTTTGTATCTACCTTTGCGTAACATTAAATACGGAGGTCAAGAACATTTTCTTAATTTTTTTTACGGTCTTTGCAAACTGATGACAGACTGGTTTATTCACTTTTTTATAGTCAATTTTCTTTATCTGACGACAAATTGTCGATTGCGATACCCGTAGTTTCTTTGCTAAAGTTCTCTGAGGCAGTGAATTTTCTACAGCGATAAGTCTTTTCTGCTTCTTTTTTTCTTTTTCACCAAGCACTTGCTTTTGTCAACATTTTTTCCCTGGAGCTTTTTATTGCCAGCCAAATTTTATTTCTTTTCAAAGTTTAGATAGTAATTCATTAGAAAAATATCTTTTTTGATTTTTAAATGCTTTATTTATAACAGAGTTTGAGCAAACATCCTTCAAAAGCTTTAAAATTTCGTTTCGGGTTTGAGGATCTAATTTCGAATCCATAATTTACTCCCACTAATAAAAATAGCTAGACTAGTAATTTAAGCGCCTCACTTTTAAAATAAAACCGGCGGTAAAGCGATTAAAGTTTACCATAAATAGTTACGTGCTATTAAAATTGGTCACACTTATTTTGAATCAACCTGTAATTGCCCACTGTGTAGCTCTAGCAGTGTTTCCGCTACGGTAGCATTTTTCGCGAAATGCTAAAAGACTTACCCAAAATGCGAAAATGAAATAACATGTTTTCGCTTTTTTGCTAAAGCATCTTACTAAACACAAATTGGAAAAAAAAAAAAAAAAAATCTACGGCGAAAATATTATAACGAATCTTTCATGGAAAAAAATTGCAACACTGATCAAGAAAAATCCATCGGTTCATGCATATAAGGAAAATCAAACGCTGAACTACGCATAAGAATCGCATACAGGAAATCAATTTGTAAATAAACTTGAGGCATTTGTAAAGTGGTCTAATATGAAAGAAAGAAAAATTATAAACCATAAAGCTTTGAATAGTAATAAACAAATTTCACTTATACAACTTTCTTTTTTTTTTTTTTTTTTTGTAAGTTATGATTTTATTTTCAGATACATTATAAGCTTAATGTAGTTTTACATGCTCTAGTGATAATTATATCTCCAGAAAAAGAATATAAGTCGTATCTAAGATGTTCATATTGCTTTAAAAAAGTTTACAATATAAAGTAATAATCTAAAAAGTTTAATATTTTTCATGTCTGTCAATAAATGTGTTAAAATATATGCTTGTACTATATTCTAATTGACTGGTTACAGTGGAAAGTACAATTATTAATTACTTTTTTGTTTTTCATTTCTAATTTAAAAAAAAAAATTACCTTCTGTGTATAACTCTTTAAAGACCTGATTAAAAACTTTTAAGTTTAATTTACAAATGAAAATCAAACATGTCGAGGTGTTTAGAATAATGTGTAAACTGATATTAATTTTTTTTTTTTTTTTCTACTGTTTCTGGCTTGCCAAAGCTTTTTTTTTCTGATTTTAGCTTTTTTGCTACAGAAAATTTTTACTCAGCTTAAACCCTGAGCTCTAGAAAGACTTAAAACCCACTAAACTTTTTTTTTTTTTTTTTTTTTTGGTCATTTCCTCTGGAGTAGTATATTTGTCAGTGATTTGTATTTTCCAGCATCTAAAAAGAATGAAAGAATGTCTTTAATTAGCCCGACAATTTTTACCTGTGTTCAAATGCTCTCATTTTGATCTTAAAGAAAGGAGTTTTAAGTTTTAATATAAGATGTACAGAGACAAATTTGCAATATTTAGTATATAAATAAAAAATACAAACTAGGTTTAAAATGTTTTTATTTCACAATAGTTGATGTTTGATCGATAATGTTTCACAAGTTTCATAATTACTTGACTTACATGAGGGAAAAGCATCAAATAAAATTGAGACAATTTTCAATGATTAAAAAATTTTAATAGAAAAAGTAAAAAATATTGCAATCTAATTATTAATGATTTCACATAAAGCAATCAATATGTTTTTCTAACAAAATAAATTTTTCTGATTTTTTCTAAAAAGAAAAAAAAAAAAAATCATAACTTTAAAAAGATAAAAACTAAAAAGATAAAAATCAAATAAGTATATCAACAACAATTAAAATATTATTTTGCAAAATAAAAAATTTGATACTATATATATTTTTTTGATACAAAACTTTTGATGCTTTTTTTTTTAAAGCTTTAAATCATTCATGTCTACTGAAAAATTAAAACAGATGTATGATTGTGACATATACATAGCAAAATAGAAATTTAAGCAATACATACATATATTAAAGAATGCTTATGACATAAGCATTTTAACTCTCACACATAGTTTTATACATTTCCCTACATACACAGTGACTCAATTACACAAAAAGGTCAGTATACTAAGCAATCAGTCAATTCAACAATGCCCAATAATTAGTGCTATATAACAAATGCAATAAGATTTGTATAATACAAGGACTCTCTTTTTTTTTTTTTTTTTTTTCTTTTTTTTTTTTCTTTACACTGCAACCAGGCAGTCAGGTTAACATTTAACAAACCCCCAGCTACAAATTAAATACATCTAATAATAAAATAATATCATAAAATATAACAAAACTTTTAAAGCATCGAATAGCAATAACATCCTATAATAAATTTTATATTTTTGATTAGCTTAAGCAGTCAATTGTACAAAGGGCTACTGCTAAAAACCCTTAAAATATGTATATATATATATGTATAAATAATATTTTTGAAAAATTAAAATCAATTCATGTACAAATATTTAAAATTTTCAATTGCATGTATTTGCATACACACATAACAAAAAAGAACAGAAGCTGAAAAAAAAAAAAAAAAAAATACAGTGCTATACTGTTCTCATACTTTACAATGTTGCAATGGGCACATAGGTGCTTCTTTTAAAATACATTCGTCAAACTACATCAAATTAAAATCGCATTTTGGAAAGTACAAACACAATGAGATTTCTTTTACTAAGTCAAACAAAAAAAGATTCCATACAAACACATGCTTTTTAAAGGTAACAACAAACATTCTAGAAGCATGCAATGCTGTCGATAAAACAAATTTCACATCAATTTTTATTAAAATCACACAATCAACTGTGGAAGAAAATCATATTTAATGAAATTTTATTTTTCCGACTGAGTGAAAATAATGTCTGGACCGGGAGAGTGAGTAATGCTGACCGGGGTGTCGGCCTGGATAGCTCAATTGGTAGAGCCTTGACCTTGTAAGTCACAAGATCCGGGGTTCAAGTCCCGGTCCAGGCATTATTTTCACTCAGTCGGAAAAATAAAATTTCATTAAACAAATTCCACATCTTTGTGTTCATCACACATATAAAATTATTGATACAAAACAATATTTTTAAGCGACATATAAAAAAATATTTGTCATATCTATAAGCACTAATTAAATTATGGAAACTTTACCAAACTACCTCCTTTCAAATTTTCATTTAAACAAGAAGGCTCAAAACTAAACTTTAAAATGAAAACATAAGTAACAAAAAGGCCACAATATATATATATATAAAGGACAGTTTGTTTCAATAAATAAACAATTACCATATAAAACTTATAAATAAAATCTTGTATTTGAAGATACAAAATTTTTTTGACAGAAATTGATAAACAAAATAATGCACACAATTTAATGTTACAAAAAAAAGGAGGGTGGGGTGGGGGAGGGGGTTAGAAAGATAAAATTTTAAGACAATTTGTACTTAAATACATTAATTTAATAAGTATATAGAATTCCAGGCACAGATTTTGATAGGATTAGTTTAATAAAACCAAATGCATTCACAAGCCATTATGAATAATAAAACAGCTTTAGTATAGGATTTCCCTTGAAGATTATTGAAAATTTAGAGCAAAAGTAGTCTGTTTTGTCCAGGCACTACACTTCTAGGACAGCCATTTTAGGCTTAGCCTCATGTTAAAATATAAATAAATTATACTACAAAAAATAAATGAATAAATAATAATAATCATGTGAATTATCTATTTTCAGTGCGCTTCACTGCATAGGAAAAAATGTATTTTTAAAATTTGCTTTTTTATTTCTGCCTAGCTGTATGATAAAAATATAAACAGAATGTGAAATATTTGCCACAAATTAACAAAAAAAATGCAATCATAAAAAGTACAATATATATATATATATATATTTAAAAAAAAAAAGACAAAAATTTAAAAATTCTAGGGTTAGTCCTATACTAAAGTTGTACCCAAATAATTAATAAAATGCTCATTCAAACCTAAAATAAAATAAAATTTTATATTTATGTAATTTTAAATTCAATAAATATTCTTAAAAGAATTAAAATTTTTAAAATTTTGATATGCATTTATGTTTTATAATGACATTCATTAAAAATCAAGTACTTTTTTTATCATCATATTACACTACATAGATAAAAACTATAACAAATGAATTTAAATAAACTGATTTTTAAAAATTGTGCAAAAAAGTTGATAAATAATGAATGTGTTTACACAACATGAAATATGGGGGTTTCAAGTGAAATTTATGAACACATACTTAAAAAAAAAAAAAAAAAAAAAGAAGGAAAAGAAAAGAAATATATTCTGTCATTTTAATGACAAAAATACTTACATATTTGGTCTATTTAGGATAAAAGAATAAAACAGAACTATGACAATTTGACATAAAATTTATTTCTGAAAATTTAGCATAGAAATTTATCTTAAATATATATTCTATAAAATTGTGATATTATGTCATGAAAATTAGAAACATCAATGGATTACATGTTTCTGATGGAATGTCATCAATAAAAAAAGAAAGAAAAAAAAAAGTTCATGTGAATGTTATTTTAATGTTATAAATTTTTAGTCATACGCTGAACTGAAAAGAAAAAAAAAAAATATATATATTTATTAAAGTGTTATTTTTATAATTTTGCTATTCTATTCTGCAGGTACTTGAAATAAAAATCATAAAAATAAACTATACTTAAGTTGTGGCAGTAATATTTTTTTCAATAGAACCTTGAAAATATTAAGTGTTATTGCACATATTAAAAAAAAATGCCATCATTTGTTATGAGCAATTAACACAGCACCAACGGAAATTCCTGGCAATTTTTACTTTTCCCTGAGCAATAAAAATTGTGCAAGTTTATCACAAAGAAGGTAATCTGACAATTTTATTTCTAAATGCATCCATTTTCAAGATAATACTTTTCATTAATAAAATTTATAAAAAAACATGCTTAGCATTATAATTTAAAAAATATATATAATAAGCTGTGTAAACTTTGTCATTAGATCATCTCAAATTTCATTAACCTTCAGATGACCAAAGTGGGATTATCATTTTAAGGTTAACCTAATCGTCAGTTGCTGTCAAATATTTAACAAAAAAAGTAGTACTTTCCACATCTTTATTATTGATTTTTATGCTATCATTTTATTATGAATTCTGAAATTATAGCTTCCCCATTAGTAAAATAATAATAATAAATTTTGATTAAATGTCAATTAATAACTCCACTTAGTAAAGAACATTCCACAAAAAAAAAAAAAAAATTCAAAAGATGCAAGTTGTCTATTTTGTAAAATGAATAAAACAAATTTTATTTTACTGACTTGAATTTACTGACTGTTTTGTAAAATAAATAAAATAGTCAGATAAAATAGTAATCATTTTGGAAATATTTTATTGCAATTATATTGCACTTTTTAAAAAAAAAAAAATAAGGCTACAACTTTTGTACATGCATTATTAACAATTTTCAAAGTGATCCCATGTGTTTCAAATTTCAACCTGGTCATTTGAAGGTTAAGAAAGCTTTTTTTTTTTTTTTTTTTTAATTTAATGTTCTATAAAGTATATTTAATATTCTATAAAATAAATTATAGATATATATGATATACATCTGCTCCTAAATAGACCAAATATGTAATTAGTTACTAGCACTTCATATATTGATTAACACAGAAATTTGCTTGATAGATCAATATAAAAATCTGATCATTAATACAGTAACTACACAATTTTAAGGGGAAATATTATGCATATAGATTATCATAGAAAATTTTCAATATTGTTATAATTATTAAAAAAGGAGCATGATTTAATAAAATAAATGTTTTAATTACTTGCTTGAAGTCATTTTAGCAGGGAGTTTTAAAAACAAAACAAAAGATTCATTAAAAAAAATTACGTACATGCAAGAGAGTCTATTTAACTTATAGTTGTAGAGTGAAACTTTCTAAAAATATTGTACTCTTAGGAAGTTTTGCCATGCAAATTAGTCTGAGAAGTACTGAAAGATTTGCCTTTGATGTAATAATTAATAAGAATTTTATTAAAACACTATTAAGTGAAAGTAAGAAATGAAAGTGTAGACCAAAATTTAAGCTATTCATTTTTATCAGTTACGCAACTCTATAAGGTTGAATAAAATAAACATAGCTGTCCTATAACTTTAATGAACCAATGAAGTTCTTATTACAGATTTTCATTAAATTATCTACCAGTCTTAGACAATATATTTTCTCTTCTTCCCTCCCCCCACCTAAAAAAACAAAATGCAGCACCATTAATTGTCTTAAGCAAGCTTTATCGTTAAATAACTTTAACATTCACCATTAGTCACCACTTTGGTAGCCAATTTTCTTTCCTCATTCCAACACCTCAATTTAGGAATTCAATAACCATAAATACATATTAAAATTAAATATTCTGATCACAAATTTTATGGCATAAAATCAGTTTGTAAACAATTAGTGCCCAACATAATGCTTATTAATCTGAATAATTCAAAAACGGAAGACATTTATTTTAAAGCATTAACATAACATAACATTCGGTAAGTTCATACAATCAACTCTGAAATCACAGTGAATTGAGGAATATTTAATAAAGCAATGTTTATATAACCAGTTTTCCAAATACAGTGAAATCTCTATAAAAATTCCCTTCTATTTATGGGCCAACTCTTTTTAGGGCAAGTTTTTCCTCCCAGTCACAATTTTTTCTCATAGGATTTAATGTTAATTTTCCTCCATTAAAGGCCCGTATACCTCTTCTCAGAGGATTCTATTTAAGAGACAGATAATTTTATTTTTACTTACACTTCACCTGACCATAGTCCTCTTTTTAATTGAGGTTAATCCTCATGTATATAATGATAAAGCAGACTCGAACTGGGCATCTTATAGGGCGATGGGCAGATGTTTCTGTGAGTGCTTTTACACTGAGTCATACACACTGCTGTGTACATGTACTTATGCTTCGACAAATATCATATGTGAAATTATCAAATATATTGTCATTTCTAATCTCCAACCTAGTCTGACCAGATCCAAGAATTCACAGACATGCAAAAAGTCAAAGATGAGAAGGGAAGATGAATAAATTTCCTTTCAAAGAAGACCCAAACAGTCCAAGATGTGTTCCACAGAAGCCTGGTGTTGGTGGCATTTTCGGCGAAGAATTATTTCTCAAAAATTATCAGATATATTCATCTTAAACCTGAAATATTTATGCATAAGCATGTGTCTTGTGAATTAAGTTTATTTTATTTCATTATTATTTGTGCAGGATAATTAACTTTCATAAGTTCTTTAGTTGACTGTAGGTGCAAAAAAGAACCTTGTTGGTATAAGTCCCCCTGTTTTACCTGGTCAGCAGAGCCCTGTAATAATGTGTATATAGAGAAAAGAAGATAAGACTCAATATTTGTGAAAGTGCATACTTAAAGTTCAAGCTCAGAAAACTGAATTTTGTGCCTAAATATTATTCAGCAAATAAAATTTAAACAATAGTTTTTAAGCAAGTAATGTTACAAAATGAAAGCACTAAATTTAGCTGTTAAAAATTTGCATTAGCATTTCCCCCCCCCCCCCCCACGAAACTTTGGAAGAAATATAAATTGACCTCTTTTCCCATCCAGAAATGATGTCAAGTTGAACAATTTGATCTGTTATTTAAAACAACTCTTAGGAACAAAAATACTGCTAAAATGCTTTTTGAACGCAAACAGATAAATATAAATGATTGTTACAAAACTGCACAGACAAATAATGTAAATTTAAAGAATCAAACCCAACTTAATTTATAGAACTTGTTGCCTGAATATCTGTACATTCCCTATTGAAAGAACAGCTCTTTAAGAGCGAATTTTATATAGCTCGATGGGTGACCCTATAGAGAGATTTCACTGTATTTTAATGGCATGGCTTTTGAATATTGGATTTTTTATCGTGCAAATGATTACATAAAGACATACATAGTTATAATGTTTTTAATTAATGCATTTAAAGCACTGATTGCATTAATATGAGTATTATACACATTTGAGCAATTACTGTAATATAAGTAAAGAGATTTTTTTCATTTCCTCAGCATTTCTTGTTTTGCCGCCTACACTTTTCATTTTAACATGATTACACCTTAAATTTTAACATGAACTATTTCTAAAATGATAATTTCTCACCCAATAGGCAAAGTGGTGACTTGAAATCCGATTTTACCAATTAAAAATTAATTAGTTAAACTCATTCATATTTTTAAAATATTCATTATTTTCATCACACAGTTTTAATTTATTTATTATTTCAGTTTAGAAAAAAGCTATTGGTCTAGTATTTATAATTATGACAAGAACACATAAAGAAGATAAATGAAATAAATATAAATGACATGTAAATTTAATTTCACTTTAAAATGCCTAAAAACAGGATTACAAATATTAACTGGCATATGCTAAAATTAAGACTTTTTTTTTTTTCCTGAAAAATCTTAAACCATTACCATGATGAAAATGTGTTTTGGAAAGATGAAAACATTAAAGAGGAAATTTAAAAAAGTTTTAAATGCATTATATGCTAATTTTGTAAGAGATGATCATTATAAATTAAAACAAACAGATCCAAGTAGAAAAAGTACAAGATGTTAGAAACATGTATATGAAAGAGAGTGTGTATTATTTTCAGAGTGAAACAAACAATTAAAGCAAAATTAATAAGAAAGGGGAATAAATCTATAAAAAGGACAAGCAGTAATCTCCACCTTAAATTAATAATTGATTTCAATATGTTAAATAGTTCAAAATACTGGACGGAAAACTTTCTATAAATGTGTGAAACTGGTAGATCCAAAATTTAATTGCCAAGTTACAGCCATAAAAGGCACACAAATTCTGCACCAGAGATAAACTGATATTCCCAATAAAATAGATTAACTAATAAAGCTTGTTACAGATATTCATAATCTTACTTGCATTGCTCTTTTGCCTTTAATTTTAAGCAACTATTTCAAGATTAAAAATTTCAGTTTAATGTAAGGAAAATCCATTATTTAATAGAAAGAGAGCAGATGAATAGCAGTAATATAAGACAGAACTTGAAGCTTTCAAAAGAAACATTGGTAACTCTTGCAATGTTTTTTTTTTTTTTTTTTTTTTTTCCTTATAGAAATTGCATATTTTAAAAAGGTCAGAAGGTCTTACATATATCATAAATAAGCTTTTTTTTTTTTGTTTAAGAGGGAGGATGTTGGCTGCATTGTGCAACCCATGTTCATCTACAACATAAAAAAAAAAAAATCCACTAAAAATTTAGATTAGTCGTATACAATTACTGATTTGTTCTATACATAAATCTTAAAATTACTGATTTTTTTTTTTTTTTTTTTTTTTTTTTTTTTTTAAATGGCAAATGCTACCTTCTTTTGTTGATCTTAGAAACAAACTTTATTTAACACCTTAAATGTGCTAAAAAAAATTAATGAATTTTTAAATTATACATTGTACCTTGCAATGAGTGCCTCTGAAAGAGTTAAAAACAGTTTTTAAACCAAATGCGAAATATTTCACAATATTGATTCAAACAAATGGCAGTGAAACACTGGGGTCAAAAGATGAAGAAATAGACACTATAAAAATCAAAAACATCTGACAGTTGTTTTAAATCAAAACAATTCAGGGTCAAATCAGACAAATTCACCATTTCCTCCTTTCCCATTTTATTGCTTTGTATTTTACAGATATCTCATGGAAAAAATGGAGTTTCCATAATTTCATTCTTTGAATTTGTAGCTTTTTATCTTAGTGAGCAATGAAAAAAATAAAATAAAATAAATATTTATTTTTGAAATGAAAAATTAAAGCTCTGAGAATTGATCTTAATGCTCATTCTCACCACAAAATAAAAAACTGAAATACAGATATTAAAAAGAAAAAATTAACCAAAATAAAAGATAACATGTTCACAACAAGTAAAATTAAAAAATCAGAATTTTTTTTTTCAATGAGATATCCACAATATATGAAACAAGGATAATCTCATAGGATTGCATGGGGGAGGAAAACTGGTGAATCTGACCACAGCACACTCTTAAGTATTTTATCAAGCAAGAACAAGTAGGCACAAGTATAACATGAAAGCAGTAATGCTATTACATTCATGCAAAACTAAAAACCAACTTTTCCTGTCACACAGGCCTACAAAAATGAAGTTGACAAAATTTGATTTGATGATTTCAACTGAACTTTACGTTTTTTGATATGCTGAAACCGAAAATGCAGCCCATTTTTCTCTATCACATATAGATTTTTGTCAATACAGGGTGTTTCTCGACACGATTTCTTACACATTTCTGACCATCATAACAATCAGTTGGTTATTGAAATTTTATTTTTCCGACTGAGTGAAAATAATGCCTGGACCGGGAGTCGAACCCCGGATCTTTGACTTACAAGGCCAAGGCTCTATCAAATGAGCTATCCAGGCCGACAGCCAATCAGCATTACTCACTCAGACAATGATACTCAGCCTGGATAGCTCATTTGATAGAGCCTTGACCTTGTAAGTCAAAGATCCGGGGTTTGACTCCCGGTCCAGGCATTATTTTCACTCAGTCGGAAAAATAAAATTTCAATAAATATGATTTTCTTCCACAGTTGATTGTGTGATTTTATTAAAAATTGTAATCAGTTGGTTAGTTGATTGATATGGTTTTAAGTCACACTAGTGCTTCACAATTACAACAATAGGCATCTATGATTAATTAATCATAGAAACATACTATAAAACTTACTATATAATTATATTGGTGGAAGAGTAATGGGAGAAATTGTATAAGTAAACACCCTGTATTGACAAAAATCTATACGTGATAGAGAAACACTGTCTTCATTTTTGGTTTCAGCACACCAAAAAACAAAGATCAGCCAAAATTATAAAATCAAAATTTTACATGTCGACCTGTGTCATACAAAGGGTTGTGCCTAATTATTTAACCTGAAACAAATGCTGTATGTTTCAGAATTTTATAGTGTTTATTTTGCTCTTCTTTACTATTAATTCTACACGATTTAAATTTGCACAGTGATATTTATAATAAATAAAGCAAAACATAACATTTAATGTTTCTCCAGTTGTCAACTAAACGTTATTTTACAATAGAATTGTGTATCTAATTTGACAAATTGTTCCTCCTTTCCCCACATAAAATCAAAGATTATGATAATCATCAATTTAATAAAAAATAACATTAATAAAATAAATTCATTCAATTATCGAGATTATGAATATCTGAAGCTTTGTTAATTTTTTTTTTAATCTACCAGAGTTTTCATTTCCTTTTCATTTCTTCTTTTCTTAAGTATTAGGAAAATTTTAAGAGTTAAGGAAGACAGAAATTAAAATAGTAAATTCTTTAAAAGTGGTTAAGCACATCTTGAACATCAAGTTTTAAGAGAGAAAATATAAATGTAAATTATCATTTAAAAATTCAAACTGAAATACAGAAAAATCCCTGTAAAAATATTATGACTGATGTATTATATGTATAAATGTGTGTGCATGTGCAGAAAATAAGGAATTCTTTTGAGCTTGCGTTTTTAAAATAATTTAGATGACTTAAACTGGTTAGAGTTAATTTATACTGTAATGCTAAGAGAGTAGTAAGCAAAAAAAAAAAAAAAAAAAAAAATTAAGAAAATAAGCCAAAATAAAATTTTGTTTTCAATAAAAAGTGTCTGCATTGAATAATTAAAAAAAAAAAAAAAAAAAAAAAAAAAACAAGATTCTCGCATTCCAATAAAAAATTTTTTAGACTCAAGGGTGAAACATACTGAAAATATATAATTTCGGTTATAAAAATATATAATTTCAAATTTTCATAAAACATTTTTGTTGACACTGTAAAACTAAACATTCTAAATACTGGCAATATATGCATAAATTAATTTCAATACCAGAACAAAACTATTGAAGTATAAAATCATTCTGTTCTCAAGGGGAGTGGGTGGGAAAGAAAAGGAAAAAAAGAAAGAAAGAAAATATATTTCAACCTTTTTTTTTAAATGGGTTCTAGAGAAAAGGAATGTGAAACAATACATTATTTCTACTAGTCATATAATAGTAGTCTTAAAATTCAGATAATTTCAATTATCTAATAAAAATAAAAATGTCACAAAACCTTAAAAAAAAATATTCAGATAATTAAGAATTTATAATAAAAGGGTTATTTTTATTTCAACTTTTAAAAAATATATAGCAATGTGAGAATCTCATTATATAAAAAACGAAGTAAAATATTTAAAAAGTAATAAAGTTTAATCCATTTTCATTTATATATATATGTAAAAGTTTTTATACCGCATTTCCTTTAGAAAAATTAAGGTTAAAAAAAGATTGCATTACATATGTATTTTTTAACAGGGGACCAAATTATTTTAAAAATTTTTGAATAATGTATGAGATACTACACAATGTAAATTAATATATATATGATTATTACTACACTTTAAGGTCAATCACATTTTGAGAATTAAAATTGTTAAACAGTTCTACGGCTTCTTTAGTTTTAATAAACAATTCTATATAACACACATTTATAGCCTCTAAATTATTTATAAATACCACCATCCACATACAAATAGTAACTTCACAAGGGCATACAGTTTATAGTGTAACACTTAAAAAATACAGTGATAACTACATTAATTATTCTTCATTTTTTTATATATATATATATATATATATATATATATATATATATATATAAATGTTAAAAAGAGGAAAAGTACCACTGTTTAAACTTTTTAAATGTGTGAAGATAAAATCAACAAATTTTTTTTTTAGAATAATGCTGAACTAGAGATTTAAAAACTTTTTTTTTAGAAATGTATTTCAATTTATATAAATTCGCAGACTTTAAGAGATATTTTCAAAACAATTAGTGAAATTTTTACTTGGAATACACATAAGACAGGATTTCATTATACAGCATTAAAATATCTATTCTGTAGGCTTGTTAACACAATTTAAGTTATACTTACGACATACAGTTTAAAAACATATGAATACGAAGACATTAAAAGAATAGTACTGTGTCAGATTAATGATGTACAGCACAGACACCATATAGCACACGAAACAACAATAAATTCACCAAACATGATAACATAAAACCATAGTTTCATAAGAAGTTCTTGATAATCAGATAACTTGGTAATGCAAACAGGCCCACAAAGAGACAATGCCCAATAGTACAGTAATATCAGCCAATATCAGGATTCGTCGGATAGGCTAATATTGTTCAGCAAAACGTTTTTCCCAGTATCAGCCAATATCTTGCCAGACCACAGAAAAAATTCCTCCTTAGTTTATAGTAATTAAAATGTTGCTATAATTGTTTGCTGTCTTCTGTTTTTCAAAGAGTAAAATGTAAATTAAAAGCCAAAAATTCAACTTACAGATACAACATTAGTCAATATTGGACAAGATTTGTATAATGTTCGATCTACACTGATGTTTGGCAGTTTTGGATGATATTGGGCAGTACTGATGCTACTGGAGCTGCTTTCATATTTGTTTTAAAATTAAGCTAAACCAAAACTTGTTGCCCAATTCATCTGATAATTATTGTAGTTATTCGAGTATTTCTAAATATCGCTACTAAAGAGCCACAATTCACTTTTAATACACCCACAAGCATTAATTTCACACTGTATAAATAAAGAGACTGACAAAGAGGGATACGAACTAAAACACAATACAGTCACTAGGTACTATTCACAAAAAAAAAAAAAAAAAAAAAAAAGCCTATGAAGCACGATTTGTCACCTATTTTTTTTTTTAAATTTCCCATAAAAAGACTTTGAAGTATGAAATACCCTAAGCTCGAAAAACATGCCATGACATTTTTTTTTTTATACATTTTTTTTATATTTTTTTGGCATTGTTTATATCTCTCTCAATCCCCAAAGCTTAAAATGTACAAGGGAAGTTTTTTAAAATCCTTTTATATATATTAGAGACAGCAAGCTATATTGACTACAATAGTAAAAACATGCCATTGAATTATCCAAGCACTACATTTGTATATGTATATAATATCTCAATAACAAAGCATTTATAAAATAAAATTGAAAAGCACAAATAAAACCAAATTCATTTTTAACAACATTAATAAACAAATAAAAATTCTGTTAGAAATTCTACAAATAACAAAAGTTGAGATGTACAAACATAATATATATTTTTATATAATGCACATGCCATACACATATATTCTATTTTTATATATTATTTAATCATATTTTTTTTTTCCTCATTCTCATTTGAAGTCACAGGGATAACATTGCAATAAAATAAAATAATTAAATAATATAATATTTTTTCTTTTTTACCTGTACAATATCCATCTGTAAAGTTTTAAATAATAAAACATATTTATAAGCTTGGACATCACAAAAAAAATTAGAAAGATAATATAACAAGGATAAGGAAGGGAAAAAAAGGCAAAGTGCAAACAAAGAGAAAATAACATAGGTCAACTTAAGATACTTACAAGTAGGATAAAATATAAAAAATATATATATAAGTGTATATATATGTATATGTATATATAATTCTCACATCTCAAAAACTGAGAAAGCAAATCATTAAGACAAATCTTAACAATGACTTAAGCACTGCTCAAAAGAATAGAACTGCAGACATAAAAACAGCTAATCTCTTCCATGTAACATAGTAGGATACAGTGAAAAAGGGAATGAAAATGGCTAGTTCAACTATGGAAATAACTCGCATAAAAGTATATTCCTAAAATAAATTTTAAAATCTCTTTATTTTCATTTATGTGCAATGAATTTTCAATCAATTTACTATTGAAAAAAAATACATAAAACCGAAAGTAAAAATTAACAAATATACCTTTAATGTGTCAAACAAAATCTCAAAACGAAGTATTATCTCAATGGTGTTTCCTTTGCTCCTCTAAATAGGATAAAATTCAACAAATCAAATTACCCCTTATATAGCATCTCTCCATAGAACATTCACAGGATATCCTCTTGGGGATGCCCTATGGAGCACAAGATGTCCTGAAGATGTTGAGCCAAGATGTCTTGAAGAGAAGATGAGTTATATGGAACAATGTCAAAAATGTCTACTAACTAGGAAGCTCTATCAAGCCCTAATTACTGACTGGGTTGAAAAAATATTGCAGATGTTAATTCACACTGCACTTATTTCACTGTCAATTTTTTAGCTGTTGAATCGCAACGGGGGGGGGGGGGATGTTAAATTTTACTTTTGAATGCCAATTATTAAGGAATCGTAGCCAATATACATTAATTCTTGTTCATTAATTCCAAGAAGCTTAAAAATATCAAGCAGCTTTAATTCTTAAAATGTGACATCCTCTTGTGGATATTACTAGAACTAGTTTTTATATTCTATCTAAAATTTTTAATTTTTTTTTTTCAGAATTTTCATTAAATTTCAATATTGCACAGATTTTAAATAATACATATTAAATTTCAGTTTTATCTTTTTTATTACATTTATAATTAATTTACTTGTCAAGCACATTTACATTAGGTTTGCAAATGGTAAAATTAAAGCAAAATCATAATATGAGATTAATTGAAACTAATATTGATGCAAATAAATAAAAGTAGATCTCCTTAGCAACCACAGATAAAAATCATCACAGAACTGCCAAAAAAGATGCTTATTTGGAGCTCTGACAGAGATTAACAATTTTAGTCATTTTTTTCTAGCATTTTTACAGCGACTCAGCAACTAATATTTCTGAAAAATACTATTCTCAATTAAATCTTATGCCAGTCATTTTTTCTAGAAAATCAGCAATTAGCTCTTGAAAGAGTTTCCCCAATAAGAAAATTTTTTTTATAAATAAGAGCTTATAGAAAAGTAAATCAGATTTTTTTTTTTTTTTTTTTTTTTTTTTTACACTGCTAATAATTGAAGCACAGCTGAACTGAGCCATGTAACATCCTCTTGTGGAACTTCTATTGAAGGAATTCCTCTAAAGATTCTGTCAAAAAAACATTAACAGATGAAAGACATGATTTATTTTAAGACCTTATTTTTATACAACAGTTGAGGTATTCCATTGAATGGACGTCCCACAATATGTAGAACAAAAGGTGGACCCAGATTTCAACCCAGATATGGGAAAAGATAAACAGAATTCACATTTTTAGAAACTGTCATCTCTCAACTGTTAAAGCACCAGGAATGAGCAAATTGTGTAAATTTATTTCCTTTTTAAAAAAGACCTATGCTTGATGTAGATTTAAGAAAGATGCCAGAATCGAAGCAAGGAAGAAGCATAAAAGTTCTGAGATACAAACAAGGCCAAAGGCTGTATATCTATCATTCACTGTCCTCCTTTCACTGTGTGAGATTGTTTGTGGGGCAGTAACTAAGGCCTGAGGAGCTATATCCAAGACTTGAGTACAGAAGGCAGTAGAAGGGCTAAAATTTCCAATAAGATCACCATCTTCACAGTGTCGAATAGCAGCAATTCTCAGTAAATAGTGTGTATTTGGTTCCAGGTCGTTAACTGTGCACTTTGAATCACTACCTTGATACACCTAAAAAATTATATTACTCAGTTAAGACATTAGCAGCACATAATGTTAAATTAACTTTATAAGCAATCTAAGATGAATAAATTTTTATATAAAATTGTTACATGATTTTCCACCTTCTCATACACTACCCTCTCTCCCAATCAATAATGTATTAAAAATATCTTTTATAATTTAAGCAATTACATACAAAATTGAACAGTGCAGGATTTTTATAAATCTCCATCAAAATAATACTCTAACAAGGGAGGGTCACCAACTGTTCAAACGGTATTTATACATGTTAGATATCTTCTTAAAGCTCTAACTGAGCTGATAATAAAAATATCCATCATATCGGCAAATGCGCCCCCTAGCGTGAGTTATTGTCAATTAAAAGTTTGTAAACTGTAGGCTCTTCAGTAATGTACTTTGAAGAATTTCTATCATTAGAATCAATTTTTTAACAGATTCTCGTGCTAATTATGACTTTATATTGTTAGTAAAGTTTTTTATTATTTGTTTAATAATTATTTTGAGATAGCATTAAATTTATATATCCAATACTTTATATATGTAGCCATGTGTAAAATATTTACAATAAGAAAGATTTTCCTGCACATCGACATAATATTTATTTTGGGTATTGATATTGGATGGGGGAACAATAGAAGAAATTTAATGCACTCGCACACTAACGGAGGGGGACAAATAAGCGAAAAAATAAATTTCTACTTTTAAAAAATTAATAATTATATTATTACATACAATATAATATTTTAATGAAAATGAATATGTAAAGTAAGTTTTCTTCGTTACTATAAAAAATACAATAGCTTCTTTTATATATTAATTGCTTTTTTTTTTCTTTTTAATAATTTTCATACAGTTTAGCCCGTATTGTTGACACAAAGTAATTATTAAACAGTAAAATATTTTACATGTAATATATATATATATATATAATAACATGTATATTTATTTATTTTTCAATGGCGCGGTACTTGCAAATGAGCATTGACTGTGCGGTCACTGAACTGATAACGATTTGTGAAGGAGTAACCAATGGGCAGCCATCGCCACCGCTTACAGGGATAACAAAATCCATGCTATGTCCAGTATTCGAACTCAGCCCTACTGTGAGGGATTTAGGGACGCTTACCAGCACAATATACGGGCGACCTTTACTAATAATATATACGATGGTTTTTAGAATGAGAATCTTTTACAAAACCGATTATAATGATAGAAATTATATGAAGTACATGGTTAAAGAATCTGTAATTTAAAAACATTAATTGAGAATAACTCGTGCATTTGCCGATAAGATGGATATTTTTGCTGACAGCTCAGTAAGACCTTTCAGATGATATATAATATGTATAAATATCTTCTGAACAGTTGGTGACCCTCCCTTGTATTGACCCCTCCCCATTCAGTAACATATTTTTTTGTATACTATTGTTGAAATATGTTGAAAATTTAATTAGAACTAAATTACTAAATATTATTCATTGAAATTATTTACGTCTATTAATTACAAACATTTCTTTAGTCGAATACATGGAGGATAATAACAATTAAAAAATATTTTTAAAAATGTGGAGAGAAATGCATGTTTGTTAATATGAATATATATTTCAATTTCTGTATTACAGGAGTATTAAAGCATTAGTAATAAAAGTATGGGTAATTGTGTATTATTACATATGAATATGAATTTATACATGTCAAACCTCTATTGAATAAAGTTGCTACATCAAGAAAAATAGTTTAATATTTTAAATTCATAAGCACTAAATATCATGTAATAAAATATTAAATAATACATACATTATAAATTATACTTATTTGTTACAATTATTCATTACTTTTAAATACAAAAAAATATTCCTTATTAATTTAAAACCACAGTTTATATGAAATAATATTCTTCCATTTCCCCCCACCCCCTCATGATATTACTATGTTCATTACAAAAGAGTAATTTTAGAAAGACATACCAATATCATATATACCCTTCATTTTAATTACCAAAAAGTTTTTTTTTTTTTTTTTTTTTTTTATGTCTCACTGTTTTGCAATTATTTCACAACTTTCTTTGAATTTTTCTATTTACATCTGAAACAGCATATGGCTGAAATTTTTAATAGAACAAATTTGAGCAGCAACTATTTCAAAGATTGCTTACCTATATATTATTTATTTTTTCACATATTATGCACAAAAAGTTATGCAAATAAATAAATTACGTGAAGATACTTACAATAGAACTGTCAGAATTACAGGGAGACGAAAGCTGTAACTGATAAGATAATGAATTTCCTGGTTGCAGTTTGGCACCGATCCATTCCACTTGACAACTATTTTCTGTCACAGAAAGAACTTTAGGAGCTAATAAAAAGCGAGAGAGATAAAAAAGAGCATTAAAAAAGTCTACTAATTTTATGAAATATAAGTTAAATACATTAAATGCTGCAGAATATAATTGTTAAGCTCCTCAAAATTCAGATTTCTGCACTTCAGGTTTGAGCGGAGTTAGTACTTGGGAAGGTAACCCACCGGGAACACCACTTGTTGGCATTTATGCCACTCATACGATGTGGTGGTTAGTATCCCTGACTTCCACATGGTAGGGCAAGGATTTGAATCCTGGACAAGGTATAGATGTTTTGCCATTTGCCTTGTTAGGGGTAGCGAAGGCCGGCCATTGGATGCTCCTTATCAAATGGACATCGATTCGGCAACCTCTTGGCCAAATGCCTGTGGTAAAAAATGCTACCATGCCCATTGGGGAGGGGGAACAGTTCAGATTTAAATTATAAAGAAATAAAATTTAGACATTTCCCATGAATGCATTACAAAAACACAAAACAAATTTACTTTGTAAATAAATTATACTTTGTATTCATTATAAATTACAAAGTTTTACAGGTTATTTTGTTTTTAATGCATATTTCAACTGTGAAACAATAATAAAAATAAAGTAATGAGAGCTTACCTTCCCATTATATGATACCTAGTAATTGGAAGGTTAAGGTTCTAACCTTCAATTACCAGATGCTAATTTTGAATCCCCATACACAGGCATAGATGTTTATTGTAGTGTAGAACCATGTTAAGACATAGGTCCTAGTTTTAACATGGGTTCTAGTCTATCACCCCTAATTTAAATAAATAAAAAAAAATTATAGTAGGGTGACAAACAAACCAATTATGTGATATACATTTGCTCCTTAAAAAATTATCCTTTTTTTCCCTTTATAGTTTCAGTACACTGACAACTTTTTTAATCAAACTGGACCTAGATTTTCTACCAATCAATACTTTCTTTGATGAAATAATAATAAAGGGGGGGGGGGGGGTCAGAAATGAAAATTGTAAAGTTTGCATCTTGTCAGTTATGTCAGCTTTGCTAAAGTTTTGTTGTATAAAAATTCTTTTTCATTAATTAAATATACATAATAAATAAATAAATAAATAAATATTGAAACTTCACAGTTTATTAATTATGTTTCATGAAGTCTTTCTTACCTTTTAGGGAAGGTGGTGGTGCTCGAGTTGTTGTGAAAGTATATACAGAAGAATAAGGACCCTGACCCGATAAACTTGAGGCACATATGCGGAAATGATAAGAGGTATTTTCTTGTAGTCTGTTCACTTTGCAACTAAGGCCAGACCCATGATAAATTGGCACAAAGCTGTCAATGAAAGTAAGAAATTTCATTAAAAAAAAAAAAAAAAAACTGGAGAAGTTTATTTTATAATTTAAAATATCAAGTTTAAAAATCAAAATTCAAATGAATTTACTTCCTACTTAATTTATACTTTTATCTTTATTAACCATATGAATTACAAATAGTACAAATATTAATGAATGCTTATTCAAATTAAATATGTTTGTTTACCCAATGTCACAAACAGCAACTATCTTTTTTTTTTTTTGACAATATGTAGAAAAATTACAATTATAGCCATCCTGCATACTTTATTGAATAAACATGCACAGGGAAAGGCTGATTGGCAAATTTTAAAGTAATTTTACTCACCTCTTTGATTTACTGGACATTTCAACAGTGAAAGACACCTGGTCGTCATCTTTAATGCCTTCCCACCGTAACCTAAGTGTGTTATGACTTATAGTGGTACATTCTAGTTCAGGAGGTTCAGGGGGAGATTTTAAGGTGGTTACTTGAATAAGATCACTAAAGGGACCTTCTCCAATACCATTGATTGCCTGAATTCGAATCCTAAGGATGAAATAAAGTATATTTAGGATAGGTTTTTATCTATAACCAAGATAATTGAAAAATAGTAAATTTGAATTTAATTTTGGCAAAATTTAAAAATTAATATGCAAATGTACTCCGATTAGGGGGGAAAAAATACAATTTAACCACAGAGTATTAACGATATATATTCAAAATTAAATTATCGAAAAACAAGAAGCAAAATTGTAACTCAAAATTAAAGAAACCTTACATACTTCTTGGAAATAAGCCTTAGTACTTGCGGGAAGGGGCCCCTCCCATCGTCAGAGGCAGCACGGTGGCGGCTTGGCTTTGTTGTGATGACTTGATCTTTTGCAGTCTTCATGATTCTGTACCAGTTACGGTTAATTTCTTGAGCTGGGTCGTTGCCATTACAGGTGAGAGGATTGAATAAGATTTCGACCGTTTCACTATTTGCGGCGTATATTGCGTTATTGTATTTGGCAAGTTTGTGAGTATCGCTAAAATTTATATTGAACGCCACCGAACCTATCAATATAAATTTTAGCGATACTCTCAAACTTGCCGAATACAATAACACAATATATGCCGCGAAACGGTCGAAATCTTATTCAATCCTCTCACCTGTAATGGAACAACCCAGCACAAGAAATTAACCATAACTGGTGCAGAATCATGAAGACTGTAAAAGATCAAGTCATCACAACAAAGCAAGCCGCCACCGTGCTGCCTCTGACGATGGGAGGGGCCCCTTCCCGCAAGTACTAAGGCTTATTTCCAAGAAGTATATAAGGTTTCTTTAATTTTGAGATATATATTCATTTGAAAATTTTTGAGAAGTTGAGGTAGTTATAAATCATCAACAATTTTGTAATATTTTAATATCTTTTTCATATTTCTTTATTTACTACATGTTTATAGCATTGTGATAAGAAGAATTAATCATATGCTTGTAATATTTGCAAAATATATTTTTGCTTTTAATTTAATAAATAACTTGTTAAAATATAATAAATTCAACAGCCTTAACTTGCAGCTGCATTGAAGACTTCCAGGACTTTCTCAGCAATCACCTTCAGTTGATGCTAAACTTGGTCGAAACTAATTTCTGATCAACACAGCTGCAACAATAATGAGCCTGTACTGGACATAGATGAAAAGTGACACTTCCTACTGAGATCAGAGGATAACAACAAAGCATTCCTACTGAGATCAGAGGATAACAACAAAGCAGAAATTAGTTTCGTCCAAATTTAACATTACTGAAGCTGGTTGCTGAGAAGGACCCAGATCCAGGATGAAAGCTTTAAAGAAAGGCCATTGAATTTATCATATTTTAATTAAAAAAGAAGTTTCAATGTTTCATTTAAGAAAAAAGAAACTGGCTATTATAAAATGTATTATTCTTCAAATTTGTAGCAACTATCATCACCAAATTGACCTTAAAATGAGTTATTTCCCTTTATATTTACCCTTTATTATATGTTTTTTTATGACCAACAGTATCAAATATATATATTGAGCGAGATCCTTTTTATCTAGAATATACTTACAATTCTAAATTTCATAGTTGAAAATCTTTTTTTACATGTTTTTTAAAAGTGAATGTCATATGATTGTTATAAGTTTATTTTCATATAAATAGTAGTTAATAGTTTTTATCTCACATCAAAATAATTTTCAGTTCAGTATGTATATTGTTAAAATCTTACAATGAAAACACAAAATTTAAATTAAGAAAGTTCAATAATTAATTTCAAATTTATAAATATGTATTACAGAAAAGTTTGCTGGATTTCAGTTAAGCTTTCCAGCATTAGCTGTTTTCCAGTATTATATCTATTTAATGATTCATAAAACTAATACTATGCACATTATAAATATGAAAAATTGACATTATTCTATACTACAGACCTTTGTTAATCTTATTTTCTTGGAAAAAGCAACATTTATTTCAAAATTGAGTCACATCATTTTATTCTGAATATGCATGATGGAAAAAGATTGGCTTAATGCTTAAAGGGTTAACAAAAAAGACTAATCTAAAAAGTTATAAAATTGATATATAACTGATATATAATTGATAGGTAGTAAAAGTATTCAAGTAACATGCAATATCTGCTGAAGTAACCACTCAAGTTAAGACTGAAGGATGTATTGATAAATTGAGATACAGCAGTTTAAATCTAACATCAAACCAGTTTTATTACTTTCCCTAAACTGATACACAGTGGGCATCAATACATCAGTGCATCGATTAAACACTGGTTTGCAAAACATGCGTGAACGAGAGCAGTGCGACTTTCCTAAGGGTCACACTCCTTAACACACACCCAGTCGTGAAACAACCACAAAGGAATGTGGTGTAAATCCTCCCAACACTGTATCGATTCAATATCTCAAAACACATGCAGATAAGCATGATGAGAGGAGTTACCGTTTTCCTTCTCCCTACATAACAATACAATCTACACTGAAGTTTAGCATCGGTTTAGTAACCTAAGAAACTACTTGACCGATTTATGCACTTTTCCCCCCCTCCAAAACGAACTGTGTTGTTTGGGAAAGATGTAAAGCTATTTAAATACTCAATCTAACCAGCAAAATGAAAGTTGCAATATAGAATATTTTAAGCCACCATTTTGTTTCTTAGATCACTTGTGCATTTTTTTTTAGCCGTATCATTTTGAAATTTTGTTCAACAGTTCCTTTCTCTCTTTTTAATTAATGATATCTTTGAACTGGAATTTTGCTTCTTACACTTTTTATATCTATCATTTATCTTACTGAACATATTGCTTTGAAAATTTATTCAAAGTTTATTCTGCCTTTTATCATAATGTCTTCTTTTAATTGTGATTTTCTTTTATTAATCAAGGTTTGTGTGCAAAGTATACCCAGATATGATGCTGCCACAGGCACGGGATGGTGCTAGCTGGAAAGACACTGTCAATGACAGAGGCCACCTATACCGAAAATTCGACCGTATCCAATAATGGAATTTTGCATCAGAATTTATAATTTTTGAGATTTTATAATTCCAAAATGATTATGTTTTGATTAAAAAAAAAAAAAAGAGTTGAAAAACTGTTTATAGGATTTTCTTATCAAGTTGTTCTCCAGAAAAATAAGATCATTTCTTTCTTTCTTTTTTTTTTATTTAATGATAAAAATACTTAACCTTTTATTTATCTATGTCTATAAACTTTCTCAGAAAACTTCTGAAATTTTTAATATGTAGTTGACCCCCGTATGTAAACTATGAATGCCATTATAAATTAGACGATATTACTAGTTGACTTGCACATGTTTAATGTTTATTCGACAATTTACCGCAAAACTAAAACATAGGTGATCAGCAAAGCAGATGAAGTCTGCTAATAAATAAACAGAAGAAAAAATTCTTTACCTATATAGCGTTTCAGGAGATAAATCTTCTAAACAAAGTTCTAAAACATTTTCTTCTGTATTATACACACAATCCTCTAATTCTACATTATAACTTAAAATTTCTGAGCCATTTGATGGAGGTTCAGACCAAGAAAGGTATATAGCATTAGACAGTGCATTCACATTTATATTTGATATCACACCAGGTATAGAAGCAGGAGTTTTACAGGATACAGTCTCACTATTAGGCCCTTGACCAGCTTCATTAACAGCCTGAAAAATTAAATCAGATCTGTAGTAAGTGAAAAAAATGACTACAGAAAAACATTTAAATATAAATATGTTAACATTTAGGTTTTACTGTTTAGGTTAGGTTTAACTGTCTTTTTTTCACGTTCAGAAAATTCACAACTGTTTAAATTTGTTCTTGTTTTTCAAAAATTGATTTTTTTTTTTTTTTTTTTTTTTTTTCGAAATTACATTTTGAAAGAACGAAAAATGAAGAAATTTTGTTCATTTTTCAAATTTTATGCTATTTTAAGTTTCAAATTGAAGTACTAAAAATTCAAAAAATAAATATTTGGTAAACAAGAAACAAATTTAAATTTTCTGAATGTAAAAATAGAGGGTGAAAAAACAAAACAAAACAAAACAAAACATAGGTAATGAGTACTTTTGTTAACAATTTTTAGTATTAGGAGTACCATTTTTTTTTTTTTTTTTTTTAGATAAATGAATGAAAAAAAAAAAAAAAAAAAAAAAATCAGTGCCCAGAGAATATTGTGGGATGTAATTTTATACAATTTGTGGTGTCAGGAAACTGCACTTCTTTCACATAATATATATATATATACTAGCAGACCCGGCCACGCGTTGCTGTGGCTATGTTATACGTTGAATTATAATGTAGTAAAATATTCAATATATTAAAATTATTATTTACGAATAAAGACCATCCTTGATAACATCCTTGATCTTAGCAGACTTAGCCCGCTTCGCTGGTCCCTATTTTTAAATGATTCACTATAATTAAAGAATTCTCAAAATTGCATTAATTTTTAACATGTGAAAAAAAAAGAGAAAAAAAAAATCTGATCGGGAAAAATGTTCGACACTCATAATGAATCCATATATTATCGAAAGGAAAATGATATAAAATACAAAAAAATCTTCTCTCATTGGTGGAATAATCTGTTCGGACCCCCACTGCCTGCGGCAGTGTATACCTGCGCAAACCATGCGCACCGTTTCTTCATCCACCGTTCCCGCCCTTCTTAATAACTCTATACTTTCGAAAATATCCGCAATCGATTTATCGGGCCTTAAAACTTAATAATACTAATTTTCAAAGTTCTAACTCTTATTTCTATTATTTTGCCCATTTGCCCTCCCCCCTCCCACTATTCTAAATAATTTTACAAATTCGAAAATATCTACAGTTTATTTGTAGGTGTCAAAAACCTGTATGCACCAATTTGAACGATCTAACTATATTTTTATTTTTTGCCCCTCTGCCCCCCTTCCCGCCCCTCCTAATAAATTTACAAATTCGAAAATATCCGCAATCGATTTGTTGGTATCAAAAATTCTATGCACCAATTTTGAATGATCTAACTCCATTTTTATATTTTGCTCCTCTGCCCCCCCCCTTTCCCGCTCCTCTTAATAATTTTACAAATTCGAAAATATCTGCAATCGATTTGTACGTATCAAAAACTTCTATGTACCAATTTTTAGCGATGTAACTCTATTTTTATTTTTTTGCCCCTCCGCCCCTCCTAATAACTTTACACTTTCGAAAATATCCTCATTCGATTTGCAGGCCTCTAAAACCTCTCTATACCAATTTTGAACAGTCTATCTGCATTTCTATTTTTTTTTTTTTTTTGGTTGTTGTTGTTTGTTTGTTTGTTTGTGAAATCACGTTTTGGCCCCTCCCCCCCCCCCTTTTGGGAGGCGAATTTTGCAATAAAAACTATCCTATCTCTCAAGTTGGACCAAATTGCACACAGTGTCCAAATTTCATTAAAATCGGCTCATTAGTTTAGGAGTTCATCACGGACAAACATAATAAATTTTATATATAAAGATATATATATATATATATTATATTAAATTATAAAGTTTTGATCAATGAAGCACAAATAAGTAAAAAACAGGATTAATTTCACTGTATTATCTTCATTATAATATGAATTCAATTTACACTTCAGTCTAAGTAACACGTGGCCGGCTATGCTAACACCAAAAATTTAAAAAGTGGAAATAATTGAATTATACGAAATTTATTAATAGGTTAAAAAGTTGAAGATTCTTTGTGTAGATGGCAGCACCAAATATATTTCAGCTTTCATTTCAACCCAGTCGAAAGGTATCGACATCTGTTAGAATCATTTGGAGTTAACAGATAATTGTGACTGTCAAATAATAACAGACAAATAATTAGCAATAAATTAAAATTGCGACTATAATTTGAGATTTAAACTATCCTATCTCTCAAGTTGGATCGAACTGCACATGGTGTGCGAATTTTATTATAATCGGTTAAGTGGTTTAGGAGTCCATTGAGGACAAACATTGTGACACGAGATTTATATATATTAAGATAATAAAGATGATCTATTAAGCATAGTAGAAGCCAAGCAACAGATATAAGATCACTGAAACACCAATGACCAATTATATACATATATAATGTGAAGTTTCAAACAAAATACAATATAAAACAATATATGAAAGTTTGAAAAAATAGTTTTTTTTTTTTTTTAAACATAATGTGAACTTTATCATAATTATTTATTTTGATAATATTTATAATTTTATAAAGTAAAATAAAAGTGTAACACAACTATTTCAAATTGAATGTAAAGATTAACCTTATATTGCCTTGATCTCAAGTAAGCACACGAGTAAGCCTAAACATATAATGTTTATCAAGCTCAAAAACTTACTTTAACTTTAAAGAAATATGAAGATGCAGGTGCGAGTCCTTGAACTTCATATTTAAGACTGAGACCTTCGTAAAGCTAAAAAATATATATTATATATAAATATATAAATATATACATACATACAAATGTATATATATGTAATGAATAGTTATTAACATAGATTTATTATTCATTAATTTTAACAATTGGAATATTTTCAAATATAGAAATTAATTTTAATGAAACTACTAAAATCACAATACATTTTTACCGCAAAACAGTTGAAATTGTAAGCAATAGTAATTCTTGCAATGGGAACTTATCAAAAGCTGATGTTTATTGACAGCTGGTGCTACCTACTGGACAAGAGAGTGGAAACTGGCAAAGAACATGACTTAGCAATGTCACTGACCACCAAGAACTGTGCTGACAATAGTGGCTACACCCTCGCAAAAGCGGTTACACCACAAGATCAAAGTCTACTACTGAAGCTATAAAGTAAAGTTTCCAGCTTAAATTAAGTAAACATTTTTCTTTTTAAACTTCTATAAATATTTCATGTTTAATTTAGTTTTATAAGGCTAAATATAAACAAAGAAATGTTCAACCAAACAGATATAACTGTTAGGTTCAAATTCAACTTATCAGTTGAGTTATAAAGGTGAGGTTACATTTTCCCCCATTTTATTTAATTAAATTTTAAGTTAGTACTTTTTTCCCCCAGAAAATCAGCGATTATTAGTTGAAAGAGTTTTCTCATTTTCTAGTAGGGCTATTCTATCATAATGATTCAGAGAATGGGAGAGAAAAATCACCACTGTGAATGCTTTTGAAAAATGCCACTGAAATTAGAAAACTATAACTGTTTAAAATGTTAATACCTCACGAAAACTTTCATCATCATCTTCAGAACTCCACTGAAGTTGATAACTGGTAATAGCAGCACCATTATTGACTGGTTCTTCCCAAGACACTAAACAACTAAAAGGACAATCACAAGTGGCAGTTAAATTTCTAGGTGCATCTGGAGGACCAGCTCCACTAACCACTTCTAAGGGATCAGAAAATGGACCAGCCTGGAAAATAGCGATATGAAATAAGCATAAAAATTCAATATATAACATAACATAATTAACACATTGAGGGACACATCAGCCATTGGTAGCTGACACTGAACTTTCCATTTAGGCCGCATCAACCACCGGTGGTTGAGATTGTAAAATACGATATAAAACTAAAAAATTTACATTGTTTTAAGTAATTACTGAATATTTATTTAAAATTTACTTAATTTTTATTTATTACAGGATTATATCATTAAGGAATTTTAATGGATTTTATTGAAACACCGTAAACATAAAAATGCATTGCTATATGCAATATGAGCGCTTCTAAGGAGCATGCATGGCCTGATGGGGATTTCCTTAAAAATTCGTGTGACGCTCAATGTGTTAAGGTATATGTTACAACAGTAATTGTGCAGAATGAAAAAAAAACAACAAATTATTTTAAAAAAAAATAATAATAATAAAAAACAGAATTTTTTAATGTGTCCTAATTTATCTTTAAGAGATTCGTTTTTCAGAAATTGTGAAAAATATTTTTATATATAATTTTAATCATAATTTTGTAAGTATGAAATTAGCATTATACCTAGGCTCCATTAAGATATTTGTAACAATTTTAATCTTAATTCATAATTACATGCACATATAATAGGATCTAAAGTTTTTATTCAATGGCAGGAAAAACATAAGTAAAACAAAAATGAAAAAAATAAAAGTAAATGTAGGATTTTATGATTATCAATGAAAATTTAAAAGAAAATTCTTAAGAAAGCACCTTCAGTGAAATATAACTTAGACACATAGTTTATTTATTATAACTAATGACTCCAAAAATAAGTAAAGAAAAAGAAGGATTTTATGAAACCATCTCACTGCACCTCTTATAACTTTAATTATAATTTATAATTTGAATAATTATATATACTAGTATCGCCCAGTGGTCGAAACTCGACCATTTTTTTTGCAAAGCAAAGTTATTGCCTTGTCCTAAACGGAATGCAATTGCAACACAGCTGCGGCAATTGTTTGCCGATATTCACTCTAACTGAATCAGCAGAGTTTTACTTGATATAACTATTTCTCTCTGTAGATATTAGCCTTTCCTGAAATGAGAGAAAATCGCAATGTGAAAACGCCCCTTGTTGTATGATATAGCCCAGAAGCTAATGGGTACCATGTCAAACCAAGGCCCAACCAAGTATCAAATTCTGTTAAATTAATTCGATTGGTTCATAAAGTACAGTGTTTGAACAAAAAAGAAAAAAAGATATTTTTTAAAAATGGTCGAATTGAGTTCGGGAAATTTCAAAACGTGTAACTTTATCGAAAACCGAAAATCTAAAACTTTTCTGGATCTTATATTTTCTACTTATATATGCAGAGGAAAGAATAATAAATCCACTTTTTAAAAAATAAAAATAAGTAGTCTATTTCACTTAATTAAAATGCAAGGAAATCTCAAAACGTGTAAATTCATCGAAAACCGGAAATCAAAAGTTTTTATGTATCTTCTACTTGCTTCTTCTACCGCAAAAGCTAGCAATAAAGACACTTTTTTTAAAAAATAAGTAGCCAATTTCAGTTAATTGAAACGTAAAGAAAGCTCAAAAAATGTAAATTCAGCAAAAAACGGAAATCGGAATTTTTTCCGTATCGTCTACTTATACTGTCAGCAGTTTGTATTAAATCCATTTTCCTTTTATTTAGTATATTAGTTGAATATTTATTGTTTAAATATCACCCTTTGAAATGAAATGTTTATGTTTACATTCGAAACTGGAAGTTTGCCATTTTTTTTTTCTGGAGTTTTGTGATTTTAAATTAAGATTTTATCAATTTTACAGAAAAAATAACTCAATCAAACACATGTAGACAGTAACTTATATATAACTATACCCAAATATCGGAATTAAAATCGGCAGATAATTTCCGTTATTTTTTAATAATTTTTTTACAAAAAATTCAATGGACGATTAACATAGAAAATCTTTTTCATGGCTCCATGGACAGACAGTGACGTCATCATTTCGCTTGCGTATAGTGATGCTACATTATACAAATTACTGTGTCTATGGTTTTATTTGAGCTTTATGAAATTGCCAGATTTAACAACTTTCTACTTTTAGGTATTTTTTAATGTAAAGGAATACGTGTATAAAAGGGAAAAATGGGGGAAAATACATAAAAAATAAATGTATTTTTAAATACCTTCTTGACATCGTAAGAAAATAATATTTGTATTCGGACCTTCCGGCTAACCATACCTTTCGAATGATACTATTTTCAACCCTCTACTCCCATAATTAATATGCTAAAAAGGGACTACAAATTTTATGCTTGCCTATTAATATATAGATAAGGGCAAGTTCACAAAATTCAAATCATATAGATAGAATAATAGTTATTTTGGGAAACTTTCACTAAATGTAATGGGAAAATGAGAATTACAAGAAAGAAAGCTATTAAAAAAACACATACTCCTACTCTATTATAAGCTCGAACTTGAAACAGATAGGGTCTTCCAGGTAGAAGCCCATTAACTATGCATGATGTTTCCGGACCTTTATATACTTGCTGTGTGACATTATCTGGACTTGTCATGTCTACTTCATACTCTGCAACAGCTGAACCACCATCATGCTCAGGATGACCTAAAAAATTAAATTGCATTCAATGAAACATTTCTTATAAACTGATACAATCAAAACATTGCTTAAAATTCATTAGAAAAATTTAAACAGAAATTTTCTCCACATGCACTTTATATTACAATATTTTTATAACTAAAATTTAGTTTTTAATTTTGGCTGTAATTTTATAAAACTATTTTAATTATTAACAAAAAGCAGAGTAGAGTCCCGATTATCCAAATTAATATGGACCAAGACTAAAACTGAAAAACTGTGTTAAAGTTAAAATTTTAAATAAAATAAATCATGTAAGTTTAAATGTATATTTTAACAAATACAAAATTGTGTGCAAACACCACATGCAATTCCTATTGTGACTATAATTAAAAAGTTCGCTCTTAAAAATGTCCTCAACTGTCTTGTTTTCTGTTACTCTGGCATTTTTCTGCAGCAATGCTAATTTTGTTTCTCTAGAAACAACTCCTCGCTTTTTCTTATTGCAACTCATTTTGAATCTGTAGAATTGACTGCATATAACCACTGTACTTCCCAGATACACTGGGCAATGCGTTTAGTCAAAACCATTCCCCAATTCCAGGTAGGGGGTCATACTGACTAGACGAACCTGAACCCTGACCATTGCAATTCTCTCCTTTGAAAGGAAGGGTGGAAAGGTGCATAATACAATAAGAAGTAAAGAAGGTACTGTTTTTGAATTTTGTTTTCCTGAGTGTAAGAGATCAGAATATTTTCAGTAGTTTTAAAAATAGAAAATGAAAAAAAAAAAAAAAAAAAAAAAACCTAGAAATATTTGATAGTTCAGTTAAAATGAAAACTCTGATAATCAGAGTTTTACCGTAAATGTAAATTATAAGTAAATAAATCAATACTGAAATATACATAAGAAATTTTAAGAGGATGAGATAATGTAAGAGAAGATACCTACCCCAATCCAGACAAACAAAAGAGGCTTCAGGTTTGGATTGAAGCTTTGGCAGTGCACATTTGCCTGGGCTGTTGGCAGCGGTAGTAATACTATTTGTATCAGAGTACTAAAACAGAAATAGCAATATGAAAGTATAATACTAAAGGACATTCATACCAACATAAAAGTACTGTATATATAAATACAACTAGCTAGCTCTAATTACTGGAAATAAAATATTTAAATTGATTAAAAGAGAGTAAAGAGCATTGTAAATATGAATTTTCATTTCTAAAATTCGAACAATTTTTAGGACACACATCTATTTCTTTCAGATAAAATAGACAAAATGTTATTTATTTATTTTTTCTTCTCTTTCGCATCAAGTTAAATAATTTACAACTAATTGTAAAAAGAAAAATATTACACTGTGTGCCGCAATTTATCGATATTTTACCCCTTACATAAAATAGTTTTTAAAAATATACTGTGGTTGTATAATTTTTATTTAAATATTAATATCAATTAGAAAATATATATTTATCTTATTGTCTGCAGAATTGTGTAAATGTTACTTTGCAAGAACTTTGTTTGAAGATGAACACAAAACAGTATTAGTGAGAGAATTTAATGTAGATTTTAATTCAGCAGATGGGTGATTTTTATTTGAAGCCTTAACAATTATATGCCTTCAGTTCAAATTTATATGAAACCTGTATAATAAAAGGCCATAAAACAATAAATACAATATTTATGAATAAAAATATATAAACGAGAGTTTATATGCATGCGTATGTACAGTTAACACATGCCTATATATACATATATATATATATATATATATATAAGAATTGACTTAATAAATAAAAACAGCCTCTTGTCCTAAATTTAATTCTGTTTAGGACAGAATCTTTATAATTATTTGTTTCTTGGTGGAATGAACTGTATCTAAAAAGAAATCAAAAGAATAGTTTTAATAATTCACTTTTTCATAATCAATTAATCTTTACATTCATTACATCAAAATCATAATGTTATCATAATTTTAATTCTGCAGACAACTGATTGGGTCCCTTAGACATTATGTTCACATTTGCAAGGCCATAGGCTTGGGGAGGGGGGGCAATAAGTAAAAAGTTTATTTTTATTTTAAGCTTTATAAATTAATTTAAAAGGGAAAAAAAAAAAAAAAAGATGAATTTTGATTTTTATTTATTTACTTATTTATTATTTTTTATTTATTTTTTTTTCAGTTACTAAAAATCCAGCAGCAGAAACAGTGCTGCATGGCAACAAGCACTGCAGATATTTTGAAGCTCAAAGCGTCTCAAAAATAAATGTCTCTTTAATGTCTAAAAAATAAATGTCAAGTCAAAAAATACAAATATAACTTACATTATATATCAGGATTACTGTATGTGTTGTATATCCTTAATTAATTTTCTTTGTAGATGCAAATTTACATGTTTTATGAATTGCTAATACATTTTTTTGTGTTACCAGACTTTGTCCGATATTCCCGGATCGCAGATAAATTCTGTTTTGCTGCAGACAGATACAGAAAATTATGCTACTGGGCTAAAAATGTTTATACTGAAATATACTGAATTAAACATAAAATTTGGCAAATTTTTACTATTTTATTATCAAATTTGTATGAATATGCCTTCCAGAATAGCATCGATCTTCTTCAGTAACCTAGAAATATGATGAGGCATAGTACATATTACTTTTATACAGCTAGGAATCTGTAATTATGATTTTTTTTAATTATAAGTCTATTAGAGAGAAAAAAAAATTGCTCAGTGAGCGGAAAAATCTGTATGAACTTCTTGGACAGTTAAAATAAATCGAATCATCATCTATTAGCATATACAGAAACATCTTAATCTAACATTTCCAATACTTATTCTAGACAGACAGGTAATGATATAAAATGTTTTGACTATATCAACTAAATAATCAAAGGAACTTAGCAAAGAGATGCTTCAGGAAATTACAGAGATACTTTCATTATACATAGATAAACCTAGAAATTACAGAAAAGTGTATGAAGAAAAACTTACAGGACTATGTCCAGCAGAAGTAATGCAAGCTACTCTTAGTTTATACAGTGTGCCAGGTAATAAGTTGTCGAGGAAAAATTCTGTATCAGGACCAGTATAGACAGCTTCAAAGCCTATAATTAAAAAGTGTTTTAGTAAATATAATAAATGTTTTAATTTCAAAATATTCAATACAATTTAATTATTATAATGCTAATTATAATACTAACCTGACCCTCTGTCCACTTCCAGAATGTATTTTGTTATACTAGATTGTTTACAATCTTTGGGAGGATCTGCAAATAAATAATAATGGCATTAAATTTTTAAATTTGAAACACACATTTAAAAAAACTTGAACACATTTTTGTGAAACTGCAGAAATATGCGTTGTGTTATGGATATGCGTTTATAGTATGAATATATTTTATAAGTTTTTTTTTTTTTTTTTTTTTTTTAATTTTTAACATAGTATCCCAATCCTGATGTTCTTTCTCAAGTAAGCTAATAAAAAATATTCTTCTGATTTTGTTTTCTTAAATACTTACAGGTACGATATTAGAATTTTTTTCATTCTGATTTTGTGGGAACAATGATTGAACTGATTCTATCACTACACAGAAAAAGAAATTTAATACTATGAATAATTGATATTCAATCTTAATGCAATCTTTGAATAATTCATTCTTTGGAAAATAACTTACTTCTTCAATAATTAGAATTTTCTACAGTAATATCTCACAAATAAGTTAAAAGCACTACTGAAGAATACACTGACATATTTTATTGAAAACAAGAATACCATACAAATATGTCATTAAAACAAAAAACATTTACTATAAGTTAGTGAACAAACCAATGTTTGAATAATCAACTAAGAATTATTACCCCATGTAACTCTGAAGCAAGAAGCGTGGATTCTCCCTTTAGGAATAGGTTTACCTGGACAACTCAACTTATCAGGTAATGTACAATAACTAACAACTTTACTCCAAGGACTTGTTCCCTCTTCGTTACTTGCACATAGCTAATTTAATGAAACAAAAAATATATAAATAAAATGATGCTTTAAAAGAACTGTTTATATTAATTACAAAAACAAAAAAATAAAATTCAATTAATTATACTTACTCTAAATTTATATTCAGTGTTTCCTTTTAGACCAGAACAAACAAACTGGGTTTCTCTACCACTATATGCAGTTAAAAAACCATGTCTCTGAAATAATAATTTTTTTGTTAAAGAATAATATAATTCAACAAATTCACATTAAATTTAATTGATATGCACAATCATATTTCATATTTTACATATAATCAAAGCTTAATTTAAAATTAAAAAAAAAAAAGTATGAGAACCTCGATTCTCTTCAGAACTTGTGCTCATACATGCTTTTCATTTTACAAATCTGTCGACAAATTAAGAAATTTTTACTCCAATTTTATGGTTGTAAATCAAATCTTTTAAAAATCAGCATGACATTTACTGTATGTATAGTTGAATTGATTATCCAATTGAATTTACTGTTTTCTTCTTTCAAAACAAATTTACTTATAACATTCAACTAATCACTTTTCTGCTTATTAAAATGATGCATTTTGATGCTCAGTAAAAGATGAAAAAGACCAATTGTATTCATTTACAGTTAAGGGGCACACCTAGTGTGAAATTTTTAAAAAATCGATTTTTTTTTTTTTTTTTTTTCCATATTTCGATAAGTTATACCTTTAAAAATAACATACTAAAATTTTAAATCGATATCTCAAATAGTTTTTGAGTTACAGCCATTTGAAGAGTAACTGCTCGGCAGTTAATAGTTGTATTAGCATACGGGACGTACCTGAGGTATTGTTCGGAGTCTACCGTCTCTTCCTAATGGTTGCAACCATTATAATACGATTCCAGTTTCATGTTTACTGCCACGTGACGTATTTTCGGAGCCAGATACATTTAGTTTTATTGTGACCGTTGTATCTAGTACTTAGCACGTTTTATTTTACTGAAAATGAGTGAACAATCTCCGTATTTAAATAAAAAAGGAACTCACGATGTTCCCAGACATCGATCAATATAAAAAAAAACACAAGTTTACCGGAAACCGACATACATTTGAGCAATCTACTGCAAATACCAGTACGTCCGCAGAGAAACTATTACAGAATAATGACGATAATGTTGTGATTGACCCATCTCATGGATATTGTATTTTACAGTTTATTTCAGTTTTTAGTGCAATTAGCAATTTAGTGGTGTGCAAAACTTGTAAAAAAAAATTACTTTTAATCAAGCAAGTCCAAGAGACCTAGGGTTTAAAATAGCTGTCATTTGTGAATGTGGTAATTCGTACATCAATTCTGGACCAATGATTGATAACGCATTTGAAATAGACGTCTTGTGGCTGTGATGCATCTTTTGGGCGTCGGAATAAACGGGATAAATCTTTTTTGTGAATTAATGGATCTAGCATGCAAATTTTATAATCAAACTTTTGCTGGATGTTTCACAAATTTATGGACTGCAGCCGAAACCGTTTGTAAACTTAGTATGCAACAAGCTGTAAATGAAGAAAAAGAGCTTACATCAAAGGAAGAAAACTCAGACAAATTTTACTGTTAGTGGTGACGGTACCCGGAAAAAACGTGGTCATACTTCCCGTTTTGGAGTAGTTACGCTGGCAGGAAAATACAGCAAGAAAATTCTTGATTCATGTGTGAAGTCTACTTACTGTCAGAGTTGTGTTTATTGGGAGAAAAAAAAAGAGAGCAATCCTGAAGCTTACGAAGAATGATTATCATTACATGAAGAAGAATGTGATATTAAGCATAAGAGATCTGCCTCAAAAATGGAAGTAGAAAGCGTAAAAGACATATTTGGTCGTTCGATTAGTAAATATGGCGTAAAATATTTTCGCTACATTGGTGATGGCGATAGTGCCACTCATAAAGGATTAATAGATTTGAAGCCTTATGATATTCCTGTTGAAAAATTAGAATGCTATTTACATGTGAAAAAAAGAATGGGAACACGATGCCGAAATTTAAAGAAAACCAATAAAAAGCTAGGAGGAAGGAGTAAAACATCGCAAAAGTTAACTGTAAATTTAATAAATAAACTACAAAAATATTACGGTTTGGTAATTATGAGAAATCAAGATAATGTAGACGAAATGTATAAAGCAATCTGGGCTACGTTTCATCATTTGTGTTCAACTGATGAAAAACCAAACCATGATAATTGTCCAGAAGGCGCAGAGAGTTGGTACGCTTATTGACACGCGGAAGCTGAAGGAATGATGAGTAAGTTTAAGCACGATTACCTCCCACTGGATCCAGAAGTTAAAGAAGCTCTAAAACCTATTTATGAAGACTTATCTCGACATGAATTGCTTGATAGATGTAAAGGTAGTAATACTCAAAACAATAATGAAAGTTACAATGGTTTACTTTGGCACTTTTCACCAAAGCACCTTCACAATGGCCCTAAAACTATTGAATTATCAAATAATTTGGCAACTTCAATATTTAATGACGGTTATTCATCAATTTTGAAGATATTTAATGTAATGGGAGTGATAGTTGGACCTGCAGCAACAGATTATGCTGCTCTTAAGGACGAGACGAGACTACGAATCGCTAATCATCGCCAACAGGCTTCTTCAAAAGAGGGTCGATCATCTTGAAGAAGAGCTTCTTCAGCTCAACAAGCACTTTTTGAAGAAGAGGAAGATGAACTATATGGGCCTGGAAAAGCAGATTAGCTGTAAGTATGATTTTAATCCATTTATAACAGTGAAAACGATCATTTTATCTTTAAACGCGTTTTTCTCGAAACAGCATTTTTCGAATTTGCTGCAGTGATAACTCGGAGAAAAATGATCCGATCACTATCAAATTTTTTCTGCATATTCTGTATATAGTTCTCCATACAATGACCTACCAGTTTTTTGATCTGATCAAAAATCGAATTTTGGCAGGCCAAAAACGACCAAAATTTTGGGTAAAATTCAACTTTTTTTAAAAAAACGCCGCCATTTTGTCAATTTTTTATTTTATTTTTTCGACCGTAGGTCATTGTACGGACAATATCTTCTAGTTTAACGAGAATTTCTTTTTTTTAGGTTTCATCCACGGAGAAGGCCGGAATCACTGCAGCAGTGGAGGACCTTTTTTTTTTAGCGCCGTCGGAGATCGCGTGTATCTCGAAAAATATTTAATTTTTTTCTTCAAAAATTTTACTGTGTATTCTTAAAATATGTATAAATATACCCTTAAAATTTTAAAACGATACAGTAGTTTTTTTTTTTTTTTTTTTTTTTTTTTTTTAATTCCCAAAAATCGCCTTTTTTTTTTAGGCTGTCACACTAGGTGTGCCCCTTAAGGCTCCTCTTTCCAGTATTCCCACTAATTTCAGAAATAAAATTCCCTGACTTTTCCCCAGGTTTATTTTTATAAAATTCTGAGTTATTCTATCATATGTCCGCCTGCTTTATTAGAATCCTGGCTACTTGTGATGACTAGAAATCTTCTTACCAATTCAAACAGACCTTAGACCTTTCCACCAGACCTTAGCCTATAGTATCGCATCAAAATTATCTTGCACTGCACTTGAATAAATTTCGTAAAAATATAATTACCACTATGATTTTTATTTATTTATTTATTTATTTTTTATGACGTTAATATGAGTTAAACAATTTACAGATATTCTATGCATTTTTAACTCTATGAAATTAAGATTTCTCAGGAACCATTTACACAAAATAATTTATAATGATTCTCTGAGTATTTACTTACTTTTTTTTCTATTTAAATTAAAATGCATTTCAATACAATATTATAAAATCATTTTTCTACATTACATGCATACCATATTTTGATCTTCAATTTGTAAACTAAAATCATCATCACATGTTCGTTTCTCCCACTCTAGATGAAGCCTATTGATAAATGCTTGCTTCAAAACTGGAGGAGAAGGTTGACTAGGAGCGTTACCACTTGTATAGTAACAGCATGTCTCACTATAGATACTGCGAAGACAAATGTAAAATTATAATTTGATTGCATTGTATAAATAAATTTTAATTATAGTATGTATACTAAACAATGTATCATTTTTAATGCAACCAATTCAAACATTTTACAATATAACTGCTAAAAGGAGCCTTTATCAAGTATTTAAAAAAAAAAAAAAAAAATTATAAAAACATTCTCATATATACAGCAAAACATTCCAATAAGTAATTATTCAACCTTAGCTTTCGATTTATCTCGTTGAGTCCTTGTCAGAATTATGTTATAATATAAAATCCATTAAAAAATATATAAGTTTTGAGATACATATTCAACAAGAAGTAAGTCCATTAACTTAAAATCCATGAGAGTCAAATTAGTATAAACGAGACATTGCATGTGGATTTTATTCTTTTATATTTTAAATTAATGGAGTTATTTCTTGTTGAATATATATCTCAAAACTTATATATAGATATATATATATATTAATGGATTTTATAGTATACATAACTCTGGTGAAACCTCAGTGAGATGAGTCAAAAGCTAAGGATGAATAAGTAACTGATTGGAATGTTTTGCTGTATATATAAGAGAATATGTTTTCATACTTGATAAAGAGGCTTTTTTTAGCAGTTAAGAAATTTCTGAAGGAATTCAACATTTAGTCCTTATTAGTGCCTCAATTTCTAAGAAAAGTTTTGAATGAAAAGGTTATTTTGAGATTAAATAACAAAAAAAAAAAAAAAAATTGAAATACATATAAATTAACAATTTATTGTTTGATATGTATGTATTATTTTTGCATATTCATACTGTTTCAACTAAGAAAAAAGGGTGGGGGACAACTGAAAAAAAAAATCTGCAAAATAAAAACCAGATTATTTTGGAGGTTTATTATTATATATTGACAGGTATTTAAAGAATTTAAAAATAGAGTGAGGGGCTAGAAAAATTAGGTTACAAGGTTTTTGGGTACGAGGAATCACTTGTGCATAATTTCAAAGTTAAAAAACCTGATTTTGGCAGGGAAGGGGGGAGGAAATAGAGGGCAGGTAATTTAAAATTTATAAGACCACTAGGGACTATACAAAAACTATATATCTAGGTTTTCAGGAAATAGGAATTAACTGCATTTACTTTTAAAAATAATAAAAGAAACTACATGAGGACATGTGCAACATGTGCGGGTAAGGCACTTTGCATGCATTAGGGACCCGAAATTAATATAGCATTGTCAGAAAAGTCACTGCTGAAGGCAGTGGAGATCCCAGCTAAGGTTCATATGCAAATTTGTTTTTTACTGCATGCGGCACTTTCCAGTTAAAACACTGCTACATGCAGCGGAGATTCAATTCTATGTTTTGACCGATTTCAATAAAGTTTATATATTGTAAAAATTGTTTAAAAAAATTAGTGGGTCATTTAAATATTGTTAGTATATAGTTCATTTAAATACAGTTCAATAGGTAAAGCTCACTAATCTGTTATTAAAATAAAGAAGTGTCAAGAACAACATTTCATTTCAAAATGTATTAATTCAAATAGTAAAAATTTTTCTCAGAAGTACAGAGATTTAAAATTGATGAATTACATGCACAAATAATAAATATGGATTAATACATAGTTTACATTTTAAAACTTCAATAAAACTCATAATATTAAATTTTAAATTGTTTACTATGAAAATAACCTGCAGAATAAAATCTTTCAAGATAAAAGTAATATTATTAAGCAATGAATATTATGCCATTCATTATTGCAATTTAATAAAAACATGGGAAAAGGAAAACCATTAAAAATACACTATAAATAAGTTTTTTTTTTTTTTTTTTTTTTTTTTTTACACTGTAAAATTGACTCAATAAAAAATTAAAAGAAAATTCATTATTTCAAATCAATCACAACAAAATTTCAGAAAGAAAGGTAGGGGGGAAGCAACATTTTTCTTTACAATCATTTGTGTATTAAAAGGCAATAAATGGAAGAAAAGAGAAAAACAAAAACAAACCTTTTGCCTTTATCATTGACGATAGCTAATCTGAATTTATACCCAGTTGAAGGTGAAAGTTTTGTTACTTTATATTGCTTTAGAGGCCCAGTATATACAGGAACAAATTTATTTCTACTATAGCCCTGAAAATAAATAAATAACATAAGAATCTTTATAGGGCATATATTAATTATCATTTTTTTTTCTTATATATATATATATATATATATATATATATATATATAAGAAATTTACACCATGGCTCAAGTTTTCATTTTTTAAATGCAAATATCCAGGACAGAATATCAAAGACGAAGATCAACTAAATCATAAATGTCACTGCACAATAAATTACTGTGTCAAATACTTTTCTATAGATAGTGCATGCATTCACTCTGTTAAAAATAAAAGCATTGTTTAGAAAAAGGTGTGCTGTAGATGTTTCTCACAATTTTCACATTAGTAGAGTTTTAATTTTGATTTAATAAAACTTTAGTTTAGCTTTAGTCAGGTTTGATTTTGCCACAGTGGAAAAAGTGAAAGTGGCAAAAATTAACCACTTCAATGGTGCAAAATGACCTCTATGAGGAGTTCAAGAATATGACTCATGAGAAGCAGGGTCATCATAATGTTTTTCAATCAATGCTCATGAGTTCAAATTAAAATCTCAACAACTGCAAACTATTCAAATGTGTATATCTTCAAGTATGTTGCTCATCAAGAAGAGTACAAATTTGGATTTTAATTTCAATAAAATTAAATTTTTAATTTCAAGGTTTGAGGTTTTTGTTGGAACATATTAATATAGCGCGAGCGGCAAAATTGCCGCTCTATATTCATACATAAATCACGCTATATTAATATGTTCCAACAAAAACCTCTTAAACCTTAAAATTAAATTTATAAAAAACATCGCTCAACGTGCCGGTTATAGTGCCTCACTTGTTCAAAAACTCTTTAAAAAATGCTTAAAATCCCTAAATACAATTAACAACGCCCAAAAAGTAAAATCTAAATATACTCCCTCCATTCCATTCTGCAACGGTATTGCAAATAAAATAAAACACGAAGGCTCCCACCATGGTATAAACATTCCCATCAAACCTAATAGAAATATATTTCAACGTATATGCAATGAAAAAGACTTAATTGACCCCAAAGAAACCTCAAGCACCTATAAAATCGACTTCAACTTTGAAAATAATAACACAAACACTTGCTATATTGGTATGACAAAAAGAAAAATAAAAGACCACGAAATCGAACACATTAATGATTTAAAACATAACAGAACCTCCACCTCTTTATTCCGTACTCATATCAATAACCCAATAAATCCTAATACTGTAACCACCACTAAAATTGCCCATAATTATGCCTTAAAGCGTGAAGCCCTGGAAATTTTGACATCTGACACTAATGAGAGAGAGCACAGCATAATACCGAAAGAATGGCAATAACTAATTATAAAGAAACAACCGAATTATGATGTCAGCACTGAAGGAGAAGATGAAGAAGCCAGTGACAAAAGATGGTCAGTAAAGCAGCAACTTTTCAACCTGATGACGACCACGATTAGCGAGTCGATATATATAGTAATGCTGCTCAATTAAAGGACTTTAAGGTATTTTTAAATGTTTTTAAAGTTTAATTTGTCCTTTTATATATAATTTAATAAGTAATTCAATTTATTTGTAATCAATTACTTGTTAATAGATTAACAGTAAAATAATTATAATTGTAATTCAATTACTTTTTAATCAATTATGCCCAACACTGACTCATAGTTTGAGAAATGCTGCAACAGAGAATAACTGTTTTGCCATATTATTTCTTATTTCATCTTTAAATCATTTAGATTAATTAAAATATCCAAACGACCAGATACTAGATGTTTAGCCAATTAATTCCAGATCCAGTCATTTCTTAATAATATTAATATTTATGTAGGACAATGATTCAGTTTGTATTTGTAACACTTATATTCTACTTTCTGGAGTTTAAGGATACTTCTTTATGAAACTTAAGAATTATTAAAAGTAAACTTAGCAGTAAATGTTTCTTTTATTTCAACATAAAATTATACGAAAAAAAGACAAAGCAGAATACCATCATGGGATCAGATATGAAACATTCAATGACAAAAACAAGATAATATTCAAAAAGGAAAGAAAAAAGAGGAAATATAATAATAATAATAAAAAAAAAGATGTTTTTAAATACCTCTTGGACGCCTTCGTCAAATTCCAGAACATAATGTTTTATTTTGGAAGATGAAGAATCACTAATATGCTGAGAAGGAAAAAAAAATTATTACTGAAAGCAAATTATATAAATTATTTTATTATTATTATATAAAAACATTTAATTTTTCAACAGAAAATCAATGTTTAGACAGTGTTAAAATGTCGGTTTTAATAGAAATAATTTAATATTTAGTTTAGTAATCCTCAAAATGATACATATTATATGCTTATACAGTCAAATTTCCATTTATTTGCAGATCCGTAATTCATACATGGGTTTAAATTGCAAAGTATTCATATATAAAATGTGAAAATTAAATCTTTTAAGAATTTCAACACTAGTAGCTTCATTTATTCATTTTTCAATTTTATTATTATTATTGGGAAATTACTGCTGTTCTTCCAAAAATATAAAACTCCTAAAAGAAAAATAGCTTTTTTAATTACTAGACCAAAATTTTTAGTTAAGAATGACATTTATTCATCTAAATAAATAACATTACTTATATTGAATGTCAATGCCTAATCTTGTACAGCAGAAAATTATTGAAATGATGAAAATTTAATTACTCACATTCCACTTTAGTGCTAGACTATTTTTCGTTCTGGCACTAAGTCTTGGAGGTTGGGGTGCTTCTGGTTCAGTTGGTGGAGTTTTAAAAGACAAACCTGGAAATATTAAAACATATATTGCAGTTAGTCAGTGCTGTTTTTGCAACTTAATCACTACAATTTTATACTTTAAATTAAAGTATTAAATGATATGCCTTTACATACAATGTAAAAAAAAGCACAAATAAGCTTGTTTCTAATCTATTTATTATTATTATTATTATTATTATTATTATTTTAAGTCCAAAACACTGTCAATATTGTGTTATTAAATTTGTGTATTTTATTTTCACATAATTTAAGTTTTGCTTAATTTTTGAGATATTCCTGCCTATTTTTGTAACCTTTAACCCTCTGACCGCCACTGGTAGATATATTTGGTCAGTGATCTGTTCTCATTTCTACAATACACTTATAATTTAAAATTATATATTTAAGGATTTTTAGCTTGTTTTTCATCCAAACCAAAAATGGTGAGGAGGCAACGAAAGACTAGTCAAAGCCACCAAACTTGGAGGGACAGAAGTTTGTACACTACTAAATATCTTCTAAAAATTCTTTAAAAAGTGAATGTAAGGAGACTCATACTTTGTCATGATAATGCAACTTTTTATGCAGCAAGATTGGCAAACAAATTTCTTGAACAGAAGCACATCAAAATGATAGAACATTCACCCTACTACCCTGATCTTGCTATGTGTGACTTTTTGCAAATTTTTAATCTAAAAGAAAATTATGTCGTCATAGTTTTCATTACAAAGATGAGATTGAAAAGGCTATACAAGGAATTAATCTTTGGAAATTTTGCCTACAAAAGTGAACTGATGTTGAAGGAAAGTTTAACTTGCACCAATTAGCTGCATCTAACAAATTTCGGAGTGATCCTAGTATGGGATATTAAAATACCAATTTATGAAAAAGCCAAGAATGGACCTAATTAACCTTCCTACCCTGTTGAAAAAATTTTACGTTTTACCTGTATGGGTCGAATCGACCCACTTTGTATTGATTGAATTTAGGTCTTAAGAAAGAATTTCTATGGAGCTCATTTTACATCTACGTTTCAGACAACTATCGCCATCTATTGACTATTCCTGAAAATGAAGTCTACTCAAAAGAAAAAATTGGTGTTTTAAGCATTTTTATGCATGTTAATAATGTGGGTCAAATCGACCCAGACAGGTAATATGTCACATATTTTTTGGGGTGGTTTAAAACAAACCAATGACTCTGAAAACATCATATATTAAACGAATGCATATTTTTGAGGCATACATAATGTTTGAACAATCAGAATTAAAATCTGTAGAAGATATCGAAAGATAAATTTTAAAAATGGGTCAAATCGACCCATACAGGGTAGAAAGGTTAACATTAATTTTTTATTCAGTTATCAAAAGGGTTACAAATACACATTGTAGGAATTATAAGATGCATTAAAAATCAATAATAATAAAATCTAAAAAAAAAAAAAAATACCTTTCACACTGCTTCCTCGGATGTCATCTAAAGAAGCTTGAACACTGAAAAAAAAAGAGATATACTCATAGAAATTTAAAAATTATCAGAAAAAAAATTAAATAATGAAAAGATTTCTGGAAATTTTGAAATTAAACATAAACATTAAAACACTGTAATTAAATAGTTAATAATTGTATGTGGCAAAATAAATTTGCATTACAATCAAGTAACAAAAATTTAAGATACAGTTCTCTTTTTTTTTTTTTTTTTTTTTTTTAGGGGGGGGGGGGATAAAATTGAGATAAAATTCTCAATAGAATTTTAAGGCTACAATTATTAGTATATAAATAGAAAGATATTGGGATAAAGTGAATATTTAAAATTTAATTGAAAAAAATGCCACTGTCCTTGGCAAAGTCAACTGCACTTCCCTCTCCCCATTTTTGCATTCTATCTTACTTTTATTTTTATGATTTAAACATGTTTTTATGATTTCTTTTATAAATGTAACATTAAGGGCCCACTTCACTCACCGCCACCGGAAGCCGAAGCTAAAGTTGTTCTATGGGAAATTTTTCTTTACAAATAACTTATTAACTAATACATATTTTTAAATTCTGTTTTCACATTCTGAAAATTCCCAGCCGTTAAATTGATGGACCTTTTTTAAAAATGTATTTTTTTTTTTTTTTTTTTGAAGCTGCAAAATACGAATTTTCAATATGTAAATTTTTTTCATTTTGTAATTTCAAAAAAAAAAAAAAAAAAAAAAATACATTTTTTAAAAAAGGTCCATCAATTTAACGGCTGGGAATTTCCTGAATGTGAAATCAGAATTTAAAAATATGTATTAGTTAATAAGTTATTTGTAAAGAAAATTTCCCCATAGAATAACATTGGCTAGGGCTTCCAGCGACGGTAAGTGAAGAGGGTCGTTAATATGCCAATGGCATCTACAAATAAATTTCTTCAAATACCTTTTAAAACACACATTTTGTAGATATTGCCCCAAACCTCAGCAGGGCAGTACATGTAGCTTTTAAAAATATAATATGAAGATTTAAGAGAGAAAATTTTGCTGTGTTTATCGAAAGCTTTGTACCTATAAAACTTTAAAAATTGTTAAGATTTTGTTAAGCAAACCTTAAATAAAAAAAATCATATAGACCTAATAAAAACATGTAGATGTAGAGTGAAACTGCTTTAATTCTTCAGGAATTCATATTCAAATATAACAACAAATATATATATATATATTTTTTTTTTTTATTATTATTATAAAGAAAATTGCCTTGATATTAACAAGACATTGCCTTAAATAATACTGTTAATTAAGCAAACAAACCTTTAGAATAACCTACGAGAAAAATTCTAATTAAAACTTACCATACATAATACTCTGTGCTTGGTTTCAGAGTAGTTATATTACAGTGATGATCTGTCCCACTGTAAATAAAAGTTAATTCATTAAGAATAAAATTTTTATTACAGAACTGTGTAATATTTTTTTAAATATGCATTTAGAGCAATCTCTGATGTTCTTAATGTTCTAGTCATCAGAAAATATTTTTAGAAATCTTTAGTACATATGGCATGAAAGACATCCAGAACTATACATACGTTAAAATATATACATTTGATAACAATTATTTCTTTTTTGTGAATTTTTATTTGACATCCACTCAATGTTCCAGTAACTGACATTGCCAGTTTTTCATTTTATCAGTAATTGGCCCCCTATGTTCCAGTGTTTGGCACTGCTAATTATTCATTTTACCAGTTATTGGCACCCTATGCTCCAGTGTTTGACATAAAATGTTAAAATTCTTATATGCAAAATATGATTTTATTATTTTTCTTATTTATTTATTATTTCGGGATAAATGTCAATTACTGGAGCACCTACCCTATATTATATATTTTGATAGAAACACTAAAATTTATTTTAACAAAAATTCTGGTAACTTTCATTCTTCTTTGGTTCTAACCCCAAAAATTGGAAAGCATGTAATTTTTCCATGAGGATAAGATTAATGTGGATGTGTTTTATGACTGCTGTAAATACAAATATGGGAAAAATGTTCTAACCATTATTTTTTTCACTTACATTGCAAATTACATGAAGCAAACATCCAAGAAGTCAGAGATGGAAAAATTTGCAGTGGCATAGAGAATGAGAATTATTGAATTGCCCCAAGGCAGAATTTGGATATCATGGTGACATTGTTGCAGAAAAAAATTGTTGTTTGCAGAAAGATTTGCTCATAATAGTTGAAGATATTCCCATATTTCATCAGAAAACAAAAATTTGCGTTATATTTAAGAATTCTTCTACAGTATATTTTAGTAATATTGATATCTTTATAATTATATAGACACGTGTAAATTGGAAAATATATATTGTTATTAAATAACATCTCCCTGCAGAAAAGATTTCCATGGATGAGTCTTGTCACAGAAAGCATAAAAATATTCTGCCACAGGGTTGAACTGTATTTTGAAAACCAGAGATGGACAATTCCACAAAAAATTTAAACAGAGATATTTCTGCTTCCACAAATATTCTCTAATAAGAATCACTATCCTATTTATTCTTAAAAATTAAAATAAATATCTCATTAATACTTCTGTGTTGTAATAGTGATGGCAAAAAAAAAAGAGGGAATTTCATCCTTTAGTGTGACTGATGTTACTTTCATTCATGCAGTAGTGGCACCAGAAATTCCCCAACGGGGGGACACCACCTCCCCGACAGGGGGGCACTGTACAGAGAGAGATTATTATATGACTATTCATCAAAAACAGCAATATCGTTATTAATAACATTACTGTTAATATTTGTACCATTCCATTTGTGGTTTTGGAGATCATCGTGCCTTTCTCTGAGTGTATACTATTTTTGTTCCATAGAATAAAATATGTACAGGGTACATGAAGGTAAATTCTTAAAAAAATTAATCTTTGTATCCATTGATCACAGATACAGTCAAATTTTCCTAAGAAGGCCACCTATTGTGCTGTAGAAAATTGGCACTCTATCCAGAGAGGTGGCCTTTTAATAGAAATTTTCTTCCTGTTCACAGAGTAAATTACATAACAGAAGCACCACCTATCAGCTCATATGCACCCAAATTGAATCAGCATAGTGTTTTAAAATGGCCCTGTCATATACCAAGTTTTATGCAATTATACAGCATAGAATCTAATATATAGCCTTCTCGTTCACGGGAAAACTTTAAGCACAGGAGCCTCACATATCTAGCTATATGCGCTCGCACTGATTCCACATAGTGTTTCATAATGGCACTGTCATATACAAAGTTATTTGCAATATTATTCAATAGAAACTGAGATATAGCCTTCCTAATCTTGGAGAAAATGGCAGCAGAACAATGCAACTTATCTTCAATATGCACCTAAATTAAATCAGCTTAATGTTCTATAATGGCCCTCTCGTATATCAAGTATTGTTTGATTATACAAAATAGAACTTGAGATGTAGTCTTCCCTTAAATGAAAGAAATTGCTGTACGGCTGTACCACCTATTGAGTGATTTGGACCAAAAGTTAACGGACACTAATTTATGTCATGGGGCAACTACATACAAATTTATATGCAATTCTGTGCAGTAGTTCTTGAGATACAGTTGGAACAAAATTTTTATCACACATAGGCAGACAGATATTTTCTACAAATGTCATGGTAAAAACATGTTCTGGACCTCTCAAAAAGTGTAACATCATGGAAAACCGAAAGTCGACAAGTTTTACGAATCCAATACTTTCTTCTATTGAATATAGAAAGTAAAATCTGGATTGCTCAAAATTTGTAAAAGGAAAAAAAGTGCTGCTAATAGGAGAAAAACTGAAAATTTCATAATTTTTCCCCGACAGATTTTAGTAATATGCCCCGATGGGGGAATCACAGACTCCCCGACGAGGGGCCTGTGCCCCCCCCCCCCCCGGCCCCCTAGCTGGCGCCACCCCTGCATTCATGGAATCACCCAGATCAATTGTCATAACATCAAATTATTTTTCACTTGTAGATGACAGAAATTTACCGTATCAGGGTGGCTAACACTAGAACTTTCCAAATTCCCTAACTTTTCCATGGCTATTTTTCACCATTTTTCAATGACTTACACTGTTTCCCAAAAAATTTCACAAAATTAGCAAACAATTTAGCAATTTACAAATTTATGAGCTGTCAAACACCAGAAAAAAATATTGAATGGCATTCTCCCACTCTTAACAATAAATTTAAGTGGGATCTTTGAAAATTAAGTGAGAAATTACATAATTTACATTTTGCAAATTTGTTTTTAGAGATATACAACTGCAAATTAAACAATTAAAAAAAAGAATCAAGCAAATGAAAAAATGTAATTTTATTTTATTTTATTTATTTATTTATTTTATTTTTTATTATATTTTTATTTATTTATTTATTTATTTATTTATTTTTATTTTTTTTTTTGGGGGGGGGGGGGGGGGGGAGGGGTGCTAAGGACAAATACTGCTTCAATATTCAGAATCTAAATTTTCATCAGAAATACAGAAGGAATTGCTCAAGTTATTACTTAATCCATTTCCAAATTTATTTTCAACTTGATTTTGAGTACTTAAAGAGTGCTTGACAGAAAGAAGTGCAGTAACTGTGGAATAACCTAAATTATTTAATATAATTTTTAGCCTTCACACTTCATAGTTGTTTGTTGATAAAATAAGCACTTCATATATATCCTCTTAAAAATTATTTACAATTAAGAAGTATTTTGAAATAATTACATAACATTTCCACTTTTGTTTTCTTTTATCAAGAAATTCTAGAGAAGTTAAAAATAGATAAATACAGGCTTTAAAGCAATTAAAATATTACCTAACTGAGCTAAAACATTGATGAAATACTCAATGAGCAATGTGAAAAATTTAGAGGGAAATCCCCCTTATAATACATTTTTGAGTGGGATTTTTCAAAATATTACGAGATTCTCGCAGTCCCACCCTCTAATGCAGATGCTGTTTCAAATATAGCTTGTTTCTACAAAATTTGCCAAAATTCCATAACTTTACATGAAATTTCCCGTCTATTCCATGACTTTTCCCAGACTCGTATGAATTTCCCCAGTTTCCCATGATTCCCTGACTAGTGACCACACTGCATATGTAATGTACAGTAGGTAATCAAATTACTAGAATTCTTTTATATATTTTTTTTTCTACTTTCTAAAAAAATACAGGACAAGATTGCCTTGAACTTCAGACATACAAAGAACATTCATAAACTCACAATTTAATATATAGATTTAGTCATGTATTGAATTAGGATACAAACCACAAATTGAGGAAAAACACAAATATTTTGGATTACCCTGTGTCATAAAAAGCTACAAATGACTTGAATCTTTAACATCTGATTTCACTTACTATGTATTATATAATATATATATATTTATTTAATGGGAATCTCACATTTATTTAGATAGATTTATATTAGAAAAAGATATATATATATTTAATATTTTATTTTATGGCAAGTTTTTTGCTTATAACAATTGAAATAAAATATTTTTGTAAAAAAAAATAGAACCGACTCCAAAAAGCAACTACTATTCAAAAACAATTGTATGAAATGAAACTAAATTGCGCCTAAAAGTATAAAATAATTTCCTTCGCCAAACAACCTATAACACTACAATTAATCATAACTTTTGAAGTCGGCGCAAAATTAAATAAAATTTAATTAGTTTTTAAAGGTTTGTTTTTAGATCGGGAGCAACAAATGCTGTCGTCTCGAATGATCCATTTTCCTGTTTCCTTTATTATTTTATCACGTTATACAATTGGTACATTGGTAGCATCTACACAGAACAGTGAACATGCTTCACAATGCGGTATTTATGTTTCTACGAAGTTATAGTTTCCTTTGCAAATGTGGTATAACTTTGATAACTATCATTCTTGGTGGCTTTTGGCGTTCAAAACGTATTGCAAAAATATACACGCAATATGTATATTTTCATAATATATTTTGTACGAAATATTGTTTCGTATTATTGATTACTCTCTTAATATACCTTATCAAATTAATCATGATATCCCAAAGAAATTAAATATGTTTGCCAGATAATTTTGCGATTTTTCTTTCACCAAGGACGTCAGATACCAGCATCTTCTCCAACTTTTGCTGCTTACGAAATCTTATTTGTTTTCTTGAATCAAAATAGTTTTCGGCTGCGTTTTGGAGGTGAAAATGTGAGATTTGTATTTTGAATAGGATTTAATTTTCGTATTGAATAAAGGTATCAAATTTAATTAATTTTGCGCCGACTTCAAAAGTTATGATTAATTGTAGTGTTATAGGTTGTTTGGCGAAGGAAATTATTTTATACTTTTAGGCGCAATTTAGTTTCATTTCATACAATTGTTTTTGAATAGTAGTTGCTTTTTGGAGTCGGTTCTATTTTTTTTTACAAAAATATTTTATTTTTCTCTTTTCAGTGAAAACTTATTCATATAGCAGAACATCATAAGACGTTCGACGGCAGTTTCACAAATCATAACTTCCAAGAAAAATGACGTAACTCAAAAAATGGTTTATGTCACTGAAAAATACATGATATGCACACAATGTGAACAAAAAAGTTACATCTCCTTCTAGAAAGTTATCCACTCGAGAGAAAGTTGCGCCAGTTTGTTAGTCTTAAGTTGTTTTTAGTGTTTTTAGTGTTAAGTTGTTTTTAAGTTTTGTCACTTTTCTTCGGATATTGACACAAAACTATCTATTGAATGAACATACGTAAGTTAAAAAGTTTTTAGAAATGTAAAGAACGGATACGCTGTATTCGTAACCAAAAATTCTGTTAGGCATATATATCGAACTTTACAGTGAATACGTGTCACTCGCTGCGCTGAAAATTGCGCAGCGTAAAGTTCAAACAAAGAGCAAAATATGCATTGCAGCTGACGGACAGAAGTTTCAACATCGATACTTGCATACTGCTTTGACCAGTGTAGCTGCATGCTTTCAGCAGTTAAAGTGAGAACAGACTTTTGTGAGTATCCTGTAATTTGTTTATATCTCAATGAAATTATAATGAAGCCTATTTCAGGCCAAGATCATTGCGACAACAAAAAAAGTATTAAATTTAAAACATCTCTTACGAAGTTATAAGCTAACAAATTTCAACGACAACAACAACAAGGAGAAACATAGTTTGTATTGAGAACTTCTTCCTCTATGAAGTCGGTTTAAAATGTCTATGCGTTAATCGATGTGACCGCTTACAATATCCATACTTTAATTTTACATAGCATAAATGTCACCCGCTACGCTACAACATATGCAATGTCGTTCAAGTGTGCACAAAAAAGAGATTGTGGACAAACAAATGCACGTTTTAAGCGTTCCGTTTTTAGCATTATCGTCTAAACTACTTTTTCGTACGAAATCTATGATACTCTGCAATTTTATAATTCACTTTTTCCCCCTTTCTTGAACTGTTTCCGAGATCGAAACGCTAATTCCACTTTCTCCACCAGGTGGCGCTGTAGGCGGTTTAATCGCGCAGCACATATCTACTTTACTATACCTACATACCACTTTTATGACTATAGCTGCAGCTGTTCAGCAGTTAAAAGAGTCGGGACTGACTTTTTTGGGCACCCTGTATTTTCTTTTGATCGTAAAGCTATTGCAATTGGACCTTTTTCAGACAAAGACCTTTACAATAAAACAAAAATCACCAAAAGCGGATCATCTGTTCTGACGTTATCAGCTAACAAACAAAAATAAAAACAAAAAAAAACATACGGTTTGAATTGAGATTCTCCTCCTTTTTGAAGTCGGTTAATTAGAACATCTCTTACGAAGTTATAAACTTACAAACACCAACAACAACACATAGCTCGAATTAAGAACACCCTCTTTTCTGAAGTTGGTTGAAAACGACTTTGCGCTATTCGATGTGACCGCTTACACTAACAGTACTTTGAACCACAGAGTATACATGTCATCCGCTACGTTGCAAAGTGTTCAACGCAGTTCAAGTGTGCACAGTGTATGAAATTGCAATGAAACAACTGTTAGATCAGAGAATTAAACTATATAAGAACATTCTGAATACTTAAATAGTGGACTGTAATAAAAACTTGACAAACTAGAGGTGATTTAAACATCACTACTACATTTATTTAAAACTTTAAAAATGGGAGTAAAGAAAGATGCCAGCCTCCCTTGAGCGGAGTTACAAACTAACTGAGCTCCGTAACGAAGGAGCGAACTTTACAGAGTGCGCAGGCGCAACATACCGCCCGGCGTTGAAATGCAAATTTCAAAAAGTTACACAAAATTACACATGAGACATAACCATAGAAACATATGTTGGAAATACAAACTGAATTATAGATTAATCACATTGAAAATAAAAAACAATAATTAACACAATTTTAACTTATACATGAAACCATCTATATATGCAAGGTAAGTAAATAAAACCAAAGGAAAACTTATATAGCAATATTAAGAAAATTCAGTATTATTTCTTTCTCAATTCTTAATAGTTTTTCCTTTTTTTTTTTAAGTACAATAAATACCTTTTAAATATATATTTTACAATATACCATTTTTTCATTTCTAAATAAGAATAAAACAAATGTCCGTAATATAAACTGTAATTTTTTCTCAATATAATATAAACAGTAAAATGAAGTTAATATTTTGATGATTTAGTTTGTATTAACATTTATCCCTTATAAGAAAATAAAGCAAGAAAATAGAAAAACACTATAATAACTCAACAATGTACAGTTAATTCTCAATTGGCAATACTGCTATTTTTGAAATAGCTCTTTTCATTATTCCATTTTTCGTTCGAATATCTACTACTCTCACAATATTATCCCTTCCAATATAGGTTTTAGTAATGCGGCCTAGTAACCATTTTAGAGGGGGCAAATTATCCTCTTTTATGACGACCATATCGCCTACCTTTACGTTTTGTTTTTCAAAGTACCACTTAGTCCTTTGCTGTAGATTATTTAAGTAATTGTTAGACCAAAATTTCCAAAATGTTTGAGTTAGTTTACAAGTTTGTTGCCACAAATTTAATTTATTGGTTTGAATGTTGGTCAGTGAGGGTTCGGGGATGGCCGTTAACGATCGACCGATAAGAAAATGACCAGGGGTCAAAATTTCCAAATCCTCTATGTCTGCCGAGAGAGGAGTTAATGGACGCGAATTCAACATGGATTCAATTTGAATCATGATGGTTTGAAAGGCTTCGTATGTCAGTTTAGCATCACCTATAATACGCTTGTAATAATACTTAAAAGATTTAATCCCGGCTTCCCATAAGCCACCAAAATTTGGTGCCCTGGGAGGAATAAATTTCCATTCTATTTTCTCATTTAAGGAGAAATTTGCCAAATTTTCATCTTGTTGGGTAATTAATTTAAAAAATTCCTTTAAGTCTTTATTAGCTCGAACAAGATTACTCCCATTGTCTGAAAAGATTTTAGCACATTTACCTCGTCTGCCGATAAAACGTTTCAAGGCAGCAATTAGTGACTCTGAAGTTAAGTCAGAGACGATTTCTAGGTGTATTGCCTTAGTTGTAAGGCAAACGAAAAGAGCAACATAAATTTTAATGGGAGCCCCCTTTCTTTGATGCTTATTTTTTATAAAAAATGGGCCACACAGATCTATACCCGTACTATTGAATGCGAAAACAGGATTTATCCTCTCTTTAGGCAGATCACCCATTTTTTGAGAGCATAACTTAGGGTTAGCTCTAAAACACTGGACACAATTATGGACAATTTTACGACATGCATTTCGACCATTTAAGGGCCAATATTCTTGCCTAATGTTATAAAGTAATGTCTGAGGACCTGAATGGTGAAGTTTTTCATGAAAATGTTTAATAATTATCTCACTAAACTTACCCTTTGGCAATATTATTGGATGTTTTTTCTTATAGTTCAAATCTGCGTTATGCAACCTACCTCCAATTCTTAATAAACCATCTGGATCTAAGAACGGTGCCAGGGGGCGAAGCCTGCTGCTAAGAGAAATACAGTTATTAATTTTTAGACTTGTTATATCATTCCTAAATTCTCCCTCCTGTAAGGTCTTTAGTATAAAATTTAGTGCACCCTTCTTTTCTTCTGGACCTAGGTATCCAGATTTTCTTTCCCCTGGATGTCTTAGGTTGTTGATAAATCTGAAAATAAACGCTAAAACATGCACAATTTTAGTAAAACTATTACTAATGGTTAAAATGTCATCAACAAAATTGAAATGTTGGGTAGTTACATAAAGGGAAAATTTAAGTTCAGAATCATTAAGACGTTTTTTAGCTTCAGAAAAATATTCGTCGCTAGAGTCAGTAATGTCATTATTCGAAAATTGTATAGGCTCATGATGAAGAAAATCTGGTCCATTGAACCAGAACTCAGAAAGTTGATGAGGAGGGCTTCCTCGTGAAACAAGATCAGCTGGATTTTCGGTTGATTTAACATGCCTCCAACAAAAATTCTTCGTGAGTTCCTGAATTCGAGATATTCGATTAGACACAAATACCTTGAGCACGTGGGGTGATGAGTTGATCCATGATAAAACGATTGTTGAATCGCTGTAAAGATATACAGAGCTTAATTGTATATTTAATGATGTGATTACTTTTGATATCAGTTTAGATAACAATTCAGCCGCACAAAGTTCTAGGCGAGGTATAGTCAATACTTTAAGAGGAGAAACTCGGGACTTACTACACAGTAAGCTCACATGTACATCGTTTGAACTAGTGATCACACGTAAATAAACCACTGCGCCATATGCCTCTTGTGACGCGTCCGAAAAGCCGTGGAGCTGCAGTTCACGACAATTAGAGTTTGAGAACACGAAACGTGGGATCGTAATATCTTTAAGCTCGTTTAGAGCATTTCGGAATTTTATCCATGTGTTTTTTTCTTGTGCTGGAAGTTCCTGATCCCAATCAATTTTCAAAAGCCACAATTTTTGAAGGAATATTTTAGCCTGTACTATCACTGGTCCTACTAGACCCAATGGGTCAAAGAGTCTAGCGATCTCTTTCAGAACACCACGTTTGGTGATTGTATTAGAATAATCTGATGATACCGTGAAACTGAAATTATCATCTTTGGGATTCCATTTTAGCCCTAGTGTTTTCACCGAAGTTTTATCATTTTTTTCGAAGTGATAGTCTTGCTCACTGTAAGGGACTTGTTCTAATAATTCTCTGGCATTTGAAACCCATTTATGCAACTCTAGTCCACCAGCCGTTAACATTAACACCAACTGTTTCTGGAGTTCCAGAGCAGACGACACTTCATCAGTTCCCGTTAGAATATCGTCAACGTAAAAATCCTTAAGTGTGGCGGCAGAAGCTAACGGATACTTAGCCCCTTCATCACTAGCGATTTGTTTTAGTACACGAGTGGCCAAGTAAGGAGCACATTTTGTGCCGTATGTTACAGTTAATAATTTATAAATTTTAGGCTTTTCCTTAGGGGTTTTATTCCAAAGAATACATTGCCAATTACATTGTTCAGGATTAACCCATATCTGTCTATACATTTTTTTAACATCCGCAGTGAAAACTATTTTGTGCGTACGAAAACGTAATAAAATGGCACACAAATCTTCTTGTACTACACCTCCATTTAATAAACAATCATTTAATGATAACCCATTGGTAGTGGGTGAACTGGCGTTGAATACAACCCTTAATTTTGTAGTACTGCTATCAGGTTTAAGTACAGCGTGATGTGGAAGAAAATATTTAACAGTGTTTATTTCATTATCATTTAATTCTCGCATGTGGCCTAACTGTTCATATTCATTCAAAAAATTTACATACAATTCAGAAATATTGGGATTTCTATTTAATTGTCTGTATAAATTATTTAACTTTTGCTTGGACGAATGGAAAGAATCTCCCAATTCAGAATTATTTTTCATTGGTAAGTTCACTATGTACTTCCCGTTATCATCTCTGCGATATGTTTTCACGAACTGCTTTTCACACTCTATCTCTTCCTTATTTCTCAAACTAGGTGAATCTAGTATATTTTCAATCTCCCAAAATCTTTTCATAATATTTTCTAAATTGGAGTTATCTGACTGGGAAATAATGGCACAATACAATGGATGTGGAGTGCCTTGAACAGCTCCACTAAGCACATATCCAAACACAGTATCCTGTAAAATTGCACCCGTTTCAGGAATTTTGATTTTATTGGTTAACATTAATTCAAAAAATATTTCGGCCCCAATCAGTAAATCAACATTGTTGTTATTTTTGAATAGTGTTTGATCGGCCAGTTTTATTCCCTTTGGAATATTTAATTTTAATGTATTTGAATAGTTTATTGGTAACGCATCAATAATTTTTGGAACAATCAAAAATTCCAGATTAGCTGAAAACGAATTATTCTCATTTGTTATCAGTGCTTGTGTTTTTGTTTTTATATTTATCGGAATTCCTGACAACGCCGAAAGAGGAATGTTTATTTTTTCTTTTTTCAATCCTAACTTATTTACAAATTTTGCTGTTGCAATATTAGACTGTGAGGCGCTGTCAAGAATTGCAGTAGCTGGGTGATAAAACCCGTATTCATCTAACACAAACACTGTGGCCGTCGCTAATATAACTCTTTTATTTTCAGAAACAAAACATGTAATCGGCGCCGACTGTTTGTTTTCAGCCGATGCACCTGCTTCAAGCAGACGATCGCTATTATCATAGCTTGATGGGGGGGTTGCACTCTCTTTTGATAACGGAAGTAATAAATCTTTGTCTTTATGAAGTAATGAGTGATGTCTGGAGCCACATTTACTGCATGCATACTTAGAATTGCATTTAGCTATTTTATGGAATCCGAAGCAATTTAAACAAAGATTATTCTTTCGAATAAATTCATATCGTTTTTCTGTTGTGAAATTAAGAAATATATCGCATTTATATAGCGTGTGAGAACTATTTTTGCATAATATACACAAGTTAGAATTATTTCCTTGGGTTTTTACAACTAAACTTCTGGGATAACCAGACTTATCAGTAGTATATTTTGAGGACTTATGCGGTAAATTTCGATTTACACTGTCTAAAACTGAACACTGTTTTTCTAGGAATTCTAGAAACTGATCAAAGTCAGGAACGTCGTTGTTCTTTAATGTAAGTTCGTAATTTTTGCGAGTTTCTCGATCCAACTTTTGCAAAACAATGTTTAATAACATAATATTAGAAAGATTATCGCGTTCATATTTCAATAATTTTAACGCTCTTAAATTCTTTAAAATACAATCCAATAATTTTCGTAATTCTTTACCAGATTCATGAGTTATTTTTTCATAATTAATAATTGTTTTGATATGAGCCTCTATTATAGCTCTTTTATTTTCAAACCGTTGTTCTAATGTTTTTAGTAGAGAATCGTAAGTATCATCAGTGGTTTCTACTGTTTTTGCTTCGCCTTTCAACGCAGCGCGTAAATAAAAAAGTTTTTGATTTGCAGTTAATAAAGGATTATCATTCATTAAATTTAGAAACTGCGTTTTAAAACTGTTCCATTCTTCAAATTTTCCTGAAAATACAGGTAACGGTATTTGGGGTAAATGCATAGTATGATTTGGAACAATGTTTCTTTCCGCTCCTAACGAGCTATTATTTGAGTTTATATTATTCATATTGTCACTACAGTTAATTAGTAAGGTATTGAATCTTACCTCTAATTCTTGAAATTGAGAATCTAGCTCACTTAACTCTTCTTCTATTGTAGGAAACTCATCATCCTTTGCCACTTGATAGTATTCCACTTTTAAATCTTCAAATCTATTTTGAAGTTTTTCTAAAATTGATATTCTCGAAGTTATTTCACCTTTTGTGGTTAATTCGTCATTAGGAATGTTGAGTAACTTTGTGAATTGGGATTTGATATTCCCTTTTTTTCTATTTAATGCGGTTAAAGCCATTTTTGTTTTCTTTATGAAAACGAAATATGCTGGTTACGCTGTGGTCGCACGGACCAAAAAATGTTAGATCAGAGAATTAAACTATATAAGAACATTCTGAATACTTAAATAGTGGACTGTAATAAAAACTTGACAAACTAGAGGTGATTTAAACATCACTACTACATTTATTTAAAACTTTAAAAATGGGAGTAAAGAAAGATGCCAGCCTCCCTTGAGCGGAGTTACAAACTAACTGAGCTCCGTAACGAAGGAGCGAACTTTACAGAGTGCGCAGGCGCAACAACAACTGCACGTTTTAAGCGTTCTATTTTTAGCAATAATGTCTAAAAACTGTCTTTTCGTAGTAAATCGGTGATGCTCTACAACTTCGTAATTAACGTTTCTCCCATCTTGAACCGTTTTTGAGATAGGGCCGCTGATTCCGCTGTTTTTCACTAGATGACGTTTTATTTTCTTTAGATTGTAAAGATATTACAATGAGACCTACTTCAGACCAAGATCTTTACAACAAAACAAAAAGTATCAAGTAACCGTATTTTGAGCTATATAACGTATGTCTCACCAGCTACGCTACAACGTGTGCAATGTAGCTCAAGTGTGCATAGGGGAAGAAATTGCGAACAATGCCCGTTTTTAGCATTGTATTTTTAGCATCAATGTCTAAACTATCTTTTCGTACTAAATCGATGATACCCTGCAATTTTATAATTCACTTTTCCCCCCTGTCTTGAACCGTTTCCGAGATAAGAACGCTAGCATGAATGTCTAAGCTATCTTTTTGTACTAAACCGATGATACTTTTCAACTTTGTAATTCCCTTTTTTCTCTAGAACCGTTTTCGAGATAGTGACACTAACACCGTTATTTTCCACCAGGTGGCGCTGCAAGCGGTTTAACCTTGTACTGCATGGCCACTTTGCTACACTTACATACCATTTTTAACACTATAGCTGCAGCCGTTTAGCAGTTAGAAGAGTTGGGACTGATTTTTTTGGGCACCTTGTATTTTTTTTAGATTGTAAAGATATTACAATGGGACCTATTGCAGACCAAGACCTTTTCAACAAAACAAAAAGTGTCAAAATCGGAACATCCGTTCAGAAGTTATGAGCTAACAAACATAAAAAAAACATACGGTTTGAATTGAGAACCTTCCTTCTTTTTTTGAAGTCGGTTAATAAAAATGTATTTCTGCAAAACTAGCAAAGATTTACAAAAGCATTAGATACATTCAGACACATAAAATGCACATGCTTAATTTTTGCTGAAATATTAGTATTTGTAATTTTTTTTTTTTTTTTTTTTGCTGTGCATGTGCAAAAATAGCTCATTTTTTATTACATTACTTGAAAACTAGATGTATTAGGAAAATTATATTAAAAGTTAATTTAAATACAAGAAAAATTAAGTAAATTATCAGCAAAATAATAAGCAAAATTTTAGATATTTTGCAAAGTTATTTTTTTATAAAAAACCTCTTATGAACTCTCACAAATTTTAGAAAACAAATAAAATTAAGTTACAGTTTCAAGCCAATATGAGGTTGTTAATTAGACCAAGACCTATATCTTAAAGTGAATTCCAAACCACTATGTGCATTCACACCTGGAGAGGGATTCAAACATGGTGCCTAATAATAAATTAATAGCTAGTGTCTGAACTATTCAGCCACCAAATGGGCAATCACAAAGATTTGAGTTTTGTCCTTGTCACTTTCAGACTTAGAAAGACACCTTGTCACTTTCAGACTTAGAAAGACAAAATTCATTGTATCAATCAAAAAAGTATAAGGTAAAATTCTAAATAAAATTTTATAGAGTGTTTACACTATAAAGATTGCACTTACCTATATACAGATTTATATCGGCCTTCCTTGCCCTTTTCACATAGCATAACTTCATAAATAATTTCACTTTGCTGAATGCTAGAGGTTAAAGCAGGGTCAATTTCAACAGATGGCAGATCGGGAGGTTTCCAACAAACCATTACACTATGTGGAGATAATTCAGATACCTAAAAAGAAATTTTCTTCATTATTTAAAGCAGGTTTATTCAAACATATTTCTTTTTCTCAATAAAAGAAATACATTAAATCTGAATGTCATTTATAAATGGAAAACTCAAAAATCAAATGCTTTTCACTACAAAAGATGAGTATCATCTTAAAATCAACCACATGAAAAAAGTTTTTTTTTTTTTTTTTTAAAGGAGGGTTGAGAAAATCTCTATAAATAGAAATAGAAGGGGAGGGAGAATTGACCCAAAATTCATATTCTATGGCAATGGAAAATTATTAATACTACGGCAATGGAAAATTTATATAAATAAAGAGAAGTGTCTATGTGTGTATCTGTCTGCGCTCTGGTGCTCACACTATTGATCGTAGAGTTTCCAAACTTAGCATATAGGTACCTGGGACCCTGCAGGTGTGCATCTCATCGAGATTTTTTCGAATTTCGAATTTTTTTAATTAATGTTTTTTCGATTTTAAATATTGGCTTTAATGCTTCATTTTTCATAAATTTAATTCTTTGATTGTAATCGTATGCGTATCTTAGCAACAGTTATTTCACTATTTATTTTTTATTTAATACATTCATTTGAAGGCAAAATTCTTATTTTTTTATTTATTTTTTTTATTATATTTATTGAAAATCAAATGTTAATGCAATATAAATAAATTGTTATGTTAATGTATAACTTTTATAGTATAACAACTTTCTATTTTTCATTTTAAATTAATTCATTTAAAATAAAAATCCTTTTTTTTTTTTTTTTTTTTTTTAATTTATAATATTTATTGGTGGGAGAAATGATAGTATATAGTGGAAAAGGATTAAACTGATTAAAATTTATTTGTTTTTCATGTATTTAATTCCTTTTAAAAGAAAATCTACTTTTTATTTTATTTTGTTATACTGATTGGAATCAAATCGTAATACAGTGTAAACAACGGGGGCTGTAAAACACATGGTTCAAAAACAAAAACATATAATAGATGCTGAGATTCAGTGATCTTTAAAATTGTAGGTCTTAAATAACAGAAGATCCACATGTCATCAATAAATACTCAGATTGAAGTGCCCGGGAAAGACTTTTTTGCAGACAGTGGGAACCTGGACCCCCCCCGATGCAGCATGGGCGGAAAAAAGAGCTGCCATAGGCAGCGGGTACTCGAAGCAAGGTCTAGAGCAATTTCAATGTTTATTTATAAATTATTATTATTTTTTTTTTTTATTAAGTTTTTATTTATAATGTGATGTAAAAAATAAATACTGATCCAATTCTTTTGAAAATTCATTTAAATATAGTGATCAGCGAAGCAGGCGTAGCCTGCTAGTCATTAATATTTTAGTCAGGAGTGAAACTACCAAACATGCAGAAGTCCTGAAAACTGCTATTTGCATGCAAAATGAATAGCAAAAAGAGATTTATGATATCATAACGTAATTATTAAAAATATATATTTATACTTTATTAAACGGTATTTGGACAATTTTAGGAGAGTTCTTTATACATTCTAAGGCAAATTAAACATTCAAAATGATATTTTTCTATAAAAACAAATTTAGCTTTAAATTGAGAGACAGTAAAATGTTCAAAACCCCTGAATTCCCAGATAGTCCCTGAAAAGTTTCTTCCCTGTTATAGAGTGGAAATAATTCAGTTGAGTAATATTCTATAAAGTGAAGGGGATGTTATTTTATAAATAAAAAATTCATTTAAAATTAATAAACTCTTAAAGTGTAATAATTGTACTGCATTATATTTTGTTATTGATGTATAAAAACAAATTCATCTTACACTTTATATATACTATCACAATGATTATTTTTTATTATACAAAAGAGTTGAAATTTTACGATCATCTTTATTATATTATATATATATAATAAAGATGATCTATTAAGCATAGTAGAAGCCACGCAACAGATACAAGATCACTGAAACACCAATGACCAATAAGATAAAAAAAAAAAAAAAAAAAATCATCAGTGGATGAAATACATTAAGGTAAAGAAACCAGACCTATTAATTAACAGTCTGCAAAACAAACGAATCAATAAAATAAAACAACAAATCTTAACTTAAAACCATAAACTTATCAAAATTAATGAAAAAACAACCCAAGAAACACAAGATAGGAAGAAGGAGGCAGGCGGCAAGACTTGTGACTTGCCTGTGGGGTTACACTAGTTTTACGCCGGCAACACTCCCCCAGCCTGCCACAACCAGATCAGGAACCATATGGATTTAAAAATGCAAAATTTCAAAGCAGATGAACAACAATGAAACCACGAAGCCACAATGAAATTCACCGATTGATCACATTGTGTTTAACAGTATAATTAGAACATTAAATATAGTTGACAACTCAAAAAGGAAAAATCTGAAATTTTATTGGAAAATGAAAGTTTGCATAGTAATACAAAGCAAATGCAACAAGCCTTCTACTTTTTTTTTTTTTTTTTTTTTTAATTTAATTTCACAAACCCACCCAACCATCCAGCCTTACAACACCACCCCACCTCCGTAATCAAACATCTGCCCACCCAACCGCCACCTTTTTTATTGTCTTTTATTATTTTATAATTTTTTTGTTGATATACACAAGAGTGTACACAGCTTTTTTTTTTTTTTTTGTACTGACAGAGACATGGTTAAGGATATAAAATAGAAAATACAAAGTTTTTAGGAAAACCCATTTTACCAGTGGCTGTGATCAGTTTATTAATATTCTTGTTTTTAAACTTTGCAGAGCATAAATTATTAATTCGAAATAAATGGTTAATGATGATGTTTCTAAATACCGAAAGATGCAGACATGAATTAAAATGTGTAAATAAGTTGACATTAAAACAAAAATCTTGCCGTTTGTCATAGATATCTGTGTAAAGTTTATTACCATCGATGATTATTTTGAGATCTAAAAAGTTAATTGATTGATTAGTCAGAGTATTTTGAGTTAGCTTTAAATTAGGTGGATAATTGAAGGAAAAGCCATTTTGTGAGTTCTTGTTGAGATAAAATACAATAATATCATCGATGTAACGATAAAATCGAACATCATCATTGCAAATTTGCTTTTCATAATAATAAAGATAGAGATCTGCCAAAATACTGGAGCTACAACCTCCTTGTGGGATGCCTAATTGTTGCAAATAGATAGCGTTGTTGTGGAAGATATAATTATTATGGATAACAAAGTTAAGAAGAGTTTTAAATTTTTCTGCGTTAAAATTGTAAGGAAGATTAATTTGAGCTTTATATTCTTGAAAAAGACTGTAAATGATATTATTAAGATCTGATAACTCAATATTATTGAAAAGATCTTGAAAGTCAAAAGTCATAATATTGTCTATTGAATCGAGCGATTTTATGTATTGAATTAATTGAAAGCTATTTTTAAGACAGTGTAAATTATCAACTTTGCAAGTACATTTGTAAATTTGTTTTAGAATATCCAGTAGAGCTTTATTAGCATTGTTGTTATAAGTGTTACACCCAACAGTGACAGTGCGAAATTTAATTGGAGATTTGTTAAACTTAGGTATGAGAACTATATAAGGATAATTAAAGTTATTGAAGGGAAGTTGAAGTAGTTTATAGTAATTACGTATTTTTCGGTTATTATATATATTTAAATAAATAGAATTACTTTTGAATGAAAAGTTGTAAAATGAAAACTTAAAAATCTAAATAACATGTAATTAACAATGACGAAAGAGAGGGACAGAAATTTAGCTGATGATGCATTTCCTATTTATCAATAATTTTAAATTTTAATTTAAATAGCAGAATTTATAGAATAACAACTTGTATAAATTATTTCAATTTACAGATGAAAAATATTTACTTTACTGAACCAAAAATTAAGCAAAGTTTTTCTTTTAAGAAATTTTTCTTAAATTAGAAAAAAAAAAAAAAGTAAAAAGAGAAAATTACATCAGATAAATATAGATTAATCATTCAACTTTTCATGCGACTGATAATCAGAATGATCTTTAAATAATATATGTGCACTAAATTTAAATATACATATATATTTTTGTATTTTTTCATATAATTCAGAATATATTTAATACTTACAATTGGTGGCCGCATATTTGAGAGGTACTCAGTGAAAATCCAAGTCATCTCTTCATCTAAAAGAAGAGAAGGGTTTTTTTTTAAACATTGAAACAGATAAACATCTATTTAAAACACATTTGATCAGTGCAAAATTATATATAAAGAAATAGAACGCAAAAAACAAAACAGATGATAAAATGCCACCTATATTTTAATTTAAACTGAATACAAAATAAAATAAAATTTGTATAAAATAGGCACTAAAAGCAGCACTAAATCTTATACAAAAACAAATTTTATTTTATTAATCATTAATTAATTATGAGAAATGACAGTGGAATGTAATAACAATATTGTAACAATATTATAAAAAAAAGATAAAAAATGTTAATTTAAGCAAAACATTAAAAATGTTTTGCTTAAATTAACATTTTTAACATAGGCAAAAATTCGATAAACACAGTATCAACTTCATCGGCAGGTGGTAAAAATAATGCAAACTCAAAAAGAATTTGCAATCCTAACAGGTTTTAGAAGATATGTCAAGCTAATATACTCCAAAATGCATTTAAAAATATTTTTAAAAGAAAGATCGTATAACTTTAATATTATGAAGTCTAGTAAGAAGAGTATTTATGGAAAAAAGCAATTTAATACAAATGGACACGACAAATCAGTTTTACCAGTGAGCTAATAAGCTTTTTGGATAGAAACATACAGATGAATTTTAAACCAATTTTAACAAAAAAATAAAAATTCACTAGGAAAAGTTATTATGAATGTGAGGTGATTTCAAAAATCTCTAAATTCAATTGAGAATTCCAGACTTTATAGAATGACTAGTGAGCTTCTAGCGGGTCAGTATTTTTAAATGAATCACTAATAGTAACTTTTAGTCTTACGGAAAGAGATTTAAAAAAAAAAAAAAATCATTTCTGATCGGGTAAAAAGTCGCACCGGGTCCCCACTGCTTTCGGCAGTGCAGTCAATTAAATTAACAGACACTCAAGCATCGACACTTTATAATTTGTAAACTAGAATCCCTCCAACTGAAAATTTGTAAACTAGAATCCCTCCAACTGAAAATTATGGATTATATTTAAAATAAATAAAATAATGGTTTCAGATTCATATAAAGCTAACCTGACATTGTTATAACATGAATTGTGTATATGTAAATATTTATCTATTCATATGTTTCATATAAGTATATATATATGTATATATATATTCTGAATTCATTTTAATTAATTTTTTTCAAAAACATACCTTCTGAAGCATTGCTACCAGATGCTGAACTTCCATTTATTCTATATGAATCCTCATATTTGTCTTTATATTTTCTTTTTTCTAAACAGAAATAAAATCTTTAGAGAGCTCGAAATAATTGTACATATTAGAGTAGTCATACAGCACCACATGTATATACAGGGGTTGATCCAGGTTTTAATTTTTGGGGCCCATTTTTGTGAAAAACAAATTATTTTTGTGAAATTTTTATTTTTGTGAAAATCAAACTATTTTTGTGAAAAAAAAAATTAATTGTTGCTGGAAATCTTTCATTTTAGCAATTACTCTAGCTAATGTTTAATATCAAGTTAATAGCATTTTATTAAACAAGTATAGACACTCATTAACAATAACACTGTAAACACGTAAAAATTTTATAAAAGTATTATTTTTATAAAACAAAATTTTGTGAAAGGGCTGTTTTTATAAATCTGAATTTTGTGAAGGGACCCGTTTCCTGAATTTGAATTTTGTGAAGGGACCCATTTTAAGGATTTGAATTTTGTGAAGAGGCTCATTTTAGAGATTTGAATTTTGTGAAGAGGCTCATTTTAGAGATTTGAATTTTGTGAAGAGGCTCATTTTAGAGATTTGAATTTTGTGAAGAGGCAGCAAAAGGGTCCTAATTTTTGCCTGGATCGACTCCTGATATATTTATGTTAGAATTCTCATTTCACTTTGAAAATAAATTCCTATTTATAATTGAAACACTAAGAGGGACTAATGAAAATTTATTTTTTCTACAAATTACCTGTATTATACAGACAAACAATTCATTTTAGAAAAGAAAAAAAGCAATATTCATGGTAAGTCGTGGATCTCTCCAATTTTAAGAATATATTTGTAAAATTTTGAGAAATTTTCATTTATTTTTTTTTTCTTTTCATGTAACATTATTGTAATTTAACAATGTGTTCTAAACATTTTTGAGTATTACTTTACAAGTAATATCCAAACTGATAATTCTTTAAGTACTTTTATACTTGAAATTTAATGCAAATATTACTCTGAAATAGAAATACAGTAGAAGATCTTTATAACGCAATTCTATATAATGCAATTCTCTATATAACGCAAAATTTCTTGGATATAAACAATAAATTTTGCAGTTAAGAAATACTTTCTAAAAAACTGTTACTTTGTTGAGAAGTAAGTGTGATACATTTGTTTTTCTTTATCTGCTTAATTCAGAGATTTTTAATGAAAAAATTGCTATCATTAATTTTTTTTTAAGTGAGCAATATAATGAATGATTTTGTACAGGCATATATGGACTGTCTTTGTAAAGTAAATTTTAGAATGAAAGTTATTATCCACCCAATTTTTTGTTCCAAGAAATGTAACTTTAAAATGTCCTACTCCGTTTTGATATGTTTCAGACATATTTGACCATGTTTACAAAGTAAGTTTGACGATGTGCGAAATGTGATCTATATAATGCAAAATTCTATATAACGCAAAACCTTGTGTTTTTAGCTTTGCGTTATAAAGATCTTCTACTGTAATATTTAAAATAAACTTAATGAATTCACCAAATAATATCAAAATATCTTTAGAATATATAGTTAAACTAAAAAGTAAAATTGAGAGGGGGGATTAAAAATTTGTTAACAAGGAAAGATTTAAAATTGTTTCAGAAATTTTTTTTAATATTAAATCTAAATTGTTATATTTTTATTCAATGCATATTCATAACTATAAAATAAAAATTTACAAAACCGTCCTCCTTAATTATATCTATTAATAAATTCTAAGTCTTGCAAAAAGTAAATATTCAGAAATGTTCAAACTATTTGTGTATACATAGAGTAAATGCAAAGTAGTTTTGTGCTGAGAAATTTGTCAATTACTTTTGAATGTTGAAGCTCAGGGTTAGTGTACCTATTATGAGTAAATCAATCAGCATTTTGACTCAGGATATATAAGGACTAAGGATATATACATACTTTTCTTTGCAAAACTTCATTTTTAAAAATTCAAAGAATTTAAAGAAAAAAAAATTATAACTGTAGAGTAATATCCAATATTTTACATCATATATTGTAATATATTGATTTAATGTAATGTGTAAAAATCAAATGTATTCTAAAACTACCCCTAAAGAAGAGCTTTTTCAGATTTCTTTTTTATTTAAACTCAAAATTCAATTGTATTAGCTATCAGACAAGTATCAGAAGCAAGACATTGACCCACAAAAACCTAGACATCACTGAAAAAGATGACTTGTAGCCAACTGGCATGCTAGTCTTTTTGAAGATGAGCCAACTGTAGCTCCTTACACTATGGTTTTGTATCTGTATCAAGATAATTTTGCAGAAACAAACAAACAAAAAAAAAATCTTAAATGCAATCTTGATACAAGATGAATCGTTGGAAAAGATGATGACATGCCTGAAGCAATGTTTCAATATTCTGCCAACTGGTAAGATGAAGATGTATAGCCTGCCTTGAGTTAGCAGTCTGCCATTCCTGTGCAGATGATGTAGGTACATGACATAACATTTAGTTATCAACAGCCAAATTTTTTTACATGTCTAGTTATCTTCATATCATCACATCCATTTCCCTCTCATGACATATCACATCATATGAACTGTTATTGCACACATAAAAATCCTTTCATAAAAGCTGATTAGTCTAACTATTCAAGTTCTAACCTTGATCAATAGGGTCATACATATCAATAAATATACAAAAGGTAAAGTTATCTCTTGTAAAACTTTACTTCTAGCAGATGGACAGCTATTAGACTATTATAAACATCTCGCTACAACTCTCTATTTATTTGGCTAAACCAATAATTCAGAGGATGTTATTCAATCCATGCATCCATAGTGACTCTGAAATTTCTATACTGTAAAATCCCGAAAGTAACCCCCCCATCGAATATAACCCCCTCCCCCTTTTCTTGCTGAAAGTGAAATGTCTCTGTTATCCTGAAAGTAACCCCCCCCTTTTTTTCCCTCCATCCAACAAAGCTACATCCAATCTTCGGGCGAACTTATGGTACGTCGGCATTGCAAGTTAAGTTTGGCTTTGAATTAAGTTTTAATATTTATATATTATTTCTAATTTAACTAATTTTTCATAAAGTGTCGAATGCACGTTATCAATGGAATCATTGTGCAGTTTTTTTTGGTTTTGTTTTTTTAATCTTTAATGTAGGAAATGATAGCCTTTAATATTTCCTTTTAAGTAAGTACTGTAAAATTCCGAAAGTACCCCCTCCATCAAATATAACCTCCCCTCTTTTTTCTTCATTTTTTTTTTTTTTTTATAATTTTTTTTTTTAAAGAATCTTGATTATAACCCCCCCCCCCCCCCTGAAATTTATCTGTTTTGCTTTTCAAAAAAAGAGGGGGGGGGTTCATTCGGGATTTTACGGTAGTTTGAGTGGAATTTTAATCATCATTGTTCCTAATTTGCATTTGCTTACAAACAAGTTTCTGCTCAACTACACAGTTCCCAAGTACTAATGTATGTAGCTCAAAATCTCAGTGTCTGATTTTTGACTTTTTTCTTTTATTATTATTATTTTCATACAAGCAGTAGAGAAGTAAAATTAAATTATAATAATCAAAATACTTAATACATTTATAATTAGGAAACATTAGCTAAAAATGTTAGGTACCATGGGATTTGCAGAGGTGGCAATTTATGAAAATAAAATATTAAAAGGGTTATTTAATTTATAACAAATTTCATCAACATTTGTTCTAATTTATAGTGTTAATTTTAGCATTTTATTATCAATGTTTATGTATTAATTATTATGTTTAGCATTTTACTATAAGTATACAAAATGGAATAAACTTGTGAGACATCTAGTAGAAAATTATGTATATATTACATCTGTACTTTACCAATTTAGAAACACAAGCAAATGTGACACTTTAAAATTGGGCAAACACCTACAACATCCTTAATTATGAGTTCCATTTATATATAGTATATACCTAGTAAATTATTCAATATATATATATATATATATATATATATATATATGGGAGGTTATATTTCTCAGTTATTACCATTACTTCCATTGTGTGACGTCACTGCTATGTAGTTATGACGATATTACTACGTCACTGTTTGTATCAACATTTCAATGTATGCGCACGCACCGAGAAGCGCACCTGTTTTATTCCGATGATGTTTAATCGTCGTCGAGGGAAAGACGCTCCCGCTTGGATGTAAACCAATGTATAATTATAGAGTTGACGTGGAGCGGTTCTGTCAAACACACAGACGGTGTTTGCCGCTCGTAAAATGCAGCAATTTAAGTGTTTATGTAATGTCCCCTTTTTGTTTTAAATAAATGTTGTTATGTCACGATGGTCTGTAGCCGTTTCCCTATATTTTGGGGGCTCGACCTATCCGGAAATACCCCTAGCATCACGAAAGCCGCTACTTTTGTTTTAAAACAGTAGCGCGAAAATGCTATTCGTTCTCAAGAAAATTCTACTAAAAGTTCTGATCGTTGACGTTTATCTATTGTTTCGTCCTGTTCTTCGTATCTCCTGGATGTTTCTTTTGCTTTAGACGAAATTCATTTTTTTTTCTGCAGACGATATTTTTTTTTTAATTATTTCATTGAAATACATACTGAACACTGGACGTTGTTCAATACCAGAGTTGCAAGTAATATTATTAGATATGCCAACTTTCTGCCGATGTGGAGTATATCAGTATTAGTGCTTTATTCTTCATGCTTGACGTATTCTTGTTCTTCAAGTGCTTCATTTCAAAAGTGAATCATTTCGACGTTTTTCAAATAATAAGAGCATTCTACATGTAAGTCATGGATTCATCATCATCTAATTCTTCCTGCTTAATAAAATGTTTTAATCATCACGGCATAAAGGACCGCCCTTAATGTCAGGTAGGAGCATGCATTTTTTTTTCTCCTGTTTGTATGATAGTATATAAAAAAAAAAATTTTTTTTTTTATTTGTAATTAAAATTTGAAATTCATTCATTGCCGTTTTACGCCCTTTAAAATTATTTGTTTGTTCATTTTTATATAAATAAAGAATTTTTCCCCCATATTCAATTACTTTCCATGAATAAAGAAATATTCTGTTCCCCAATATTTATTTATTGTTCTTAAAATATATATGTTCTGGTTTTAATCCATTTTTTTTCCCCAATATTTACTTTAAAAAAAAAAAAAGAGAACAATTTTTTTTTTATTTACTTCGGTTTTCTTATTTTATGTTTCTTGCATCCTAAAAATGGCCCTTAAATTAGGCGACCTTCCGCTAGTTGCAAATTCTTTGAAATATTCTAAAACAAATACCATAAAATTGATAAACACGCTATTAGGATACCCAACATTTGATCATCAATCGCGTAAACGTATGCGAAATTTTAGCGGTTTTACTGCCGATTTCGACATTAATAAACATCAAGAACAAATTTTAAAATCATTTTCTTTGTCCGATTTTATATCAATCGCTAATTCGCTACATTTAGAGCCAGTCGGTAGTAAGGAAAATTTATGCAAAGAAATTTTTAAAGCACTTACTAATTTATCTGAATTTCAGAAAACATTAGATACTAGTTTTTTGTCAGACGAAGACGATCTGAGTGTAAATAATCATTCTGTTCAAACCCCCTCTTCGAATGTTCCCACTATTACTTCTGTTTTTGAATCTCAAACCCAAACAGAAACCGAAAGTTTCCCTTCGAGTGTTCAAAATATTTCTCCGAATAACGCTGCAGACACAATGTCTGATTTGAGTAATCACTTCTGGTTTCTCCTCAGAGATTTAGCTAGCACATGTAGAACTTTTTCTGGAAATGATTCATATTCTATTCGTAATTTCTTTAATGACATTGAGGAACAATTCTGTTTATTTCCTAGTCTTACCGATCAACAAAAACTTATCTTTGCTAAACGTTTAATTAATGGTTCTGCTAAAACATTTTTATTTTCGCAACGAAATCTTAATACTTACGAGTCATTTAAAGCCGCGTTAATTTCTGAATTTTTGGATACCATACCATCCATCGAAATACATAAACAGTTAGAAAACAGAAAAATGCGTCCTAATGAAACTGCTGCGCAATATTTTTTAGCGATGCGCGAAATTGCTAACCGCGGTACTGCTATTATTGACGATTCTTCGGTAATTCAATACACCATTCAAGGTATACAGGGTAACCCCTCTGAGAAAATTCTTCTCTGTGGAGCAAAATCTTTTTCAGAATTTAAAGAAAAATTGCGTATTTATGAAACTGCTCTTAATACAATAAACTTAAATCAACGAAATTCAGTTAATTATAAACAAACATATGACAGTCGAAAACGCAGTACTGGTCACACACAACCAGCTTTCACTCGCGAATCCAAATTTAATATTGGTCCGGCATCTCAAAATAAATTACGTTGTTTCAATTGTAACGATACCGGTCACTTATCTAAATTTTGTCCTAACCGTTCTCGTGGCCCTAGGTGCCTTGCATGTGGTCTTTTTGGACACAAGTCTACCGATTGCCGCCGAACCGCTGCAAATGAAGGACCTCCTTCCAGAGATAGAGTTAACACTGTACATGAATCGCATGCTTCTCATATGTGTAAACAAGTTCAAATTAGTGGTAATGAATTAACTGGTTTGGTTGATACTGGTAGTCAGTTAACCCTTTTGAAACATTCTGCATGGATAAAAATAGGTTCCCCCCCGTTGTCAAAAATTAATAAATCCTTAACTGGTTTTGGCTTTGCGCGTATACATGTTATCGGTACTTTTAATTCTTTTATTACTATAGACGATCAAGAGTTTTCAGCAACTATTTCAGTTGTACCCGACGTGTCTACATTTTATGACCTTATAATTGGATGTGACGTCATCCAACAAGCGAACATTAGCATTTCACCCACCGGTGTTACTTTTTCTAGTTTTTCACAACAAAATGAGTGTACCGCAGATCCAAATTTTATCATGACGATCACTGACGATAATCCCAAATTTGATATTGGTCCTAATGTTTCACGATATATTCGTAACGACATTAACAAACTGTTGTCGGCCTATAAACCTAATAAAATCAAAACTGTGAACATTGAGCTCAACATCACTTTAACTGACGATACACCTATTTTTCACTCACCCCGACGTCTACCCTTTACCGAACGAGACATTGTAGACGCACAAGTCTCTGAATGGCTTAAAGATGGTATTATCGAACCAGTGTCCTCCCCATATGCCAGCCAAGTTGTAGTTGTTCAAAAAAAGATGGTAAACACAGAGTTTGCATCGATTACAGGAAGCTCAATCGTAAGTTAGTTAAAGATCACTACCCCCTCCCCCTAATTGATGATATTTTAGATCGACTTCAACATGCAAAAATTTTTAGTACGATAGACCTACGTAATGGATTTTTTCATGTACCCGTAAACAAACAGAGCCGCCCTTTCACTAGTTTTGTAACCCATAACGGTCAATTTCAATTTCGCTACATGCCTTTCGGACTTAGCTCCTGCCCTTCAGTGTTCATGAGATATATAAATGCCGTTTTTAGAGACTTGATTGCTGCCGGCATAGTACTCCCTTATATGGATGATCTTGTAATTCCCGCGAGTAACGAACATGAGGCCGTAGAACGTCTAAAAACTGTTCTTCAAACAGCAAGCGAGTACGGACTCGACATAAATTTTAACAAATGCCAATTTTTACATACCAAAATAGATTTCCTCGGTCACATAATAGAAAATGGTAAACTTTTGCCATCCCCTTCCAAAACTAAAGCTGTTTTGAATTACCCAGATCTGAAAAATGTTAAAGACGTACGTAGATTCCTTGGCCTTACAGGATATTTTAGGAAATTTATCCCTCATTTTTCTACCATTGCAAAACCCTTAAGTGATCTTCTGCGTAAGGACACCCCTTTTCAATTTCAAAATGAACAAAGAGCCGCATTTCAAAAATTAAAATATTTACTTTCCCAAGAACCAGTCCTCAATACTTTTAATCAAAATTCCCCTATTGAGGTACACACAGACGCGTCTATAGATGGCTTGGGGGCAGTCCTGTTGCAGAAAAACATGCATGATAATCAATTCCATCCAGTCTTTTATTTTTCGAAGAAAACATCTGATAACGAAAGAAAATACACTAGCTTTGAACTTGAAGTTCTGGCTGTGGTAGAAGCCCTCAAAAAGTTTAGAATCTACCACCTAGGAACTAATTTCAAAATTATCACAGACTGTGATGCGTTCGTCAAGGCACTTAATAAAAAAGAAATAAACTCCCGCATTGCACGATGGGCGTACCTTCAAGAATTCCATTATAGTATTGAGCATCGAACAGGTTCCCGCATGGCGCATGTGGACGCTCTAAGTCGAGCTCCACAGTGTTTCATCATCCAAGATAGCCTTCATGTCAAATTTTTGAAATCTCAACAATCGGATGAAGAAGTTCAAGCATTAAAAACGCTTTTGCAGTCCACACCTCATGATAATTACACTATAAAAAATAATCTTCTATATAAAACAGTGAACGGTGTTGATTTACTCGTCGTCCCTAACGACTTGCAGAATAGCATAATTAAAGAAGCGCACGAGCGTGGACATTTTGCAGCACTCCGTACCCAAGAATTAATTAATAAAGATTTCTATATCCCTCACCTCAAAGACAAAATCGAAAGCTGCATCAAAAATTGTATAAAGTGCATACTCTATAATAGAAAACGAGGTAAACAAGATGGTTTCCTCCACCCAATTGATAAAGACGATGCACCCCTGCACACATACCATGTTGATCACCTTGGTCCCCTAGCTACTACATCCAAGAAATACAAACATATTATGGTTGTTGTGGATGCGTTCTCCAAGTTTACCTGGCTGTACCCTACAAAATCTACAGACGCCGCAGAAGTTATCAGCCGACTAGAAAGCCAACGATCCATCTTCGGTAACCCCGTCAGAATCATAACTGATCGAGGTCCAGCATTCACTTCCACTGCATTTAAAGACTATTGCCACGACCAAAATATAACCCACATACCAATTACCGCAGGTTTACCAAGATCGAATGGTCAAGTTGAAAATAAAAATTCTACTATCATCGCTGTACTATCTAAACTTTCATCCGACAACCCCGAAAAGTGGTTTTCCCATGTGCCTGCTCTCCAACAAATCCTCAATTCGACATTTCAAAGAAGCATAAAGACGACACCATTTCAATTACTATTCGGTACCAAGATGAAAAATAAAGATGACATCAAGATCCTGGAGCTTCTCAACGACGAATCTACAAACACATTCCAGAGGCAACGTGAGGAGCAGCGTATCGACGCCAAAAAACAGATTCGAATAGTGCAAGAAGAAAATCGCAGGCAGTATAGCCTTCGAAGACGACCAGCTGCTAAATTCAAACTCTAGTTCTTCAAGACTTTCTATTTTTTTTTTTAAGAACTCTTCCTTGGACATTTTCGTGTGCACAATTAAACTTTTTTTTAAATTATATGTTGAACTTGAACTCACCAAAATAAGAGAAACTCTATTTTTAATGAACAATTTTTTTTTTTCCCCATGAACATTCTTCAATGCCTGATTTTTTTTTTTTTTTTGGTGAAAATTATCTACCTATTTTTTTTCTACTTGTCTGTATGTATATTAACATCTTATCTTATTTTATTTTAGTATTTTGACAATATGATTCAGGTTTTGAGTGTAATATTTACAATATTCTCCATTTGGTAATGTATACAATTTTTTTTTTATTTTATTAATGCAGCTATATTATTACTGTATCTATAATTCTATTATGTAGTGTTTTATATTGTTTATTTTTTTAATTTCTTTTGTTTTTGTATAATTTAATTTTTTTTTCTTGTTGTTTAATAACCTTCAGGCGAGGCCGCCTGCTTGGTCATGATGGCCGATATGGGAGGTTATATTTCTCAGTTATTACCATTACTTCCATTGTGTGACGTCACTGCTATGTAGTTATGACGATATTACTACGTCACTGTTTGTATCATCCTTTCAATGTATGCGCACGCACCGAGAAGCGCACCTGTTTTATTCCGATGATGTTTAATCGTTGTCGAGGGAAAGACGCTCCCGCTTGGATGTAAACCAATGTATAATTATAGAGTTGACGTGGAGCGGTTCTGTCAAACACACAGACGGTGTTTGCCGCTCGTAAAATGCAGCAATTTAAGTGTTTATGTAATGTCCCCTTTTTGTTTTAAATAAATGTTGTTATGTCACGATGGTCTGTAGCCGTTTCCCTATATATATATATATATATATGCCAATTACTACTATGAATTTATTTGGGAATTTTTTTTTTTTAAATATTTTTAATACTTGTATAACTTTCACATCAAAAACATAATTAGGATTGATTAAATGGAATTCTACAGTGCGTATCGAAATGATAGGTCCACCTGCATTTTTCAAAATTTCGGCTCTTAATTGAGAATAAGAATCACTTTTTTGGTAGAGATAATTAATCGGTAATTGTTTTAACTATTTATGAAGAAATTTGTTAAAAATAAATAATTTCTTTTTATTTTATGCAAATTTTCATTTTCAGACCGTTTCGAAAAGATAGGTCCGCCTCCAGAAATTTTGCACCAATAACGTTTATTTCCAAAAAATTTGCATAAATACCGTTGCTTAGTCTTACTGCGGGATTATGCTGGCTGCTGTGGAGGTATTTAAACAGATTTGAACATCACGTTGTAATCAAACGAAATGGGTCGTCGTTGCAGTCTTTCGGTGGTTGAGCAGGGGAAAATTGATGCATTTAAAACGTGTGGAAAATCGAATAGAGAAATAGGTAAACTTTTAAACAGATCACATAATGTTGTAAACAATTGTTTGCGACTTGGAAATGCTTACGGCAGTAAAAAATCATCTGGCCGCCCATCAAAAGTGACACCCCGACAAAGAAGGACTATCGTAAAGGAGTTAAAATCTGGAAATATGAGTTTATCCTCTATGGCCAGACAACAAAACTCTCCAATATCAAAATCTATAGTCCATAGAGTGGTAAAGAAGTTCGGCAATATAGTTTACGTGAAGAGGAAAGCGACTCCGAAATTGACTAAAAAGCACAAAGAAAAGAGATTGAAATTCGCACATGAAGTGATGTCCTAGAAACAAGATTGGCATCGTGTGATATTCAGTGATGAAAAGAAATTCAACCTGGAGGGTCCAGATGGCTGGCAGTACTACTGGCACGATCTGCGTAACGATAGACAGATATTCTCGAAGAGACAAGCTGCTGGTGGTTCCTATTATAAACTAAAAGTTTATGTTTTAAATCATTTCTATTAAGCAGATTAAATACAGTGGAAACATTAAGATTTAAATTTTAAGGGCTTCAATAGAAATAACCCGACCAGTGTTCAACTATTATAACACATTAAAGACCAAAGTTTTTCACAAATAAAACAACTTTATTCAACAAGATATAATGATATATTAAGATTTCAAATTTATCAAGAAATTAGATTTAACAAGAGATTTAACAAGAACAAGATTACCTTTTACAGGTGTTGAGCTAGGCATATTGATAAACACAATGAAAAAGCAGATGACAGTATACTTCAAGAAACGTCGCAGAGCCTCCGCGATCGCCTGGTTGATCAGCGGGAAAATACGATGAAGAAATATACTTCCGCGATCGCCTGGTTGATCAGCGAAAGTGAAGCAAGACGAAATAACACAAAATTGAAATGAAGACAATTACGTTCATCCACTATACACTTCAATTTAGAAACTTTCATTTAACTTTTAATTAACTTTTAAAAAGATTTCAAACTTAAACAAATGACGCTTAAAAAGCGTCTAAACAAAATTTAACATTAATTAAACTATCAAATGTAACAAACTCGTCTCAAAAGGACGTCAATTTATCATTTTATTCAAAACTTCCATCATCCATGAACGACGGAAAATTTAACCTTTAACAAGGAACAATTTAACAAACAGAAACTTAACATGTGTAAACTATTAACAACTTAACAACGGCAGCCATCATTTCTTAAAAAAAAAGTGCAATAGCCAAAGAGCATTAATAGCTTAGCAGGAACGATACTATAAGCACATACATCGTTACTTGACCATCAAGCTACTTACACAACTCATAAACTACCGCTTCATATCTAATTGAAGACTAGCTGGCCATTGCTAAACACTGCCGATAACTGCACTTTAACACATGCATCGCGATCTTTTTATACTGACTGACAAGTCAAAAATCTACATATAAACAATGCATTACCATTGCCACTCAACAGTCAAAGCCAAAAATACAATTTATCATAACTACTTTAATAGAAGTGGCAACAGCAAAAATTAAGAAAATTATGCAGAGTAAATTTGGCAACAGCAACAATGTAAACAGAACATCGTTAGTAATGGCGCGATGTAAGTAAAAAATGGCTGACCGAGTTTAAATAGAGAAAACTTTTAAATTCAAATTAAAGGTAAGTTAACAACTATATATATATAAAATATAAGCATTTATATTCATAAAATTAATTTTTATGTGCGAGGACAACTGATAGATATCAATTGCCCCCCACCACAGCATATAAAAAAAATTTAACAAAATACCATCATGAGATTCCCCATAGTCCATACGAAATGTCACAAGTGATGTAATAAACTAATTACTAGATAACCATTGACAAAAAATTTCAAGTGATGAAAAACAACTCCCCACTCCGCAGATACACTAAAGAAAAAGTGATATGAAAAATATACATTATATACAATATTAATTATATGATGCAATATTCAAACATGAAAGAGTAAATATGAGGTATATATACAAGAAATGAATATATATGCAATATATGAAAAATTATGAAAAATGAATATATATATACAATGAACAAATACGCAAGGCGCCTCACGATTTCACACACACATTCACACCATGATAACATAATATAAAAAATCATGAAAAGCATCTACAGAGCGAAGAAATTTATTCAAACACGAAAGATTTATATAAAGATCACTTTTATAAATTTTAACAAATCACTTTTTGTCAACGGCTTCGTAAACTGGTCGGCAAGATTCAATTTAGAGGAAATATATTCAATATGGAATTTGCCCTCATCAAACCAATCCCTTATAAAAAATAGTTTAATATTAACATGACGTGTATGGAAACTCTCAATCCTGGACTTTGTAAAACGTATTGCAGCCTGATTATCAGCATATAGGGTAGGTATTTCAAAATTATTTTCTATAAGATTTAAGTTAGAACATTCACATAAAATATTATAAAACCAGTCCTGCTCACGAACACAATCACACATAGAAACAAATTCTGACTCCATCGTTGATATGGTAATCCCTTTCTGTTTATTAGTACGCCAAGAAACAGCAGCACTATCCAAAAGAATTAACTGGCCACCCATAGAAACATAGTCGTCCCTATTAGCGGCGAAGTCAGCGTCAGAATAAGAAATTAATTTAACCTGTGTGCATTTAAGATGGAGCTTATATTGACTGGTGAATTTTATATATCCAAGAAGTTTAAGTAGGCCCTGCCAATGTTTAATACCTGGATTTTGTTGGAACTGTGAGAAAATGTTGGTAGCATATGCGATATCAGGTCTAGTACGGTTTGAAATGAAAGAAATACAACCTAAGAGATTTCTGTAAGGTAAATGAGAAGCTTCATCGATGTCTTCTTGAATAACAGGACAATCACTTTTTGAAAATTTGATACCTTTAACAATAGGTAAGGAGGAGATAGGTACACGGTAATTTTGAAACCTCTTAACGACTTCGTCAATATATTGATTTTGGTGGATCAAAACTCCTGTATCTGTATACTCAAACTCCACACCTAATAACTTGCGTGTGATACCCAAAATTTTCAAATCAAACTTTGATTTCAGCAAACTTAAAATGTCATTAGCTTGAGATTCAGTCCTGGCAAAAACAACGATGTCGTCAACATAAACCAATAAAACAGAAAAATCATAATATGAATAAGCACAGTTACAATTTTCAAATTTATTAAAACCAAGTTCCAACAATACTTTATTTAATTCATAAAACCATAATCTGCCTGACTGGTGTAATCCGTACAGTGCTCTATCCAGCTTACAGACCCAGTCTTCTTTACCTTTTTCAGTAAAGCCAACTGGTTGCCTCATGTAAATTTCATCCTCTAAGGGAGCGTACAGATAGGCACACTTAACATCGCACTGTACATTAAACCAACCATAACATGAGACTAAAAGAGAGAAAAAAAATCTAACAACAGAAAAGTTTATCACAGGCGAGAAGGTCTCATCGTACGATTCGCCCTGGATCTGGTTGAAACCTTGCGCGACCAACCTGGCCTTGTATCTGACAATGTTGCCAGACTCGTCACGCTTTACTGTGTAAACCCAGCGGTTTCCCAACGCAGTCTTGTTCTCAGGGAGTCTCACAAGATGCCAGACACCTCTCGTGGCCATACATTCTAACTCTTCCAACATAGCCCCATGCCATTCATCAGATTGTGCAGATTTTAAAGCCTGTTTATACGTTCTCGGGACCACCACATCTAGTCAACTAGCCGTGCTGGACGCGGAAGGTATAACACCAGGATTAACAACACCAGTAAACTTATTAAACTTGGAAAAATCAAAATCAGCAGGGTTAAAAACAATATTATTTAAATTACAAAACTTTTTGACATCATTAGGTGACCTTTGACAACACCTTTTACCCTCTCCATCAGGATAATAGTAAATATCGACCTTTTCTCCCTGAGGTCGAGGCACAACCTTCCTGTACCACACGGGATTGGTCATCCAGTTAGGAGAAGCAGTCTGCGGAGTAACTTGAGGAGCAGGAGAAACAGGAGAGACGGCTGGGACGACAACTTCAGTCTCGCTGGGCAAGACCCCAGAGGTACCAGGCTCCGGACCAGGAAGAAGGTACCGGTCTACGGGCCGTGGTTGTTCCTCTGGGACAAGCACCAACTCAAAAGAAGAGTCGCCCATCACCGCTCCACTGCGTAGAACATCACCGCTTTCAACAAAAGAAACATTAATGGTTTCCACAACCTTCCTCTCGTCTTCTAACCAGACCCTGTAACCACGGGTACGCAAGGCATAGCCCACAAGGACACCACGTTTTGATTTGGAGTCTAACTTGTGCTTACGTCTAACCTTTGGAACACCCACATATGTCAACGTACCGAATGGTCTTAAATGTCGAACAGAAGGTTTATTTCCTGAATAGAGTTCAAATGGAGTTTTAGAGTTCCCACCGTGACAAATCCGGTTCCATGTATAATTAAAGTGTAAACAAGCTTCAGGCCAGAAATCATCAGACAAGCCACTGGATTTTAGCATAGCCCGAACACAGTTCATGATGGTTTGGTTGAACCGCTCACAAACTCCATTTTCTTCTGGTGTGTAAAAGTTGGTCAGCTCATGATTTATTCCATTTTCTCTACAAAAACCCTTAAAAGAATCATTATCAAACTCTTTGCCATTGTCAGTTCTGATCGACTTCAACTTGGTTCCCAAAAACCTTTCGGCCCTCAAAACATGTCTCTTAAAAACATCAAAACACATGGATTTTTCCTGGAGGGGGTAAACGGATGACCTACCAGAAAAATCATCTATTATAGACAAGAAAAAACGTTCACCCTTTTTGCCAGGAATTTTAATTGGACCCCAAGTATCCATAAAAAGTCGATCTAAAGGTTTTTTGGAAGAAGAATGACTTAAGGGTTTGAAAGAAATACGATTTTGCTTACTCACATGACAGGGATCACAAAAAAAATTATCAACTGATTTTAAATTGGGCAGACCTTTTACAGCAGAATTACGGATAGTATTAAAAATTAAGTCAGGACTTAGATGATCAAAACGAAGGTGCCAGGTATCAAAGTCTTTTATATTAACAGGTTTTATTACAGGAAAAGCTGAAATTTCAGTATTATCATTTAAATTTTCATTAGAATTCTGCCCCCCATTCAATTTAACACTGTGCTTATTTTTAATTACTTTTGGAAATGTATAATAAATCCCGTCATGGAGTTTAGCAGAGAAAAGGAAATCACCATACTTGTCGACCACGTTTATTTTGCCGGCCTCACCAATAAATTTAGCACCACCCTGGTCGAATCTAGAACCACTCAAAAGATTTTTCCGCAAGTTCGGCGAATACAAGACGTTCCAAAGTTTAATAACAGTCCCATTAAAATTCAGTTCTACTTCACCTTTACCAGTAATGGGAAAAGTGACGCCATCAACAGCCACGTGTAACTCATCACCAGAAATTTCAGAAAAATTACAAAAGAAAGATTTATCTTTGCAGAAGTGATGAGAGGCCGCCGTATCATAAGCCCAGCTGCCCTCTCTATCAAAACTACTTAAATTTGCTTCAGCAATGAAATTTTGAGCTTTAGGAGTTTTATCACGTTTTGACTGTTGATTAGAGCCACCCCTCTTAGAAAAATTACTTCTGAGTGGTTTTTCTTTTTCTTTTGCAGCTAGATCATTATTTAACTTAACTTTACAATCTTTAATAACATGGCCTTTTTTCCCGCACCTCCAACAAGTAAAAACAGGCCTGCGTTTCAATTTTACATTTTGGGCCTCAATAGAACATTCCGTTCTACTTTTATCAAAATTTCTAAGTTGAAGGCGCGTTTCCTCGGCACATAACTCAACAATAATATTTTTAAAGTTAAAGTCCTTATCAGGCCAACGAAGAATTTGTTGAACAACCTGATCAAATTTATCAGGTAGGTATCTCAAAACCTGAAAACATAAGTATTCGTCAGCAATAGGTTTATTAATGGATTTTAACTGATCAGCAATTTTAGATATTCTAGCTGCAAAAACACCAATAGATTCGCCAGGTTCTAAAAAACATGTCATAACTTCAGAAAACAATTTCATATGATAACTTCTACTATCTGGCTGGAAGTTAACCTTTAAAATTTTCCACGCTTCTGAGGGGTCAGTACATTCACTTATTAAACTTTTAAATTCATTATCAATATTCAAATATAAAATTGACATGGCAGCATTCTGCCTTCTTTTAAAGTCTTGTACTGCCTCCTCAGACACGGTTTCACTGACTTTGGGCTTAGTTTCGTTACCAATGACGATATCATAAGCATTTTTATCCATAAGTAAAAATTTAATATCACACTTCCAACCAGAGTAGTTAGTGGCATTTAACTTGGTAATTTGAGGTACAATATTATAAGCCATTTTTTTTTTTTTTTTTTTTTTTTTTTTTAAATAGTTACTTAATTATCAATTATACAGAAAACAAGAAAAGAACAACTGGTCAAGTTTAAAAATGACACCCTCAAAAAAAACTGGCCCATAACCAAATATTATAAACTAAAAGTTTATGTTTTAAATCATTTCTATTAAGCAGATTAAATACAGTGGAAACATTAAGATTTAAATTTTAAGGGCTTCAATAGAAATAACCCGACCAGTGTTCAACTATTATAACACATTAAAGACCAAAGTTTTTAACAAATAAAACAACTTTATTCAACAAGATATAATGATATATTAAGATTTCAAATTTATCAAGAAATTAGATTTAACAAGAGATTTAACAAGAACAAGATTACCTTTTACAGGTGTTGAGCTAGGCATATTGATAAACACAATGAAAAAGCAGATGACAATATACTTCAAGAAACGTCGCAGAGCCTCCGCGATCGCCTGGTTGATCAGCGGGAAAATACGATGAAGAAATATACTTCCGCGATCGCCTGGTTGATCAGCGAAAGTGAAGCAAGACGAAATAACACAAAATTGAAATGAAGACAATTACGTTCATCCACTATACACTTCAATTTAGAAACTTTCATTTAACTTTTAATTAACTTTTAAAAAGATTTCAAACTTAAACAAATGACGCTTAAAAAGCGTCTAAACAAAATTTAACATTAATTAAACTATCAAATTTAACAAACTCGTCTCAAAAGGACGTCAATTTATCATTTTATTCAAAACTTCCATCATCCATGAACGACGGAAAATTTAACCTTTAACAAGGAACAATTTAACAAACAGAAACTTAACATGTGTAAACTATTAACAACTTAACAACGGCAGCCATCATTTCTTAAAAAAAAGTGCAATAGCCAAAGAGCATTAATAGCTTAGCAGGAACGATACTATAAGCACATACATCGTTACTTGACCATCAAGCTACTTACACAACTCATAAACTACCGCTTCATATCTAATTGAAGACTAGCTGGCCATTGCTAAACACTGCCGATAACTGCACTTTAACACATGCATCGCGATCTTTTTATACTGACTGACAAGTCAAAAATCTACATATAAACAATGCATTACCATTGCCACTCAACAGTCAAAGCCAAAAATACAATTTATCATAACTACTTTAATAGAAGTGGCAACAGCAAAAATTAAGAAAATTATGCAGAGTAAATTTGGCAACAGCAACAATGTAAACAGAACATCGTTAGTAATGGCGCGATGTAAGTAAAAAATGGCTGACCGAGTTTAAATAGAGAAAACTTTTAAATTCAAATTAAAGGTAAGTTAACAACTATATATATATAAAATATAAGCATTTATATTCATAAAATTAATTTTTATGTGCGAGGACAACTGATAGATATCAGTTCCGTTATGGTATGGGCCGGATTCGGAGGTGCAGGAAAAACTGATATAGCATTTGTAGACTATCGTTTGAATGCTGCAGGCTATCAACAACTGCTTGAACAATATTTTCTTCCACAAGCAGAGCACATTGGGGGCCCATTCTTCATGTTCCAACAGGACAATGCTCCTGTGCACACTGCAAAGTCCACTTTCGAATGGTTTCTGGATAATGGTGTACATGTTATCGATTGGCCACCTTGCAGCCCTGATCTGAATCCGGTAGAAAACATGTGGGGTATACTCACAAGAGCGGTGTATGCAGGCGAAAGGCAGTACAACAGTACTGCAGACTTGAAAAAGGCTATTTCCTCCGAATGGTCAAAAATCGAGAAAATGTGTTCGCAAAAACTTGTAGAAACCATGCTGAATAGGATTTATGAGCTTATTCTGAAACAAGGTGGAAAAATTTCTTATTAATTCAACATTAATTTGATGATTGGTTCAGTGGACCTATCTTTTTGAAACAGCTTTTTCATGTAATTTTTGTTTTCCTTAATATTCCTATTATTTGTATATTATTCATGTATTATTTTACATTGAAGGAAGTAATGTAGTTTATAAAATAGTACTTTGTACATAATAAAACCTTTTTTACCAACATAACTTTCGTTTTTACTGGTGGACCTATCATTTCGACACGCACTGTATATTAGTCTAAAAACCGATTAAAGCCTTTTTTTTTCCCCTTCCCAGAATTCGCTTTAAATGTAAATATAGTTAGTGAAATTTTCCCTTTGCATTTTCTCTCTTTAGGCATCAATCCAGGTTTTAATTTTTGGGTCCCTTTCTTCTGAAAAACAAAATATTTTTGTGAAATTTTTATTTATTTTTGTGAAAAAATAAAATATTGATTAACATCTTCCATTTTTTCAATCACTGCATACAATGTTTAATATCAAGTTAATAAAGTTTCGTTGAGCCAAATTAAGGCATTAATTAAAAATAATACTGAAAACATTTTATAAAAGGATCATTTTTATAAAACAAAACCTTGTGAAGAGGCTCATTTTTATAAATTTGTATTTTGTGAAGGGTTCTTTTTTCTGAATTTGAATTTTGTGAAGGATCTTTTACGATGTTGAATTTTGTGTAGCGACCTCAAAAGGGGCTCAAATTTTGCCTGGATTGACGCCTGCTCTTGAAAAACACTAAGTTTACATACAGGAATTACTCTATTCAATAATACCATTTCTGCATTTTAAAAATCCTTCACAAAAACATTAAATACCATGCTATATTCACAGCAATTGAAAATCTTAATTTTTATTTATTCAATTATTTTAATAATAAAAAGATTCTTTATATAATAGTTTGTTTTTCAAGATCACATACAAAGAAATTCCTTTATTCTTACATGTTTCCATAATTATTTATTGGAATTCTTAATTTAAAAAAAAAAAAAAAAAAAAAAAAAAAAAATTACATTTTTCATACATTCTAGTTTTTATTCATTTTATTAAAAGATGTGAAAAATATAACATGTAAGTACTTATAAGAGTTTTTCATATCAAAATATAAGATATGTTTTATACCTCTTTTTAAAGAGCCTGTTTGATTAGGAAGTATCAGTTTTTCTTTAGAACGACTATCTGATTTTCTTCTAAACTTGTAAGTAGGTCTCTGAAATTTTTCATCTTTTGGTGTTAGTGGAAGTTGAGTAGGAGGTGGAGAGGCTTCTAAAATAAAACAAATACTATGTAATTTTCTTCAAAAATATTTATTCTTTCAAAGTTGCTATTCAAGCTAAAGAATGAAAGTTATTTTCAGCTAAATTTTAATAATATTTATACACTATGAATAAATAAAACATGAGGATACAACATACACTATGAATAAACATTGTATATTACTTGAAAATATTAAAATTTTCTTATTACAGATGGAACTGATTAAGAATATAATTTTATATTTAAATTTGTTTTCAGCATTACAGTAGATTATTTCAGCATTACAGCAGTAGTAGAGATTACTTTCTCTATTATTACTGCAAAATTAAAATTGGGAATTCATTTGTATCATGATAAATGTATTCACTTTTCCACATCTTAACTTAAAAACTTTGTAAAGGGGATTTCCCAAGAATTTCTAACTTAAATCAATGAAAGACAAACAACGAAGAAACAAATAAGGACTAGGATAGAAAATTTGCAAATTTTAGAAAAGTGAAAAACACCATATAATCAATATTTGCATTGTATTAAAATGAATAGGAATGAATTGGGACTACATTAAATCAATGTAAAAATAATAGACATAAATTATGCTCTAATGTATTATTTAAAAAAAAGACAAATTGAACAATTTTTATTTTTTTTTTTATTGTATTGCAGTTTTTAAATGAACATATTTACCTTCTGGAGATTGACCATTGCACTGTGGGGGTGGTTGCATTATACTGTGCATACCTTGCGGACTGATTGCAGGTTGCATATGACTAGGTGGTTGGGGCTGAAAAGGGGGAGGAGCAAATGTTGGTGTCGGATATGGATAGTAAGGAGTGGCAATTGGTGCTGCTGTGGATGCATGACTTGGACTCTAAAAGAAAGAAAAAATATATATTTGTAAAAATAACAAAATCATAAATTTTATTAAATTTATTTATAAAATTTATGCCCCTTCCCCTAGTGATCTGTCCTTATTTTAATAATATTAGGGGGAGGGAACTGCATATAAAAAACATTAAACATAGCAGATAATACATAAATATCTGTATTAAAAGAACACAGAGCTTATATTAAAAGTGAAACTGATTGAAGCAATAATGATAATGTCCATATAAAATAATAAAAGTTATAAAAACACAATTGTTAGTTTAAGCAAGATTTATTAATTCCAACAGCCTTATGAGTTTAATTCTGAAAGTCACATCTGAACATGGAAAACTTCCAGAGTAGAGAACAGAGTAATAAGTTACTTTTAATCCACCCCCCCCCCCTTTCTCCATCATAACAAAAGACAACAAAGTCATTCGATTTTATTGTACATATAAGAAAAACAATTGACAGCTGCATAATTCATGTGAAGTTCTCTCTCAGAGTAAAAATATTAATAAAATCTTCATAATCTATATATAAGTAATAGTTTTTAGCTTATGCATGCTACGGAATTCAGGTCTGCGATCACAAAGCTATAAAATGCAGCAGAGAGGTAGTTCATACCATGAAGATGCAACTTAGATATTTTTATAATATTTGAATTTAACCCTTTATTTTTACCACATTATGTGGGGGGAAAAAAAGTAGCTTATACTAAATTTTTAATACCAGGAGCTATATTTAATGATATAAACAATAAAAAACATTCTTATTATATCATCATACTCCTTAATGAGAATTTAATTGGGTGGTACATAAAAATAATGTTTTTACATAAAACTCGAAAAATGTTCAAGGCTTAGAAAAGAAAAAAAAGAGAAATGTTTTTATTTTGTATCTAGTTCGGATTAACGCCAATTGTTTACTGTACGGACATGGACCTTGGGGGGGGGGCACTTCCTTGAGTGTCTTGCGAAAGAGTCCTAGCCTTATAGGCACGAGTTTCAGAGAAAACCACGAAAAACTTCTAATGGTTAATTCGACAATCTCGACTTGGGAACGAACCCAGTTTGTATATAGAATAAAGTAATAAAGACAAATAAGTATAACAGGAATAAATTTTGTGACAGAACATCTGTGCTTAGCAGATACATTGATTATTTATTTATTATGATTAATTTTAACTACAATTAATCTGCCTGTAAATATAGTAATTTATTGAAATGGTGTTTAATATAACAATCTAAACATTTTGTATTACCATTTTAGCTTCACAAATGTTAAAAGGTTGCAAAAAATGATTTAAGGAAATGCCTATCATAATTTTTAAAATACAGGGGTGATTGTGTGTTCAGGTAATTTACATATGTATTATTATCAGTACCAAAATTCCAGTTTTTCTGGTATTAAATTCATAAATAAAATAAAATATCAAAATTTTATGACTGCTAAATCCAATTGAAAATAGTTTTCTCAATGAAAGGATTGGACATCCCTGCATAAATTATACATTCTCACCAACATACGAATTATTTATTTATTTTTTTTTTTTGTTAAAATTTCAGGTATTTTTTCATGAATTCATAATCAATCCTGATAATTCTTCTAAACCCACTGAGATACCGCTCTAAAAATTTCAGCCTATGAAACTTATAGAATTACAAAATACATATAGATATATCTTTTAGATAATCAAATTTAAATAATTAAATACTAATATCATATTTTTTTTTTAAATAAATATACTTTTCAGCAAACATAATTATGTTACACATCAATTTGTTTTATTTAATTATGCTTTAGTATACAAGGCTAACGATTTAAGCTTTAAGAATTAGGTCATTTACTATGTATGCACAATATATAGTAAATATAATACATTTTTATGTGTGCAGAGACAGAGACTTTAAATTTTTGTCATGATTCCTAATACTATCCGCGTTTGTAATGATCGATAGATGGCGCTTTTTCAGGTTTTGTTGTTAGTAAATATAATAGCCACGTGTATTTATTATTGTTCTTTTTGTTATTCTACTTAATATTCGTACTATAATTTCTCCGCCATTACATCATGGAAAGTCGATTGCTTTTGGAAAAAAATGTTTCAGTTTATTCAAAGTTCGATAGGAAGTAGATTTTTAACTGAAGTTGAACAAATATTAGTTTCAAATCATCTGATTAATTCCTTACTTCCATTAGCCGAAGCAACTGAAATTTTAAATTTGTCATTTGGAAATAAATGGAAGCTTAATTCTGGATTTCTTGGTCCTTTGCAGTTACACTGGATCACACAACAGTATGTGTTATCTTTTTTACCGGATTTATTCATTTTTACTCAATAAATATATGTGAAACTAAACATCGGCAAGGAATGGCGGCTTGATAAAGCCGAATTAAAGCATGTTAATTGTTATTTCATCTTAGCCCACCAGAGGGCGAGCATTTCATTACAATCGCGGATTCTAAAAAGTTCAAGTTTTAAAGCTTATACTATTAAAAAAATAATAATTCTCCCCCCCCCCCCCTCAAGTTTTTGAAAAACACATTCGTTAAAGAACGTTTAATTTAAATTTAAAAATTTTATGAAAAAAGAAAGAATAATAATAATTTTACCAAACATAATCAAGTCGTATATTATATTAAACTTCATAAAATTCTCTTTAAATGAGGGGGCAAGAACTTCAGAAATTTCAGATTAAATGTGTTCACGTATGCTGATTTTTCAAAATTAAAAAAAAAATTCATGAAATAAAAATACAATTAAAAATTTCCAAAAATGTATTCTAATTTACATCAAGGAGAATAATTCCTGAAAGTTTTATTGAAATCTTAAGAGGTCAGGTTGAAAATTGAAGTTTTTTCGTTGATTTGGCATCGAATGACCCATGTATCAAGATTAGAGAGATGGTGAATATTATAAATCTTTTTATAAATTACTATCTTAGAATTATAAAAATTTGCATGCATATGTATTGGAATATATTAACCCGTTAGTAGTCGCTATAGACAGCGCCACCTATTACAGATTGCGCACTTTTTATTTAACTGTCACCAATAATTTTAAGAAGTGATGTGATCGACGTTTCTTCGATTTTATTCGCGTTTTAAGTATATCAAATGCCACTTCTAAAAAATTTTTGGTGGCTGTTGAATAAAAAAAATCTGGCAACACTGAAGAATGGGTGGCAAATCCATAGAATAATAATAAAGGAAGAAGGAGCATAAGTGTTTCTACATAAGCTGTTGTGTTGCCACAACAAACAGCGATAATAGCGCTGAGGATGGGTGCCCTACTTCAAGGTTGAGAGGAGCAAAAGTAGCTTTCGCTGGCATTTCACTAGAAGGGGTTTGTAAGCATTAAGAGTATTGATGTGCTCCTTCTTCCTTTATTATTATTCTATGGGCAAATCGACCAACTAGCGACTACTAACGGATTAATATTAAATGTATTACAATCTCTCGAAAATTATTTAAATTCAATTCAATTAAAAATTAAAAAATATTTTTATAAAATTTTCACAATGTTTCTGCTAACTACTTATTTATCATCTTCCCACTCAATTTCACATTATCGACGATCGATCTAGATTTTAATTTTGGGGCTTATTTCTTGTGAAAAACAAAATATTTTTGTGAAAAAAAAGTATTATTGTATAAAACCTTCCATGATATAATGTTTAACTGTTTAATAGTAGGCTAATAATGTTTTATTGAAACAAGCATAGGCAATCATTTGAAATAATACTGAAAGGATGGGAAAAATTTATAAAAAGAATAATTTTTATAATATAAAATTTTGTGAGAGAGCTTTTTTTATGAATTTAAATTTTGTGATGGGAGTCAATTTTATGAATCTGAATTTTGTGAAGGGGCTCACATTTTATGGATTTGAATTTGTGAAGGGGTCTGTCAGAAATATTTTATAGTAGACCATAATTTATTTCAGATTGATTGTCTACATATTGTAGCATCTATGTTTTTATACTTTTATGTTTGTAGAATGACAACAGCTATTTTCTGTTCGATAAGTTTTGGTTTAGAATTAAGCAAAGTATCATGAAACTTAAATAAAAGTATGTGAATCCTGAAAAACTGGAAGTTTATTTAGAATCATGAAAATATTTCTTGTTTATTCATATTTATTCTTTTATTTCAGGGTCCATTTTAGATATCTTAATTTTGTAAAAGGTCTCTTTGATTACTATACTTGAACAATATATTCTAAACGTATTTGGGTATTATTTTATGGATTCATTTGGTAAGTTATTTTTTAAATCTATTTATATTTGAATGCTAAAAATTTGCATTAAATTTTAACCTTTAAACAACATATTTTTAAAAAATTCACTTACCAATGAATTCGCAAGCAATGCGCAAATATATTTAAAATATTTTATAAAATTATAATGTAAAAATCAAGGGAGAAAATTTTAAAATTGACTTTTTAAAAAAAAATTTAGAATTTTCTTTCATAAAATTTAAGCAAGTTTTTCGAAAATGTTAATATGTTTGATCAATGCATAATTCATTTTTCACAACTCTAAGACAATAAATGAAAAAAAAAAAAAAATCTAATATTCACTACTTATTTGATGAAAGACAAAATAAATTTAAAAGCATAAATTTAAAGTATGTAACCATCTTCTATCACTTATATCTAAATTAGCAATCACTGAATATGCTATTGCATCACTGCAAAACGTTACAAACTTCGTAAGAGTCATTGTATATGCTATGCATTTTGCAATTAATATAAGATTTTATCAGTTGGCTATATTCTATTTTTCTTATATCATTTCTAAAGTTAGGTAATTCTTTTCAAATAACGGCCTACAAAAACAGAACCAACTCTCCCTTAAAGTTTAATTATAGGAATAACCACACAAACATTAAAAATCTAAACAGAAACAGATTCGTAGCTTGATAACCTTAATTTCTCAGTGCTAGTAAAACTTTTATTTATTTAAGAATATATTAAAAAGGACAACTACCAACGGCAAAATTTAAATGGGTCACTTTTAAACAATAATGAATAGCCGATACAACGGATGAAAGTGGCTGGTTGTGGTTGGTGGTGGCTATAACACATAAAACACTAATAAAACTGATTTAAACTACTTTACGTTCCTAATAAAAAAGATATTTTAAATTAAATATTAGGGAATAATTCTATTCATTCAAGCACGAGGACAAAGTAAGCACTGGTACTATTTTTAAACCAATCTAATAAACTTCTAGACTTTAAAACAACTGCAGCGAAACTACCTTAGATAGGCCAACCCCCGTGCCATAGAAAATAGACCCTTTAAAGAGGTGGCCTTTTAATAGAAATGGATCAGAAAATTACAATTAAGGAAACAAATTCTATAATTTATAGAGTTTTAATTATTCAAATTTACATTATTTCCGTATACAGTTTTATAAAGTTCATTAGTATAATTTGTTTGAATTTACAAAAATTAAAAAGAGGTCTTTATTAATCAATTTCTACTAAAGTTTTCCAGCATTACCAATTTTTAGTTTTTAATTGTTTATTTTAGCTACGATTAAAGTTTTTTTTTTTTTTGCTATCTACAATGAACATTACAAATTTAGAAGTCGTTGTATATTTAAATGCTTCAGCTAAATAACGGTATCATATACAACTCGTTTTTTCAAGTTTGAATTTCGCCTTTAAGTATACTATACACATTCAAAATCATGCTTCTTATAACTCACTTATCTTCTCTACACACGCATTATTATTACACAGACCGAGATAAACTTCAGTTTTATAAAGGACTGCATACTCAAGTGAAGCCAAGTGAAAAAATAATATACATAATTTGATCTCGCAAAATGTTGCCTCCTAAGAGAAATACGCAATTGCGCATTTGCATTTAATAAGAAAACTTTAGGATTGGTAAAATCCAGCCTTATACGAGGGTGAACCTTAGAAAGAAGTGGACTCTTAGAAAAGTTTCGCTGTAAATGTTTTATTTTATTTTATTATTATTTTGCCGTTAGTTACACTATTTGCTGGAGTAAATTGTTGTAACTTAAAAGTATTATCAGTTACATTTAAAAGGAAAAAAAGAAAAAAAAAAAAAAGGTAAAGACAAACAGCTAGTCTCTGAGAAAAGCATTTGGAAATTTCCCGATACTTCCCTAATAAATCCTTAAAATTCGTATCCCTCTCTCCTTTCCCCATGAAATCCATTATTATTATACTTTTACTTCCTCTCACTTATTTAACATTTTAACAAATTTTCTAATAATTCCCTGTTTTCCAGGTTAACAGACATTTTGACCAGCTAATTCATACTTTCAGTGCATTATTTTATTTTACTTATTTATATATATATATATTGAAAACCTTTTCAAACATTGAATAGATGAAACCAAGAAACATTGAATAAGATGAAAAAGAGAAAATACAAAAAAAGATCACGAATATCAAGTAACCTAAAATTGAAACATGCAAATTCATTACGTTTTGAAGGGTATAGAATGAATATTGCATGTAAAATAGGTGTTATTTCTGTCTTGCTGTATGCAAATTGCTGAACATTTACAACAAGCTATACCCAACAACACACCAAAAAAATATATTTTTTTTTTGGTGTGTCCCCCCCCCCCCATATTTCTATTGGGGGGGGCATTATTGCAAGAGTGAAAATCAACCCATTTTCTGACATGCAGCAATCTAACGGTTTCAGTCTCTCTTTTTTTTTTTTTTTTTTTTTTTTTTAACACTCATCCAATAACAAAATCTTATGCGAGTAAGCATAAAAATTCCCCATACACAAGTGAATTTTTGAAATATATTATTTTACCGTACTAAAATAATATTTACATTCAAAATAATACATTTTGAATTTTCATATATTTACATTTTGAATATTTATTCATTTTATTGACCCTTACAAACTCATTACATATGCTTGAATATAACATGATGAAAATCATAACTTCCAATGAGAATACTGATCGCATTAAAAGTTGTGTGCATGTATATTAATAGAATTAGTTTACCTTTTTTTTTTCCCTTTTATTAAGAACCTAAAATGATTTTTCAGCTTCTGCGTACTGTCAAAAAAGAACACATCACCTGAATAAATGTAATCTTAAATTTCTATAAAAGATACATTCTATCCAAAATCCCTACGTGTGATTCATTAAAAAACTTGCTTACAACTCAATATTTTTAGATATTTTCTTATCAGTCAGCGGCATTTGGTCATCCATTCATCTCATGCACAACGTTAGTTATCAAAACATAACTTATCAGCTTTATCAGATACTGAAAACAAAGTAAATGTTTCCGTAAAAAAATCATGTGATTTTTCAGAGATTTAAATAATAGACCATTTAAAAAAATAATAATAATGAACTTTATCTAAAATATATTAATAGGTTTATAATAATTATAAAAATATGTACGAAACTTTCGCATTCAAAAAAAGTTTTTTTTTTTTTTTTTTTTTTTTAAACAAAACAGCTTTGATGCCCCCCCCCCCCAAAAAAAAAAAAAAAAAAAAAAAAAAAAAAAAACGCTGTGGCCATCACAAAACTTTCTTCTCAGCGCCGATTACATGCACAGACTTAATCAACGCCATAAAAGCTGAGATAGAGTCTTTCTGTACACGGATAAAATTGTAGCATTGCAGTATCACCTATCAATCTATACACCAAAATTGCATATGCGCATAGTGATACTCTCTCATGTGGAGTTTTTTTTTTTTTTTTTTTCAATTACACAACAGTAGCCAAGATATAGCTTTATAGCTTTACCCGGCGATATAACAGCGTCACCAGTTGAACAACATGCACTAAAAGTTGAAACATCATTTTTTGTAAAAATGCAAGAAAGTATAATTTTTTACGGAATTTTGTGCATTAGTTCCAGATCTAGAGCTGCTACAAAATTTTATCAAGTAGATAAGCAACTTTTTTTTTTTTTTTTTTTAAATGGTCCTATCAAGTTCAGAACATTTCAAAACGTGTAAAAATAAAGAAAAGAAATAATATACTGTTTAATTCAGCCATTAAATTAATTTTAGACAAACACTTAATCCAAAAAAAAAAAAACCGGTTAATACTTCCTAATAAAAAAAACCTCAAAGTTTTCTTCGGAGTTTAATTTTAAAACCTCTAAGAACTAGCACTGTTTTTGGTTTTATAGAGGTTTTATTAAGACAGAACATCTGTAAAATACCTGTGAAAAGAAATCTTAATTTTTTTCAAAAAACCCTGGGATTTTAAGTAAGGTTTATTCTACTCATTAGTATCTCATTTCTAAATCACGTTATCTTTAAACAGCTTAAAACGATAGAAATTGCACAGAGCTTTGAGTTTAAAATCTTTGGCATGGTAACGAGGAAATTCGTTAACATTAAGTGGTTCTTTGACAGGACACCTACAGCTAATTACATGCTTTATCCAATAGATGTAAAAATAGCATGCTGCAAAGGTAAAAGAGGACCTTTACTGCATGGATGCTTAACAAAAATATGCAATAGGAAAAAAGAAAGAAAAAAGTAATTTCTAAGAGATACACATAGTTAAAAATCCCACTACATTTATGGGTATTTTTTCCTTGTACGAATGCACAGAAATAATCGTTTTCCCAGAGATGGACATTGTTGATGAAACATTCAAGTGGTCACGCTCACTCACGCTACTGTATATTATCGCACGAGCGGGACTAGTACTGCACGCAATATAAATGTTATCGCAAACAAATACGAAAATGATAGAAACGAAACACAGAAGACTCTACAGGTATCCCCATTTCCCCATGTTAAAATATCTGATAAACTAAATACCTATCCATGTAAAATATCTGATATCTACAAATTTCTATGGTAGTATTTGATTCTAATTATTATTATTGATGTGTATTCTGATGTTAGTCATGTCGAGTTTTGTGTATTTCTTATTATTATTCCTATTATAATACTCGATGTCTGAAAGTAAAAAGAATAAAGTCCCTTACTCTTTTGCATGAAAATGGTTCCTTTGGCATGTTTAAAATTATCACCATGTTATGATAAACAGATCAAAATGAGTTAATTTACATATTAAAAGAAATTTCTCGACCTCAAGATGCATAGATCTAGACTGATTTAGTGAAGATAATCAGTAATTTCAAAGAAAAATGTTTTGCAAATATCAGTGCGAACTATAAACACGATATAATTGAAATTTAAACGGCCCCACATAGAAAATAAATAATTTCAGGGAAAAAGAATTTCAATATTAATGCTTCGATATAAAAGATACAAATAATTTATAGTTTTCTTGAGGGTTTGGAAACCATGGCTGATTGTGACTACTTTAATAAACCTGAAATTCATAAAAAGAAAAAAAAAAAAAAAAAAAAAAAAAAAGGAAGGAGGAGGGGGCAGAGTGCGATTATTATTTATTTTTATGACTGTAACCAATAAAAATACATGTATATTTCAAAATTTTCGTTAGCAAGAGATTTCCCTAAACAGTCACTGAATAAAATACTGAAATCAAGATATATATTAAAGCAAAAATTCATGAAATCAGTCAGGGAAAAATCCCGCACACGATCGCCCCTGAAAAGTATTATAAGATACAGGAAAATTCAAAGGCATTTTCTCAATACTTTATAGCATGCATAACATTAAATTATCGATATAAAGTTAGTGATAAGTTCAGAAAATTCTCTATAAGAAAAATATTTTCTTCGCATATAGTAAATACAATCCTTATCTTTCTTATTATTATTTATTCCTTTATTTATTTTTTAAGAATATATGTAAACAAACGATTACTAAATCAAACTCGTATAAGAGCAAGTTACATTTGAGAACGTTTACAAACAAGATTGCTGAATAAAAAGTTTGAAAAAAAAAAAAAAAAAAAAAAATGCGATATTAGAGAAGAGTCTAATTTATATCGATGGATTAAAAATGGCGGGAGGAAAAATGATTTGAATTCTGCTCGAGATTATGACTTACTTTCAATAAAACTGCTAAATGCATTCTTAAAGCTGTCGGAAGCTCAAGAAACAAACTTACTAGCTACTAGGAAAGAGTTAGCGGTAGTAATTGGAAGAAATAAAAAATCAGTTTGGTATTAATGTTACTTTTACTTCCTTCTATATTCAATAGATGAAAGTACTCGTTCCGTAAAACATTTCAACTTCCGGTTTTCGATAGGTTTATACGTTTTAAGAGTTTCAAAAACGTATTTAACAATTTTTACAAAATATCTGTTTGTCGATGTGTGAGAGTGACAAAAATTTTGAGGCAGGTCTAGTTCAAGAACTTTAAAACGAATGGTTGAACCATTCATATGAAATACTTTTAGAAAATTAATTTTTCTTCTTTAAAAAGGAAAAAAATAAATAAAAAACTGAAAAACTCATATCTTCAAGATGTTGCCTGTGGGGTACAAAACATTTTTTCAACATTTAGTGTTATACTTCTCTGAGATAAAAATAATCTACATCATCATGCAAAATAATTTTAATAAGTAATATGATTAATGTAAATTTGCATTGAAAAAGAAGAGTTTTGTGGTGGCCAAAAGCTACTAGTTTTTTTTTTTTTTTGGGGGGGGGGGGGATTACTTATCCTAACACATATTTAACGACCCGTGGGTTCATTGGGTGAGAGGGGAGAAAGGGTGATTAACCAAGTTGTATGTCTATAATCCAGAATTTTTCAAATAAGACCCTGTATACAGATATAATTTGACGACAATAAAAAAAAAAAAAATGAAGAATCTTGAAAGAAATGACCCATATTTTATATAAATGCAATGTGAGTGACACGGGGTGTTGACAAAATCCAAGGTCGCATTCTGAAGCTACTGAGGTCGTTTGATGCTGAAGCTGATCCACTTCATGTGGACTTCCTCAGTTGGAAAAGATCATCTAAAGTAGGTTCCCAGATATAACAGTTTCCGTTCTCATTTGAAAGAGACAAGTGATAATTGAAGATTTGAAGTAGGCGGAGGGGAAAAAAATATTTCTTTTCTGTCTAAGGTATCAAATATCAAATTCCAATAAAAAATATAGGCAAGTAGTTGCAGAGACTATCACATTCTCATAGAGGTAAAAAAGCAAAATAACATATCTAATGATTTTCCAAGAGACAAATAGATGATGTAACTTAGTGAACGATAAATAATACTGATAAAATGTAGATCGGGTTGTCGATTTACGTTTACTTTATGCACATTACGGCTCATTGGTGAGGGACATAGATAAGTAATGTTATCAAGCATGTATAAGACTGAATAGTTTAAGAACGTTTAATTTAAATAGAACATTAAGAATGCATTGTGAACAACTAGTTTGTGATCAAGTATTGAAATATACCTCTGTTACAAACTTTTTAAAAATTAAATCCCCCCCCCTCCTCCTTTCTCAAAATTTACGCTTTGAAATCATTTTAAAATATTTGTTTCGATACAATTTTGCTCCGTACGAGATACTGAGAATAACGATAATATATTAAGCAAGGTCCATCAACAAAATATGTAGTTTTTATGGCTGTTTTGCGTTTTCACTACATTAAAAAAAAATCTTCATATCATATATTTATGCCTTTTTATTCAGTATTTGCTACATCTTGGTACATGGCCTTGGAGTACAGCCGTCAGTTTTCTACATTTCAAGTTCGACCAGACAAGTTTGAAGAAAAAGTATAAATTTGATCAGAAGTAATAAATGTGTTAATAAAATTAAAATTGTTAAGTAACGTATATACTTTTTAGAAAATAAGTGCATAGCTACATCTTTCGTGAAATTTGAGCTATATCCCGAAAAAAATATCTTTACAATAATATCATACATGACGAGACAATTTTTTTTTATAAAAAAAAAAAAAAAAAAAAAAAAAAAAAAAGTCATATTTATTTTAAAATAGTAATACGAATTAATACAATCGAACTAAAATACGAATAACGCTTAAATCGTGTACTACACTACTGTAAGACATTCTGTGAATTTTAGACATTGAACAGATAACTGTTCACAAATCTAGCGCTAAACGAAACAGTTCCTTAGTCATGAATGAAACGGATAAAAATTCAAGAATGGATTTTCAACATTATGTCTCTTCACGGATGATGCGCTAAGCTCAAACGCATGCGCAAAATCTACTCACATAGATTAATAAAGATAGTTGTTGTAAGTAAAAGAAAAGGAAGAAAAACTAGATGGGTAAATTCCAAGGATTTTGACCCGCAGTATAGCGTAATGTGGGACAACGTTGTGAAAATAATCTGTAGTTGTACATTATAACTATGATAGCGATGCGCAATTATCATTAGATGTCCGTCAGTGAGATGACAGAGAAACAAACATTACGTAACGAAGGACTGCGTTAAAAATTCACGTGAACTCAGATATTACTTCATTTAGATTGTGAATATAAGATGTAGGGGCATCCCTGAAAAAACTGACACAAACAAGTCTGAAAATGTATGTTACATACGCACAAACAAGACGGAAATTTTTAAACGAAGCAATTAACTTTTAGGGCTGGATATTTTTCACAGCAATGTTACGTCCAATCAGTGTTACAAATTGTCTCTTAAACCCATTTGCCAATAATCGAGTTTGCTTATAAAATGTTACACATTTTACTCCCAATCTAGAACTGAATATGTATGAAGTATTTTCAGGTGGAAAATCAAGATCGTACAAGCGTAATCAATAATTCATTCCAATTGATAAATAAATTAACTTACGAGTGCAGCAACGCGCAGATTATTTATTAAACGAATACTACCTTAGTTAAAGCAAATTTTGAATTCAGGTTAATGAAACATTTTGTTTTCTGATTAACACCAGAGAAATGCTGAACAATTAAAAACATTCTCACAGATACGTAATTTCCATGTAGCATATTTAAAAGGATGCTGAAATATATCCCTTTACTTAACATTAATTTTTTACTCCAATTCTTTTAAAGATGTTTTTTTTTTTTTTTTTTTTTTTTTAAATTTTATTTATACAGAGTATAGTTTAGTTTAACCCATTATTTGCCAAACTTAAAATTTTCAATAATTAAAAGAAAAATAGGTTTAAGTTTCAGTAAAGGCTATTAAATGATTCAAATAACTGAGTAAAAGAATTATCACTTTTTGAACAATGGTGGAATATATTGTCTTTTAAGCATATTGTAAAAAATAATTAAAAATGTAACATCCTAAAAAAAGGACAACAGCAGGTAATAGGTTAAATGTCTAGAAAGCCGAGAATCGGAGAACTTCAGTAAGTTAAATAATCTGAGACCATTACACTGCATTAAAGAATAAGTTTTATCTATTACAACTAATGAATTAAAATGATATTTTGATTAATCAAAATTTTTTACCATACAGGATGGCGATTTGAACTTTTTCAAATTCCCTGATTCCAGCCGTTCATTTCCGATGAAAATTTCACAACTTCAGCGAGCGATTTAAAACAGTATAGTTTCAACAACAGTTATTTTCCACAAAATTTTGTCTAAATTTTTTGACTTTAAAAGCAACTGCCTATCTTGACTTACTTGAATCCCTAAACCCAATGGTTCTCAAAAGAGTGTGCCACAGTATACACTGATGCGCCCTCAAAGATTTCCGAGTGTGCCCAGTGATACTCAGAGAAATAAATGTGTAGATATCGAAATATAAATATAGTTACTCTGTTATATCAATTCATTACTAGTTGGCCTTACCTAGCGATCGATATATTTTTTTTTATTATTATTATTATCAGTTATAATTCATTTTAACTTTTTTTTAAAGGTTTTTTGCTTAATTTAGCTTTATAATTTGGTGGTTTTTAGCCTGGGCCGAGAAAGAAAATCGCCAAGTGGCGGTTCGTACATGACATTACATCTACTTATTTCTTTTAATTATCTTTTAGGCTTATTTTATTCATTTCAAATCACTGGTAAAAAAAACTTTCAGTACATTGTTGCAATTGTGATGTCATTTTTGTTTTGTTAAATAAACCTTCTTCCATTATTTCATTCATTCCTGCAAACGGAGGATAAAAATAATTATATTCATTTATTTTAATACATTTTTGTAGCAGTAGCAATGAAGTCAGTTTCGAGTGTTAGTTTCAACTTTGACTTTTATTATTAAGATAGTATAACGCTCTTTTATTGTTATGTTAACAATATATTTTCTTGCAAAAAATAGTCATTTATTCCTGTTATTACTTATTTTGAAAGTTTTGAAAATGGACGTTATGAGCATAATGCTTGTTTTCAGAGAAATATACCCGAATAAAATGCATAGCTTACTCAAAAAGAAGCGTTACATAGTACAATCCTATTCTGAAAGTTAAAAAGAAAAGAAAAAAAAATATTAAATGTATTGAGAAAGCGAAATTGCAGCCTACTTGGAATTAGTAATGAAAGTTATTTCTTAACATCATAATTTTGTGAAATAGTATTTTTCTAATTGTAAAATAGGGCCACAGAACTAGCTTTTAAAAGTAATAAAAACACAACTTTGAAATGCAAGAACTCGCAACAATTATTTCGGGTCGAAAAAAGACCCAGCCCTTCGTCAGGCGAGCAAAGTAGGCACGAGTGCTGCAAACAGAGCGGCAATCTGCATTTTATGGTGTTTATTCAAAGTTTTGCACTTATTAGTATTTTTCTACTCTCGAGATTTTACCTTTATTATTTATTTATTTTCTGTGTATTGACGAACGAATAAGTGTTTGTCTTTCAATTATTTAATTTGGTAGAGCAATACATATTAAAATATTTAATTTTTATAACACATGTCTCAAAAAATCGTGTATACAGTTGTAAGATTTTAAAGCACAACTTTTTAAAGCTTGAGATTCATTGCTCTAACCGCTAGCCACTCTACTATATTATGTAATTGTATTGCTAAAATAAACACGCAGCGCACATTTACTTATAAAGAATATTATTTTTACTTAATTAATTCCCAAAAATGAAGTCCTTTCCAACTTGTCATACAAAGAATTTTTAAGTAACTTTTAAAATAAGGAAATTTAGTTTTATCATATTTTGCCATTGAGCATTGCAGCACAATTTTTCCTGGAATCTTTTACAAAATAATTTCATAATGGAATTATTTACATTTCTAAAAATTAAGAAAAAAAAAAAAATAATAATAATACAGTTGAACCTTGTTAACGTGAACACTGTTAAGGTGAATTATTTTTTATTTTAACATGAATTGTTTCCACAATCTCCGTCAAAATGAAGATTAGTTTAATTATATGAAGATAAGTTACTGATAGCATGAACAAATTTTTTATCCCCCTTGAGATTCACGTTAACGAGGTTCGACTGTAATAATAACTGAAGAAATAGAAAGAGGCATTGAATGATTATGAGTAGATCGTTTTGTGAAAATATGTCTGATATTTATCAATTAAAAGATAAAAACATGATTAAAGAATTAATTTTCTCAAACTCAAAAAAAAAAAAAAAAAAAAAAATTAACCAATTAAATATAATGCATGTCATTTCACGAGTACACTTATAATTTCAATGAGTATATACTATCTTTTCAGAACATCAACAGAAACTTAAACTAAAATGCTAATTCGAAATAAATCCTACCCTTTGAAAACAAGATACAATTCATATTCCTTAAAAGATAAAAGGGCAATCCGAGGTCGCAGGAAGGATAAGTACGTCACTGAAATGCAACTAAAAGGAGAGGGGGGAGTTAAAAACATTTCATTATGATTTATGCGATTTTAAATAGACACGATGAAAGAACGGAGAAGCATAGCATGACCTGCCATTTTTTAAATATATTTTCGCTGGCTTTTAAACACTTCAGGCCAAGGGATTCATGGGAAAGAAAAGATTTCATGAATATTTACGACTTAAAAAATGGTTCTCATAGGCCTCAAGCTTCTCATGTAACAGCCTATCGTTCTGACTACAACCGTCAAAGGCTTGACACACAATAAACAAGCAAGACTGAATTACACGCACGAAAAAGAGGAGGTAGGGAAAAAAAGGGTGTGGAATGGATCTGTTGTTTTTAACAGTACACGATAGTGAGAGTAAACATCTAATTTCCTTCTGCAGAAAGTCTTTATTAACAATCTACGTTACACACCAGTTATAACAAGTAATACTTACAAATTTTTTGGATTTCCATTTGTCCTTTAAAAGTATTAAAAAAACAAATAATACATATCTATCTATCTACAGAATCGATCCAGGTGAAAATTAGGACGCTTTTGTTGTCCATTCATACAATTCAGATCTATAAAATGAACATTTTTACAAAATTCAAATTTATAAAATTGGCCCCTTCTCAATTTTTTTTTTTTTTTTTTTTTTTTTATATAAAAATGATCCTTTTATGATTTTTTTCCTGTTTTCAAAATTATTTTTAATTAAAATTAAATGAGAGAAAAAAGAAAAGAGAAAAGGAAAAAAATAAAATGAAATCACAAAAATGAAATAAAATATTTTACAGAAATATTTTGTGTTTCACAAAAATGGGCTCCAAACACTAAAATGTGAATCGATCCCTGACCTTTTATAGTATTTAATTTCATATTTGAATTCTGAATTTCAAATTTTAGAACACCCAGTAAAAATCAATTTTTTTTTTTTTTTTAAATAAAGCCATAGGGGTAACCGAGGTAATTTTCAGACACGATAACTTTGGAATAATTCTTAGACGCACTTGGTGTTTAAAAATTATTAACTTTTATTTGATTTTGAATTTAAGTTTTTTAAATGTCTTTTCTCATTGTATAAAAATTTCCTAAAAAGTTATCCAAATATTAGCAAGTTTTCTATTTAACTTGAAAAATGTCTCTGAAAAATTACCTATCAACTTTTACTTTAAATATTTTCAAATTTGCTTATTGCCTATATTTATTTAGTTTATTCTTCAATACAATTTAAAATCTGCAACTAAATACATTACCTTCAAATTTATTAAGAGAAAATTGCAGAATTCATAAACTGAAATGAGTATAGGCCTTTCTAAAAGGCATCGTTGTATTGTTTCATGCTGGAGTAATTCTTAGACAATGAAAAAATAGGTTTAAATTATTTTTTATGTGTTCTAATCAAAGGTAAATTTAATACAATGTAAAAAAATATGTATTTAAACAGTGTTGTGCACGAACGCGTTCATTTGAACGCGTTCGTGAGCGTAGCTCAAAAATTTTGAGTTTTGAGTTGAACTTCGCTCGTTTTTTAAATTATGAACTTGAGTTGAGCGTAGTTCGTTTTTTACACGAACTTGAGCGTGAAAAAGCAACTCAAGCTCAAACTCATATTAAATATTTGTCTGAAATATGAAAAGGAAAGTAGATGAAGAAAAGGACAGAAAAGAAAATAACTCGGAAAAATGGATCTCGGAAAAAAGGGCATTTGTAATAAAAGGCACTGGTAAAAAGGGCACCAGATAAAAGGGCGCCCAGAAAAAAGGGCACCTGGAAAAAAGGGCACCGGAAGAAAGGGTACTTTTGATATTTGCAAATCGCAAAAACAATAAACATCAACTAATGAATTTTAAGAATGATTTTCATAACATATTTTTAGAAATTTCAATCTATTAAATTGGTACCACTTTCACATAGTATATACTTGGAGGAAGGGGGGGGGGGGGGGGTCCAGGAGCATATTGAAAGAGAATAATTGTTTTTATATCTCCTTCTTACTGATTTTAATGAAATTTTGTCTAATAGTCACTTGCTGTTTATGACAAAAAATGCAGTGTCACACATACTTCGGGATCTGAAATTTTTTTTTTTCTTTTTAATATCATCTTGTTACCGATTTTAACGATATTCCGTATTATAACTATCACTTATTCTTTACGAAAATCATAATAAGTGTTATATATAGCTTAGGGGATAAGGGGTTTGTGTAGATGCAAAAGAGAATTTTTTATACCACTCTATTATAGATTGAAATAAAATTACAAAAGTGTTACACATATCTTGGAGGGTGGGGGGCAAAGGGGCGAAATGATTGTTTTTATATCACCATGTGAACTATTTCTTTGGAACTGTGTATAAATATAACATAATCTTTGTTAAAATTATAGTAAATGATATATAGTTGAAGGGAGGCAAGGGGGGGATTTTCACTATTTCTTTTTTATGTCACATTTTGAGCTTTGTAATATAATTAAAAATTCTTTTTAATGTCAAAAACTTAAAATAACATATTACAAATTAAATTAAAAATATGTATATATTTCTTTCGTTTCGCACTCATTTTGCAACAATGCTCTATGATCTTATGTGAATGATTCTCAAAAATGGATCAACAATTGTTTACAAATTTAATGGATTATGTATAGGAAATAAGTACGCAATATTTTAAATATTGCGACAACGACCGATTAAACGTGTATTACGAGGATTATTTTAATCGTAAAGTTATCTGACCAGCTTTAAAATATCATTTATGACACTATCATGAACATTTTTGACTATAGACATTCCACTTTGAAATCTTTCTAAATTATTCAAAATTTGCGAATTTCTAAACATGGCAGAATAAGACAATATTTCCCAAACACTTGCTATATGAAGATTATTGGATTGGAAATACTATAGAATTGCATGAAAACTGAAATATAAAACTGACCTAAACAAAATTAAATAACAAATTAGGATAAGATAAATATATTGAAGCGGAAGGCGGGAGGGTATCCTAATAGTTGAGGAACTACATTCTACAATCGAGCCAAATGATAAACAGACTTCATATCTTTTAACATGTACATAGTATGAGCTAAAGTAGAAATGTATGAGAACAAATATATGATGGGGATCTGAGCAGAGTTCAACTATTACAAATAGTTTATTTATACGACAATTTAAGTTAATTTAGAAAGTGTTTTAAATAAAAAAATGTATTATAAATAATAAAAGCACCAATTTCGCACACTTTAAGTTTTTAGACATAAAATAAAAATAAATAATCGCGAAGAATAAATCTAAATATGAATAAGAATTTCTTTTTTACGATACTTTTCGGTTGTTTTTCAACATTTTAAAACTTTACTCCCTCTCATATTCACAGTCAGATTTTTACTTCCTTTCTTTCTGATATAAAACGGCATTCTTTGAACTTATTAGAAGAATGTAAACAAAACTCTTCCCTAAAGTGACTGAGACCACCTATTGAGTGAAGTCGTAAAAACAGGAAACAGGGGGCTTACCGATCTTTGTTGGTTGAAACTTGAATAATTGTTATCAGATGGCTATAATCAGATATCCAGATGTTGGAGCCACTGGGTATTGGTGACCACTTTCGACTTTTAAATACCCTCATTCAAAATAAAATAAAGAGAGGGGGACACTAGGAAAAGCGAATCTTTCTTTTCTTTCCCTTTTTTTGTGTGTGTTATAGTGTTTAGCTATAACACACACAAAAAAGCTAAAATTTATAACCAGAAATTGGTTACAGCTCAGATAGCATCTCACTCTTTTGATAGGATAGTGAATGTATGTTTCTCTGTTCGATTTATTTTCAAGGAAGAAAAAGAAATGGGGGAGAAAAAACGGGGATCATTTTAGTAGAGTATTCTCACTTCTCAGTCATTCATTATCACTTTTAACACTTTTTACATTCCGTCGTAGTCATTTGCAAATATATCTGAAATTTCTCTGAGAAAGTAAGACCATGTGAAAAATATCAATATATAAAATTTTTCTTCAAGCTAATGAAAAACTATAATGGAAAGCAGTCTTTCTAAAAGATAAAGAAAAGGTGTATTAAACTATTACTATTTTGATATTTCATTTCAATTTTAATTAAAAATATATATATATATTAAAAGAAAAAATAAGAATAGCATATAATTTCATTTTTAATAAAATTTTAGATTTTTTTTTTTTTCGTTAATCAACAGAAAATGAATTTTAGAAAAGCAAAATCCATATAAGATTTGAAAAATTTCTTGAAGAATTCCAAAAATTATAATATATAATTTCTATATTATATTTCATTTTTATATAAAATATGTGGAATATATTATTATTATCATTTTAATTTTCATTTACAAAATATTATATTTACATTACTATATTTAAATATATATATCAGTTTTAAATTCTTCGATATTCGATAACAATTTAAAAATAGTTGTTGAAACATTGTTAGCGATATTTTTTATTATACTTTTTAAATGAAACACAATACTCTTTATAAATTTCAATTAATTTTGCTTACATGTTTCTTAAGAATTATTATTGATTATGTATTATTTATTATTGTTAAATTTTAAATCAAAATATTTTTTATCACATTTAAATACCTCAAAATTTTATAAAAGCACATAACAGCCAACAAAAAATAGTAATTTCTATGCTTCTCTATGAACTAAAATTAAAAATATGTTATTAATTAGAACGTGAAAGTCATTCTTAATATAATTTTTAAGGAATATTTACTTTCGAGTGCGATTCAAATACAAGTATTTATTATTTAAAAAAAAATAATAATTAAAAAGAAAATAAGAGAGTATTTATTACTTTAATCAACATATTAAAAATATGTAAAATTGCTATATTATTTAATCATTCTTTCTAATACATAGAAACCAGGAAGTAAAACCTTGATGAGATGATAATTATTAAGAATTTAAAAAAGAACATATATATGAGTGTTTATATCATTATTATGTTTAAATCATAATTATTCAAATTTCTTTTTCATAATTAACTATCTCGAAATTCGATAAGATCAACAGCGTGCTTTAAAAATAGAAAATTGCATGTTTATCTATAAATAGATATTGAAAACACAATTTTCTTTAGAGACTATATACAGCTTTTATTATTAAAAATATATAAAATGATGAAATTTATTTATTAATTTAAGCAAAATATAAAATGATTTCTACCTATATTATTCATTTATTTATTTTTCATTTTTAATAAAATTTTACATTCTTTATAAGTCAAAAGCGATGAGGTTTTTGATTACTTATTTATTTGAAATATAATATATTCTTTCCTTTATCTAATGTTTTTTCTTCTCTTCTTTTATTTTTTGGTCATTATTAAAAAAAAAAAATCTGGAGTGACTCCACTCGACATTCCAAAAATTGAGTAATTAACGGTTTTGTAGATAAAGTAAAGTAAGAGGAGTTGTTAAATAAACAAAAGAGAAAATTATATTAGGTAGTTTGAGTATTTTTCTTTATATAGTACACGAAGTTTAATTTAACGCTATCTTACCGAACACGTAGATCATAATGATAAAGAATATTTCGTTGTGTCCCTGTAAAAACCTACAAATGCTAGATTCACCAAAATGCTTATAGTTAGTGCAACAGTGACTTATAAATTTTCAGCTTTATCGGATAAAGCATTTAGACGCTATCGCACTTTAAAATTTGAGCCTATATACCACAATGATAAAGAAATTTGCATTTCGTCCCTGTAAAAATAATCATAAATTCTAGATTCTCTAAAGTTCATAAAGTTCGTGTGACGGTGACGTATAACATGTATATAAATTTTCAGTTCGTTTGAATAAGGCATTTACTAGCTATCACACTTTAAATAATTTAATATGATGAACAATTTTTAGTCACGAAAATCTATACAGTTTGTGTGATGGTGACCTCAGTTTGTCTGATATGACTCGTATATAAATTTTCCACTCAAACGGATAAGGCATTTAGATGCTGTCGCATCTTAAATAATTTATAGGCCATAATGATACAGAATTATTTGCTGTGCTGTAAAAAAAAAAATAGAAGTGTTAGATTCACCAAAACCTATACAGTTCGTGAAATTGTGACCTGTAATATGTGTATAATTTTTTTGTTCAATTGAATAAGGCGTTTAGACCCTATTGCATTTTTTAAAATTTGGTCCCATAGGCAATAAAAATAAAGGATTTTTCTTTGTGTCCCTGTAAAAAAAATTAAGTGCTAGATTCATCAAAATCTACGCAGTTCTTGCAACTATTACCTATAATATGTGTATAAATTGTTTGCTCGTTTCAGATTTTCCAAAATCTATACAGATTGAGTAACTGTGACCTTATATGTATAAAATTTTTACTCAATTGAATGAGGCGTTTAGATGCTATCGCACTTTTAAGATTTTGGTCCCACAGGCCATAGTGATAAAGAATTTTTCTTTGTGTCCCTGTAAAAAAACTGTAAGTGCCAGATTCACCAAAATCAATAGGGTTCGTGCTACAGTGACATGCAATATGCGTACCAACTTACAGCGCATTCGAGCAAAGTGTTTTTAGACGCTAGCGTACGTATTGAAACACCAAAATCTCGAATTCGGATTTTTGACATGATTACAATACTTTCCTTTCATAAGTTTGTTCGGAAAGTAATAAATTGACTAATTTTTTTATCATATTTATATACCAAATCAATAAAAGCGCAGCCTGCTTTAGAAATAAAAATAGAAGTAAATATTTTTCTTTAAAAAACATATATTAAATATAGATTTTTCTTTGCATACAATAGAGATGTTATGTATTATATTAAGCAAAATGTAAAATGATTCCTGCTTATTCTTGTTATTATTATTATTATTATTATTATTATCATCATTTTTTTTTTTTTTTTACATTTTTCATGAAATTTTACGTATTGCTTATAAATTAAAAATGATAATAGTGTATGTTATATTCTTTATTTTAAATTTCTTTTCTTTTTCTTCCATTTTTGTTTTCTTTTTTTCTTTCTTTTGATTTTTTTCTTTTCTTTTGATTTATTTTTTTTTTTATTATTATTATTATTAAATTTTAAATCATACTAATTTCTTTATTATATTTAATATCATGCTATTGATAATCAATAAAAACTCAGCCTGCTTTATAAATTAAAAATGACAGGGTAGGATATTTTCAGTTTCTTTTTCTTTCTATTATTATTATTATTTGTCATTTGAAAATGTTATATTATACTAGTTTCGTTATCAAAAATAAATAAATAACTCTTAATTTAAGCAAACTGGCTCTTGAGCAAACATGTTAGAGTAAGAAAAATCTTGTCATAGTTCTAATTGAAGCAATTAGTAAGCTGCATAGAACAAAAGATTAAAAATATTGTCAATTATTTCAAAAATAACTTAAAAATCTAATTTAAATTTACATTTTTAAATGTTATTTTATTTAGATATTTTTGGAAGTAAAAATACTTTTAAAGTGTATAACTTATATATAATGTTTAAAAATTATTTTGATTATAATTCCATTATTTTAAATCTTTCAAAAAATTTCGTTTATCTAGAAATGACAGACTTTCAAAGACTTGTTTGATATTGACCATGACGCATCATACTTCAAAATAAACATTGTATATATACTCATAATTTCACACCCGTTTTCTTTCATAACTTTTAAAAATTAATCTTTGGAGAAACTTTTGGAAAGTTTTCTGCTTTAAGCTAAAATAAAAATTTCTATTTGGAAATGATTTTATAGAACAAGGATCGACATATACATGTTTATATTTGCTATTTTGATAAATACCACATTCACTTGCATATAAAGTTGTCCTACTGTATCACATTTCTTAAATATTTGTAGAAACTTTCTTGTAATTTCTGCTTTAACTAAAACAAAAATTTATATTCAGAAATACTGGCATAGGGTTGGAATTGCTTTGAGTACATATATATATATAGTATTTTTTATTCTTCAACTCAGGCCTCTTCCACAATTTATTTCCGAGTGCGCCACTGTGCGCATAAACAAAAGTATTGGAAATTTGAGAATAAAAAAATACACAAAAACAGTGGGTTCACTATTCAGAAGTGTCCTCTAAATAAATTTCTACTACTATTAAATGAATAAGTTATAATTGAGAATTAAATGTTTATAAGTTTAATTAAACACTAAATTAAGAATAATTTTCATGGTAATTGACAATTTTAATAAATGTAAATTACCTATGAAAGTGTTCACCGAGTCACCGAGAAGATCTATTTAGAGAAAAAAAAAATACTCAAAAATGAACTTTTAATGAACTTCGCTCCTTTTTAAAAATGAACTTGAGTTGAACGCGTTCATTTTTTTCAGACAGGAGTTTGAGCGCGAACTAGCTCGTTTTTTACACGATGAACTTGAGTTTGAACTAGCTCGTTTTTTTCGTGAACTTGCACAACACTGTATTTAAAGAGCCCAGTCACTATTGATTATTAATTATATCAGGCACAATTTAAAAAGAAATCAATAAATATTATGAAACTAAGTAATTTGTTAAAAAAAAAAAATCACATAACTTAATTTATTATATTTACAATTCATAATAAAATATAACTCAAGTGAACAAAAATGTTAAGTTACAGTCAAAAATATTAGATTATTACAATGAATATACAGATTATAGCTTGTTAACTATAATCTGATGTCTTTATTTACTTTTTGTGAAAGAACTTTAAAGTGATTCTAAAAGGTTGAACTACATTATTTATTTACTCTTAAAGTAAAGTATAAGTAACTAAAACATTTTAAGATGATAATAAATATGGTTGCAGTTGTTGTAACATATGATGATTATATGAAAAAATAAAAGAAAAAGAAGGGAAAATTGTTTCCTTAAAGAAAAAGAACAACACTTCAAACAAAAAGGTTTTACCGGAAGAATCAGGAAGTTTTTCAGATGATGAAATTTTTCACAGCGATGTATCCTCTGACATCAGCTTAATAGGCAACGCTGATGCTACCATTAATATTAAAAAATATGTCTTACCAAAAAGTCCACATCAACTGAAGCTACACTTAACAAATGTAATAAATAAGATTGCTAGTGATAAATTTTTTGTTGTTTATTATGAAACTCTATATTACATTTGGAAAGTGTTGGAGTTCTTTACAGAAAATAAAAAGAGCAACTGGAATTAAAATTTTTGAAATGGTATGAGGACAACAAATTTTGGTGACCTTCAGTACCAGACTTTAAAAAAGCTTCTGAATTTATTTTATGGTTCAATTCAGACAGATTCTGTTTATCCCTTTAAAATTTCAAGCAATGATTAGATTAATGACGTTTATAGAACCCTTAAGAAGTTCCATAAAAACGTTTTTGTGAATGAACAAAGAAAAATTAATTGAAGTTATTTGTGTTTCAAGTTGAAATGGATAATGCCTTCCCCCGTGTGTGTGTAAAATATATCATTAAAAAACCCTACAGTTTTAGCAGTCACTCTCTAGAATATTTAATATCAAGTTGTGTTTCACTGAACTAAATTATAAGTAATCATATTGAAATAACGCTGGAAATATGGAAACATTTTTTAAAGGATCATTTTTATAAAACGAAATTTTATGAAAAGTGTTATTTTTATGAACTAGAATTTTGTGAAGGGGCCCATGTTGTAGAGCGAAATTTCATGAAGCGGGCACATTTTAAAGATTTAAATTATGCAAAGAGGATGCAATTATGCTCATTTTAGGAAGGGGAATTTTGTAAAAAAGGCAGCTAAAGGGTCTTTTTTTTTTTTTTTTGGATCGACTCCTGAATACAGTAAAATCTCGTGGCGATCCAAACATCTTTAAAAGTGTATTGAACAGACGGATACGCAAACAGGCGAAATAACGTACACTTTTATAAATGTAAAAAAAAAAGAAAGAAAGAAAACTACTTCCTTATTAATCTGAAGAGACTACAAAATATCTCTTTATTATTCTTATTAAAAATTCAGCAAATTACTTGTTAATCAAGATTAAAAAGTCGACATTCTTTCCAAGATTGTAAGAGCATTTTAAGCATTTCCTGGTAACCTTGGAACGTACATCTTTTCACGCAACATACCAGACTCATTTGAAAATACATCAAGTTCGACATTCACAGAGCAGATATCAAACTGTCGTCTCAAATGGCTATATTTTCAACCACCCAGGTAGAAAAAATTCCTAAATCGACAACTTCGTGTTTTTTAAAACAAGTCACTCCATGACTCCGGTCATTTCTTAATGTTATTGTGGAGTGGGGGGGACTAGTATGTTGTGACCGTCACATAACTTTTCCCCCCTATTTTTCTGTACAAATTTATGCAGTGTAAATTATTTATTAAAGTTATTTGTTATAAAAAATGTCAAGAGTAAGTCAACTTCGTGCCCTATAAACGATATCTCAAAAAAAAAAAAAAAAAAAAAAAAGATGTATTCCCTCCCACCTGGAATATTTGTTAAAAATGGAAAAAAGTAATAACCTTGTTTTAGATTATCACAGATCTATAATTCCAATCTATATACCATTCGGTCGAAAGGTATTGACGAGTTCTTTTTTTTTTAAAAAAAAGCTCCTATTCAAAATTTAGACCCTCTGGGGATGGGGGAGCGAACTTTCTATACATACAAAACATTTTCCTGGTCCACTGTTACTATTATATATTTCCATTTTCACAATGACGCAAGTAATTCGAATTGCGTACATTTATAAGAAATTTTTTACTACAATGACATATTAAAAATTATGATTAAATAATAAATAATTAAATAGTGTATTTATATTTTTACTTATTAACGGGAAGTGTGGGATTCACGTAAGAAGTGTTGCCAGATCTGGCGGATTTTTTATTCAATTTAATCACCAATAATTTTTAATTGGCAACGTTTGCCTAATCACGCCGAAGATCAATCATTTATTATGTATATCAAATATCACTTTTTTAAATTATTGGTGATTATTGAATAAAAAAACCCGTTAGATCTGGCAACACTGCACGTAAGTCATGTGAATGTAGGATACTGTAAAATATTGTAAGTACACATAACATTTCTTAAATTATACTTTATTATGAAAATAATTGCATTTAAAAACTGAACCATTAAACTTGCAATTTGGAAATGACCCTCTCAAATCAAGTGTTTTGCAGTTATACGCAATAGAAGCTGAGCTACAGTCTTCCCGTAAATGAGATATTGTAACACAAGAATTGCACCAAAAATTGATAGACACCGGTTTTATTTATGCCAAGGTGCAACTACATAAATATAACTGCATATGAAATCGTCTGCATTACTACTTAAGCAAGAGCTGCCACAAAATTTTTGTCTCACGCACACAATCTAGCTTTTTCAGAAAATGGTTAAAACGTATTCAGAAAATGTAAATCCGCCGAAAACTAGAAGTCGAATTTTTTTTACGAATTCGATGCTTTCTTTTATAATACAAAAAAGGTAATAAAAGTGGATGTGGATAGGGATAAAAGAGGGGTGGGTGTCATATCATCATTATGGAATTATAATTGAAAGGTGCAGGTAGGCTTAGTGTAGTACAATTCCAAGAATTTTTCAAGCGCAATCTAGATTTGCATAACAATTACTTCATCAACACGCTTCATTGCTTAAAGCATCTCAAATATTAATTGAGATTACTAATTAACCGTCAGTTAAACATACAGAATTACGAGAGCTTGTTTTAAAAGTTGATTGTGAGATAAAGGAAGTTAAACGACTGAACTGCTTCTTAAGAAATATATTAACTGCGGACACCCAGCATTAGAACAAATAAACAAGATAAGGAACCGGATCTTTGAACAAAAATAATTTCTAGGAAATTTTTTTTTCTTAACGCGTATTTTGCGAAATCGAAAATATAGGCAGTGAAATAATTAAAGGAAGATTAAGGCCATCTCTGGAAAAAATTGATAAGAGTTAATCTAGTGAGCGCTTGAGGTGAATAACAGATAATACGCAACAGTTAAGATAAATGTAAACAACAATTGATAAGGGAAAGTGGATAAAATAAAATAAATAAACTATGCCAAATTATGGAAATTATATGTTAATATGCGCGGGTGATCATGAAAACAAACATCGAATTTAAAAGCCAACAGCAAAACCAGAACAGCACATCCACTATCAATAATAATAATTCGTTATAGCTGAGTTTACAGAAAACATGCAATGTGGAAAAGCATAATCAAATCTTATAACATTACTTTAAACCCCTCTGTCGCACACTCAACTTTAATTGAAAATAACTTAAACCGATTTTTCTATTTCCAATTTATTCTTCTAATAACTACAGCTGTTCACATTTCACTTTTATTTCCTCCTGTGCGTGCTTTTTATTTTCTAAATTCAATAATATATAAATTTATTAACCAAGGTATAACTTTTAATTTTTATTATATGGTTTTTCTGTTTTTGGGAGTAAGGTCGATTGATTACTCTAAGGTCCCAGGCCTGGGGAAATGCCCTCCGTGAGGGTCTTTCTAAGGGGCCCTAATCCATACTTACGCAAGTTTTGGAGAAAACCATGGAGAACTCTGAAAAACTAGGTCGATGAGCGCGATCTGGGATCGAACCCGGCACCTCACGTCTATCACATTTGAGCGTAGAACCGCTCGGCCATTGGTGGGCCCAGTTTTTATGTTTTAAGTCTATTTTATTCTAATTTAGTTGTTCAGCTACTTTGGCTAAGAAAAAATATTTCGCGGACTCTCTTGGCTACGAATTCACCTCTCAGGCTATTTTGGATATAAATTTACCTCATGGACCTCCTCCATTCTCTTTCCCGTAGAAATTATGAAATAGAAGGTTTCACTCACTTTTCACATATTTCCGGGTTGAGCCGTTCAAGTACAATTCATATACATAGCCAAATCCATCCCCCCCCCCCGTTTTACATGCTAAATGACCGAACTAAATCTATTGAATTTATAATGGAGAATATTTACAAGGGGTGAAACTACCCAATTAGCAAAACTCCTGAAAACTGCTACTAGCATGCAGAATGAATAACGAAAGAACATGATAAGTCTCATATAATGGCAATGACTGAAAATATTTGTACTTATAATAAGTGACATTTGAAGAGTTCTTCACTTCAGCACATTATATGGAAAATTAAAAATAAGAAATTTCTATAAAAAACAAAGTAATTTAGCATGATGTTCAGACACAGCAAAAATTTCTAAATTCAGGAATAGTCTCATTTAAAAAAAAAAAACTTATGACTATTGTCAATAATGCGAACGCTGAGAGGTTAATTTCTTTTCGGGTAATCAATTGCCTGTCTTAGGCAACATTTAAAAAGGTATAAACGACGAAGGTCAGTAAGACAAGCGACCTGCTGCAGTCTGGAGTGTATGTATGAAACAGAACACTTTCAATGTAACTATCAGACACATTCATCAGCAAAACAGACACGCACCGGAGCTCAGCTACGAAACTTTCTATAAGATCGCACGCGTCAATATTAAAAAAGATGGCGTAAAAAAAGAGAAGGTAGGAGGGAACGACAATGTCCAACCCCTATAACACGTGAATGCCAAAACAAAAGAACACTACCCCCTCAAGGCTGTTTTCAGGTGTTCAAGTTTTTTGATGCGTGAAGGACGCTCACTGTTTTATTTATCTTTTTTATATATTTTCTTCGGTGTCTCTGCCTCTCTACAACAAGATAGTTTGCTAGAAGGTATGTCTTCAGGGAAGTTAATGAGATGATTAAAAAAAAAGCACACAGACGGCAACATGAAGAAGCGGCTTCTTCGACCGTGAAAATAGGTACATACCCGGAAATATTACCCCAGACATCATTGCCAAGGTAAATGAATTAAAGGCCGTGCCACAATATTGCGACCTTCAGCAAGGAAGGTGAAGACTAAGTAGGGCAGAGAAGACTGAGATGTCAAGTGATAAAATCACTTCAACATCAGAATGTCGATCATTTTTTTTCTGCTAAACTCTCTAAAAAATTCAAAACTGAAATCAAGTTTTAAAGAGGCAAATTTCTCTCAATATATACTTACACGCTGGTTAATAAATTTTAACAGCACACTACTTGCAGAAAAGGAGTTGAGAACGTAATCTTGGATTATACCTTACTCCGCCCTACAGAGAATTTTTTCCTCAATATTACTCGTTATTCAATTTTCTTTTCTTTTTCTATTTCGTTGTCACATTTAGAAAACTCACAGCTATATTAAAGTTAGTGCACATTTTTTAAACAATTATTTTATAAATTTTTAATAATTTAAGTTAAAAAAGCGAAAAATTAACGAAGCCCATTTCTCGCATTTTTTCCCGCCCTTTTAGCTAAAAGATAAAGAGTTGAAAATGCGAAAAATCAATTTTTGGAAAACAAATGATTTGAAACCACGATTGTGAATATTTGAGTGTTAAAACGAAATAAAAAAGGAAACTAGTTGGCATAGGTGGACTCTGTTCAATTCCCCACCATATATATGTTCCCATAAATTTCTATTGCAGGACATATTATTTATTATAATGATGTTAAGAAAAATGAATTTGGCCAAACGCTTGACACAATGGCAGAATGAAATACCGTTCACTTCGATATATTTATGTTATTCTAATCTATTAATTTATTTTTTAAGGGTCAATTTCATAGTTTAGTTTTCATGCTATTATTTCCAATGCAACAATCCTCAAAATGCATATTTATGTGAAAATTTTTTAATTTTGCTATGTTGATAAAATCTTAAATTACGAATAACTTACGAAATTTTCCTATTAGAATATTTGTAGTCAATCATATTCAAACAAGTATTCATAAATGTTATTTTGAAGTTGTTTGATATATTTATGATCCTCAAAATTAACCTTTATGCTCAATTTTGACCTATTCTGCAATGTTAAGTAAATCGTAAATTCCAAATAAATTTCGATTTTTTTAAGTTGGAAAATTCATAGTCTGATATTCATGCCAGTATCCTAAATAATATTTCAAAAGTGCTCTGACATCTTTACGATGAAAATATCCTTCAAGATTGATGTTTATGTGAAATTTTGTCTTATTCTGCCGTGTTAAGAAATTCGTAAATGTCTAATAACTTGCGAAATTTTCAAAGTAGCATGTTTGTAGTTAATGATGTTCATTCCGGCATCACAACTGATATTTTAAAACTGGTCTGACATTTTTACAGAAAAAATTCTCCAGTTAATGCAAGTTTAAGTGAAATTTAAGCCCTATTCTCCCATGTTAAGAAAATCGTAAATTTCGAATAACTTCTGAAGTTTAATTAGAATGTTACTGAATAGGGTTCTTGCCAGTGTCGAAAGTAATACTTTAAAACTGATCTGACTTCTCTGCGACTATTTGTTCTTGAGATATCGAGTACACAGTCTAACAAACTAACTAACGGACTAACACACACCCTACAGACGGACCACCATACAAAATTTTGTCGTTTTAGGATTCCTCACACCTGAAAATGTGTAAAAAAGTAAAAAAAACCGAGGTCGAAAATTTGTAAGATTATTTAATTTCCCCATACCAGTAGTATGATGGGGAACTAAAAGAAACATTATAAGCTAATCAGGTAATTGCTGAAACAAATTTCCCCATAGAATAACAAGAGACTTTGGTTGTCGGCGAGGTTAGGTACTGTGCGCTCTTAATCTAGCCTACAAGTGTAATGCATGTTTTACTTACAACTAATTTTATTTTAAAATTTACATAATTTGGAGGGAAGAGAATAAAAGTTATTTTGTAAACTTAAAAATATACTTAAATTTTCGAATAATAATTCGCGTCAATCAGAACATACATCTACAGAACATTTTCAGTACATAATTTATTACTCACAGTGCTAAATTTGCCGCCTACAGGCCTTTCCAATCGATCACTGTCAAATGAAAATCAATAGTAATAAATAACAAAGAAGTCCTTATAGGATTCAGAGATTAGTACTGAGGGCATAATTTTTCACGAAAATAATCTAATTTCAGTGTCCCAATAAAATCATTCTCCCTATAGTACACGATAGGTAGGGACGAGTATTGATTGTCTACCACACTTTATGATATTTATTTAGAATAAACGTTTCTCTACCGAAATATAAAAATCTACTTTTAATGGGGGGGGGGGGGGGGGCATTCAAAGGGCATAGTAAATAATTAATAAAAATAAAAATTCATATTTACGAATTAAGAAATTCTGTGGAATCACCCCTTTCAACTTTTCGAAAATTTAGTAATTAACGGTTGCTTAAGTAAATTGAGAGCAGTCATTAAATAAACAAAAGGAAAAATCTTAATAGATGTTTGAATATTTCTGATTAAATTGTATATCAACTTGACCTTCAATTTTTCGAACTTTGACCTTTTCAACTTTTCGAACATTTAGTAAGTAACGGTTGCTTAAATAAATTGAGAGCGGTCGTTAAATAAACAAAAGGAAAAATCTTAACAATTGTTTGAGTCAGTGATGCCAGATTGGGGATTTTGTCCCCATTTTGGGGATTTTTGAGGTTTCTGGGGACAATTTTGGGGACCAAATGTTTGGGGGGACTTTTTTGGGGAATTCTAAAATTTTTGGGGACAAATCTGGGGAATTCATCAACTCTCTGTCAATGTTGGCAACGTAATGATTTATCCCTACGACCAGGGATTTTCAATAGCTTTATTGTTATATGGGGATTTTTTTCAAAAATTGCCTTCATTTGGGGAAAAATCTGAGCTTAAATCCCCTTAAATCTACTTGATTTTTTTTTTTTTTTTAATTTTGTATTTTTTCTTTTTAGTAGAAGTCAAGTTGGGGATTTTTTCGAAAAAAAACCCTGATTTGGGGAAATTTGAAGACCTGTTTGGGGAAATAATTTTCGACTATCTGGCATCACTGGTTTGAGTATTTCTGATCAAGTTGTGTATCATTTAATGGATTGTAATTTCACATACACTAAAACGAGCTTTAAAATAGTTTGAGCCCATAGACCTCAATACAATGTATAAAAACTCTACATCATATCCTAATTTAAAAAAAAAAAAAAAAAAAAAAAAAGTAGAAGAAGCCTTATTTATGTACGGGATGTCCCTAAGTCTGTAGACATTTTAAAAATCCATAACTACTGAAGGAATTGATAGAACTGAACGCAGTTTGCAAAAAAATTCTCTTGAAGGTTTTTTTTTTTTTTTTTTTTTTTTAAGAAAAAATTATAATTAAGCTATTTGTCGATAGAGGGCGCTGTGCGTCAACAGATCACACATTTTCACGAAAAACTGTACGCAAAAACGCACGCAAATGTTTACAGGAATATAAATCCTATTCCATGTGTCCGTCGTCAAAACAAATTACAGTTTGCAAACGAGTTATAACACTGCTAACTATCGCTCAGTCAGCAATTCTTACCTGAGGGAAAACATCTTCACCAATGGCGCTTTATCCACCAAGTCAGCATCGCAATTGAAACTTCATGTATGCACAAGTAGGAGGCAAAAAAAGAAACAAGCTGTTGTAATCGCAACATTGTGCAATTTATAGAATTTTCTTTTGCATATTTCTCTTTCACATCCGTGCGAAAAATTTAACTATTTGTCTAACTATCGTCGACAAAAAATTTAACTATATCCCCCCCCCCCAAAAAAAAAAAAAATCCCCCTTTCATGAGAATGATTTTTTCGCAAATTTCAATTCATTCAATAGTTATGAATTTTTAAAATGTCTACATACTTATGGAAAACTCTGTAAAAATGAATGGCTACAATTCTATAACCTATGACAGACATTTCAATTTATATCTTAATCAAATGTACAGTTTAGACGTTAGCGTACTTCAGATAGTTCGAGTCTATATAACTTCCCCCCCCCCCCACCTCTCTCTGCGTTCCTGTAAAAGAACTACAAATACTAAACTAATCAAAATTTTTCTTAAACCTTTAGAACAATGAGCTAAGTACCCTAAACATTACCATTGATGTCAAAAATGATTAGAAAAAATTTTCTATTTGAACATTGTTCAATTATATGACATTTTAAATCATCTATTTTCGACTTTCAAGTTTAACCACATGCTTTTATACATAGTTATTTATATTTATTTATTTATTTTTCATTTTTCGAATAAATTTAATAGTAAGTTAATAAAATAATCGAGATTCGAAAAAGTAATCATATTATTAGTCGAATTTTGAAAAATATCATACAAAGGAACTTGACTTTCCAGCAAATTTGATTAAATAGAATCACATAAAGAAAAAATACATTGTAAACAGCAGTCACTTCCCCCTTCAAACTTAAATTCATTTTGTCTAAAAACAGAGCTAGGGAAAAAAATATACATGACTTGCAATTAAAAGCTCCAAAAAACAAAAGAGCGCCAACGTCAGATTAAAAATAAAGTAGGGTGCAGACTGGTGGGCAGTGATACGAAACAGATGCCTGGGAGAAGCTTGAGACATTCGGCTAAGTTCATATTGCATCTTAGGAAGAAGAAACTAGCGCTCTTATTGGGTCGGAAAAAAAATAAATAAATAATAAAAATATTTATTTATTTTAATTGATAGTTCTCTCCCCCTATATTTCATTAAAAATGATGAATACAAATATATATATATATATATATTGCGTGACTATGGATTAGGGATGTATTGGATGTTCGATATATATATTCAGCCACACAACCGAATGTTCGGTTCACCCGAATCATTTCTCTGATCTTTACCTTCCTACCTACCTGAGCGGAACAATTAATTATTTATGCTACAGTCTTCCACTAGCAATAATAACCGCTTCATAACGTTTTACTTGGCTTTCTCAAGTTCAAATTACGAAGGGACATACAGTCGGCAGGAAAATTACTGGAACACACATTCATATTATATATATATATAGTTTGATCATTAATTTTTATCATCAACTTACTTTTTACTTTCCGAACACTATAGTGAGGAAAGTATTGTAATCATGTCAAAAATCCGAATTCGAGATTTTGATGTTTCTATACGTTTTGAGGTACCCTGAGTCCGTTTTCACTAATTTTACGATGATGTATGTATGTGTGTATGTCTGTGAGTGAACACGCTAGCGTCTAAACGCTTTGTTCGATTAACCTGAAAGTTGGTACGCATATTGTAAGTCACCATAGTACGAACCCTATAGATTTTGGTGAATCTAGCACTTATAGTTTTTTTACAGGGACACAAAGAAAAATTCTTTATCATTATGGCCTATGGAAGCAAAATCTTAAAAGTGCGATAGCATCTAAACGCCTTATTCAATTTAGCAAAAATTTTATACACATATTATAGATCACAAATACTCAATCTGTATAGATTTTGGAGAATCTAGCACTTACAGTTTTTTTACAGGGACACAAAGAAAAATTCTTTATCATTATGCCTATGGGGCCAAATTTTTAAAAATGTGATAGCGTCTAAACGCCTTATTAATCCGAGCAAAAAATTTTTACACATGTTATAGATCACAGTTGAACTAACTGTATAGATTTTGGTGAATCTAGCACTTACAGTTTTTTTACAGGGACACAAGGAAAAATTCTTTATCATTATGGCCTATGGGACTAAATTTTTAAAAGTACGATAGCATCTAAACGCCTTATTGAATTCAGCTGAAAATTTATATGAGTATTATAAATCACTGTTGCACTAACTATAAGCATTTTGGTGAATCTAGCATTTATAGGTTTTTACAGGGACACAACGAAAATTTCTTTATCATTATGATCTATGGGCTCAAAGTTCAGTAGCGTTAAATAAAACAACGTGTAATAGATGGAGAAAAATACTCAAACACTCTATTATGGTTTTCTCTCTTTTGTTTGTTTAACAACTACTCTTTCTTTACTTTATCTACAAAACTGTTAATTACTCAATGTTCGGAAAGTCGAGTGGAGTCACTCCAGATTTTTTAATAAACAACGTAAGAATAAGACCATGACTCCAAATATTTACGTAACAAAACAGTTTTAGGTGTACATCTTATGCATAGGAATTATTGCTAGAGCTTCAATAATTTTGCTGCCGACTGTATATTATTTGAATTAACCTAAATTTACACCAAAATTAAACAGACATTGGATTTAACCGCGGTTTTTAAAGTAAATGATGCGTTCATTTGAAAAATACTCATACTAAAAACTCACATTCCCCAGGACTGTACTTTCTCTCCACTGAAGGGGGAGCAATCCTGCATAAAGTCGAGTCGACTAATTTTTTTTTTTTTTTTTTTCCCTTGTGAGTCGAATTGAATGAATTATTTTCATACGTGTCGGATTGGGTTTAGTTTTCAAGAAGTTGGGTCGACTTGAGAACATCTTAAAGAAGAAATATGAAAGATTAAAAAATATGAAAGATTCTGAAAGATTAAAAATAATAATTTTCTATATTTAATTTAATAGTTTTAAAATGTTAATTTAACCTAAATAAAGTTAAGCTAATATCCATATGGTGTGTGTGTTTATATATATATATACACACACACACACACATTAACAAACATCTGTACAAAACTTCCCACACAAAAATAAACAAGGGAAAAAACATATTAATAAAAGTTCATCGCTCCAGTCTGCTTCAGGCGAATGACAACATGGTGGAGAAAGAAAGATCCCTTCTTCCTCCCCTCTCCATTCCACTTCTGTCAAGGACGCTTAGTCTGGCATTCAATTTTTATCCCGCTTTTATTTTTGTTAAATATTTTCATTGTACATCACTCAGACACAAAACATCGGATGCTACCATAAGTTGGATGGGGAATTCCCAGACAAGATTTGCTAAGATGAGAACACGACGAACTCGTTTAGCCAGAAGTTTGAAGTGAAAATTTTCCAATTTATATTTTTACAGTTCTGTTAATCTTGACACGATGTATAATTAAAATTTTTTATGCACGTATGTATACGGATATTTTGAAGAAATATGATATAATAAACGAAAAAGGATGTTTTAATGATAAGGGAGGAAAGAAAAGGCTGCAGCTGCAATTCAAAATGCCTTATATTCCTTCTAAACTATTTAAAATTTAATTATACGCAACCATACACAGTTGTGCATTGATGCAATTGTTCATTTTTTCGTTGTATATTTGTTATTATAGTATTAGAATTATCTAAATATTTTACCTTCAAATGGGATAATTTTTTAACACTTTGATTCATAGAATTCAATTTAGGAAATTACATTTTTGGTTATCTCCATTTAAAATAAATACATAAAATTTACCGATTGCTGAAAAATACAGTAATTGTTACGGAATATATATTATCTTTTTTCTCTTTCACAAGTTTAATGGTCCTTTTTTATTATCCTTCAGGTCGGCGTAAGTATTTTAAGTTAATATGGTAACTCATTGGTTCCTTATCTATATCGCAACTTTTTGTGTCATTCTTTCCTCTATGTTAAATTCAGTTCTATATTTTAGTGTGCTGTTATTGTTTTAGTTCTATTAATTGCTAAATTTTAAGATTAAATTTTATTACGTTATCTATTATATATATATATATATATATATATATATATAAATGTTTTGACAATCAATTATAATGGAAGGTTTTAAAGATCACTAGACAAAATAATCATTTTGAAAAATTCAGAAAAATTAGTTTTAAGTTTAGGCAAACACTAAACTTTAGACTAATACTGAGAATTATGTTTATTAATAAAAGTCTAAACAGAATTTTATGGATATTCTTTATATCGGCGTGCTCTGTCAATTTTGCTCACCTACAACTAAGTTGCTCATTTATCAAGAGAATTAATTATTAGTAAAACTAATGAATAAATTATAAAATCTTTTTCAGTGAAAACGGGTAAATAAAAATTAAAATTCATTATGGCGGCAAAGGTTTTGTTTACCACAACAATAAAAATTATCCAGGGACTTCATTCATAAAATATTAAAGATATTCATGAATGGATATATGATAAAAATAGCATATATTATATTACTGCAATCAACAACATAAGAAAATGTCATTCAAAATCAACCAAAAATCAACGAAATTATTATTATTATTCACAATTCAGAAAAAGCTGTATTTACTATATATATATACCATACAGGGGACGATCCAGGTTTTTAATTTTGGGTCCCCCTTTTGTGAAAAACAAAATATTTTTGTGCACTTTTTTATTTATTTTTGTGGAAAAAAAAAAAAAAAAAAGAATGAGAACGAAGAATAGTCAGTCAAATAATTTACCAAAGAAACATACACAAGCCAAACAAAATAACTAAATACCTTAAACCGATTTAATTTTTAAGATTATTAATAGTACTTACTTTTATTTTTAAGACCATAATACCTAGTGTTGACTCTAGGCCGATTTAGCAGGGCGCAGCGCCCGGCAGCCCATTACTAACACATTTTTGCGCCCCGCGGCCCTTACTAACTTATTTCTAGCGCCCGGCGGCCCTTATTTGTATTTTTCACAGGGTTCCCAACTGCTCCGATTTCTGCGAAGTTTCTCCGAAAAAATTAAAAAACTCCGAGTTATTTTTTTATGCTCCGCAAATTCAGCCTTGACCACCTAGCTAAATATATTTTATTGAATACATAAAACTGAATAGTGGCAGACACTGGAAAAAAAAAAAAAAAAAAAAAAAAACTATTCTTTTTTCTTTTCTTTTTTGCCTTGCACACATATCGCGATCCAATCCTTATCAACTTTTGATTTTGCATTTCCAACAGTCGCCGCATAAACAGAATTCTTTTAATTTTATTTTTTATCTATTATTACTTATCTATTTTCAACTCCTTTTGAAAAAAAAAAATAATAATAATAATAATAACAAAAAAAAAATAACAAAACTAACTTTTGCAATCTAGCTGAAGAACCAGATGCTTCATCGTACAATACTCATAAATAAATAGTAAAGAAAAAAAGAAAAAAAAAAACATTCTAGTGCTAGGCATTGCGTAATCGAAATATTGCTGACTCAGAACGGGAATAAGTATTTGTTTACATTAGCTGAGAGTGTGCTTAATTAAAACCGCAAGCTCGAAGGGGGGAAGAAAGAAACGGAATGCCATGATTGATTATCTTCATGGGTTATCTTAATGCTTAATAAGTCGCTTAAAAATAATACTTTCTAACGAAAAAAATTGTTTATTTTAATTATTTATTGATAAAAATAATGGATTCAAAGCTACTGAACTTTAAGTACGATTGACAACGCAAGGAATCTAAGACCAGGAAGAGCTATCTTCCGTGGGAGACTTTCTAAAGTGTCTTAGGCCGTAATCACGCGAGTTTTGGAGAAAACAGTATTTAGTCAGACTTTAACGGAGGAATTGTCCTCTGCAATAGGAAACTTTCTTAAGTGTTTTAATATACAAGTTTCTGAGAAAATCATGGAAAATTTCAAACTTTATCGTACCAAGTATCTACCGTTGGAGAAAGAAAAAGAATATTTTCTGTGCTTTTTGTTGGGGTAACTGAATACGCGATAACTTAGTTTTTATAAAAAAAGCTGATTTATGACTAAATAATTACACATTTTTAGAAAAATAACATCTATTTTAGCAATTAGTTTACGATTACATAATTTTAAAAATTAGCTGTAAAATAATTCCGTATTTTTATAAAAAGCCACAAAATTATACGTATAATGCAAATCATGTTTGAAAAAAGCAAGAAATTCATCGATTAGCATCAAAAGCCTTTTTCAGCGATTAATTGCGATTAAACATAAATTTTGTTAATTAGCGGCGAAATGATTGCGTGTTTCCGTTATCGGCTACTAATGTATCGCGATTTACTGAAATCAACTAGAGGAGAAAAAAAAAAAAAACTTTATTGGCTAGCAGTCAAATGATAGCATATAAAACGTAATTTTTTTTATTATTAGTGGGTAAGCGATACCGTATTTGCGAAATCTACTTCAAAATTATTCCCGATTTCCGAGATTCCGCTTAAAAAAAATAAAATAAAATAAAATAAAATAAAAAATGCAAATTTTATTGATTAGTGGCAAAATAGTTGAGTATTTAAGATTCAGCTTTCAGAAGAACGCATTTTTCATAGATTAGTAGCTAAATAATAGCGTGTTTCGACAATCGGCCGCATAATAATCGCGTATTTCAGAAATCTGCTTTGAAAAAAAAAATGCGCAATTTTTTACCTATTAGGAGAAAAAAATAATTTAGTTCCGAGTAAACGTAATTTTTGACAATTAGCTGTGAAATAATCCGGTGTTTTTTAATTCATCTGTAAATTTTCACATATTTCTGGATTAGGTTTTGAAAAAAGTGCGTATTTCATCGATTAACAGCAAAGTTTGGTATTTGGGGGATGTAGCTTTAAAAAGGGCTCAAATTTCATCGATTAGCAGCCAGATAATTGTATATTTCGTTAATAATTAACACCATTTTCGATATAATTAACCGCAAAAATATCGCGAATTTTAGGAATCATCCTTGAAAGAAGAGTGAATTTTATCAATTAGATTCAAAATTATAGTATATTATTAGCAATTATTTGCTATTAAAAGTAGATTTTGTAAATTTGCAGGGAAATAATTAAAAATTTCGGCAATCGGTCGTAAAAATATCGCGAATTCTGTCAAATACAGGAAAAATAGCATATTTATTTAATTAACGGTAAAAACGTAATTCTACCTCCCCCCCCCCCTCTCCTCTACGAGAAACTCTCGATTTTTGAGGTATATTTAGCAATAATCTTAAGAAAGAAAGAAAAAAAAAAGTTTCAGAAAAGTTCATGGCTGTTAGTTTGCACTAAAATTGAATTTAATGTTGTACAATTTCAATTATTTTATTGTAGATTCAGTTTTATTACATTTTCTAATATCCAAACTATTAAAATTGTCCATTATTTTGACTTTATTATTACTCCAAAAATTTAAGATTTTGTTTAAAAAAATTCAATTTTTGTATCTGTTTAAAGTATAGCATTGAAATTATTTTCACATCAATTGTCTTGTTCTTGTAATTAAACAAGTTTCTTTTGAATAGGCATGCACTAAATGTTTGATTATTACTGAATAATGAATATTCAGTATACCAAATAGCAACTAAAAATTCGGGGCTACATTTTGTAAGTGATATATTTCATTCAAAAATGTAAAAAAATTTCAAAATTGTTTCTCATAAAAATCTGATTTTGTCTTGGTGCATTCTATGATATAATATTATTTGTACAAGCTTTTTTTTTTATATCTGATTTTTCTTTTCTTTTAAAATTTCATTATTTTGTTTATTTATTTATACCTTTGATACATTGCTGCTATAAAAAAAATTAGTAAGTTTTTTTTTTTTTTTTTTTTTTTTTTTTGGGGGGGGGGGGCTACATTTTGTAAGTGATATATTATGAAGATGTTATAGTGCCCTTTTGAATTATTGAGAATATTATAGTGCCCCTTTTGAGATTATTATAGTGCCCCTTTTGAGGATATTAAAGTGCCCTTTTATCGAGTTCCCCCCAGCGGCCCTTTTGTTATAGTGTCAACACTAATAATACCAGATGAAAATTAAATAGAACCGTGTAATAATATTCTGAAGGAAAGAAAGTTGACACTAGGATATTATTTTAAGGGGAAAAAAAAAAAAAAGAGAACAATGTTATGAAATGAACCTATTGATTTCGAGATGAGGAAAAGAAGATCGGACCAAAACTTAATTTGTGCTTAAAAGCTCATAATGCTACAAGACGTTTTTAAGTGCTATCCTCATACCATTGAGCGAAGAATATACATATCGTGCATAAAACCTTCCATTTTAACAGTCATTCTAAATAATGTTTAATAACAAATTAACATAGTTTCACTAAACCAATTAATTAAACATAATACTGAAAACACAAATATTTTATAAAAAGATCGCTTTTGTAAAACAAATTCTTGTAAAGGGCTCATTTCATAAATTTGAATTTTGTGAAGGGTCCCAATACTTTCTTATATAATACAGGAATTAAAAATTATCAAAAAAGGCAATTCTTTACATTTTTACCTTTATCCCAATACTTTATTACGTGTAGGAGGGAAAGAATCTCACCAGAAGGTGAAAAAATATATATACATATTATTAATTTTTGTATAATTTTATTGTAACTATTTTCAAAGTCGAATAACTCATACACAATTTATATTTTTAATAAAACAAAGCAACTACGAAAAAAAAAAATTAGATTAAACTGATTCACATAAAAAAATAAACGAATTCTTTACAGACTAAACCTTTATTTTTAATTTTTGTTTATTTTTTCCTCAGAATGCTTTTCTATTATTTTTAATAAATTTTCCTAACTAATTTAAATACTTTCAACGAAAATTTTTATTACTGATTATCGCATGTTTTTTTTTTTTTTTTTAAGGGGCTGGGGGGGGGGGATAATACTAATTTAACTTTTTCAGTATAATGTTTTTTTTCCCAGCAAATTATAGTAACATTAGCTAATAATAAAAAAAGATGTCAATTAAAATTATTATTAGCGTTTGTCTGCAAAAAATCTAGCATTGCCAATTCTAATACACTATGCTACATCAATTACACATAATAATTAAATTATTTAAAAGAAGGTCAAACATATATTTTTGTTTGATTTAAAAGCAAAGAAATGTACATTTTCTTCTGCAGCGAAGCAAAAGTTATTCAGTTCATCAATTATTAGAGTTAATTAACTGGTACATATAATGTTCGCATACATTTATTTTATACTACAATTTCAGTACATCTCCTGCTGGAGTAATGTTTCTTGCTTTATAGAAAATGACAAAGGCAATTAATTGCCTTTATGAATGGTTGTAAAACTATTATATTTGCACTTTGTTGACTACTCGAGGCATAAAAGAATAGTAAATTGTGTACATCTTACAACTTTTTCTCATCATTTGGTACAGAGCCAATAGATGAATCAGAGGTGTGCTGGTATTCTAATTTTTTTTTTTTTAATTTTACTCTGGGAGAGAAAAACAAAGTAAAACACGGAAATAAGATATTCAGTATCTAAAACGTCCTTGAATAAACATCTCTAATAAACAGTTGTATGTTCTCATAAGTTTAAGGAAGTGTTAGGAAAGAATCTGAACCAAAATAGATACATCTTTAGTATGTAAACACAGTTTGAACTTATGATCTTACACTGGATTAAATATAATGGCATGCAGTTGAGAAAGAGTTTTTTTCCCCTCACTCGTCTAATGCACATAAGAAAACAGTTATGTCACATATATTACTTAATTATTAACGAGTAGCTACATCCGACTGATAAATAATTAGCAAGGAAACAGTAAAAATATAATTAAACATACTTTAAGCTAGACATATTTAGCAAAAATTAATCTATAGGCGTTGCACATGTTAGCATGAGTGAAACGTAGCTAGAGTTGTTATAAATGATAAAGGTAATTATTATCAAAGGAAACCTATATTTAAGTAAAATGCATTATTGTTACAATCTAACGCACCCCGACAAGAAAAGAGACTCAAACTCAAAATTGCAGTATTCGAGAAAAATCAGCTTAAAGATAATGATGTTTTAGCTTTAAGTTGAATTGTGTCAGTTTCACTGTTTTGTCAGTGTCTTGCTGACAATCTTACAATAAAACTGCCTCTCAGGTACTAGATGAATTGCAAGTATAAACTCAAAATTGCCATTTTTTTTTTACTTTTATGACTTTATTTGCCAGGGTGAGATACAGCCAAGTAAAATTAATTTTTATTTTAATAAAGAAAATATTAAAAAGATAAAATATATAACATTTATTTATAATAATTTAATGAAAGAACCCATAAATATGTTATAACATTAAGTTAGATAAAGCACGTTTTTGTTTGTTATTCACCTTAAATTAAATAAAACTCGCGTTATTTGAAAAAAAAAAAAAAGTGCTGCTGAAAATGAAACAAATATTTCCTATTACGTATTTACATTTCTTTATTTCTTCTTAATATTATTTTATCATTTGGATTCTGTTACAAGGAGCCGGTTTTAAGTGTTAATGTTTGTAGTGATTTGCCCAAACCTGGAGGGGGGGGGGGGGGTGCTGTGTTTCCATGTAGGTATTTGTGTCGCTCTTACATAAATGTGATGTATATATATAATATATTCATTTAATACTTGCATCACAATATCTCGTATTTTTTTTAATCCCAGAATAAACAGGAAAAAGAATCGACATTCAAGTTTAATTACTACTGTACAAGTATGATAATCAAAAAATATAAAGCAGAAAGTACAAAAATTATTTTTTGTTAAGATGCTTATACATTAAGGAGGGGGGGGGGTGCACAAATCAAAAGAAATATGAAGAATATTGACTATTAATTTTATGCACGATACAGAAGAAAACAAGCAAACAAAGAAAACTTCATTTTTTTTTTTTTTTTTTTTTTGTATTATTTTGTCTCGCTAAGGTTTTAAAGAAAAAAAAAATTCTGCAACGGAAAAAGCTAAGAAATTAAAAACGCCTAGTATTTTCCAGGTTTTTAAGGAAACTTTTCGATTTCCCAGCATTTTCCCGGATTTTTGGAATTCTTTAAGTTTTCCAGATTCTTTAGGAGGCGCGGCAAACCTTGTCTAAGTCTTATGCAAAAATTTACCGTAAAACAACATCCTAAGCTTTTAAATTTTGAAAAATATTGAGAAATAATTAAATTGTAAACTAGTTAATATATTTTTTTTTAACCTACTGCATTTCTATTCAGAAATACTGTTTTAAAATACAGTTTTCTGTGTGGGCAACATTTTAATTTAGCTAATGTTTACGCTGCTCGAAGATTTTATAATTATGGTTAGTATTCTCAATCTCAGTATTATGGTAAGATTTTCTCCTAATTATTTATTTTATAATAGACTACATTTGAGTTAAAAGATGTTGGCTTTAAAATATTCAATTAAACGAGTAAAAATACCCTTTAAAAAAAAAACACCAAGCAAAATGTGTTACGTTTTTCGTGAGCACATACGCTATTTTTAAACCATTCTATAGGTGGCCTTGAATGTCATTAAAAGATCACGAGTTATCAAATCAACTTCACGATAATGTAGCAGCTAACAAAGTCACAGATAATGGCGTACTCTAAAAAAGCATGTTCCCAAAATAGACAAATGCCGTCGAATTCAGCCTTCTTTGAAGAAATTAATTTTAGTACTCCTTTCAACACCAGAGAAAAATTAAATCGAACATCTCGTCCACAAACATCAGGTCCCCAAGAAGCGACAGGTCTGTTTGCTTCGGAGCGTTGACTTCTCGAAGAAGCAAGGCGCGGCAATATTACGCCATGAAGGGGAAAGGGAAAAAAAAAAAAAAAACATAAGCTGTAGTGGGCGTGTGCGTGTGAAAAAGTGCCAAATGAACAGCAGTGTTTGGATTGAGTAGGAAAGTCAACCGCCTCCCCCTTTTCAAAGAGTTTAGGTTTAGTCAACCAAAAGCATGACAAGAAATAAAATGTCATAGGAAAGATTTTAAATTTTTATAGTTTTGTTTATTTTATCTTTAAAAAAATTATACACATTTAAGAAAAGTTCTGAAAATCTGTTTATCCGAAAAGTCTAGCTATTATGTCAAATTTACAATACCATACTTGCCAACTTGTACACATTTTGAAAAAAAAAAACTATTTTTTGTTTAAAAATATATATATTAGAGACTATAATTCCTCAATTAAATAATAACTATATTAAATTAGTGACATCCAAAAAAGTTAGCAACTATTAAAAATTTGTCAAATTTTTTTCCCAATTTATATTACATGAATTTTACAGAATGACACTTTATAGATCTTTTTCTGTAATAACAGTAAAACCACTGTAAGAGACCACCTCCTTTTAGGGCCACCCTATTAAAAGCCCACGTGCAATAATATACGTGGGCTCTTATGGATCACATTTTGTGAGTTATAATTGTTGCTGATCTCAGTGTGTGAAATAATAAGTGTGTGTGTGGAGAAAATATCAATGTCAGAACTTCCTATATCCAAATGCGCATACTTAGACATTCAAGCTTTCAAAAGTGAATTTGTGTCATACCACTGCTTAGATAATAAATTCTAATGCAATGGCTTCTAATTCTAAAATAAGTAGTAATGTTGACTTTAAATGTTAAAATAAAAGCTAAAACTTGTACATTTTTCCAGAAAATATTAGTGGAAATTAATAAGATAATAGATGGTTTCTTTTCTCAAATGATGCTAAATAAAACAATTTGATCTGGTATATAAAGTAATCTTTAAAAATAAAATAGCAATGATATTTTTTTCCCCCAAACAAACTAATGTTAATAATTATTACTAAACTATATAGACGATGTAAATCTGAATAATTAAAACGACTTAATTTATAGAGTTTATTACATAAGTTATGATATTTTAAAATAACCTGTATTAAAAAGCAACCTCTCAAAAAAAGTCGATTTCCATTGGCACAGTGGTGAGGTGAGAGGTTTCACTGTAGCTAAATAACTATTGTTATATTTTTATTACTTATACTGTCTTTTCTTTCTTTAATGTAAAAATACTTTTTTTACTCTACTCAGTAGTAAAACACCTTGAATTTATATTGAGAAAACGACATTAAAAGTTATATTATAACAAATAGAATAATAAGTGCAATAGAACGCTAGACAGAGGATATTAAATTCAGGAAATAAAATAACATTTTTCTAGTTTACAAATATTTTAGCTTTTGATCTTAAAATCATTAACAAATAAAAAGCAATTTTTTTTTTTATCCTTAAGTAAATGTTAGAAATCAGGAAATGATTACTTCGCTTTTTGTATTACTATTATTATTTATTTTATTTATTCATTTATTTATTCTCCAATGTCATAAAATATATAGAAAAAGCAGCGATTATTGGTATTTTTCTTTACCAAGCTTCCCATATGATATAAAATATACACTAGATAGTGATACTCTTAGTATAAAATTTTCTCCTGAAAAAATAAATAAAATAAAGTATGTACTAAAATTCCTATTAATCTCTACACTACACCTGGCAAAGCATTCAGAATTTCAGAGATTTCCATATTTAAGACATTTCGAACTTCCAAAGTTCTACTCTATGTGGCAAGATATTTTAACAAGATGATCTTACGAAAATAATATTATAGTTTAAAAAAATTAAAGAACACGCTTTTACAGAAATGTGAACTAAAAAGCACAAAATATCTATCTTAGTATTAAAATGCAGGGTAAGAGAAAATCGGGTGAGTGACACACCATAATATTTACATACATTTAAATCTTTAATTAAAATAATTTAGAATTAAACAAAAACCATTTTTAAAAAATCTCCCCTGACTGGGATCGAACGCTAGACCTTTAGGTTCGTGGCACGGCGCTCTACCTCACAGCCACGGAGTTCACATAGGGAAAGTCTTTTTTTGCTCCCAGAGCGGTTACAAACATACATACAGGCGAAGCTAATAAAAGCGTGTTAAAAAATAAGTACACACACTCAAAATAAACCTCCCCAAAAAAAGTAACAATTATGACTTTATATGTGCAGATGTAGATTCATTTGCACGTCTGGAGAAAACAAAGAAAAAAAAAGAAGAAATAGACCTGCTTAAACAATAGTCATAATTTAGACAGAAAATAAGTCAAGCGATTAAATCCAATACAACACAAACCATCTGTTGCAACTGAAGCAGAACAAGAACCTACCTGGCGGTCATTCAAGCGTTTATTAAAACATGGAGTGATGTTCATTCATCATTGGGGTAAAGGAGTGCTAGGCTTTATTGTGGCTGAATGGCAGTGCATGTTACGACTGCAGATTAATATGATATTCGTCGCTTGCTGAGAGTTGGAAGACTATTTTTAAAAAAAGGTTTGGTTATATCACGGTTAAATTGTGGTGAGAAGATTGACAGCTTTAGGATCTAGGTGTGGAATGGAACATTAATATTATTTTAATTCAAATAAGACTTTAAAAATAGTTTTATAAAACTTCTATATTTTCTCAACTATATTTTTGAAATATTCATACTCATTCTCTTTAATGTATCTTTAAGTGAAACACAGTAATATTAAGCAGAGAGAGAAGGGGGAAAAAAATCTATTGACTTCGAAAGTTATTATTATTATTATTTTTTTTTTTTTTTTCTGAAGGCAGCAAAAAAAATTGCGCAAACAGATATAGTAAATATTTGCTAACAAATGTTTTGTATTGATATGCATTAACTAAAATGCTTTTGTATTTATATATATAAATAATGTGCGTGTGTGCCTATCTCTAATTTTTTGTTCATTTTAGTGTCATACTGAATCACGAAGTATAAGTATAATATAACAGTTAAATCAAGTATGCTATTTATTTAGATACTATTAAATCAAGTACATTATTTATGTGTTCAAAACGAAGATAAAAATGATAATCCTGAAGATTATAAAAAGGACAGAGGGTAAAGAAAGAACGTAAAATTAAAAAAGAAACAGGTGACGGATGTTATTTAAAATGTTTATAATAAGCTTAGTTTTTTTTTTTTTTTTTTTTTTTTTAAGAAAGAAAGAAAATAAAATAAAAGTTAAAATATGGTGGCGAAAAACTTAACGAAAATTGAAAAAGATTACGAAAATTTCCAGAATTCCGTAGGAAAAGAAAGGGGGGGGAGGCAACAAACAAACTTATATTATCTAGAGAGATGAAGCTCCTACGTTATTGTGAAACTAAAACACGTTTAAAAATCCATAATCTATATTTAAATAAATAAATAAAAGCATACATAATTACTTCATAGTTATTTAAAAATAAATAAATAAATGTTGCGCTTAAACTTTCAAGCATCCAATATTTAACGCTACAAAACATATTCATGAAATTTTCCCTGCAACAGCACAAACCGCACAAGAAAACTAGTTTTACAGGTAGAAAGAAAAGACAGTGGGAGAAATGGTTGTTAATGGAAACTGAATTGAATGAAAACAATTTCCGATATGTAACAGGAAGTTTTTTTTTTTTTTTTTTTTTTTTTTTATTTACACTATGATTTAAAGCCGAGTTAAGCTTTTTCATAAGCTCGAGGATTCTTTTTCGTTTCAAGCTTCGAGCTGTCGCTTTGTAAGTTCTGCTGAGAATCGCAACATTAAACGGCTTTAATTGAATAACCTTTTTCAATGAAGCGCATCTTCAGCTTTTTCAAAAACATTTGCGCAACTGTTTTCAGCTATTTCACTAAGTCACGAGGAAACTATTTTAAATATTCTATTACAAGACTGAAAGTACTGGTAAATTTTAATCTCTCATGAGGTTTACGAGAAAAAAAAATAAGGAAAAATATTATACCGTTCACTTAATAACACTACAATAAAAGAGAGGGAAAAAAAAAAAAATGTAGATATTGCATTACCAGTAAAGGTGCAATATATATATTTCTTCAAAACTAGATTTTTACCTTCTCCTATACATATATATTGGATTCGTGAAAATTTTCGAAATCTGATTCGTAAAATTTTTCGGTTTTCGATAGATTTACTGTTCCGAACACGATTTGATTATTTTTTAAAAATTCTCTGTGCGTGTGTGTGTATTAAAAATATTGTGATGCTGTATCTCACGAGCCAATAAACGAAATTTAATCAAACTTTGTATTTAGTTAGACTTTGACATAAGCTGGTGCTGATTACATTTAGGAATCAATCACTCAACAGGTAGCGCGCTACCATCCCCCCCTTTTTTTTTTTTTCACATAATTTTTAATATGGCAGTACAGGACAAAATTTCGCATAAATGTACATAATGAAAATTATTTTTTAACTTTTCAAAGTGAATAAATAAAATTCTCATTGTAATAGTCAACCACATATATATTATTTTATATACATGTTGAGTCATAATATGTAGAGTCGGTGCTCCACACGCTCCACCTGGTGGGTATGTATTTAAATATAATTTTATGTTAATAGAATGCACACAATCCGAAATATACTTCCAGTAATTTTAAAGTATAGTCGCACTATATTCTAATTCTTTTGGGTGAATGATGAATGATTTTCATCTCGCATTCTACACGAAATCTAAGTACGTTTCCTTTTCTTTATGTTTAGTGCAGCCTATAGATGTTAAACTGTACCTGCTAGAAATTTCACCTATAGACGGAATGTGTTTGAATTAAGCTTTGGATATCCCTGTACACAAACCATTTGCTTCATCTCAATGAAAAGTTTATAGTAGCATCAATATATGATACAGATTTAGAATTTCGAGTTTGGACTTCCTGCTAATATTTATTTTTGAGATATATTATGCAAGAGAGAAATTATGCAAATGATATGAGAGAAATTATGCAAATAACTCACTCACTCACTCTCTCTCTCTCACTCACACACACACACACACACACACACACACAGAGAGAGAGAGAGAGAGAGAGAGAGACCAACCGCTAAAAGCCTGATTTTCGGATACGAGGAACCTCAAAACGTGTAAGTATAACAAAAACTATATTTCGAAAATTTGACCCAAAAACAATACTTTCTCTACCACACATAGATTAAATAGGGGGGGGGATGCATTTAGCGCGTTTAAAGACGATTTCACTTAAAACATTAATAACACACAGGAATATAACAATACGTAAATTAACACGCTTTTCTTTTTGAGAGGGAAAAATATCTCATTTAATTCGCGAGTTCTGTAGCAATAAAGAGCAACTTTCACAGAAAAATTGCGGAAATACCAAGTCATTTGACCCATGAAAATATCAGACCGATGAATAACGTCAGACACAGCTGGAAGGGGGAAAAAATGGCCGGCAACATCACATTTTGAGGATTGCAGTGAACTAGATATGTAACACAGATTAGTGGGCGGGCATAAAATGAGAATCTATGACAAATTAGAGTGTCCGAACATGACACGCTGGAAACGAGAAAACGCGTTTTCTAATTCGTAAAGGAAAGCACTGTCCAGTGAAATTAACTCCAGATTCCTCAGAAATGAGGAATGAAACAGATTCCTCTCTCCCACCCCTTATAGTGAAAGTCTAAGATGAAAAGTAAAGAAGAAAATTAAAAACATAATTTATTCAATAACTAGTTTCACGGTGAATTAAGATAACTTTTGCCAAAGATGCTTTGGGAGGGGGGGGGGAGATAAAAAGTTTGAAAATATATACAAAATGCAAAAACAATTCTACTTATGCAATATTTTCAATGTATTCAATGATTTTATATTAAAAAATATAACAAAATGTATATAATATACCACATTTTACCATTAATGAATGTGTAAGATATACGAAAGTAGATTATTTAAATACACGAAAAAAAAAAAAAAACAAGGAAAAGAATACAATAGAAACTTTTAAAATGTATAATAATTCTGACAATTCACAGTTAAAATAATAATTGTACTATTAAATTTTAAACAAGTCCTTCCGGCTTATTCGGAAGGGTAGGTTGATTTCTTTTTCCTTATCAAGCACGGCTACAAATTATTAACGAATTAGTAGAAATGTTGATGTAGGCTATCTACATAAGGAGTTTTAAGCAAATCGGTTCATAAATAACTTTTTTATGTGACTTTTTTCAAGTGGCCGTCGCTTGGAAACAAGATGGTGGGCCAAGTTGACAAATGTATCAAATGCATTTGTGAGATAAGACTACTGTACAAATATAGTTGGAATTAATTCAGAATATCAAAAGTCGTCGTGTTGAAAAATTGAGTGGCTGCCACTTGGATCAAAATGGCAGAGAAAGTTGCTCAGTGAACTAATTAATCTAAGATATTGTTGCAAATTTGAATTTTTTTTTTTCTTTTTTGTAGAAATTCTTTCAAAGAGGCTTAGTAAGTTGATTAAACATTGCTTTTCTGCATTTCCAGTTTGTTTTAACGTTAAAATAGCGTAATTTTCCCTTAAAAACGCATTAAAAAGCTCCAATATGGCAGGTAATGGATTTGGCGACTTTTGGCGAGAAAATCCATAGTTCATTAATAAACTTCATTGAGACACTTATATAATCTATGTATACATCAAAATACAAACAAATTCGGAATACGCTTTTTACAATTTGAATTTGAAATTTTCAGGTAGTCTCCACTTGAAAACAAAATGGTGGAGCAACTTGGTTAAGAAACTCATCCAAGATATCCATAACACAAGTTAAGGCGCTGTCCAAATTAGGTTCGATTTGGAGTATTATTTCGGAAGTTATCGTGATTTAAAATTTTCAAGTGGTAGCCTGATTTCAAGTGGCCCCACTTAAGATATCTGCCAATTTATTAAAAATGGCAGATAAATTTCATTAATAAAGTTCATTTAGACTTTTATGTAGTCTAGATTTACATACAATTCAAGCAAATCTTGCTTTAAATAAGCTTTTTACAATGTGGGTTAGAAATATTCAAGTGGCTGCCACTTGAAAACAAAGAGTCGGAGCAACTTGGTTAACGAACTCATCCAAGATATTTATAAGATAAGTTAAGACACTTTTCAAATTTGGTTCCATTTGGAGTATTATTTCGGAAGTTATTATGGTTTTAAATTTTCAAGTGGTAGCCTGATTTCAAGTGGTCCCGCTTAACTTAAGATATCCGCCACTTTATTAAAAATTGGGGATATAGTTCATTAATAAAGTTCTTTGAAACACTTGTATAAGCGATGTATGCATCAAATTTCAAACAAATTCGGAATACGTTTTTTACAATTTGAATTTGTAAATTCCAAGTGGTCTCCACTTGAAAACAAAATGGTGGAGCAACTTGGTTAAGAAACTCATCTAAGATATTCATAACACAAGTTAAGACGCTGTCCAAATTTGCTTCGATTTGGAGTATTATTTCGGAAGTTATCGTGATTTAAAATTTTCAAGTGGTAGCCTGATTTCAAGTGGCCCCACTTAACTTAAGATATACGCCACTTTATTAAAAATGGAAGATAAATTAATTAATAAATTTCATTTAGACCCTTATGTAGTCTATGTATGCATCAAAATTCAAACAAATTCGCAATACGCTTTTTACAATTTGAATTAGAAAATTTCAAGTGGTCTCCACTTGAAAACAAAATGGTGGAGCAACTTGGTTAAGCAACTCATCTAAGATATTCATAATACAAGTTAAGACGCTGTCCAAATTTGGTTCGATTTGGAGTAGTATTTCGGAAGTTATCGGGATTTAAAATTTTCAAGTGGTAGCCTGATTTCAAGTGGCCCTGCTTAACTTAAGATATCCGCCACTTTATTAAAAATGGCGGATACGTTCATTAATAAACTTCATTGAGACCCTTATGTGGTCTATATTTACATCAAATTTCAAACAATTTCGGAATACGCTTTTTACAATTTGAATTTGAAATTTTCAAGTGGTCTCCACTTGAAAACAAAATGTCGGAGCAACTTGGTTAATAAACTCATCTAAGATATTATAAGTTAAGACACTATCCAAATTTGGTTCGATTTGGAGTATTATTTCGGAAGTTATAGTGATTTTCAATTTTCAAGTGGTAGCCTGATTTCAAGTGGTCCCGCTTAACTTTAAATATCTGCCACTTTATTAAAAATGGCGGATAAACTTCATTAATAAACTTCATTGAGACCCTTATGTGGCCTGTATTTACATCAAAATTCAAGCAAATCTTGCTTTAAATATGCTTTTTACAATGTCGGTTTGAAATTTTCAAGTGGCTGCCACTTGAAAACTAAAAGTCGGAGCAACTTGGTTAACGAACTCATCCAAGATATTTATAAGATTAGTTCACTGTCCAAATTTGGTTCGATTTCGAGTATTATTTCGGGAGTTATCGTGGTGACAAAATTTTCATTATAGATAGATAGATAGATATATATATAGATAGATAAACGAAGTGATTACAATAGGTCGATTTCTAAAGAAATCAACCTAAAATGTCTGAAATTTCAACAATATTCTGAAGAATCTCATCGCTGCTTTTTTGTTTTGTAAAAATAAATCCGGAAATTTTTAAAATATAGGCATCCGAACATACTCGATAACTGATGATTAGTCTGGATACGATAGCTTAATAACCTCTAATCTTCGCCACACAAAGCTGCTTCAGAAAATGGATTAATCCATAATAACGCAATAATAAGCAGAGCTAAATTCCGTATACATCAAATGAACCTTTCATTTAAACAAATTGCTATGTTAAAAGCGTTCAACCTTGCTTAAGAAAATCTTTACGCGAACACACATTAATATTATAATGGCCAAATTTAAATTATTTTTTTTTCCCAGACAATTCAAATTGCAAAGTAAAAACTTTCACTTTCGAATAAAGTTTTTTTGTTATTATTTTATCACAGATTAAACAAGACAAACAATTGTGCTCTAGAGTCTAGAATAGTGATATCAAAAGTTGAAAGTGGTATCTAAGATAAAAGAAACTATTTGAATCTGCTTGGAAAACTGCAAAATCAGTTACAGCTATCAGTACGCAAAGATTGAGACTTAAAAATAACTGCATTTGACTTTAGTTCTAGGGGTCTATTCAGATTTTAATTTCTGGTGATTTTTTTTTTTTTTTTTTTTACTTATTCTTCTGGGGGATAAAAAAAAGGGTGTTATTGTGTAAAACCTCCCATTTTAGCAATCACTCTACAGATAATGTTTAATTTACACATTAATAGCGTTTTATTGGACCGAACCGATTATAGGCAATCACTAAAAATAATACTAAAAGGTGTTAAATTTTTATAAAAGGATAAATTTTATAGACAAATTTAATGAAAAGTCCAGTTTCAACATTGCTTTAATTATTATTTTATAGAACAAATGAAGTTTGCATTCGAAAACTTAATACAACAAGGGGTTTTTAACATTTAATTTGGAACCAGAAATATTATGACCTTTACAACAATTTTATAAATTATTGCCTACATACATCATTGTTTCAAACAAATTTTAAGGGTCTCTTATCAGGGTGTCAAAGTCAGCCAAATTGCATGTTAACCTATGGGGAAGTGTGCCAAATAGATAAATTAAACAATTGTTTATAAAAAAAAATTATATAGTGGAGCATTACAAATAAGAATAGGCGGACGATATACAAAGTTGTAGGAAATATTTTATATTAATTAAGTTTAGTATCTTAAAGGATCACATGGGTTTTTGAAATTTCATAAAATCAATTTATATTTTATCAAACAGTACAGTATATTTTCCCAAAGATTCAAGTAAAAATCTAGGAGTGAGAGCCTTTGGAAATTCGAACATTAGGTTCGTTTAATTCACACTTAAAACTTTAACTGCTTATTTCTGAAAATACTATTTTTTTTTAATTCGATGGGCACGATTTCTCAAAACTGAAAGTTCTACACTTTTTTCAAAATAGAAATGACTAGTGCTTGAACGAAGATTTTTGTCGTTCTTTTATTTTTTCCCCTCAATTATAACTTTTATTATTATGAGGCTATAAGTAAGGTAAAACGTATAGAAAACTGTACTGTTTTTGCATACAACTCTGACAATATATATATATATTAATCATTCTTACATACACGACCTATACATACTAACAGATCCCCCCCCCCCAAAAAAAAAAAATAATAATAATAATAATAATAATAACAAAATAATAAAAAATATAAAAAATAAAGCTTGGAAGAGTTATCTTGACCATCATGACAAAGGGTTTCCAGAAACTAGGCCTCCACCGGCTGAATTTTCCAAAATTTGTAATGAAAATTTTATAAAATATATGTTGTTCTTTTATATGCTTAAAAATTCAATAAATAAATATTTAAAAAATAAAAAAAAAAAGTGAGAGAAAATTTGTTTTTCTTTTAACCATCGAAACCCATGTAATCTCTTAAAAGCTAACTTTCCATCCTCGTTAAATCATAGAAAAAATAAAAATCCCTCTGTTTTTACACTTAATTGTGGTGACGGTAGAAAAATCCGAATTCACAGAAATATGACGTTGAAAATTATTTTCCTTGCAGTATTTCCGAGTAGGCAGTAATTCTTTCTTACAGTCACACAACATTTGTTCTCTTCCAGAATAAAGGATTCTACAATCTGCTACAACGCTTCTTTTAGAGAAATCCATGAATTTTATTTGGGCGTATTTATCAAAGAAAAAAAAAAAAAAAAAGATACTTTCAAAACAACCACTTCCAAAACTTCCAACATAAGGAATATACGCAACAAGAATAAATGTTCACTTTTTTGCTAAGAATAAAAAAGCCGCTGAAAAAAAAATAATAAAAGTAAAATAAAGTGTTGACAAAAAAAGTAGTATACCTGTAACGAAATGATGTAGTAGAGTCGAAATACATACTTTTAAATTCCGTTTTTATATTCAGAAAAATTCCCCCACCACGCCTACTTTTTTTTTTTTTGTAAGTTGTAAAATGCATTTTACAGCTTCAATACAAAACATTAATTTTAAAAATTAATTTTTGAAAAAACAATGATTTTAACGGTCATAAATTTTCTGAATGTGAAAACGGGATTTACAAATATATAATTGTGTAATGAATTATAATAGGACACATAGGTTAACACTGGGTTTGGTTAACTTTCACACTCTCTCATAGGAAACCTTAAGATACACCCAAGAATCAGAAACACAAAAAAAAAAAAAAAAAAAAAAAATTGATTAGATATTGTGAAAAACACTTAAGAAGATAGCAGAATGATGATTTTACGATTAAATAAAGCTAATTTTATTAATAAAGCACTTACATAATGTGCTCCAACAGGTAACGCCATAGGAGGCGATAGGAGGAAATGTCGAACAGTCCCATTTTCATCAACAACTTGTTGCACTAAATGACCAGGTGGAACTTGTAATTGAACTGGTAAAGGGCCAGTAGTGCCATTTTGTACCATTCGTACAGCGGGGTGCCCTGAAATAAAATGAGATTTTTTATAATTAAACAAATCTCAATGTTATAAAATGAGCTGAAGAAAATAGTAATACTAAAATGAGATTATTTTTTCCCTTTTACATAATAGGAATATTTATTAAACAAACGAGACAAAAAAGATATTTGATTCGAATAAATGATAAAGTCCCCACCCCCCTTGATTTATTATAGCAATTATACAAATTTTTAACAAAATATATTTATATGAATGTTATAGTTTTTTCTTTCCGATTTTTAATTATTCATGTTGAATACAAATAACCTACAGGCCCTCATATCAAATAGGAAATAAATCAATCCCACCCTCCTCCCCCACAATTTTAAGCAAAAATATACAATTTCAGTCTTAAAAATAAAATAATGAAATTCCTTAAATTGTTTTGTTTAAAAAAAGTGATATTCCGACATCAATGAAATTGTCTAATTTTCAAGTTCACATGTCAGAAACAGATGCAGGCAAAAAATGGGCCCCTTCACAAAAATCATACCCTAATGGGATCTTTAACGAAATTCAAATCCATAAAAATGGACCTTATCAAATTTGTAAAAATAACACTTTTACAAAAATTTCATTTTATAGAAAATAATCATTTTTACAAAATTTTTCACGTTTTCACTATTATTTCATTTTATTACCTATATTTGGTTCAATGAAACACTATTAACTTGATATTAAACATTACACCAAGTGACTGCTTAAATAGAAGGGTTTACACAAACGATAATTTTTTCACTAAAATAAATTTAAAAAAAATAATAATAATAATCACAAAAATAATTTATATTTCATAAAAACGCCCCCCCCCCAAAAAAAAAAAAAAAAAAAAAAAATCAACTCTATCGTATAAAAATCAAATTTCATTGGTTTTATTTAATTAATTTTCATTTGCATGCATCTTGATATATAATCAGTTGCCACCGAACAATCTCATTTCGTAATCTATCATGGTTCAAAATTAAACTAATTTTTATTTAGTTTCTAGTGTTTTTTTTTTTTTTCCCCATGACGCAAGAACTTATGCACATACGTATGATTTATTTAAAAAAAAAAAAAAAATCAATTCAGATTTAAGACTGTTTTAAATTATTTACTGCAAAAAAGATAACGTGAATGTATCGTGACCAATTTACCGTGAGTGACAAAATAGCTCTATAGCGAGAGACAACTTTTTAATTTTGGTTTTTAGAAAGCTTCTTAATTTATTCCAATATTATAGTTTCATAAAAAAAAAACCGTCTCAGAATCTGCAATAGGTACCTCCCCCCCCCCCCTTTCCAAGTAGATTTACTAAATTACTCCAACCCAAAGAGGGGAAAAATTGTGTTTTTAAATAAATCTAATTATGATTTAAAAAAAAAAAAATCTATATCATTCTATATAACAACGCCACCTACCAATTAACATGCACAAAAAATTATCGTGCCTTCTTAGAATTAAGATTCAACCTTTTCAGTTCAGTGCGATTTCAACCAATAAATACTAAGATGTAGCTATGTGGAAAATCGCGAAAGATGAGTAACAACAGCGTCGTCTATCAGCCGATATACATCCAAATTAAATTGGCTTCCCCCCCCCCCCCCCCATGATGGCTACTTCATATATCAATGTATTTATACGCTATACAAGCTGAGATACAGCCTTACCGTACACAGGGAAAATTGTAGCATAGCAACGCCACCCACCAACCGATATTTACCCATACTAACATACTAAATAAGCATAGTTTATTACAAAATGATCTTTTTAAGTGTCCTGCTTTGTAAAATTATACACAATAAAGGCTGATATATAACTTTCCCGTAAACTGGGGAAAACGTAACACAACAGCATCAGCTGCAGGGTGATATGAACCAAGAGTTCAAAAACACCAGTTTATATCAAGGTGCAACTAAATATAAATTTTTACGATATTATGTGCATTATTTCTTGATATAGAGCTGCCAGAAAATTGTCACACGCATTTTCTACAGAGGGTCAAATCGTGTTCAGGACATCTGAAAACACGAGTAAATCCATCGAAAACCGGGTGTCATAAATTTTCACTAATCCAATATTTTCTTTAGAATACAAAGGGAAGTAATAAAATAAAATTCTTCCTTTAATATTTCCAAATCAATAGTTACCAACTCAGCTCTTTATAAAAAAAAAAAAAAAAAATAAAAAAAAAAGAGCATCTGGAAAGGGAATGAATCTTAATTTATCAAAAAGTACTTTTATTACGCGTATTCCTTTACAGATGTAGAAAATTTTAACACCTCAACAAACGTACAACAATAAAAAAGTAGTATGAAGATATTTTCAAGGTTACATGACAAGGCTATGAAAACGTACTCGTGTAAGAGAATATTACAGGTTGTGTTAATGCGATCTACTGTTGCACAACCTGTATGATGGTCAGACAGGTTTCTAAATTACAAAAATGCATCATATTTCTGCTTTATCACATTTCAGTATACAGCCATTTCATTTTGTTTATCAGATATCTCTTAATGCAGTATACTTTTTCCCTCTCCGCAAATGAGTGCAAAAACTATCCTGGCGACCTGTCTGGATTAATTAGGTATCATGAAAAAAATCGTGCCATCAGGTGAATGAACAAGTTGTTCGTTTTATCACTAACACAAGAATACAATTTTACAAGAACCAAAAACTGCATCCTGAGAGAAAGGTAACACCTTATACACTGGCAATAACCAAACAACTGGGATTACTCACAAAAGGAGTTACCATCAGTGTTGCCAAACTTGGGGACTTTTTTATTCAACTTCCACCAATAATTTTGAGAAGTAAAATTTGACATACATAATAGACGATTAATCTTCGATGTGATTAGGCAACTGTTGCTATAAAATTTTAATGGTGGATGTTGAATAAAAAAGTCCCCAAATCTGGCAACACTGGTTACCATTGATGTGCTACAATTAAATAAATTTGCCATGAATACGCAAGCGAAGTGTGACGTCACTGGCCGTCCGTGGATGTAAGAAAAAGCGCCCATTGTTTTTTTTTTTTTGTAAAAAAAAAAAATTAAAAATCGAGGAAATTTATTTCCCGATTTTAATCCCCGTATTTGGGTATAAATATGTATTAGTTACCGTATGAATGTGTTAGATTTAGTTATTTTGCTGTCAAACTGACAAAATTTTAATTTTAAATTTCAAAACTTTGTCATCCTTGGCCTCTTTTTTTTTTTTTTTTTTTTTTTTGTATTTGGCGATCAAAAACGTAATACGAAAATAGACATGCCAGATGTATATTTTCGTAATATGTATTGTACGAAATATTGTTTCATATTATTCATTACTCTCTTAATATAAGTAGTTAAAATAATCATGATTTTTGGAAGGCATTAAATATATTCGCCAGATTATTTGGCGATTTTTTTTTCCCCGCCAAGGATGACAGTATGAAATCTATTCCGTTACAACATATGAGTATCAGACACTTTATTTAGACATTTGAAAACAAATTTGACTTCAAATTACGATAGAATATTTATCATTTTTCTTTTAATTAGTATATTAGTTGGATATTTATTGTGTAAATGTTATCCTTTGAAATGAAATGTTTATGTTTTCAATCAAATATAGAAGTTCGCCATTTTTTTCCCCTACAGTTTTGAAATTTAAAATTCAAATTTATCAATTTTACAGCAAAAACAACTTAATCTAACGCATGCACACGATAACTAATACATATCCATACCCAAATATGGAGATTAAAATCGGGAAATAATTTTTCTCGATTTTTAATAATTTTTTACAAAAAATTCAATGGGCGATTAACATAGGAAATCTTTTTCTTGCATCCACGGACGGCCACCCAGTGACATCATCACTTCGGTTGCGTATTAAAAAGGGGGAAAAAAAAAAAAAAAAAAAAAAAAAAAAACTTTAGAGCTATAATGACGTCAATTTTACCTTGCAGGTTTCATTTTCCACAAAGTTTTATATCAATTTTAATATTTACGCGTGAATTTCTTTTCATTTTAAAAAAATTTTTAATCAACTCGTAAACTTTTTTGGCAACAATTAAAAATTAAAATAAATTATGTATTTCTGTCTAAAAAGGGGTTTCTTCAACTTTTTCGATACCGATTATTATTAATTTTCTTTTCTTTTCAAAATAATAATTAATAATAATAATTTTGATGAAATTCTGGAAAAAGCAGAACTTACTTTAGTACGGAGGTCTATTAGTTTTTCTTCCTTTCTTTTTCTTTTTTTTTTTTTCAAATTATAACATTGCTTTCAAATTATTCAATTATATTTTCGATAAATTTTCGATTTCGATAAAAGTCCAACCATCACAAAACTGGCGACAACGTTTTATCCGTAGATTCAGGGGTGCAGAATATGTCCGAACGCCCGAACGAGGTTCGGGAGAAATTTAAACTAACTGGGGAAATTCTGAATATTTTTTTTAAGAGAAAATAAAAATGTAAATAAAAAATAAAAATTTGCTGCTTTGAAGTTCTTATATAGTCCTCCGTACTAAAAAATAGACGTTTTATTTTCCACTGTCTTATCTTCTGTTTAGTAACTGGACGTTAACGTTTAAAGCCTGTATACAAATCAAAAAATGAACATGAAAGACATGATGCTAACTTTTTTCACAAAATGGGCATGGTTTCCTTTACCTCCGGAGTACCAGATATAGAATAATAAAAATGCTTTTATAAATATTAAATCATTAATTTATATTTATGTACTACACAACTTAAAATTGAATAAGTATTGAGCAAATCTTTATTAATGTATGTTGCAATATAATATTACAATGTTCTGCATTAAACGTTCTATAATATCATTAGTCATATTAGGTTAATTTCATTAGGGGCTAAACATCAGAGAGATTACTTATCCAATTTCAAATACTAAATATTAATTTATGTTAATGAATTTTGATGTGCCGATATATATGTTATTTATATATTTACTAAAGTAATACTTTTTTTTTTTTTTTTTAGAAAAATAATTTGCACATAAGGTAAAAGTGTAGAGTGACACTGCAGGGTTAGGAAAAACCAAGCCCATTGTTTTTTTTTTTTTTTTTTTTTTTTTTTTTTCGGGTTTTATCAGAGTATTTTTTTTTTTTTTTTTTTTTTTTTTTTTAGGGGGGGGGGGGGGGGGGGTTTCAGGATTTTTTCAGAATATTTTCTGTTTTAATCAGAGAATTCAGGAATATTTTCTAACTCCTTTTTCTTTTTTTTTTTTTTTTTAGCGTTGAGTGTATAATGCGCTATATTAGTCAATTTAAAAAATTAAGTGTTAATTATTCATTAAAATCAAAATTCAAAAAATTTAATTTTTAAAAACGAAATAATTGTACTTTAAATATTCGAAAATTCTATTTATCTGCAGGGTTGGGGTTTAAGACGTCTGAAACTGGTTTTAGACAGGACATGTGGTTTTTACTGTCCAAAAGTGTCCTAAACTGTCTAAAACTGTACAAAACTGTCCGAAAGTGTCCAAAACCTAAAATTATAAGAAATTCTATTTCCTACATTCTCAGTAGCAATTATATTTAGTAATTAAAAGTATTTTATACTGAAAATTTAGACCTTTTTTAAGTTAAAAGAAATTTACAATTTATAAATAAATTAGCTATAAAAAAATTTAATTTTAATGACTCAAAAAATTTTCTTACAATAAAAAATGTATATTGTATTAAAAATGAATAATTTGTCTTTTATTTTTAATTGCAAAATAGTTTTACATATCCAATATTTTACAGAAATTATTTTTAAAAGTTCTTTCATAAATTACATACATTAAAAGATACCAAAAATAAAATATGTTTGTGTAGCTGCACATTAATATTTATTTCAAGATGATTTATTGTAAATCTTATATATAATAATAATTATATATTAATTTGTTCTCTCGATATATTTATTCACGTTGCTTATATATACTGTGTATGTGTGTGTGTAAATATTATAAATATAAATATTTGAGGTACAATTATCCACATTTTTTCATTAAAGCTTCAGTAATAAATTTTTACTTTTGAATATTGTAATTGTTAATATATGTATCTTTCACTAAACATTATGGAATATACTGGAAAATGTTACAAAACAACAACAATTATAATAATTTTAATAAAATGTAATTTTACTAAAGAATATAGTTTTGGACAGTTTAAAACACCAAGGTTTTGGACAGTACGGTAATAACCATGGTTTATACCGTGGTTTTTACCATAGTGTCCGAAACCTTGCCAACCCTGTTATCTGCGCTTTACAACAGAAAACTGGAGTTTAATAATTAATAGTTATTAAGACAGAGTGACACTGCAGGGTTGGAAAAAACCATGCCCAGTGGGGTTTGGTTAGAGTTGCTTTATTAAATATTTCACATTTAATAGATTTTCATAAAATGTTTTTAATTATCGTCCCTCTACATAGCTTAACAGTGTTGCATTGTAAAAGTTTTCAGAATTTTGTTTTCAGAATTTTTATTATTATTATTTATGTTTTACATTTCTCGAGTCACATAGTTATCTTTACGCTGACAAACAACTCCGTTTTTTCTTGCTTTTACATATACTTGTTGGTATGTTGGTATTATCATGTATCTATTAATTGCTAAATTTTATAACGGTATTAAATTCTTCAATTTAAATGTTCAATTTCTTAATTGTTGAGTTGTCAACTATTCTAAAAATTAGTAATCATACTCTTACACACATCATAATAAATATCTATGTTTCTGTATAGTTTCATTATTCTTTATCAGTTATGAAACACCTTGAATTTTGCTTGTTTATCCTTGTGACTCTAAATGTATCATCCTGTGAGTATTGTTTGTTTATTACGGTTGTCTTCTGTTATATTCTCTGTTATTTTGAACTTAACAGTTTATTCCACTTTAAATTTCACTTCAGTTATTTTCATGTACGATAGGAAGCCCGCTAGTGATTTGTTGTTATAGCCACTAGTGAACGAAATCGTACACTGGTGCTCAAGGGTGGAAAAGGTCTACCCTGATGAATTTTTTTCACCTTCCTGAGCTTCTCCTACTTAAAAATTATTCATTTTTATTGGTCTATGTGGTTTCAAGTGATCTTGTATCTGTTGCTTAGTGTCTACTACATTTAATAATTCATTATTAAAAATTCATTATTTATATATATATATAGATAGATGTTGTGTTTTAATAAGGTTATTATAATGTTTTTCATGGGTAATTTTTCAGGTAGTTTTTTTTCCCTATAGAACAATTTGAGCATCTCAAATATTTCTGAAAATTCTTTGTTCATGTTGTAATAATGTATATTTATATTTATTATATTTATTTATTAAATTTATTAATTCATATTTATATGTTTATTGTAAGTTAGAAAAGGGGCGATTTTAAATAAGTGTTTTGGAAAAACACACGGGTTTTTTCGGGTCGGGCAAAAATCAAGCCAACCCTGAGTGACAGACGTGACAAAAAACAGTGACTCATTTTTATCACTCAACTGCTCGAAATTGAGACACATTTAAAGTTCAGAAATTTTAATTCAGACAAACAGGACTTTCATCAGATATGTAATTTTAAAAAAAAATCTAAAATTTAAATAAATATATACAAAAATTAAATAGCGTGACAGACATGACTAGAGTAAAAATTTAGAATTATCTTTTGCTCACTTAATATTAAATATTCCTTTTTAATTAATGATTTACTATAATGTGTTATATTATTCGATAAGTTCCCTATCAAGAAAATTAAAAATAATTGAGTTAGTTGAAAAGCATAAAATGGTCTTTTTAGGCCACTCCACTTTTGCATGAACAATCCTTAAACTAAACTTTATTTAAATCTCTGTTTCGGATTGCATAAAAGATGAACAGTAATATATATACACATGTATGTATATAGCTTGAAATTGTTATACAACGATCCGAAATCTTGCATATGCTGACAGAGATGCAAGTTTCCTGATGAAGATCATTTCTGGTTTTCAGCATTTAAAATTCTATTTTTCATTTTATGAATTCTCTTTTCTTTCAACAGATCCTTTTGGTAAATTTATCTCTTTCCATTTATATTATTTGATGTATGTTTCTACTGGATTAATGGACTATGCAAATTATCTCATCGTTAGGCTTAAGTGTTATGTGTGTCATTTCTCTTCTGCGTAAGTATTTTAACGTGTTTTTACTACTCAGTGTAATTAAATTAAATTATCATCGTGGCAATAATTTTATACGAAATACATCTCATTTAAAATTTCATTGCTGGTATTTTCATCTCTTTTTCATTTGCTGAGTGTTGTAAAGGAAATGAATTATTCAAATTATATATTTATTTATTTATAAAAAAAAAAGGGGGGGGGGGGCAGGAATGATGGAGACAACCGACTAATGCAAAAAAAATTTTTTTGCTTGTTCGGGGCCGCTGGAGTCCAGCGGCTTGGAACTTTTTCAATTGTCGGTTTGACGAATTAGCGCGCAATATAAAGCAGTTCAAAATGCTTCCTGAGCCAATAGTAGGAGGCATCAAAAGCAAAATAAGAGAAAGTTTAAGAAATAAGATGGTTAAAGACTGACTGACGGAGTGTTAAATAGGAATTCGCGTAGGCGTCTGACCTTGTCAGCGACGAATAAGGAGGAAATACTCTTTCATCTCGTCAAAGGACTCGGTCACGTATCCAGTATAATATAATATACATGATGAAGAAATGACGACCCGAAGCTTGCATATAAATCTAGAATTAAACTATACATGCATATTAAGAATAAAATATGATTTCCTTCATCTCATAAAGAAAGACGATACGGGTCATGTGAAGTTATAAGAAAGCTTGCAGTAGAAATATTCAAATTGAAGCGTGCAACTTACTTTTATAAATTTGGTCTTTGAGAATGCATTTTGTTAAATCTGAAAATGTTTTAAAATTTCTAAGTGCGTTTGATCTAAAACCTGAATTAAATATTCAGTCGAACCTCGTTAACGTGAATCTCGAAGGGGAATAAAAAATTTGTTCATGTTATCAGTAGTTCATGCCATCAGTAACTCAGAAACTGATCTTCGTTTTGCGGGGGATTTTGGAAACAGTTCATGTTAAAAGTAATTCACGTTAACGAGGTTCGATTGTATTTGGGATTCTAGATTAAGACAAAATTTAAGTATACGATTTCAATTATTCAAAGTCACACGATCTTGTAAAAAATACCAACATCTATTGTAACCAACAGCAACTTATAAGAGGGCCAAAAACACGAGGTAAAAAAAATATATAGGAACAACATTATGATTTGGGTAAATCACTTCAAGTTCATAAATCAATTGAAAATAAAAGAAATCAATGTTATTGGCATTGATAAGTCTTTGACTATTGTGACAAAAATTGTCACGTAGCTACTGAAAGATCGTGAGGTTAAAGGATGAATATACATTCAGTTTACCAACAATTTATTTATTTATTTATTTTATTTATTTACTTTTTGTATTCAGATATTCATCTATTCAAACGTCTTAAAAACTGGAAGATGAACTTTCAAAAATGAACAGATACGCAAGTCAGTGTTTGTGATCAACAAGAAAACATAATTAAGGTTAAATTACTGTTAGCGATCTGTGAGACTGATAACAGCAGTTAAAGGTTAATATTCACATTATTTTAATTAATCATCGCTGATAACTAAATGCAATAATAATAAAAACTTACAAATATTTACTTCGAATTAATCAGGCCACCTTCCTAAACACCAAATTTTATACGTGGGATTATAACCAAGTTTATCTACATCAGAAACTGAAGTTTGAAAAAGCATTTTGAAATTAAAATCGAGTTAGCTGTGAGATAAACAAAAAATAAGTTTTAAGATTAAATTAAATACATCAAAACTAGCATTATTAAATATAAAAATTATCTACTCCTGACCAGGCTAGGAAATTACTAAAATAGAGTACAATCATCAACAACTAATCCCTGAAAACAACTTTTAAAAGTAATTAAATTTTAGTGGTTATTCTGAAAGAATATTACTTGAAACATGAGCCTCAAATGAACCTAACATTCATTTTGCGCAAAGCATTAAAATTGCTAAAGCTTTTTGGCTCGTTGCATTGCAAAAATTAATAGAAGAAATTTGGCATTCTTCATTAATTTGAGGATTCCTCTTCACAATTTCCTCATACTTTAACACATATCACAAGTCCAGTCTTAAGTTTACTGGGTTAATGATTTCATCGGATGATTTTTAATTGAAATAATTTTAATTATGGAATTTTACTTATCAATTTAAACTAAATTACTCTATTTTTAATCTAGACATTCCAATGCCACATGCCTGGATAAATTAATTACAAGCATTTCTAAAAATGTCGCACACAACTGAAATTTACAAGAATTGAAATATATATTCAATTTAAAACTCATACATGTGACATATTTCCGTAGAAATGCATTATTTTACGTATTTCGTTTACTAAATCGTTTACAAGTAGAAAGGCATGAGTTTAAGAATGAAACCAACAACTAGCGCATTTCCTTCATACGGCAACACGTTTTAACTTCCTGTACATCCGGAACTTATCAGTGATCTTACCCAACAATTGTTGAATGACTTGCTACTTATCAGTTTCTTCTGAATGGTTAGCTGTAGTGTAGTCTCGTAACAGACCGTAATATGTCCACATTACTACTACTTCTAGGGATCAAAGATCATTAAAACGAGAACAGCCAGAACTACTTGTTCCATTAAACTTTGGTAAGACAAAAATACTTTGGATAAATTCCGCGTAATGAAACCTTCGGAATAAAATCCTTGACCACTAGAAAAGAACTTAGTCCGAAAGACTAACAAGGACACTGTACGTCCTTGATTGTTTTCTCGGGCCGAAATATTCACATAGATCGAATTGAAAACGTGCAGTGGCGATGAACTAATAGGTATGATCATGTGATATTACATTTGTTTGGACGGCCTTGCGGTTAGCAAAAGAAGTAAATACGGGATAATGCTGTTTGTTTCCTCGAAAGCGCAGGTGTAACACTTAATTTGAATAAGAAATAAACAGGTTTTAACAGAAATGAATTTTTGCCCTCTTTTCTAAACAGAGCTAAGGGAGGGGAAGAGCAAGATTTAAAAGTAATCGAAAATTGCGAAAAAAAAAACTGAAACCTAAATTGCAACTAAAGTACCAAGAATATTACGTTATGAAAAATACTTATAATAGTTTATATTATTTATTTATTTTTCATTGTAATATCCGGAATTTATTAGGGACATTTTGTAAGAGTAGTCAGAATATAACATTTTAACACAGTATTCGCAGAGTATTAACTCTGCTACTGATAAGTAGCCCAAAAACTACTTAACAAATCTCATAAAAAGAATTGTAAAGAAAAGTCTTCTTGAAATTAGGCTTACATTAAAGAGAAAAGAAAAATTATTTAAAATATCGATTGACCCTAAAGAAATAAGTTATCTCAACTGCATGATGATATCATCGTACAGTCGTAACAAAAGTGTCCGAACACTAGCAAAAATTCCTATATAAAAAAAAAAAGTAGAATTAATACTGTTTTGTTCAATAAATCCTTATCGATTCATGTTCTTAGACTGACAAGAACAGGATTCGACAAGGATTTATTTAGCAAAACTGCATTAAGTTTACTTTTCTAATAGAGGAATTTTTGCTAGTGTTCGGACACTTTTGTTACCGACTGTAACTATATTGACACTAAAAAATTAATGTTTATTATACTTATGATTTACAGTGTTTAAAAGAGCAGAAATTTTAAATATGTATTTAAAGCATTCTTGCTACCTACATCTGAAACAGCTTTTAAAAGCATATTATGTAAATTTAGTATTCCAGAAAAGTACGCTTAAATTATTTACTTATAGTATAAATTTTTAAGTGATTAATGCCAGTCAGATGTTTATCGGGTACCTCAGTTTGCAAAGCATTGCCGCTCAACGAGGGAATATTATGTCAAAGAACCCAGGTTTGAATTCTGGCCTAGTCACTTTTTACTTTAAATAAAATTATTTCTATCTTTCAAATATGTGATTCATGATTCAGGAATTACTCTTCTTCATATGGATAATGTACCGGGCATTCTGTACATAAAGCTAGTCTTCGTTATGTGGGTTAAAGCCGATACTATGTGAGGCTGTTAAGTTTGGGTGGAATAGCCTGCAAGAGGTTCTAGATCATATTCAGGCGAGCTTCAGAGAAAACCAGCGAAAATTCCGGACGGCTAGGTCGACAACGCGACCAATGTTGAATGGGCATTAATTGCCCAACTATTTAAAAAAAAAATCCTAAGATGAAAAATAACAATCACAGTTCAGCAAATACCCTCAGTACGAAACAATGCAATCTGCACTGAACCACCAGCATCAATTAATGTATTTATTTCATCACTCACTGCCATATAACCAACCTGCATATAAACGTTTTTATGCAACACTTTTTTTTGTTTTCGAAGCAAATCAATCTCCCATTCAATAAAAATATCCCGCATCCACGGCGGCGTCACTGGATCAAGCGATAAAGCTGCAAATAAAAAAATAGGTGGAAAGAATGAGGGAGAAAATTTCGTTGGCACCTATTCAATAAATAGGCCAGAGTCGGGCGGAAATTCGTTCATGAGTTCGAGTCGTACGTGTTGTTTACGATGAAGGCTAAAATAAAATAATAATAAAATCTAAAAACTATATCATTGCATCCGCACACACACTTTTCTCCGGAAATACTTCGGCGCTAATTGCCGCAGAATTTGCGATGGTGCTTATTCTACAAGCATCCTGAAAATAATCTGGGAATAGAAAGTTAAGAGAGGGAAAGCACGCTGAGGAAAAAAAAAAAAAAAAAAAAAATCACTGCTCCCGGGATGCAATCTAAGTTTGAGCTTTCATTCCGAAAAATTCGATCTATTATCACTAATAGAAACATTGTACGCCTGTTAAATATACCACAAAAACTCTTTTACACGACATTTCGTTCCTAATTATTCTGAATTGCGTATAAAAAGTTCGCTGGTCCATTATTCCTTAATTACGCTAATTGACTTAATGACATAACAATTTACGAATAATGAACGAATTTGAACATTTAATGCAACTCTAAAACCCGATGGATGAATACTCCACACACACACACAGAAAATATTATTTTTTAAAAACACAAAACTTTCATTTTATAAATGAACATTACTACCACTGAAAGATAAATATTTCATACAAATAAGACTTCTACCTTCACATGCATTGTTTAGAAAATAAAAGAAAAAATGAAAATTATCTAGGTTAAAAGCACTTTCAAAAGAGAAAATACATTTCATCAAAACATACTCATATATTTTGCAGGAATATAAAGTTTCTATTTGGGGAAGCGGCGATGATAAGCAGGAAATAGATGATACGAGCAGATTTCGGTTAAAATATATTAAAAAGTTTTAAAATGCATTTCCCCTATTCTTTCTCTCGTTTCTTTTCATTTTTTAAGAAACTTGGGGGGGGGGGGAGAGGAAAGGGGATTGTAAAGATTTACAATAGGTAAACAAATTCAATCATATATACTAACAGAATAAAAACTTTTCCATTTCTAACCGATTTTTTTTTTTTCCCTCAATTTATGTTTATTGAAAAATATTTTTTTATTACTAATTTATTTATTACGATTTGAATCATTTCTTTCAGGCAGGGTTGGTTGGTTGGAGGATTAAGGCCGATTGACTCCTTATGTGTCCTAGGCCTATAGGGGGAATGCCCTCCGTGGGGGTCTTTCTAAGGGGTCCTAGCCCGTATTTACGCGAGTTTCGGAGGAAACCACGGAAAACTCCGAACGGCTAGGTCGATGAGCGCGACCTGGGATCGAACCCGGCACCTCCCATCTACCAGCTTTGAGCGCAGAACCGCTCGGCCGCCTTTCAGGCAGGGAAAAGCATCGCCACTATTTGTGGTAAACCACAATGAATTTTACTAGATAAGAAATAGCCTATTAGAAAATCTATAAGTTAGTTTTGCAAACACTTAATGTGGAAAAAGTCAGAGTCAAATATAAGATTCCTGGTGCTAATTTTTTTTTTTTTTTTTTTTTTTTTTTTTTGTTCATTTTACTTTTTGCTTTCGATATCAGTAAAAAAAAAAACATCGAAAATGACTCAATGAAATTCACTAAGCAAATTAGCTGACATTTAAAACACGTTTCGTCACCATTGAAAAGAGTTTTATATACATATATTTATTTATTATTAAAATACATATATAGTATAAAATCTAACTCAGAAATAATCTTAGTAATTTACGACTTACAATGTATGTATAACCAAAGATAATCGCTTAGGTAATAAGGAAAAAAAAAAAAAAAAAAAAATCAGAAAACTAGAATACTTTCAACTCAATTCTAGACGGAAAAAGAACACAGAGAGCAAAACCCCACCTTCATTTCATACTTCCGACTGCAAAGCAAAATCAGACATGGTACCCATTTGGAAGTGGCACACTTGGAAATATGTCAAAAAAAAAAAAAAAAAAGAGTTGCTAATTGCTGTTGAATGTTGCCAGTGGCAATAAAAAAGTAAATATAACATTAGCTTTGCGGTAAATTCTAGTGTAACGAGAATAAAAAGTAAAATCTGCTACGTGGACTTATATAATTAAATAATCGGTTTTTAAATGAATAACTATAAAATAGATAAGTTATTTTCATGACACCATTATTTGATAATTATCGAAGCATTAGTCCTAGATATAAATAAACATTTAAGTGCATATTATAGTGCGAATTTTTCTTCCTTTTATCCCCCCCCCCCCTTATGTTTTTTTTAAGGGGCGGGGGGATCTTATACTACTTAGAGTAATATATACTATAAAATTATATGTATTATTTTATTTATTTATTTTTTTGTGGGGGGGGGGGGGAGCCGAAATTAAAATTTTATACAATAGATAAATAAATTTCTTTAAAAGCAAAAATATCTTTATCCAGGCCTAAAAGCAACTTAAACTGTGAAGAACCAGGATAAAACATAAAATTAGTTCAACTAGTCATACATTAAATTAGCACATCTATGTAGTTGTACAGGCTTTTAATTTTAGTCACATTCAGAATTAAATGAATCGAACAGCAGATAAAAATTGAAATTATGATAATACAATATACACATATACAGTTATGTTTAAATTTTATGTTAATTATGATGTAACGCGTCAAATTATACGCATAGCAGTTGCGAAATTACATGGATATTTTTAAACACAAATTTGATATGGAAGAATTTGCCTGGGAAGGCAATTTTGGATTGCTGATGAAATTGGTGAAGTTTATGAATTGCTGAATTTAGCGAAAATATTGGGATTGCGTAAATTTGTTACATTTCATTTTCAAATTGAAAAATACTGTTATTAGTGTTTTGGATTATAATTTATTTGTAAATCATGAATGAGGCTGTTCATATGTTCTAAAGGCGTTTAAAAATGAACTTCAGTTTTACTATTTTATCTCGCTGTTCTTCCCTTCTCAAGATTTACTTATCCAATGAACTGAAAGATCATGATTTCCATACACATTTATGTAAAATTACCAAAGTTTAAATAATTATTTGACATATTTGAAATAATTTTACGTGCAAACAACTTTAGTACACGGGAGAAAGAGAAGAAAAAAAAAAAAAAAGCTATAATTTAATAATCTAGTTCTAATCGTTTTGTTTCAATATTGTTGAAACTGATTAAATCTTTTTCCCTGCATCCATTGTGCTATTGCAGTGAAAGTAGTTTTGCAGTCAAAGTGAATACAAACGCCATTTCCGTTCACTTTCAATTTGGTCGGTAAAGTCGCCAAATTCATGGCCAAGTCCGACCTCGCAAGATATGAATGGAAATGCCATTTTTGTCTGACTGCAAAACTACTTTTACTGCAATAGTACAACTAATGCAGGGGAAAAGATTTAATTCATTGCAACATTGCTCTCCCCTTCGAAGACTGCACGTCCCAGGTAGTTTCTCTAATGTTTGACTCACAATTAAATAAACAAATGAATGAACGGCAAGAACTATGTATAATGAAAGGAGTAACATTCTATGCATCCAAACAATATGATTCAGAATATTAACAAGTGTCAACATGTCAAATGATACGTCATCTAAAATTATTAATAGCATGATAGGTACTAGTACCATTTCTTTCAGACAGCGATTTTGCTGTCGTTGCCAATTTTTATTTATCATCTTGAATGAATGTGCAAACATTTTTGTTTTTATTAAGCTGAAAGTTTATCATTGTATCTGTCCGGATTATTAGATTTCACCAAAAATTCGTACACTTTTTAATCAGGGCAAAATCTAGCGAGCACCATATTTTTTTGTTCAATCGGATAATTGGTTCAAAAGATATTTAATAAAAAAACCTATTTTAACTTTAAAATTACTAAAATGAAAAAAAAAATTGATTCAAAAAATTAATAAATATATTTCTTTTTAAGTCAATATATATATATATATATATATATATTTATATTTATATTGAGCGTGCAAACTTTTTAAATTTCTCACCGAAGTAGCTCGGGTGTTTCTCCCACGGTCTTTAGTTACGCAATTGCTATGGTCATTTTAATTCACCGCCAAAATGACAACAAAATTTAACAGCCGCCAAAGCGTTCCTGCCCCCCCCCACCCAAAAAAAAAAAAAAAAAAAAAAAAAATGAAATGAATACAGTAACCGATGCTAGGGAATGAAACAATGTTACTTACTAAATTTAAATTATATTCTGTTTTATGCAGAATTTGATATTTTACTTAAGAAATAAAAACAGGTTTAGGGATCCCCCCCCCCATTATTTAATTCCATTACTTTCCTACTTATTACACATAAAAATCAGGAATTTGTAAATCTATCGTCAAACATCTGTGCGGCATTACCCTTTTTCAACTTGGCTTAAAAATGCCACTGTAAGTAATGCAACAAACTACTGTAACTGAAGATGGGCGTAAAAAGTTGAGTGCAATATCATAATGATGCTCGTTCCACCAATCACGTAAAGCTCTTTCAATATTATACACGGTAATATTACATAATAATACCTTGAATTAATGACAGTGCACTGCATCTAGTAATTAATTGCGAAACAGTGCTAAAGGCAAAGGTTTAATCTCAAGTCATTAATCCCGGATATTACATGATGAGCTTTACTTAGATGAAAGTACAGGACAAATCACTTTCTCAAAATAAGTAACGCAGAAGAATTTGATGAAAGAAGATCAACAAACCCGTAATATTTTATAAAGTGTTATATTTTCTGCTAATACTGGTATTATTTTTATTTATTTTATACCAGCCTGTAATAAATATTGAAAAAGCTAAATATCCCGAAAGGCAAAGTTTAATACCAAAAATATCAACGGAAGATTATTTACCGACTGACAAATTTAAAACTGACTGTGTAAATACCTATACCGTAATTAAGTTAATTACAAAAAAAAAAAAAAAAACCTAAGTTTTCGAAAACTAACGCTTGAATCTGACGTCATTACTACAAAAATGTATAATATAATAAATAAATCAATTTTTATCATTGGATTGAAAGAATCAATAAAATAGTAGAAGGATGATCTGAAGATTTAGCAGAAAAATACGATGTCACAATTGCAACAAAGTATTGAATAAATTTTACCATTTCCCACTACCCAATACTGAAACATACCTTTTTTTATTATTATTATTACTATTAATAACACGTTGCTATCAAGAGTATGAAAAACAAGACGAGGAAAATACTATCACAGACAAGAAAATGCCCAGAAGAATAAAAGGGATTAATGTAAGAAAAATATGGCCTTTTCCCAATGAAAATTGACAGCGTTTGAAAGTATGGATATAGAATGATGGATGAGAAGCAGTTATATGTCATGCATGAAAAATCATAACGGGTGTTTTACTCGTACGGTTTTTGCTTGAAAAATAAACGCTAGTCACAGATATAATTTGTGAAAACAATTAATACATCAGTAGTTTCAAATTTTAATGAACCCTTAAAAACACAGAATTTAAAAAATAATATTTATTCAGAATCATACCCCCCGATAAATAGAACATTAGTAACAATAAGTAGTATTTCATACATTACACAGGCCTCCCTGCAACCAAAAAAAGTGTTTAAAAACCAATAGCTGATACAGATAGATTTTTGTACACTGATTTGAGGAAAAATAGTCAAAAATTTCCAGACGTACCAGTTTTCCAAAAAATTAAAATACGATATAACGTAGATAAAACGTCGATAACATCCAAGGTAGATGAAACGTCAATATAATGGCGGAGTGCTGTTGGATGCTAAACAGAGAAGTCCCCCGTACTGCCAATAATAAACTTAAAGTGCCAAAAGTTACTCTCGGGGCAAAAGGAAAAGAAAGCATTCAGGCTATGTGGATTTTGGATGCATTAAACAATGGTAACCATTATTACTTACAAAACTTTGAATAAACACCATAAAATGCAATAATAATAGCGAGTTTATTGCCTTTTATGGTGTTTATTCAAAGCAAGGTTCTCACTCAACTTCAAAAATAAAATTCCCTGACATTTCCAGGTTTTCCAGGTCATTTTTAGAAAATTCCAGTCACAAAATTCGGTTTACGACATAAAAAATAGCTCACGCTGTAAAATATAAAATAGTTTGCGACATAAAAGACAACACAGTAATGCGACTCTCAACATAAAATAGATTCATAAAAAGCATTTTCCAGGTTTATATGATATTTTTCCAGGTTTTTGGCAATATTTGCAATTTTCCCGGACACTTCCCTGACTTTTTTCACTAACTTCAAATTCCCTGACTTTTCCATATTTTCCAGGTTCTCTCCCTGACCCTTGGGAACCCTGTCAAAGTTTTGTAAGTAATAATTTACAACGCCAGTTCTGTGGTGCTTTCTTACTAATGGTAACCATTAACTGTTCTAATTAATATATATTCCAATTAATATTAAAATCAATATATATTTAACAAATCATTTCCAATTGTTTTATACATTAATAAATTTGTAAATAAAATACTAAAAATATTTTGAAAAAGACATTTTCCCCCAGAATATGTAAAATAGGCTTTCTTGCCCATATATTTAAGCCCATTTTGGGAAAAATCTTTACGCGATTTAGAAAAACAGATGCATTTGAAATCAGCGCACCAAATAATATAAAAAATCAATCATTACATTGCAAACACTTTTCCATGATTCACATTTTGCAGGCCTGTGTTATAGATAAATTTTTAAACTGAAAGGAATTCATGGCCAACGATTAAAAATAGCGTAAAGAAGAGAACAAAAAAATATAAAATCCTGGCAAACCACTCGTTCCAAGCGCTCGTCCCGAACAGATTTTTTGATGCTTCATTAAAGGCGACCATTCTTTGGTGCGAAATAAAATAACAACAGACAAATATGACTATGGATTGTGATAAGGAATTGGACAGGATAATTAGATGATAATAATTAGTTTCAGAAACTCTTAAATTATTCTGATTTATTGTGGAAAGAAATTTCAGTTATTTAGGGAAGGGGGGGGGGGGAGAAGAATGAAAAGGAGAGCATGGGCGGGACCAGACAAGCAATTTGTCTGGGATAATGACATTAGAATTTTTTAACGTAGACTTTTTTCGTGGAAGTAACATACTTAGTTATTAAAAAAAAAAAAAAAAAAAAAAAAAAGGCAAATGCATTTAGAATATTGAAGATCTAGAAGGGATGACAGACTATTTTTTCCCGCAAAAACCGCCAGTGGGATGGGGATATCATGGGATCAGGGAACAATTAGCAAAGGGAAGGGAGGGGAGGAAGGAAGCAATGACACCTTAAATTTTAAAATTTCATATACAATGTCTTTATTTTCTATTAATGTTAAAAAAAATATTATTAATAATAATTCGAAAGATATGCTTCTTGATCATTGATACCACACATTTTCCCATTGTTTATTAAAAAACAATTTTTCTATGCTACATTTAATATTCAATGCAAACAACATGCTTATTCAAGAGTATAAACTACTTAAAATACATTAACAATTAAGCAAAATTTTCGACACAAACTGAAAGATCGTACGAGATTAGTATTTTTAAAGATCGCATAAAAATTTCTGCGAACAAAGAATTTTGTTACGTTATATAGAATTTACAGAATTTTAATGTTCAGCGACAGGACAGCTATTAATTTGTTTTGCTGAAAAAGGACTGCCCCCCCCCCCCCCCCAAAAAAAAAAAAAAAAAAAAAAGTTATCTCCGACTACACTGATATTATTACCAAAAACTTGTAGACTTTCTTGTGTGAGAAAGTAGTTCGTAAAGAAACAGGCAGGTTCTAGACGACGAATGTTCTTCATTCAATGTAATTTCTCGAATCAGTACAATAAAACTGATTACAACGAATATTTTCGAAACAGCTCAATAGTACTATCATTTCATCGAATATTTAAGCTCATTACATGATTGAGAAAAACGGATGCATTTGAATATATATACTTGTACTGCAAAAGTCACTATTCGAAAAATTTTCTTTGATAGTTCACAAAAAAAAAAAAAAAAACCTTGTTCCACGGGAATAACATCAAGTACTCTAGAGCAGAAATCTTCGCTTGCTTACGAACAAAGTTCAGTTGCTTAGAGTACAAAGTGCAATCGCTCAGAATAGCAGTGTTGCAATTGGGGACTTTTTTTTATTCAATAGTTATCAATAAATTTGAGAAGTGATATTTGATATACATAATAGATGATTAATCTGCGAAATGATTAGGAAACCGTCACAATTAATATTTAGTGGTGTATATTGAATTTTAAAAAAAGTCCCCAATCTAGCAACACTGCAGAATAGGTACCTGAGCATCTCCGAATCGCACTGACTACACTCTTTATCAAACAGAAGTCAACTCACTACTATTTATACCTTTTGACGACGGGGTTTGGTGACAGTTCCCCACAGAATTCCATGGAAAGTTTTACATCTGAGCCCCCATGCATAGTAGACCTTTGAAAATTCGAGAACTATTTTTTTTTCCCCGTCAAATTTGGTAGCCAAATCGCCAAATTTATCCCCGAAGCTGACCTCACTAAAAGTGAATGAACTGTCTCTTTCTTCACTTTGCCTGTAAAACTACTTCCACTGCAAAGGGATAAACGATGCAGGGGGAAAGACTTAATCCGTTGTAACAATTTTGGAGTCGTTTCAGCCAGTTTAGTCTAGGGTGCCTTGAGAAATCCATCAACTTTCACACCCATTCTCAACATCCTACGTATAAATGACTAATAAATTTGTGCATATTTTAAAATCTGATCTTTTGTTTCTGATTTGTTTAACCAAAACAAACTTAGGTAAAAATTACTTTGATTACAAAAGTAACAAAAGTTGCAGATGGGAAACAGAATTTTTGTACGTACCAGTACCCACTGAAGTCTTATTCTTTCACATGAAAATAAATGGCAGTCTGCGACTATGTTGAGAATTACACATAGTAACATGGGGAAATATCTTTGAATGATACTAATGAAATCACTTTCAAGTATTAAAGACTCGAATAGATATTAAGTGATTATAATGATTCAGTTATTTCAAAACACATTTTGAAATTGCCTTTAAATAAGTTCGGATTCCGTAAAAAACTAAATAAAATAAATCAGCATTTATTTATCATATATATCAATCTTATTTCGAAAATATCTTATCAAACGATAAATATATTATCTACTTATTTTGATCGTTTGGATTAAGAATTTCAGAAGGAAAAAAAAATGTATTTTATAGAATTCAGACTGATATTGTACTTATAAGTTAAAAAAAAAAAAAGAAAAGAAAAGAAAGAAAGAAAGAAAATTAAATTCTTTTACACAGAGAAAAGTTATAAAACTTTTATACAAGAGAATCTTAATTATTACAGAAAAATCAAAAATGTATCCATAACTTAGTAAAACATATTTTTAAAGAAAAAAATTCGCCTAGGAATTAATAAAAAGATAACACATAAATTCATTTTATAAATGCCTGTTCCTAAATATAACAATAAATATAACTCAGAAAGAAAAAAAAAAAAAAAAATCATTATATAAGGTTTGATATTATTCTGAACTTACGTCTGTTTCCTAATAAAAATAATATGAAATCTGAATGAAATGAAAATTAGAAACGTGAAAACGGAAATAACGTAATTTATTTCCACTTCCGAAAGAACAGAAGGGAACCAATTTCCCCCATCGCTTATGTGTTACAATAAAACTGGAGAAAGCAAGAATCAGAATTCGTCGTAAATGTTTACGTTTATGGGAAGCGGACTTAGATGGGAGTTCGACGCCGTATATTATTGTGGGCATAGTAATCCATCTGGCAGAAATCCAAGTCATTACGATATGGAAATAAGAATGTTTCAGGCACAAATGTTAACCAACAACAAAAAATAAATAATAAAATATACCCACATATAAGAGTGAAGGTATATTAGCTTATAAGTTAGTTAAAATAATAAATGAATTGAAATTATGAATTATTTATTTCATGCCTTAAGTGTCGTACAATTTTCAATATGGTTAAGGAGATGGTGGGCGTTGGAAAACGTTTGTTGAAATTATTGTCTTCGAGTTCTGAAAGTTAGCACACATAAGCACTGAAATGCATGAAGTAATATTAAAATTTTTAAAAAACTATTTAAATAAAATTAAAATTTTTATTTTATTTTATTTTATTTTAGAAAAATTGTGAAATGCTTCATGTAACTCTCAGTTTTTTAACTCTCACCTCGGTTTTATATTATTACAGTTTATCAATATATTATGTGCCATTAATATCTAGATATTACTCTGTGGATTGATTAAGTTAAATTTTAAAATACTTTTATGTTTGAAGGCTGAAATTTCATGAAATTTTTTTCTATGTTGAACAGAAGAAAGTATTGGATTCGTAAAAATTTTCGACATCGTGTTTTTGATGGATTTACACGTTTTGGGAGCTGTAGAACACGACTTGACCATTTTTTAGAAAATGTCTGTGTGTGTGACAATATGTTGTGGCGACTGTATCTCAGGTACTACTGCACAGAATTTCATACTAATTGGTAAGTAGTTACACATTGACATTAATTAGTGTCTCTCAACTTTTGGTAAAAGCTGTCCAACAGCTAAAGAATCATTTTTTTTTAATAATCATTATGAAATTTAAAAGAATTATTTGTAATAGAGATAGTCAACTTTTTTTTTTTTTTTTTTTTTAATGTAGGAGCCTCGCCCCCTCCCCCCCCCTTCCCTGGGGGTGGGAAGTCCCCCCTCGAGGGGAGTAAATTTTCATGATGGGTATCTTTCAAAAGAGCTCGCCAATACCTTGAAAACGAATGGTTGAAGCATCGATCTGCGATAATTTAAAATAAAGTTATCGATTTTTTTTTTTTTTTTTCATTTTCATTTTATATATCGATTTTTTTTCCCACATACTGTGTACATACTACTTCTCTAATAAGGGAATAGTCTGCATTATGGAAGATAATTTTTTTAAATAATAATTTTAATACAATTATTTTTACTGGGTAAATTTGAATAGGAAAATATAGAAGAAAGTCATGTGGTGGCCACAACATGGTAGTTTTAATAGTTTTTGAAAAATTTTATTATTCATATTGTTACATTTCAATGCATATGGAAGCAAATTTTTATAAATCTATAAGACATTAATTTCGATTTTTAACATTTACCATCCCCTTACTACGATGACATAATGGCGCACGGGACTTTTAAATCAGGTAATATTAACAGAAAGGATAATTTTCGAAATTTCAATATAACTCAAACAATAATTTAGTAATTTGTGACACAATAGAGATTGTTTGATATATCCCTACATGAAATATTAGAGTGATAATCCTTTTGAACAATATTTGCATTTTAAAATTTTCGAACAATTTGTGCATACGTGAACCTTAGTTCTCAATCTTTGTTACTGCGTGCGCCTTTCTACATGCACAATATAGAAGCAAATATTAATTTTCAAAAACTCAAGCTTTGGATAAGTTGCGATAACGATAATTTTATTTAAATTAAGTCTTTTGATATTTGTAATGTGCATTCTTATCCACATATATTGTTTATTTTGAAACTGAAAAATGGAGTACATTGTAGTAGATTATTAAAAGAGCAAGCAAAAACAGATAATTTATAATAAAATAAATTAAGAATAAATAAAATAATAATTATAACTTCTAAGAGTATACGACTAACAAAAATAATTCAATTAAATTTTATGTATAAATTAAAACGGCTTAGTGTAACAAAAATATAATCCACGTTCACAGTACTCTTCGCCCAAAAGTTTTTTTATGCATATATTATTATTTTAAATTAATGATTTCCAGCTAGAAATTACACATATGCATTAAACTATAACAATATTAAGTACTAGATTAAAATTTCTCGAAAACTATTTTAAAAATTTTTAAATACTTCTTTATTCATTTTTAATTTATTTCTACTTGACTTAATATTATTATAAATTGACAGCATTCTAAGCATATTTGGGTATTAATGAGTGATTTGATATATAAACCAATGTTCTTGCAGTATTACTAAAAATTAAAAGTAAATTTAAGTTTTTATTTCAGAAAACATAAAATTAAATATTTAATCAAATTAAAATAGCTTTTTAAGTGTCTAATATATGGTTAGACTTGATATACTGACTCCATGTTGCTTGACAGGCTCATTTTTCTTAGTTTGATATCAACAACTAAACCTTTCATTTACTTAACCCCTTGGGTACATTTGACGTCTGAGACACGTCATTCACTTTTTTTTTTTTTTGTTTTGCAACTCTAATTACTTTAAGACATCTTAATACTACATATGTCACCAATATTTTAGAAATAAATAAATTCTTACATAAAATGTACTGCTTTTACATACTACTCCAAGCAACCAAAAATTATATCCGTTCCACATGCAAATATTTTCTCAAATAAATCCGTACCCAAGGGGTTAATTTGCTGCAATCCATGTGGACTTAACATGCTTCATAATTTGATATTTGTTAGTGTTATTCTGGTTGTAATTCAGTTTGATTATTTGATTTTTCTATCTGAATCGTTTTTTCCTACATTCTTCCTCTTATTCACGTTAAATTATTTGAATGCAAGATGGAGAAACCCGCTAGAAATTTGCTATAATAGCCCCCAGCGAACGAAATCTTACATTGGTGCTCAACTTTAAAAAAGGCTTCCGTTGATTTTTTTTTTTTTTTTTTTTTTACCGTTAAGAGTTTTTCTTATTTCAAAAATAGTGAGTTTATTCTTTCATAGCTTGTTTGCTTCTTTTGTTTTGGTTTAATTTCGATTTATCGTTATGGCATCAACTTTTGAAAATGCAATTAATTATCTAGGAATAAGGTTATGGTAAATTTGCAGTTAAATTAATTAAAAAATCAAAATAGTTAGTAAAATTATGTGATCTAAAAGTCATCACATGAAAATTTTACTTGGAGAAATTTAATTCTTATTGGTCCAATCCAAGTGGTATTCAGTGGCTTCTGTTACTACGTTTTAAAAATTTATTTACTATAGATAGATGGATAGATAGACAGTTTGTATTTAAATGCTGAAATTTCATGCACATTTTTAAATTAGATTAAAACAAATTCGATTCTTCTACACCTCAAAAACAAGCTTTACACCACATAACACATGTAGTTGACATTTATTCAACTGATAACTGACGATGCTAGTTAACCAAAGTCTTCCGTTCCAAACCACACTTTCCTCCAAGTAATTCAATCTTCCTCGGCAATTAATTCACCAAATAAAAAACCCATATCATTACCTTATCAGTAGCTTAAAAGAGATATGAATGGGGAAAACCCCTTTCCGAATACTTCTCTATCAGACAACCCAGACTGCTCTAATAAAATATAAAAAAATTAAGATGAGAGGGTCACAAGCGTGCAACATAAATAAAAGAATGTCATCTTACAAAACCAAATGTCTCCTTGGAAAAAGCAAGGCCAGACACATAACCATAAATTATTGAACAAAAAGCGATAGGAAGCAGACTAAACAAAATAAAACTTTTCTCGAGCCGCGAATATTTTAACAGTGAAAAACTTTCGTCGGGATGTTTGGCCTGTTTATGCATCTAATTATTTTTAAAACTGGAAATATTCCAAAGAGGGTCAAATGCACAAAGTGCAAAACTTACAAGGTACAAGAACAATCGTGTATATCTTTGTTTGTTGGTTTGATTACAGGCGTTTTCCTTTTACCTGGCCCAATGAGTCAGTCAACCAAGATGCGCGTACAACTAAACGACTGACTCAGATTCTGGAATAGTTTTGGAGGAAACAAATACGGAAGAAGAAACAATGTATAACTTTACAGAAACATCCCAAATAATACAGCTACAATGCAATGCTGCCAATTAAGGGTTTTTGACCCTTAATTAAAGTAGAATTCATAAAGATTAAAAAAAAAAAAAAAAGTTTTTTTTTAAAGACTTAAAAACCTTTTCTTTTAGACGTTCCTTCCTAATAATTCACTGAGCGAACAGTTGCGATATTTTACATATTCAAATTAGAAGTCTGCATGGGCCCGAAATTTCCGACCATACTCAGCACGCATTCGTATGGTAATTATCTAGGCCTTGCCCGACCCGAAATAAAAATCTGTGCATTCTAAGCCCATCTCAGACCGACGCAGAGGTGCCAAAGTTATTACGGATTATCCGTAATGTTAATACCGGAAAAATTTTAATATATTCTTTTTTAATAATTATAGGCGATTTAATAGTACAAGTTTTACTTTTTCTTTATTTTGGTATGAAATTGATTTTACGTTAGCAGTAACTTGGCACCTTTGCCGACGTAAATACTAACCCGATCAAGTTATCATGGGTTGTTGGAGTCCCGAGCTATTTTTCTTTTGTTTCATTTCTCAGAATCTCCGTATTAAAGAAATACCTATTCATCGAGTCCGCGATTTTTTTCCCCCCATAAAAATACGATTTTTAAACTTCATTATGCAATTTGAATTTTTCAAATATCTCAATCTGTTCAAAAGTTATGATATTTTTTTTTTTTTTTTTTTTTTTTTTCTTTTTTTTTGTCAATGTCTGCTTTTCTGGGAAGTCGGTATGTTTATGACAAAAAAATAAATATTTGTTTATTTATTTTTTACAATATTCATTCTCCGCCCTTAAAGTAAAAGTATTCAAGAGTGTGCGTTCAAGCATTTTATATATATACATTATTAGAAATTACATTTTCTAACATGTCTCGGGTCTTTAGCGGCCCAAGATAATCTGACAAGGTGCCGAGTCGAAAAAAGTGATAACCTGATCGGGTTAAAACAATTGGCATTCAAAATGAAAATATGTCTTCTAAGGACTTTTAGTAGTTTAGCTCACAGTATCTTTCCCAACATATACGGGAAGGGAAGCATTTTATAATCAATGTTTGAAATTAACCACGATTGTAGTTGTGCGCTCTTTTATTTGAACAGGTGAGTTCAATTTTTGTACAATTTTACTTTGGTTGTACACAACTGAATCATTCTCGTCTGGCCATCAATCCCCCCCCCCCTTTTTTTTTTTTTTTTTTTTTTTTTAACAATGGTGGACATACGAATCTCACTGCCATCGGTTGCGTCAATTTTCTTTAGGTACTGATGTGATTGATATTTCACCATAACAAAGACATTTACTTTTTTATTCAGGGAGATCAGGCGGCCCCTGATTTTATGGAGGATATGTATGAAAAGTTAAGGTTATTTGCGAAAATAATAATAATAAGTTTAAGAGGAAATTTAAAAAGGGTAACTGAGAATTAAATGAGGATTCATCTTATAGAATTGTGGTATTCAGTAAAATTGTTAGGGTTTTGAGATTGAGAGATCAATGTAAAAACTGGAGTGAGAGAGGAGAAAAAAAGAGAACAGAAGAGGAGGGCACAGTGAATAAAGACTCCGAAAGTTCTGGATCAAAGAATTTGCATTTAGTACGCGAAATGTTGCTTCACGGCGTGCCTGAGAGATGTGTAGGGACTAAAACGATTTTCCATAAGCAAATATAACCATTTGTCTCGGTGCATACATGAAATTTTATTTTGAGAATTATAGATATTTGTATCGTAAAAACGCATACACACTTAGCAAAATAATTGCAATTATATAAAACACTAACAGAGATCGAGACAGAGCCCCCCCCCCCCAACCACCTGCCTAGGGGTTTATGGCCAGGTAAAACACTAACAAGCTACGCACTTCTACTCCTCTATATTTATGATACATTCTTTCTACTCATATTATGAGAAATCCTCTCAGTAAAATGCTGGCTATCAATCTGTATAGTTTTAAATATAGTAATTTTAGACATGGAAAATATTTCTTTCTATTAGATTACTTGTCTTGAAGATGATTATCTACGATAATTTTAACAGGAGAGTTCTGGTCTATTTCTTTGGAACGATTCAGAGAAGTTCCTACTGGAAATTATAGATCAAACCGTAGATAAAGATGGGCAGACAGAAAATAAGCAAGAAGTCAAAAAAATCCATGACATGCAGTTTACTTCAACGAAAATAAAATAAGAATTATTATGCTGGAATTCGTAATTAAAAAAATATCATTATTAATAAATTAATTTAAAAAAAAAAAAAAAAAAACAAGCTTCCAAGTCACTTATTTATACAAAAACCTGACTGAGGAATTTAAGTTTTAACCAAACCATCATGCTCCAAACCAAAGAATTCCCGTTTACAACGTACAATAAATGTTCTCTCTGACACTTCACTCCTTCATCCATCTTTCTACATCCACGCCAAATTGGCGACAGACAATGCTCAACGACATGAAATGAGTGACAAAATATGAAGTCAAGATGTGAAATAAAAAACGAATAGGAAAAGAAAAAGTCTTGAGCAAAACGCTGAGTTCCGCGAAAAGCCACTGACCTTGAAAAAAGAAAGAAAGAAAAAAGACGATGATTCCGGCAAGTGGAATTTTGAAACCGGACTGGCCTGTTGCCCTTCATTTTCTACTTTCTCAATTTCCACCTAACACCGAAAAACACGAAATGAATTAACATCTACATGGGAAATTCCCTGTTTTTGTTTTAATTGGGAAGAAAAAAAAATAAAATCCTTTCCAGTATAAAATTAAATAATTAAATTATGAAAGGCTTTTTATTTCTTCTATGACAAATGTAAATGTATTTGTTATTTTAAAATTATGCTGCTATGCTAATGAAATACCATATAAATAATTTGAATTTTGATAATTCGAAATGGTTTTGGGTTCTGATCTCGCATACCGTCGCTGGATGGTTAACGCTCTGGGCCTTCACTTCCCAGGTTTGAATCACGGTTCAGTCATAAATGTTTGCTGCAGCGGTTCAAAATCCATGTTGAATCGTAGGTACCCGGATTACAGGGGGGGGGGGGTCGCAGAAAATAAGACAAACTAAACCGATCTCTCATCATTACACAACCGTGATGCGGATGATGTTCCAGCAACAGATGGAAGACCGGGTAGGCACTTTACAGTTACGATTTATCACTGTATATTTATTGTGGCGTTGATCGTATTTTAATTAAAGTAAGCATACTTTCTTTTCACGCAGTTAAGGAAATATAAAGACAAGTTCATACGTTTCTGAAAGGTGTACTTTTGGAGCATAATAGTACTGTTTGTTTCCACGTACATCTCTTCGGTTCATATTTTAAAAAGTTTATTTTTATTATTTATACTCCTAAAGTTTTTTATTTATTCTTATTTAATGTTATAAAACATAGTTTTTATTTATTTATTTGTCTTTCCTGCGACATCTTTTAATTTGAATTTTGGATAAATAAATTTTAAATACATCCTATTTGGTGTTGGAATAAACAAGAATTTGTTGCACATAAACAGGAAGAACGTGGGTAACACTTTGGATATAATTCACAAAAAGTCACTATATTTCTACGGATATCTTATCTTTGCGTAACAGTTATTTGCATCGTAATATGCAAGATTCCGCAAAGTCATAAAATTTATTGAAAAATTATTCGAATGGACTTGGATTTTATTTTACCAAACGATTCTTAGAGGATTAACCAAACGAGAGCATTTCATTATAATAAAATATAAATGAAAAAACTTATCTGCGCAGATGCAAAGAACCATAAAAAATTAAAATAACTTCATTCTTGACACAATATATAGTAATAGCACTAATTAAATGAATTTTAATTAAAAAATATAGCATGCGTTAATTGCTTATCGAAGCGAGAACAAGAGCTATTTCATGAACTTGTTTTTTATGACTTGTAAATGGCAACAAATGAAAAAAGAAATAAAAATGACAGCAGACGAAAAAAAAAAAAGGCAAAGAAATAATATTTTTAAAAAGAGCGGATGTCCAACAATTTCTTCCGCTGGGCAAATCGCGTGCGCCCTTGATAAACGAGATTCTTTGTCCATTTGTTGGCGGAAATGCAATTCTGATGCGGAGCAGAAGGATCATTTGGATAGCTTAAAATCTCCTTTGGCCTGCATGTTCCAGAATAAGAAAATGCGTGTACAATAGTACGTAAAAAAGACGATTCGCGTTGAAATCTGAGTTGTCATGATTTTGTACAACCCAAAAAAAGTTAGAGTGGGTTATTTTAATGAGATCCACCTGAAAAACCTAAGAAATGACCCAAGTGTTTTTTTTTTTTTTTTTTCAAAATCCTTATTTAAAATAGTTCCTTTTTTGTGTAAGTAATAAAAATATAAACATAATACAAATAATAATATATCATACACGAAAATTTTTGAAAAATATTGGCTTTCACCAAGAAATATGTATGGAGAATAAATATTAAAAAACAATAATAAATACCATTCGCTTTATAAAATCATTGCAACAAATTAAAAATAAAAACTAAAAATAGATACATTTATCAAAGAGGGTTTCCTTCATTCAGTAAGGGATTATATAAAGATGGGTTCCATAATATATATATCTTTTGAAAAATGAAATAATGGTTTGTTAAATGATAAATGTTGCCACGTAAAATTCCTTAAATATCTGATTTTTCTTTTTTTTTTTTTTTTTTTTTTTAGTTTACTTCAAAATAAAAAAAAAAATAAATAAAAATAAATAAAAAAGTCGGAAAATATTAGTCCTTCAAAATAACTATGCGTGTTCAATGTCATCTTTATTATTCAGATGTTTTCAAATAGATAATGTAGCGTGTCACATTTTTTTTATTATTTATGTATTTATTTTGTTTTTTCAAATGCAACGCGGTGACATTCGATACTAAATGGCGACACAGAGCTTAATATAAGTAAATGAGGAGTAGTCTTAGAACAGTTTTCACACATACATCAAGCTAGCAAAAATCTTTATATTCGCTGAGAGGATCTGATCGAAAGAACTGGAAAAGTTGCGCAATATACATAGGTCTTATTCCTCTTTCTTTTTTTCCTTTTTTTTACGACTTGCACAAAAGCCAACATATTGGAGATACAGGGTTCCCACTAAAGCGCAAGAATCTCGCATGTGACACTTTCTCACAAATTTTTTGACATTGAGGCACTCACCTTCGCGCACACTTCTGAGGCGAACTTATTAAAATTTTGGTCTGAAAACAGGTCATTCATAAAATTTAATCTTGAAATGAAAAGCTTTCACTTTTCACACATACACACAAAAAAAAAAAAAAAAAAAAGAGCAAATTTAAACAGACCCTTCACAAAAATTGAATGACTGTAAAACGTTTTAAAACAATTACGCATTTCGCTGATCAGCTGCAAAGAAAACATATTTCTACAATGAAACACCAGAAAAAAACGAAATTAGGTAAATAATCTTGTATTGAATTGAAGGTATAAAAAACAAAGCAAGTTTCATCAGTTTCCAGTACAATAGCTGCCTATTTCAGTGATTGGCAGTGAAAAAAATCGGTAACAGATACATTTAAGCAATTAAATGCAATTAAATTATACCAATGAGCTGTAAAATTAGAGATAATTAGCAATTGACATTAATCCAGAATTATTATTTATTATCATTTTATTCCCTTTTTCCTGTTCTCACTTTAAAAAAAAAAGTAAAAAGAAAGAAATCTCACTTTGTTTTTGGATAAGGATGAGAAATTCTCAACCAGTTTTTACCTCTGACGATCACAAAATAAGATGCCTCATATACAACAACTTTAATATTATACTCTCCTTATTAAAGAAAATAAAAAAATGTTTTTTAAGAACTAGATATTACTTCTTAACTAAAATCTAATTTCATTTAAATTCTCAAAATTTTGGCAAAAATATAACATTTAGAGTTTTTAGTGATTTGTAAACGATTGTCATTTATTTGTTTACTTTATTTAACGAAATCATTGAAAATGCATATTTATAAGCTGAACATTTAATTGCATGTAGAAGATTAATAATAATAAAATAAAATAAATATTAATTCAAAGAAAAATATTTTTTCCTTTGTTTTTTCCCCGCTGTTCCTTAAAATATATTTTTTCCCTTTTGATTTAAATCACCGACACCAATTTAAAAATATATATTTTTTAAATAATAGTTTTAAGATACAACATTTTCTATGTATCAGACACACAATTCTCATAACAGTAAGAGAGCAGTGGGAAGGGTGAGAAAAATGAAAAAATAATAATAGTAAATAATTTTTGAAAAATTTCGAATATAATAAAAAATACAAATTTATTTAGATTAGATGCGCTTTTATGACAGTACAAAATTCTGGCCATATTACATTTCAAAACACTGCCGTCACGTGACACTTCCCAACTTCCATTATCAACAGAACCGAGTGCAAAGATTTAGTTTGAGTTAGAGCCAATTCGCTTTCCTAAAAATACCTGAAGATCCGTAGTATTTAGAAGCAAATGGTGTAGTTTTCTAAATTTAAAATATAATTAAATTAAATAAAAAATAGGTGTCTTCAGAATGACAATAGAACAATGTAAAAAATAATGCCAAGTTCTTTGTACTTAATATCACTCTACAAAATTAAGGTCATTGATTCCGTTCCTTCAAAATTACTAAGCAGCTGCAAGATCAAGCACTTCTTAAAAGTTTCATTTACATTTTAAACTTTGTTTCACTGAAATTGAGATTGCTGTAGTAGAAGTATTCAGTGGCGGATTTAAGGGGGGGGGGCTAGGGGGCTGAAGCCCCCCCCAAAACTCTGACATTCACAATTGAATATTGCAATTGTAAATTTTTTATTGGTCTAGAATAACACTTTGAAAAATCTTAGCCCCCCCCCAAAAGTCAAGTTCTGGATCCGCCACTGGAAGTATTATTTATATAACGTGGAATTTTACAATTAGAAATGAAGTTTAATTTTAATATATATTTATAATCGCGTATAAAAATTACATCAATATGGTACAATTTACAAATTCTGAAAAGAAATATCCTTAGTTCTTCAAGACTAAAACATAAAACTTTCTAATAATTACAGATTATTAAAATTATTTAAAGAAATAAAAATTTTATCCATTAACTATTACTGATAGACAAATTAATTGACAAATAATTCATTAAATTAATTGAAAAATAAATTAATTGATTTTAAATTTCACTGACAATACCTTTCGATAAATAAAAAATAAATCCCGGAGGTAAAGGACACCATGTTCATTTTTACTTTCTTCTATATTCAATAGAAGAAAGTATTGGATTCATAAAAATTTTCGACTTCCGGTTTTCGATGGATTTACACGTTTTAAGAGGTCTAGAACACGGTTTGACCATTTTTAGAAAATGTCTGTCCGTGCGTGAGAAAAAATTTGTGGCAACTGTATCTCCGGAACTACTGCTCAGAATTGTATATAAATTTATATGTAGATGTACCTTGACCTAAATTAGTGCCTTCTGGTGTCAACCGTTCAACAGGTGGCGCTGCTATGAGACATTATGCTGATACAATCTGAATGCTTATAGGCCAACAGGTGGCGCTGCTATACAGCGATTTCCGCAATTTAAGAGAAGGCTACATCTCAGGAAGAGTTGCATATAAATTTATATGTAGATGCAACAACATAAATTAGTACTTATAAACTTTTGGTGTCAATCGCTCAACAGATGACGCTGCTACACAGCAATTTCTGCAATTTAAGGAACGGCTCTCTCTCATGTTCTATTGCGTATAATTAAACAAAACTTGATATATCAGAAGGCCATTATCCCCTTAACGCGCGCTGTCCTCGCTGCGAGGACGCAAAATTTAAAATCCAGCTGCAAAAATTCATCCCAGAAATTTTTTAGCAGAAATTTGCGTTTATAACATATCAGAAAAGGCCGGTTTTTTTTAGCCTTAAAATTTAAAAAATTTCTTTTAGTTTAATTTAGTTCATGATTTCCGGTGGCAGTATAATTTAAATGATCTTAATTGTCTTGCGCCGCAAAGGGTTAAAAGGCATTATGCTGATTCAAGTTGGATGCTTATAGGCTAATAGATGGCGCTGCTATACTGGAAATTTCCTCGATAACGAGAAGGCTATATCTCAACTTGTATTGCATATAACTGTACGAAACTTGATATGGGAGATAACCATTATAAAAACGCATTTTTTAAGATGTTATTTATATACAATAAAACTCTTCCTTTGGATATTTAGTGTTAGTTTTCTCTAAGATGAAAATAGTTTGCATTCATCATGTTAGATAATTTTAACAAATAATAGTTTTAATAAATTTTTTTCCTTAGTGAATTTATATAGGAAAACATAGAAGAAAGTCTTATGGTGACCACAACATACTGTTTGAAAAGAATTAGCACTATGTCCTTTATGTGCATTTTTTTTTTTTTTTTTATTATAATAGAGGCATTAAGCACTAATGTCCAGTTACTATGAGATAAAAGAGTGAAATATAAAACCATGTCCATTTTTTTTATTCATGAAAAATGTATTTCATTGTAGCAGATCAAAGACATGGTAGTGACTCTTTTCACAAAGTGGACATGGTGTCTTTAGCTCCGGGGTATACAGATATGAATAAAAGTCCTTTAATCAAATTTTAGGAAGAAATACGTACATGTCACAAATATGATTTAAGAATTAAATTCCTGTCTTAGCTTCATTAACTGTTAGTTTTAATCTAAATTCTCATTCAAGCCTTAAGAAAAAAAAAAATTATTTAAATTTTTCTTTTATGTTGTTATACCTTTTTCAACAGATTTCAAAGCTTAGTTTTTATTTGTTGTGCAGTACGCGAATTCGTATAAACAGGCATGAGAGTGCAGAAAATTAAAAAAAAGAGGAAACAAGCGTTTTCATAAAATTAATTTTAGAAGAAAAGTAAAGTGCGCAGGAAAAACCATACAAAATATTTTAAAAGTGACAAATTAAACTAAAAGAATAATGCACATCAACACAATAAAACATTAAAAAAAAAAAAAAAAAAAAAAAAAACGTAAGCTAGCAATCAACATTTAATCATTGCCTGGTGGTGGAAAATGGGAAAGAAGGGGAGGGGGGGGGGGTAAAAAGTAGTTCATGAGAGAAATATTTAACACAATTCTACTTCTTTATGGGTTCTAGAATATCATAAAGTAAGTTTAAAATTAATATTGTGGATGAATAAATATTCAAAAGTAAAAGGCTTCCCGCAGAATGTTTGATTGGCAATGGCTTAGAGATGAAAAGGGAGGGGGGGACAAAAAAATTACATGAGTGAGAAATATTGAATAATTCTGTTCTTTTATATGTTATAGAATCTGATAAAGCATGTTTAAAATGAATATTGACATTTATATTTTGGATCGAAAAAGATTGAGAATCTAAAATTTTTCGTGGAGCGTTTGAACACTGATTGTTATTGAAGTTTGATTTTAACAAAATAAAAAACCGCGGAATTAACGAAAATCGCAAAAAAGCGGAAAATCGCGGATCCGCGAAAAATTCTCATGCCTGTATAAAACATTACATGCTTAGTCTAATGTGTGCGCGCGAATTAAAATTTGGAACTAATATATTTTTCAAAAACTTGCATTTATATTGATAAAATTTGGCATTTATTATAAAAGATCACTTTTAAACAATCTTTTTAAAAAATGTAACATGCAAAAGGTTTTGTTATAATAATCATAAGGGGGGGAAAAAAGAAGAAAAGAATGTAACAAAAACAAAAGTTGTCGTTACGGTTCAGATCCTCTAATCATCAAAAGATTAAATACTGACTCGTTCCACTTGGCTAAAATTGTAAGTGTTCGAATAAAAGTGGGCGGCAGCACTAAAAGAATTCCGGGGAATTGGTTTAATTGAATTTTGATTGGCATGATATGAAGAATATAATATCTAAAAAGAAGAATAAACTGATAAGTGATATCATAATCCAATACTTCCGGTTTTTATAATAACTACTTTTTAGTTAAACTAAAGGAATAACAGAAGCTTTGATGTGATAGCGGGTCATTTTCAAATTTTACTTATATTTTATCTCTCGCTTCAAGTCCGCTATTGAAATTTTTAGTATTAAAAGATACTTACGCAATTTTATTTTTACATATAATTTATTAGATACATTTAGAAAATACTATCTGTATTGTTAACCAAATTTCAAATTATGAAAGGCAGTTCTTTTTCTCTTTTTTAATGATTTAATTTAATAGTCAAGTCCGTCCATTTTGTTAAATCCATTACCAGACATAACACATTTATTAATTTATTTATTTATTTTTTTTTTTCGGTAAAATAAAAAGTTACTATAATAATTTTTTAACATCGATATAACACACAAATTATTCACATTTAACATAAAATTTTTAAAATGAAAAAAAGTTAATTTAATACCAAGGAAAAGATATTTAATTGCATGAAATTAAAAAGGGACAGTTACATTTTTGCCTATAATCATATTTTAAAAGATTCACATCTAAAGAATTTATATTTATTTTAATGCTAGAAACAAGAAATAAAGATATTGTTTTATAATTGGATTTTCTCTTTATTTCTTTGTGACAGTGCCTAAGCAAAAATTGAAATGATCCTAGTACTAAATAGGTGGGAAAGAGACACTAACACATATACATATATGTGCTTGGTATAGCAGGACAGACAAACAATTATGATAAACCTTTAAAAAATAATTATGATAAACCTTTAAACAATAATAATAATGCAAAGGACTGGCATCCAAATAAACATTTAAATAAAGAGATCAAAATTGTGAGTGAGGATATAATTCATGGTAGAACCCCCCCCCCCCCCCAATCTCTCCCCCAATTTCATAAATAATATAGCAGCCAACGATAAGCAGCAACGCAAATTTAACTACTTTTACATTTAAAATTTTTTTCATAAATAAGAAATAATACACCAAAACGAAATTTACACATGTTCAAATTCTTGAACAACGGCAAAAACGTCATTTATGTTCCCTCTTAAGGGTAAAACTTTATCACTTTCAACTGTTATGGCCAATTTCGTGAAGAGTAATGGACCCATAAAAGATAAATGGCAAAGAAAAGTATCAGCTCACATTATAATGGAAACTGCCAAGAAATGAAGACTGGGAAAAAAAAGAAAAAAAATGATAGTCATTTTTTTTCTCTCTCTCTCTCTTTTCTTCTACTTCATTTGGGGTATTATTCAAGCGCTTTTTATATTATAATCTTATTAAGAAAATATAATTGTCCCCCTTTCCCCTTCCTTCCTCGTTTGTTATTCTGTGCATATGGGTGTAAGAAAACTTGAAAGAATTACATTACATACTTGAACAGAATGGTATCACATATTTTTTGTCAAATTAATATTAAAAGGATATATACTTTTCATACTTGTCTATAACCTTAAACATAAAAAACGAAAAGGGAAATTACTTTTAATAATTTTTTTTTTCATGAAACCTATAAGTCAGACTAATACATAGACAATTATCTTGAAAAAACAAATGCAAAATCTGAATTATATATTATTATTATTATTATAATTAATATATATATATATATATATATATATATATATATATATATATATATATATATATATATATATTATATTTACTCAAAAAACATCCCTAAAAAAAAAAAAAAAAGATTAAAAGTTGGGCATTCTAAAAGAATATTTGCGGGAGTTAGAGCATGTATAAACTGAAGTCAAACTCTTTTCAATTTTATAGATAAGCTTAAAAAAGCATATTTTATTAATATTGACGAAAATATGCAAATTCTAGGCTATTGTCTGTACATGCATTGTATTTACTATATAAGACCTTCAAAATTTCTTGTAATTTCACGAAATCGTACGTGCAAGCTGCAAAATTACAGTGCTGAAGAAAGATTTTTTTTTTTTTTTTTTTTAAATAATTCATTCCAGAAAAACATTGACAAAGTTCTGCGATTACTTTTTTTGTTGTAACGAGAAATGCTTTATGAGGTTTTTTCAAAACATTACTAATTAATTATAACGTGAGCATCAAACAGAAAATTAAATTTGTTGGTCTGTCACAAAAACCTTTTTATTCAAATAATTAAGATTAATGCAGGAAATCCAGTATCATAGATTTCAAGAATATACCTAATTCCTGGTTTGTAATATAGCTTTAATGAATTGCATTCTCATTCATCAACGTCTCAATTATCTAATCATATATTATGATAGTTAAAAAAAGAAAAAGAAAAGCAGCAATACATTATCATTCATCATTTTAAGACCAGATATTCAAAAAAAGGTTTCTCAACAAGGATATGGGAAATCAAGGGGGAAAAATCTATAGTTTAATTAAAAACTAGTTTATCCTCGAGTATAGCAATTACATATATTACCTTTCTGCAATTGTAAAACCCGGTAACTATTGTAATGAATAATTTCAGAAATAAGGACACAGTTCGTCAATCTTAATTATTTAATGAAGTAAATGTTTAGTCAGTAAAGTTAATAAATCTTGCCAAATAATCGACAGTACAAAAAAGAATTGACAATAGGAGTACAAGTGCTGTCTAAAATTGTTTTACAGAATAGAATAATAATTTTTAAAGTAATTATTTTCCTTGTTTTTAAAGATTATTTAAAATTTAATTAAAAAAAAAAAAATTAAATTATAGTATTTTTTATTAAAGATTTTTTTTTTTTTTTTTTTTTAGCTTACATTCTCTATTCTTCACCTTCCGCTGAATACGGGTTAAAAACGAAAAAAAAAAGGGGGGGGGTGTAGAAATATCAGTCCTATCGTTACAAATTCTGTACAAAATGAAAGGAGCAATTTTTCTGAATCCAGGGATGCGAACAGTTTTTCGACACGACAATTAGATTTTTTAAAATTAACTAAAGTATGAAAATCAAGTGGCAACACTTCATTTTAGTTCCTTTCAGTCATTTTAAAAAGTACGTGGCTCGTTACAAATTCGGTACCAAATGAAAGGGCGATTTTTCTGAATCCAGGGGTGCAAACAATTTTTCAACACAACAATTAGATTTTTTAAAATTAACTAAAGTATGAAATTTGGATCGAAGCACTTCATTTTTAACTTTTCATAGTTTTTAGTGCGAATCAAGTTGATAGAAAAGTCTTTAATTAAATAATAATAATAATAATAATAATAATTTATCCAAAAGAATTTCAATATAAATTAAATCATTTTTTATAAAATGCGGTTTGGGGAACTTCTTAATGCAAGTTATATATATGTAAATTCTAAACTGAGTTATCTTACAAATGGTGAAGCAACATCGAAAAATCCTGCAACATTACTATTTATGCTTTTTCAGGAGGGGGGGGGGGGGTGGAGGGCAAATAATTAAAGTATTAAGTTTAAAATTCTTTCAAAAACTAAAACAAATCTAAACATACAAATTTTTGTGTAATTTTATTATTTACAACACATGACTTTTATACTAAATTTTCATATTTCCCAGAGTGACGAACGGACAGCATGCCTGTAGCAAAATAAAGCATTCAAAAAGGCAGTAAAAGAAATGTTATAAATCGACAGCTATTCTGCAGTAAAAAAGAAATCAAACTAAAAAACTGTAAAAAAATAAAAATCAAATTTAAATAAAGTAAAGGAGCTACACACCCCGCCATAATATCCCAGTCCCCAATTCGTTCCGAGATTCCAATAGAAATTTTAAAAAGGGAAAAAAAATCTTTGTGCGCAATACAATAATTGAATCGGTAATAAAGTGCAGTAACTGAGTCACACATACCACACAGGGATGGCTACGTTGATTCATACATTTGATGCGTCAAAAAGTGAATGAATGGACCGTTAATGTAACTCCGGTGAAATGCTACAAAAAGTTACACTGTTAAAAATCTCAAGAACTTCAAAAAGGCTGTCGGGGGAAGAATTCACTAATTGTTAGATTAAAAAATATAGAATTGATGAATGATAATTTTGTATCATACCAATATACATTTTCAAACACCAAATGCATAAACTTGATGTATTAAAATTATTTTCAGCTATTGTATCCTTCAACGATTTAAAATTTTGCCAAAAAAGTGAGTTAACGGAAAAGGTATTTAAATATGCAAAGTTTCATTTTGAATAATTTCAACTATTTAAACAAAAAAAATGGGTTAAAACAAAATTGCTAGTAAAATTTAGCAAAACTGCCGAGAAATCATGTATAAACTATCGAAGACTTACTTGCAGACCAATAACTGCGAAACATTGTATTAAAAACCTAAAAATAACGCGTGTATGCCAAAATGAATAAACCCTTGCTGACAGCAAATGTTTTGGAGATTCCAATTGTCTTCGCTCACAAACAAAAGAACGCCAAAAATAACACGGGTAAATGCACTTTGAAGACTAATTTTCTCGGTCCGATATTCAAATTTGGAAAAATTCTTTTAAGTCTAAAATTACCATAAAAATGGGCGGTATTAATACTTCACAGGAAAAATCTGTCAAGAACATCCTATACCTCGCACGAGGAAAGGAATAATAATAAAAAAAAATGAATGAATTCGCGGAACAACGGAACAGAACGGATGCATCATGGTTGAGATGTGACGGAATGCACTTTTGTGCTGGTAACAATGGTCTTTTATTCAGGTCAATACAGAGTGTTGGAGAGTTATAATTTTTTTTTTTCTTCATAATAAATATGTCACCTTGTGAAGAGTTTATCACGGCGGAATATAAGCCAGTATAGTAACCACTGAGGACAATTGTAGACAGGCTACCATTCATAACGTACATACTACAAAGCCGTAAAAATAAATAACAAAGGCGGTAAAAATCCATACTAATAAAGTTTTATCAAGACTGGAAAAATCATAGCAAACAATCAGTAAACCGAATCAAATGAAAGAAGATTAATAAAACTTAGTAAAGTCAGAAGTCCTGACATAAACCATACACGACTACTTTTACTTTATGTAGGAACAAAAATTTAAAAGCCGAATGCTGCCCTAACCTGCAGGAAAACAAGACTTGCCAAATATAACATTCAATAAATTTAAACAACATTGACCGTTTAAGTAAATTCTTCATTATGGTTTCTTAAAGTTGCAGCTTTATTCTAGCAGATTTTCTCCCAGTATTATTGAGATACTTACTGGTTCGCGAACGGATAGCCCAAGATTTCAGTAAAATGCGTGACATCAAAAACTTTTCAAACGGAAAATTAGTTAAGTTGAAAAATATTACTTCAAATATAATGCTGGGTATTCAGCAATTTTCGAATTTTAAAAAATATATCTGAAAACACGTTAATAATTAAAAAAAAAAAAAAAAAAAAAAAAAAAAAATTCAGAATAAAAATTACACAAAGATTTGGAATGCTAAATGAAACAATTTAAGCTACATATCGAAAATCAACCAATTGCCTCACACATCTGGGGTCGACCCAAGCCCCCCCCCCCCCCCCCAAAAAAAAAAAAAAAAAAAAAAAAAAAGGTCACTTTTGCTGCCCATTCACAAAATTCCACATCGTAAATAGGGATCCTTCACAAAATTCAAATTTATAAAATAAGCCTCTTCACAAGATTTTATTTTATAAAATGTTTTCATGTTTTCAATATTTTTAATTTACAATTCAAATTTATAAAATAAGCCCCTTCACAAGATTTTATTTTATAAAATGTTTTCATAATATTTTTAATTAACATGTTCGACAAAACTCTCTATTTTTTGTTAAATGTCAGGTTATGTTAATAATGATTTAAAATGGATTGTTTTATACGATGATAGTTCCTTTTCACAAAAATATTCCGTTTTTCCCAAAAAGGGACTCAAAAATTAAAACCTGGATCGACCCCAGCACATGAAGAATGGTCTTATTTTTTACCTACTTCATGTGAAGAGTGTTACATCTGAAACACGTAGGTTAGGTTTGATTTGACTCACTACCATCATTTTTTGCATACTAAAACTACTACTTAGACCGGGATTTAATGCTTAAATTGTATTCCAAAATAAAACTAACATTCATGCCCAACTGAGATTCAAATCCGGCACTTTCAGCTAGACTAGAATACAAATCATTCAGATATGAAATTGAAATGGGTAAGTAGAATACGTTAAATGCTAAAATATACAACTATACAGATATAAATTAGCAGAAAAAATTGGAAAACTCAAAATTGCATGCATGCAGGCAAATATTTTTTTAGTGTAATCCGTGCAGAATTATTTTACGTTTTTTTTTTTTAATTAATTATTTTTTTTTTTTCCAGTACAAAGCGACTGTTAGGAACAAAGTTATATGAAGTAGCATATTTCGAATATAATGAGTTGTGGATTTATAGTCATCTTAGATATAAAATGAAGTAATGCGATAACACATTACTTCGGTGAACACACTATAAAACAAATTAATAGAAGATAATAGAGTTAAACTTTACTTTCAACAGTAAATAATTTACGAACTGAATGTCAAAATCAATTTGAACATTTTGAAACAGGACAGATTAAAATCAATGAATGGCAAAAACAGACATTTTACATTAGGTTATTTAAGACAAACAAAACTTTACAATTTCCAGCTACACAATTTAGAATACCTCTATCCATTTTTTTTTCTAAACGGATTGATGAAATTCCACGATCTCTTTACAATTTAAATTCTGTCTCTAGTACGTATGTTTTTCCAAATACATATTTGTATCTGACGACGTCAAATTTATAGCATTAATCTGAAAGTATGGCTTGTTTCATTTATTACACAAATTAATGAATCTCGGCAGTTTGTATATCTGCGGTGAAAATTTTGAGATTAAATTGATTTAGTATGGGACAACTTTCGTATATTAAATACTAGCAGGTTACGCCCGCTTCGCTGGTCACTAAATTTAGATGAATTTTCAAAAGAATTGAATCACTATTTTTTATATCACATTTTGGGCTTTGTAAAATAATTAAAAATTCCTTTCAAAAAGGTCAAAAAGACAAAATAACATATTACAAATTAAATTAAATATTTCTTCCGTTTTGCAACAATGCTCTATGTCTTATGTGATTGATTCTCAAAAATGAATCAACAATTGTTTACAAATTTAATGAATTATGTATGGGAAACAAGTACGCTGTAATTTAAAAATTGCAGCTCTTAGAACTTCAAAACTGATAATTTTTAAAAAGTTATTCATTATTCTTTAATATTAGACTTCTTAAAAAAAAAATTATTATTATTATTATTATTATTATCATTACTGTTATTTTAAGATAAAAGCAATCGAATGATATCGCATTGTGAAACTTTGCAAAGTAATATCTTTAAATCTAATGTATATAGTGTATATAGTGTCCTCACAAAAAATGAACAGTTTTTAGAGCTCTTTTAAAAAAGTATAACATCTATATGCAGTACCTTTTTCAAAATTCATCAGTTTTTACTAAAAAAAGAAATGGCCGACTTTCATCACGAAAGTAGTTAAATCTAGACCAATCAAAAATAGGAGTGGTCCGCCCGGAAGTACTCGCCAACAAACTCTTTGCTTTATTTATATAGATTAAAAGGAGACTTGGCGATAAATCACTAAACCCCGAAAAAAATTGTATAACTCTTGGGGCGTTTGCAATATTTCCTGCCAATGTGGTTTATCACACTGGTCAAAGTAAACGCACACAAACTCCAGTGTATTAGTCACAGTGTGTCACAGTGTATTATACACTGGTCAAAGTAAACGCAGTCTTAAATTCCGTCGAAAAGAATATGTAAGTTACGTCCATAAACAAGAAACCGACAAATCGGCCGTTTCTAAGTATTGCTGGGAGAAAAACTATAATTTTAAATTTGATACAGCTAAAATTACTTGCAGACCCAAGCCTACTCACGAATATGATTTATTTTAAGCTTTTTATATCTATAAGAATCTTTAAAATATTGTTAATTGTGATTTCGCTGTATCCTATTTGTCTGATTTTTAGCAAATTTACATTGTCCACATTTTCTTAATTTCTTCGACACTTTTTTTCACAACTACCGTTTCTCAATCTGCACTTATACTCTCTATTTGCTCTTTAACTTCGCATACTAAAAAATTAGCAGACAGAAAATAATTCTCACGGAAAGTCTGGCAGCTAATTGAAAAAAAAAAAAAAAAAAAAGATTGGTCAGAAACTCCTTAAAAACTAGCATGAAAGCCTATTATATTAGCCCAAAAGGCAGATTCACATACTACTTACTGTAAAATATACCACGGTCTGCTGCGCGGCTAGGCTCGATTTAAAATAGACATCCCAATTACAGTTTCCCACAATCGAAAATATGGAGAGGAAAAAAATACATAGTGCTTTTTTTCTTCTCGCCCAGAAAGTGACTAAAAAGTCGTATCTGTTCCTTAAGAACACTTTTTTATTTGAGCTATTCCTGGAAGCCGAACAAAATTATCAATGTCAGTCATCCCTTGGCCGATAGAGAATCTACAATTACAACTGAAGGCTGGTGGCGTAAGGAAAGATTTAATTATGAAACGAGAGGAGGGGAAGAAGAGAACTCCAGACCTGTTTACGATTTTAGCTAAGCTCTTTCAGAGATCTGTCATATGTCAAGGCGTCTTTAAAAAGTTTTCCACTCAAGAACGGTAGTCTTATTTATTTAAAATAAACAAAAGAAAAATTTATTAAAAAAAAAAAAAAAAAAGGAGGTTATTGTACTATGCTAAATGGCAGAATACCCGATTTGAACAAGATGAAATATATATTTTAGTTAACTTTCCTTTAAATTAACTTCTTTGTCTTGTAACCAGTATCACGGTGGCTATTTAAGTTCAATTCAATAAATATGGAACCTGTTTCTTTCTGATAACTAGTTGCAGCAGTTTGTACCAAAATCAGATGCCATATTACAAAAATAAAATAGATATAAGATACCACTGTAGATATCATGCAAAGACAGATTAATGTTTTACAACTATTCATAGGACGCTGGGGCAATATCTTTAATACAGTAACAGCGTATAATACGTAAAATGCAAAAAGAAATTTCTATTGACAGACAGACTGAAAATAAACCTTTTTAAAGTCAATTAAAAAATGCTGTAAATATATGTATACACACAAAACTAATGAGAATAGTTATGTTACATAAACAATAAAATTATTTAGTCTGGGGTGGTGTGCTTTCTTCAGAGACTCTTTTAGTGAATGTGCAAGGGTAACAACGATAATTTTACAACAATCAGCAAATATCAAAAATTGGTGATAAAATGTCGGAATTTTGATTAAAATTTATTATTCCCAGATCTTCCAATTTCAAACACACTGAATCGAGCTCGGAAAATAGATTTTATTTAGTAAATTTCATAAAAAATTACGTTCACTGCGGATAAAGATACTTCGTACAGGTAAGGACTAGCAAATGAAGCCGCATAAATTAAACGTTAACTGTTTTGGAAGATCACAGACAATTTGATTTAACTCCATTCATGAAAGCAACAAACTTTTTTTTTTTTTTAAATCATTCGAAGTTTAATAACGAATTACTTTTAAAACACTACAAAGGAATTAAGTAAATTAAGTATTGATAGCAAATTTTAGAGAACAACTATATTATTTTAGCGAGATTTTCCAGTATTTTTATGCAAGCTAGTTGCATAACCTTCTAGGAATTAACTTATCACGTTACAGCATAGGAATTCAGACATTAATTATGAAACTGTAATTACGACCTAACTTAATTAACTATCTTATGGAAAGGTAGGTAGAATAATTTTCAATTTTTTAAATAGACCATGCCAGAAAGCTAATCTGGGTGTTTTGGTTAATGTGTATTTTCTCCCCAAATCCGCTACATCGGCCAACAATAGAGCTGTATAATTAGCACAGTTAAAAACAAATTAGCATTTAAATAGAAACATGCAGCAATTACAAACAATTGGTAGCAGCAATTGTTACTATACAAGAAAATCAAAAAAGCAATTTCTTCCACAGACGAACTGAATTTAAAAAATTTTCTTTTTCACTGAATGAATACTATATTTTTGAAAAAATTAAATACACAGAAGTCAAATTCAATGCAATAAAGATAACGTTATAGACTTTCGAAAACCCCGGTTCTCACAATTCATAAAATTTTAAAATCTGCTTTAATATATATCTTATTAAAACGGTTAACTTCAATATGCACTGAGCATAAAGTGCCACTTATTTTTCAACTAAATAAATTAAAAAAAAAAGAAAAAGAAAAGAAATGTATCGTCTTTAACAAAAATTATAGATCCTAAAGGATGCAGCGAGTGTTTTCTCTTTTGCAACTCTTCTCTAGTTTTTTGATGCGCTAGCGCATCAGCGTCATTACAGTAACATAAATTACAAAAATTAAGAAAAAAAGTAAAGAAAAACGAAAAGAATATCCAATACGTGCATAAATGGAATACTTTTTCAGGTGAAACTAACAGTTGTGTAAAAAAAAAATAATCAGAATTGAGACAAAAAATAAGTCTAGACTAATTTATTTTTAAAAAAAAGCATACACTTTCCCTTGCACCTTTGTTTCCAGACACCCACTTAAAAAAAAAGGAAACGTTCAGTTGAAAAGGAAAATCAATCTGTTGAAAGAAAATAAGAAAAATAGCCCTGCCAAACAATAACTTGCAAGAGCAAAAATGGCACGCCGTAATGGCGCACAATGGCGAAAGTAGAGTATGCAACAATCTTATGGTACATCGGAACGCGGTCAACCGACAGGTAAATGAACTTCAAGGAACGCGCCGGATTCGAAGACTCGCAAAATAATCGAGATATTTTATTTTTCTTGTTTTGTCATTACTTCCTCCATAGATGCACTTTATTATAATCTTGGACGAGCAATTAAACTGCATTCAAGGATTAACGGAGAAGTTTTCCGGAAGGTGCAGAGCACGGATGTAATTCCACTACGAAAAATATAAGGAAGAAAAAAGAAAGAGAAAAATACTTCTGGCACAGTCAGAAAAGCATATTCATTAAATATTCCTCTGTACATTCTGAAAGTAATGCGCGTGGATGTGTATTGTTTATATAAATTTGTGATTTTTAATGGATTTTGAACCGAACTTTTTTTCGAACCTAGCGAAAAGCACTGACCAATTTACCAGCTGCATAGAAAACTAGATTTTTAACATAGCTCCCTTTTATCCTTTAACACCTCCCCTCGCCCTCTGCCTTTTTTTTTTTTTTTTTTTTTTTTTTTTTTAATGTAGGGTAAGTGCACCAGTGATTGAGACTTTTAGAGCAATCTCTGATGTTTTTAATGTTTCACTCATGAGAAAATATTTTTAGAAATCTTAAGTTAGTACATATGGTATGAAAGACATTTAGAACCACATATATGTTAAAATATAAACATTTGTTGTTGTTTTTTTTTTTTTAATGAATTTTTATTTGACACCCACTCAATGTTCCAGTAATTGACACTGCCAGTTTTTAATTTTATCAGTAATTGGCAGCCTATGTTCAGTGTTTGACACTGCTAGTTATTCGTTTTACCAGTTATTAACACCCTATGCTCCAGAGTTTGACATAAAATGTTAAAATTCTTGTATGTAAAATATATGATTTTATTGTTTTTCTTATTAATTATTTCGGGATAGATGTCAATTACTGGAGTATGCCAATCACTGGAGCACCTATTCTATATTCCTATTTATCATCGAAATATACTGTTTTTTATAACGAATTTCGTACTAGAGAATGTTTATTTTTAAGAAAAATTTTCTACTACATATGACTTCTCTGTCATATGTTAAAGTTTTCCTCGCAAAATCAAACTGTAGCGAACAATTCATTTCAGATTACATCAAAATGAAGTTTTGTTTTTTGAAGTTTGAATTTTTGTTTGGTATGCTCTGAGATTAAGAGGACTCTGTGTTTTAGAAAGCGATGAATTGTTTAACAGTTGTGAAGCTTCTGAATGTGAAAACGGAATTTAAAAATATATATTAGTTAATAAGTTATAAGGGGCGAAATTTTCCATATAATGACATTGGCTCTGGCTTCTGGGGACGATAAGTGAAGAGAAAATTGGTATATTTAAAAAAAAAACTTTCATCTACTATCTGACAGTATATCAGAATCTTTTATAATTACATCCACAACCTAGTGGTATATTTCCGTGACTGTCGCATGGCATGAATGGTATTTGCGTAAAGCTGAAAAATTTAATTGTTATCAACGTCGCACAGCTTTTATGCCACCTTTAGCTGTATATAAAGTTTTCTTTCTCTCTCTCTCTCTCTTTTTTTTTTTTTTTTTTTTTTTTAAATATCAAAAGGGAAAAAGAATAAATATACACTTTTTTTTCATTATAACATTAGATAGTCTTCAATTAAAAAAAAAAAAAAAAAAGGGGGGGGGGGTATACTGGGTCTTTTTTAAGCAAAGTGGATACGATACACATCGGAGAAATAAAATGTTTTATTTAAATAAATATTTTCCCAAGCAATTAGTGATTAAATAATGAACAAGTTAATTTTAAGGTTTACATTACTCTAACAAAAAATTTAAGTGGATTTTTTTTTTTTTTTTTTTTTTTTTTTAAGTGTATAATAATTACTATAAATATAATATAGTTACGCTCATCACTGACCGACTCTGTCACGCTTAAAAAGGCTACTACATTTCTTTGGACTCTGTTTGTGGTGAACACAAGTTGCCGCCTAATTTTCATACTTTAGTTAATTTTAAAAAATCTAATTGTCCGATCGATAAGCTGTTTCCGACGGATTCAGAAAAATCGCCTCTATCATTTGGTACCTTATTTGTAACGAATTTTTGATCAGATTTTTTAAAATTAATTAAAATATGAAAATAGACATAGATTTTAAATTTTTAATTGTTGCTTTTTTTTTTTTTTTTTTTTCCCATCCGCATAAAATGAAATATGCTTTCACGTGAAAAAAAATAAATAAAATATTAAATTTGCATATGAAATGCAATAAAATGCATATGAAAAAATTACCTCTATAAAATAATAATAATTTTAAATGTAACGAAGGGATAAATAAGGAATGAAAATTTCGCACGGGCTTTCTAGCAAATGAATTATTTGAAGTGAGAAATAAATAAAATGAAATGATCATTTTTCAACGGGCGCTTTAGTCGCTATACAACTAACTGGTGTATATATATCAGAAAAACAATTTTTTACAAGAATTACAAATATGCAAATCAAACAATTATAACCATTAAAATGGATTTTTCTCCCCGCCAATCCGCCCACCTGCATTTAACAACAAAAAAAAAAAGTTGCTTCATCGAAGTAGAAATATAGAGATCCTGAATTTTCACCAGTGCAAATGGAATTGCTCAAGTTCTTATCACTTAACTCGTTATTTATTTTTAATTTGATTTTCTGAGTTGTTTAAAATAAACCCCGAGAGGCAGAACAAGTTGGGAATATATGAAATGCTGGTTGGATAAAAGATGGTGAAAAAGTTATAAGGAAAAGCACGTCTTTTTTTAAAGTGGAAATTTTTAAAATAGAGTAAGACATTGACACTCACAAATGCCACCCTCTAATGTGATCCTTGTAATTTAGTCTAAAAAATTATCGTATGCTGAATTAGGTTTGAGCCAACATAGACTTAATTTATAGCACAATTTAGATTTCTCTATTTGCCAGTACAGCGTTTGTAAATATGCTTCAGTAGGAATTTTTCTTTTCCTCGCAAACATATTATATACATACCAATAACAAAAACAGACTTTTATAGAATTAAAGTCTGAATACTTAAGAGAAAGAAAAAAGAAAACAACACAGGTCTGTATAGCGTTTTAAATAATAATTATAGTAATAATATCAAAATTCTAATTTTTAACACGGCGACGTAATTTCATAAGCTTTACAAAACTGTAGAGTTAATATATAATAACTAGCAGGCTTTTCCCGCTTCGCTGGACATTAAACTTAAATGAGTTGTCAAAATTCCATATCTTTATTAATAACCTAAGTTCTCGCAGTGATTGGTAGAGGATTTCTCGCTCGCAAAGTGAGGAGTCTGGGTCACCACTGCCTTCGGCACAACTTACTCACTTCTTAATTCCCCTTCCTCAGCGGGTGAGTTCGAAGTTTTGCAAAATCCCACTAATGTACATAATGCGTACACTTAATCAATATCCGCGCACCAAAATTCGCCATTCTAAGATCATTCAAACGGAAAAACATGTTTTTACATATGTTTATTGGGAACAACTTCATTACAACCCCACAACGATATTTGGCGATTTTTTTGTTGGCGATTATGGCTAAATCATAAATCTAAAAATCATAAATCATATATGATAAATGATAAAATCATAATCTAAATCATAAAACATAAAATCATAAATCCAAAATAAACATATTAGGCTGCCATATTATATCGCAAACAGTCCAGAACGACATTGTTATCCTTCAAAACGGCGCCAAAGAAAAATCGCCAAATTCAGCTGTTGGGTTATACTAAAATTGTACAGTTTATTGCCCTCCGACTCCGAGAAGGGGGGGGGGGGGATTTAGAATTTCGTGAAATCCAGTTACAATAAGTGCCGGATGCAAACAATTTACGCACCAAATTTCGTGACCACAGAAGTCTTTAATAGAAAATATTACAAATAAATAAATACAAAAAGCACAGCTTTAGTATGGGACCCCTTTGGATAATTTAAATATTTTAAGCCATTTTTGCGATGAACTGAGCTGACTATCTCAACTGTGCAATTAAAGATCTTGGCGAGAAACGTCCAAGCTACGTCGGTTCCGAATTTGAAATTTTGCCAAAGGGATCCAATACTAAAGCTGTTCCATACACAAAATCTGTATATATATATAAATTACGTGTCACGATGTTTGTCCGGGGTAAACTCCTAAACTAAGGAACCGATTTTAATGAAATTTTGCACACTGTGTGCAGTTTGGTCCAACTTGAGAGATAGGAGTTTTTATCTCAATTTATTGTCACAATATTGTTTTATTGCAATTATTTGTTAATTATAGACCTTTATTAAAGTTGCTCCAAAATATCTGTGAGTTCCATTAATTTAATTGTTGCCAAAAAAAAAATACGAGTTCATTTTCTTTCGACATAAAAATAAATACATTTAATCAAACGTGAACGTTAAAAAATTATAAAAAGTTAAATTATGCATCTCACGAAAATTGACGTCATAATCAATTTAAAGATTTTATACACATTGATAAAGTGCTAATATAGTTCTATCATAGCTATAGTAATATATATAGATCTCTCATCCCCATGTTATCGTACAAAGATTTTTGATGCCGAAAAAAAAAAAAAAAATAAAAGCTTTGGAAACAGCCATTAAGTGGTATTGAAAAAAAAAAAAAAAAAAAAAAAGAAAGAAATATGAATTTGAAACTGTATCTGGAGTCTTCCATTCCCCTTTAGCGAATAAATTATTCATAAATTTTATTTGCTAAAATATTAGTATGTATTCCCGTGTGTATTCACTCGGGGAAAGACGGCCATATTTTGGTAAAAACGTCGTCTTTTCCCAAATGAAAAGGAATAACTTTTTTTCTCCCCAATGATCACTCTATTCTATATATGCTATACTATATCTATGAGTTCTATACGCAAGCGAAGTGTGACTCACTGACCGTCTGTGCAGCCAAGAAAAAGATTTCCTATGTTAATTGCCCACTGGATTTTTTGTAAGAAATTATTAAAAATCGAGGAAATTTATTTCCCGATTTTAATCCTTATATTTGGGTATAGATATGTATTAGTTATCGCGGGTGTTAGATTGAATTATTTTGCTGTCAAATTGACAAAATTTTAATTTTAAATTTCAAAACTCTGTCGCCCTTGGCTTTTTATTATTATTATTTGGCGATCAAAAGCGTAACACGAAAATATACATGCCAGATGTATGCATTGTACGAAATGTAATATGTATTATTCATTGTACGTATGTATGACATGTAATATGTATTGTACGAAATATTGTTTCATATTATTCATTACTCTTTTAATATAAGTTGTTAAAATAACCATGATTTTTGAAAGGAATTAAATATTTTCGCCAGATAATTTGGCGATATTCTTTTTTTTTCGCCAAGGATGACAGAAATGAAATCTATTCCGCTACAAAATATTAGTATCTTACATCAGATATTTTATTTAGACATTTGAAAACAAATTTGACTTCAAACTATGATAGAATATTTATCATTTTCCTTTTAATTAGTATATTATTAGTATATTAAAATTTAAAAGCATGGTATATAAAAAGTTTTTTTTTTAATCTTATAATTATTCTTATCTTAATCCTCAATGTTTCCCATCTTTATTAACTTGAATTTACTATTAAAATTTTAACATACTCAAAAACTTCTCATCACTTCGTTAAAATACACTAAACTTTTCCGAAATCTTTTTATATTTAAAATGATACATGTATTTACTTTAAATGTCCAATATTTCATAAGATTTCATAAGATTTCCAATTTTAAAGTTTTAAAATATTTATCAAATTTACTTATTTTTCTGGTTTAGCCTTATTGTTTTCCTTTTTATAACTACAGCTGTTGCCCTCTTTAAAATATTTAAAATGATGAGGTCATTTTATAGTAAAATTATCTATTATAGCATATATTATATTTCACTCCTCCATAAAAATTGATTTTAAAATCATCTGTTTCTTTTATACTTTTATTTTAATAGAATTTAATTTATATATTAGTCATTTTAGCAATTTTATCCAAAGTAGCATTAGAAATAATATATATCACTTCTCCATTAAAATTTATAGGACCCTACAATAAAATTAATTTGTGCTTAATATCAACACTACGAAAATTTTTATCAATCGCTTCCAAATTTTGACCTAAGTTTCAAATCTCAACCCTGTGGGTTTTTACATCGGCTACAACGTTTTCGTCTTTCTTCGTAAATAATAAATTGACTGTACTAAATAGTTTACAGCCGTATAATTCAACGTATAACTTAGTCACAGCAACGCGTGGCCGGGTCTGCTAGTAAATAAATAAAATAAAATAATAAAATGAAATAAAAAATCTTTTCTGATATCTACAAAATAAAAATAAAAAATCTTAATAAAATCCAAATTATAATCATTTACAATTAATGAGAGAACATAGAAAAAACCCTCATAAGGTACACAATAACAACAAAAAAAAAAAAAATTGTTTTACATCAGGAAAGAAAAGTACTGCTTAATTAAATAAAAATATTAAACTAATGCCAAATATCTCTATGAAAATATTTATCTACGTGCAAATTCCTCATAAAAAAAAAAAAAAAAAATCGCCAACTTTTGTAGGTATTTTTCTCTCTAATTTTTGTTGTTATTCACGTGAAATTAAAAATATTTCATTTTATTTCTCGAAAATAAATATATATATAAATGCATATTTATAAATATAAAACCTTTTACTGAATCCGCGTTAAAAACGGAAAAAAGGTAAAATAAATTAGAAATATCATACCTATATTTATAAATTTGATACCAAATGAAAGGGATGATTTTTCTGAATACAGGGGTGCAAACAGTTTTTCGATGCGACAATTAGATTTTTAAAAAGTAACTAAAGTATGAAATTTAAGTGGCAACGGAAAAACGGAAAAAGGGGAAAATAAATTAGAAGTATCAGACCTATCGTTACAAATTCAGTACCAAATAAAAGAGGTGATTTTTCTGAATCGGTACGACAATTAGATGTTTTAAAATTAACTAAAGTATGAAACTCAGATGGCAAAACTTCATTTCGATCTTTTCATAATTTGTAGTGCGAATCACGCGAATAAAAAAAGTCTATCTTAAAAATTTATTTTTGCATTTTATTTTTCCATTCAAAGCGTTTTAGTGAAAAAATATTTATGGCGCATGCGCAGGTGTTTTTTATCCACAATTTAAACACTAATCAGAATTTTGAAAATTTCTATAGATATAATTTTAAATTGGGTGAAGTTTCTGCCAAGCGCCGTTGAATTTCGTCCAGCCGTTCTCGAGTGATGCCTGGACAAACGTGTTTTAGTCTTTTACCCACCAGGGGGGAACGGGGGGGAATTTCTAACAAGTTGATAGATATAATTTTAAGTTGGGTGAAGACCTAAATCCCTGCCAAGCGCCGTTGAATTCCGTCCTGCCGTTCTCAAGTGATGCCCGGACAAAAAAAGCGACATACGGACACGATGACACACACACACAGGCAAAATTTTCTGAAGTCATTTTCGGCTTTCATGGGGTGTGAAACGTGAAGATATCGCAAAATTTTTCGATTCCGACAAATTTACAGACAAAAGTCTGATTTTATTAATATAGATATACAAAGATCAAAATCAAATTATCTAAGTTGTTTCATTCAACAATGCCATAAGTCCAAGTTCACCATTCCTTTTGGGACCAAAAAAAAAAATACACCACACCACAATGCAAATGTATCTAAATGCAACACCTACGATACAATATATTTTGTTTTAAAAAAATTTCATTTTTTTAAATTTACTAAAGCAACGAAATTTGCTCTCCTAAATATTGAGACAAAACAACTCTGTAAAATGGAAAGGCGAACAGAGAGAAAAGTCAATTACCCAAAAACAAAAAAAAAAAAAAAAAATGTCACCAAAAGAGCTTTTTAAAATACTAAATTAACTAAATTTTACTTGGACTTTTTTCTACAGTCGGTACCAATAGTGTCCGAACACTAGCAAAAATTCCTATGTAAAAAAAGTTCACTTTATACGGTTATATTAAATAAATCCTTATCGAATCATGTTCTTACAATGACTAAGATCAGGATTCGACAAGGATTTATTTAGCAAAACCGTATGAAGTGTACTTTTTTTACATAGGAATTTTAGCTGGTGTTCGGTCACTTTTGTTACCGACTGTACCTACAGATATTTTCATATGATTCATGTTTCAAATCTAAATGCAAAGTACAATTTAAGAATATTTATGAACCAAGGCCGCAGCAAGAAAATATTTTTTGAAGGTCAAACTTTAGGACTTGAATGTTATTGAATGTTAAAAATGAAGCATATCAAAATCTTGCGACAAGTCTGCAAAATTTTTTCGTAGGGTTTAAACCTGCAACCCTCTCATCCGACCCCCCATGGTTGCGGTCTTGTCCACAACTAATATATTTGAAAGAAAAAAAAAAAAAGATCAAGTGGAATTACTGAGAATGTCTCTTCAACTAATAAAAAAGGAGCATTTATACCATTTTTAAAGGATTTAAGTGAAACTAACAAAATATCGAGCATCCACACTTTACAAAACCACAATAACCGCAGCCCAAAGTACTAGATTCCATTACTAAAACGCATTAGTTTAGAAGCACCCAGAACAAAAATGAGGCTAACTCGCCAAAAGTTAACGAACTTTGATTAGACCCGACTTGTTTATACTGTTTCACCGCTCGCACCAGATAAAGAACGCTATTTTCAAAAAACAGTTGCCTTTTGGGAGATCTTTGCTCTGATTTTTCGAGAGAGAAATCGAGAAATTAACTGACAAGCCTGCTTCTAGACGTGCATAAAATTCAAAATAACTACCATAAATAAAAATAATTGTATACTCAGTTTGCTCTAGAATAGTTCATAATAGACCTAAAAAATTATAAAATGAAAAGTTTTGCTCACTCTAGGCTAAGTTGGCAAGATACAGCTCTTGGCAGCTCTGTTATAACACATTTTAGCAAGCCCTTTAAATATTTTTTTTTTTTTTTTATTGTCCAGAGAAGCTTTAGATTTCTTTTTGACATGCAATTTTCTGGGGATAGTTTAAGAGTACATAGCCTAAATATACACAAATAAAAATGATGGTTTACTTTTCAACATGTTGAAGAACCGCAACATTGGGAGCAAAAAATAAATAAAAATAGGAAACGTCGAAAAATCGAAGACAAATGGGATGTTTTAAACAGGTTGTCCTTCCACCCAGCAGTCTTCCTGGTTCTAGTAAATCAATAAAGACATTCTTGTAAAAGTTAGGAAATTAAATTTGTATAAGATTTCATCAGTAGTTCCAAGTTATATTTATCATTCTTGTAAAAATTTCCTTATTTCTGCAACAAAACTTCACTGGGTTATGTTTTTAAATTTTTCACACTGAAATATGCAAGACTATCATTATAGAATTGTGTGTATGTGTATATGCATATATTAGTTATGATAATAAGAATTATAACGGCAAATAAACATGTGGTTAATTTGCCACAACAAACCACAAAAGCCTATTCGGTGACTAGTTAACTAAAATATTTAAATAATTTGACCAATATTTTTTAAAATTTAGATATGAAAAAAATAATAATACTCGGCTTTAAAATAATTCTAATGAGAATACAAAACATTTAAAAACGTTACAAGAAGGAGCTTTTTAATTACTGTAATTATACGTTTTCTATTTGAACTAACAATAACAAAATAAACAATTATCAACAATAAACAATTATCTATAGTTCAATCGCATAATTGTAGTTTAAAATTATTAAAACGGGGAAACAATTGATGGGGGGGGGGGGGGGAATACTTGCGACAACTTTAATACAGGGGAAATTTGAAATTCGGCTCAGAAGTAACTCGGAACTTTCTCATCAAAGTCTTTGCTTATGCAATTACGATAGACATTTTAATTCATCGACAAAATGGCAATAAGGATTTAAAAGTCGCTAAGGGGGTCCTATACTAGAGCTGTAATAAAGAGATGTTAAGAAATGAATATAGTAACCATTGCTGAACTCAACACAGTTGCTGCATGCCTTTACATGAAAGAATAAACTTTAATATTATATATATATCGTACTAAATTAAATTCTGCGTTGTGAAGAATATTATAGCTATTACTCAGGAAACAAAAATAGACTTCATTTTTAACAGTCATATAGACCCTACTTTAAAAACCCTGAAATTACATGAAAAGCAAAAATAAGTTAGGGTGGGATTAACATTTTTTATTATTATAATCAATAAATTCCATACATAAAGTTTTTTGAAAATCTAAAAAGTATTAGTAGATCATAAATGATATATCTAGATTTCTACTATGTAACAGTTTTTTGTTAACAGTTACTAAAAACAAATTGGGGGAAAAAGAAAAAATCCCGAAGTCAGAAGAAATTCCTATACACAATTTCCCATGATATCAGACTGGAATCACCTAAGAGAGGCCTTCATCCTGCAATGGATTGTTAAAAGATGATAACGATGGTATATTACATATCTTAACTTTTTGAATGCAGTGAGTGGTGGATGACATTCTCTTCTTCCATAGTAACTTAAGCCAACATCATTCACAACATCAGCTTAATAAGCTTTGTAAGTATTAACTCTGTAAGCGGTAATTACCTTGCAATGCATATTTTCTTTCTTATTTTACTTCATATATATCTTATCAAAGTATTTATAACAGTACATTTTTTCTTTTTTTTTTTTTTAAATAATTTTTAATATGTATATTTGAAATTTTGTAACACTATACATAAAGCAAAAGATATTAAAAAAGTTAATATGAGTTGTTCTGAAACAGTAATAGATGAGATCATTTATAATAAATACGAACAAAATATAACCAAAAATTAATAGCTAGAAGGAGGAGCAAAGGCCAGCACGGCTTAAGAGGGGTGGAGCGGGTTAAATCAGTTTGACGAAGCCCAACTTTACCTGAAAACCTCTGCAAGACCATATGATAAAGAAAGGGGGGGGGAAAAAGTTAAATGAAGATTAATTTATAAGTAATTCTTTATGTAATATTTAATTCTCTGGAAGATCTATCCAATAGTGTAACTATATTTTGTGAAATAGAATTTTATTTCACTTTCCCACGGAACAGAAATTCAACAATACTTTTACTGCGTGTTGCAGGTCAGAAACTATAGGTTTGGATCGGGTTGCAGGTGAAGACTGCCCGACCTGCACAGAAATCTAGAGTGGCCCTCGCTTCTGAAAAAGCTACGCAGCTTTTATTAAAATATTTTATGAAGAAAAAGAAAGGAAGTTGTAAGTCTTTCAAGGAAAAGAAACATTTGACACAATAAAATTAGCTCTGCATTACAAAAGAACAATTTCGATTATAAAATAAATTCTATTAAAATAATAATAATAAATAAAAACGCAGTAAACTGACAATTTTAATCCATTTTCTGTCTTACACGGGTAAAATGACATCAACATGTCTTTACACAATGTTTAATTTTCGCTGTATAACGGAAAACGAAATTCATTTAATTATAGCTATCTGTTTCTATCAAGAAAAGCTTTTCTAACCGGTTGATATCAATGACTAACAGAAAGAAAGAAAAAAAAAACTAGCTGAAAGAAAAATAAGAATAACACAAGAAAGAAAAAAGTAGAAAAAATTTCAACTTGGTTAGCAATGTCTTGTTTTACTTTAACTTTTACTAAACTACTTATTTTTCTTAACCTCCGAGACAATAATATTCCTCTTATTCAGTTTTCACCACCATTTGATATGACGAAGCATTAGGTAAACATGCAAAACGACCATGATTTAAAACAATGAAGCGGTATTTTGTTACACTTGCTTCGAAAGAAGATCATTTAAGTAACGTCAGGTCGTCAGGATAAATAGCTTCTGAAAGAATGAAATGCGATGGGAAAATTGCGATTTCAAAATAATTCTTTCTATTTCCTCGCGCCGAAATATCCTCATAGAAGTTTAAGTTTCATACTTTTACTTACTATGCAAAAACATTTTATGTACTTGAAAAAAAAAAAAATTACAATTACAAGCAGGGTAAAATTGCAATTTAAAAAAAAAAAAAAAAAATCTTCCTAAAAATATTTTATATCACTCTTCGCCATATTTAGTTCAGTAACATTAAAAAAAAAAAAAAAAAGAGCAACAATATTATTGGTATATATAAGTGGTATTCAATAGAAAATGCACATGCGCACTTATGAAATTAAAATTAGTCGATTTCTCAAAAAAAAAAAAAAAAAAAAAAAACTAAAAAGTACTAACCCCCCCCCCCCCCCTAGCTGACATCAGATTAAAAAAAAAAATAATTGAAATAATATTCAAAAAATAAAATTACAAATCTAAAATCATTAACACATTTACAAATGATTAACTTTTTAAAAACTCGGCAAGGGAGATTAAGCGTAATCAAAAATATACAGCTGTATCTTTTTATTTTCCACTTTTCCCAATCGAATTTGGAAGAGATCTTATACTCGATGGATTTCCGCTTTTCTTAATTTTATTATTGTAGTAATTGCTTTATGAAATATCAAATTTACCCTTTCGCTACTCCCTTCCAACGTAACATCAATATTTTTTTTTTTTTTTTTTTCTAAATATGCCGTATTATTACTTTAGTTTAGCAGCAAAAACTCTCCCTCTCTCCAGAAATTTCAGTTTTTCCCGCTCTTTATCATGCAAATTAAAATATTTAAATACTTTAAACTGTATTTTAATTAAATATTTTTATTTATTTTACAAATTTCATGATTAAACCAACAATGTAAATTAAATTAATACACATATTCCCTCCGAAATTGACGCTTTACCTCAGTTATAGAAATTGAGTTTGCGGAGTCCTAAATTGGGTTTCAAACAATTATAAACATCCATGCCTGAACTGAACCGAGATTTGACCCCGAAAGAGGGGAGTAAATAGTAAAACTAGTATGTTGTGGCCACCACAAGACTTTCTTCTATATTTACCTATACATATTCAATCAGTAACAATATTAAAAAAAAAAAAAAAAAAAAAGTACGTTTTTTTTTTTTTTTTTTTAATTTTTTTTTTTTTTTTTTTTTTTTTTTTTGTTAAAAGTGAAAAAAATCGATAACTTTGTTTTAAATTATCACAGATTTATAGTTCAACCATTCGTTTTAAAGGTATTGACGAGACCTTTCGAAAGATACCCATCTTGAAAATTTATCCCCCCCGGGGGGGTAATTCCCCCCCAGGGGGGGGAAGCGATGCCCCCCCATCCATAAAATTTTTTTCATAGCTACATACTACTATTATCAATAATTCATATTAATTTTACAATCACAAGTTTAAAACAACTCTAATTACGCACATTTATACGAATTTTTGTCCTATGCTGCCATGTTAAAAATTTAGATAAAATGCTATCACAGCGCCACCTGTTGAGCTATTGATCCCCAAACATTAGTCAGCACCAGTTTATGTCGAGGACCAACTAAATACCAAGTTTGGTTAAATTTCGTTAAAAAAAAAAAAAAAAAAAAAAAAATTGCGATATTTTTCTAAGTTTTTTTTTGTTAAAAGTAAAAAAAATCGATAACTTTGGTTTAAATTATCACAGATTTATCGTTCAACCATTCGTTTTAAAGGTATTGACGAGATCTTTCGAAAGACACCCATCTTGAAATTTTGCCCCCCCGGGTGGGAACTTCCCCCCCCGGTGGGGGGGCAACCGATGCCCCCACATGCACAAAAATTTTTTCCTAGTTAACTACTACTATTATCAACCTGATCTTTCGAAAGATATCCAATGTGAAAATTTACCCCCCCTGGGGGGGGTATTTCCCCCCTAGGGGGGGGGAAGCGATGCCCCCCCATGCAAAAAATTTTTTTCCTAGTTACATACTACTATTATCAATAATTCATATTAATTTTACAATCACAAGTTTAAAACAACTCTAATTATGCACATTTATACGAATTTTTGTCCTATGCTGCCATGTTAAAAATTTAGATAAAATGCTATCACAGCGCCACCTGTTGAGCTATTGATCCCCAAACATAATCAGCACCAGTTTATGTCAGGGACCAACTAAATACCAAGTTTGGTTAAATTTCGTTAAAAAAAAAAAAAAAAAAAATTGCGATATTTTTCTAAGTTTTTTTTTGTTAAAAGTTAAAAAAATCGATAACTTTGGTTTAAATTATCACAGATTTATCGTTCAACCATTCGTTTTAAAGGTATTGACGAGATCTTTCGAAAGATACCCATCTTGAAATTTTGCCCCCCCGGGTGGGAACTTCCCCCCCCCGGTGGGGGAGCAACCGATGCCCCCACATGCACAAAAATTTTTTCCAAGTTAACTATTACTATTATCAACGAGACCTTTCGAAAGATACCCATCTTGAAAATTTACTTCCCCGGGGGGGGGATTTTCCCATGCACAAAATTTTTTTCCTAGCTAACTACTACTATTATCAATAAATCCTATTAATTTTACAATCACAAGTGTAAAATAACTCTCTTTATGCCCATTTATACGGAATTTTGTCCTATGCTGCCATGTTAAAAATTTGCATAAAATGCGATCACAACGCCACCTATTGAGCGATTGATCCCAAAATCTAATCAGCACCAGTTTATGTCAGGGTGCAACTAAATACCAAGTTTGGTTAAGTTTCATTCATTGGTTCGTGAGATACAGCGTCCACAAAAAAATGATACAGACAGACAGACAGACAGACAGACAGACAGACATTTTTTAAAAACTATTAATTCGTGTTCTCCATATCCCAAAACATGTAAATCCATCAAAAAATGGACTTCGAAAATTTTCGCGAATCCAATACTTTCTCTATATTACATATAGAAGAAAGTAAAAATGAAATCGCCTCGCACAAATTTTAGCAGTTTCACCACTAATGGGTAATTTTTTCCATCTAAATATGGGAAAATAAGTCATAATTCATGAATGCTAAAAGATTTTATTGCATTATCATGCTTATGTGGATGCCTGCACATACCTATACATGTGCTTGTGTGCGTTTGTGTGTGTAGATATGACAGCTTGTGTGTATGCAGCTATAACTATAACCCGTAATATTATAGTCCGGTCAAATTAGACCAAAAAATAAGAGTGAAGATACATAAAGTTACAACAAGCTGATAATCAGTAAAATTGTTCAAAATAAAATTATAAATAAAATTTTGAAATTCCCCACCATTCCGGTGTATGGAAAAAATTTTACTCAAGGTCAAAGGTAAAAAAAAATGAGTTTTTCGCGATTTTCAGCAAAACGGTATTTTTATCATAAAAATACCTCAGACAAAAATTGTAGATCATAAAATTATCTACAAAAAATGTATCAGGTGAACAAAGTAGGCACGAGTGCTGCAGATAAAGCGGCAACACAGTGGTGTCTGTCACTGCTGTTGTCTGCAGCACTCGTGTCTGCATTGTTCGCTTGACGAAGGGTCATGTTTTCTTTCGAGTCGAAGTTGCGTGGTTTTTTGCATATTTCGTTTTAACGCTAGCCCTCCGGTGCATTTTTATTATACATAATGTTGATTGTTAAAAATGGTGTATAAAACTCTAAAGTTTTCCACAAATCTTTAAAATTTCGGGTGGGGGGAGGGATTTGAGCTCGTGAAGTTGGACTTGCTTCTATAGCAAAAATGACAGGACTGACATTCAGTAATATTAAATTAAAACGCGCTGACAAAGTTGTTCCTCTTTTAGCTATGACTAGTACCCTAAAAGTTCATGAAGAGAAAATGACTTGACCCTGTATTATTATTCCAACGCATGAGTATTACTGCAGCATTTCAAGATGAAATAGAAACATATTTTGAATATGAATTAGCTCCCTACCCTTTAACGTTGTTTGATGAGATCGGAATGCGTAAAACACAGCAGTCTGCCATTTACGATTGTTTTGAAAAGGTAAATATTGATATTAACAACACTAATGCGACATACATCATTGACGGAGGATATTTACTACATCGCGTTGTGTGGGATAGCGAAGAAACATTCAACGTAATCTTAGATAAATACGTTCAGTATGTACGTCGACATTTTCGTTCCAGAGTTACTGTCGTATTTGATGGCTACAATGATTACACGAGAAATATCAAAGATACAGAACAACGTCGTCGAACTTTAGCAACATCTTCATCTTCTGATATTTTATTTGATGAATTCATGACAGTTCGAACCAGTCAATGATGTATGTCGCATTAGTGTTGTTAATATCAATATTTACCTTTTCAAAACAAACGTAAATGGCAGACTTCTGTGTTTTACGCATTCCGATCTCATCAAACAACGTTAAAGGGTAGGGAGCTAATTCATATTCAAAATATGTTTCTATTTCATCTTGAAATGCTGCAGTAATACTCATGCGTTGGAACAATAATACAGGGTCAACAGTCATTTTCTCTTCATGAACTTTTAGGGTACTAGTCATAGCTAAAAGAAGAACAACTTTGTCAGCGCGTTTTAATTTAATATTATTGAATGTCAGTCCTGTCATTTTTGCTATAGAAGCAAGTCCAACTTCACGAGCTCAAACCCCTCTCCCCGCCCGAAATTTTTAAGATTTGTGGAAAACTTTAGAGTTTAGCGTTAAAACGAAATATGCAAAAAGATAAAACTTACCGTTTTGCTGAAAATCGCGAAAAACTCATTTTTTTTACCTTTGACCTTGAGTAAAATTTTTTCCATACACCGGAATGGTGGGGAATTTCAAAATTTTATTTATAATTATATTTTGAACAATTTTACTGATTATCAGCTTGTTGTAAATTTATGTATCACCGAATGTCTAGATTGACCGGACTATTAAAAGTATTTCATTCTACTTTATTTCAAGTTGTGGGTCGCACGCACCCATCGCAAATTAGAAGCAAATAAATAGCGGACTCGTAAATCTTTGAATTTTCCATGATTCTCCGACTTTCCCCGATTAGTGGCTACCCTGAAGATATAAACAAAAGAAAATTAAAAAGGAAAACCGTTTATAGAAATATTTTAGGCGACAAATTTGTCGTTTATATTTGTGACTCTGGCGACAACTGTCGCCTTACTAGCATGAATCCTACTAATAAAAAAGTCATTTCTTGATACAAAACCATTTTCATTGAGAGTGGTTTTTCCGATGGAAAATGTTTAACATCTACCAAACATCAAAATTTAAATGGTTGTTAATGAGGAGCTGGAATATTCAGCCCCAATTTTGTCATCGTCTACATAGCTGCCAATATTTTAATTTATTCCGGAGTAATTTTAGCCCCGCCTCTAATTCGTACCACTTATTTTTTAAAAGCATTTTTTTCTTATTTTATGGAAGTTATGTATTGAAGAAAATTTTTCTATAAATAAAGTGGTGCGAATTAAAGGCGGGGCTAAAAGTACTCCGGAATAAATTAAAATATTGGCAGCTATGCGTCTACCTCAAAACAGCGTTCCACAATGCGCCTTGTAGCTATTATTTGCTCAAAATTAATTTAATCCCTCACTTTCGTAACTGCAGAGACTACAAAATATAACAGAATACATATCTTGCATTATTGTAAACTGCTAAAAATCGAATAATATAAATTTACTAATTTTTGAATATGAAACTTATAACAGACTTAAATTCAGCAAGACAGCAAATGATTAAAAATAAATAAATAAGCTTTATACAGCTACAGCATTTAAGACCATTAAAATATTGTCTAAAAAATAAGCAAAAAAATAGTTATTAGAATGACAAAATCAAACAAACTGAAGTAAAACGACTCTCATACTTGTTTCTAAAGAAGGAATTTAAACTGTCTTTGTTCTAAAACAGCGTATCAACATTTCTAGTCTATTCCGACTTTCCCACGCCTACAAAATAAAACTCAACTTCGCACAACCTGGAATGAAATCGGACGCATTCATTTTTTCTGGGCCATTTCACAATGACTAATGAATGGTTTTAACTGATGCTGAAGAACACGGCTCCCGTATAAATAATAGTATTACAAGATTGGGAATGCAAATCGATGGGCAGGTAACAGTAGTCGACATTTTACTCTTTTAAATAATGTAGTTCATGGCCAACATTCTACGAACCCATTAATGTTTCTTGCCAGACGCAATACATTACACGGCATCGCGGAAATAATGGAGGCTGGTCATCAAACAGCATTCCGATCGCAAAATAACTCGTCATTAGCGTGCTTTTGATGCATTTCACATCAATAAATAATTAGAAGCACTCATTTATTTACCAAGGACATCATGTTTATCAACCAAATAACTATTACATACATAAGAAATCGTTAAGGTAAAAATTGCTCCACTTGGATAATATTACAGAGTTTCTCCCGAGTTTAAAAAAAGGTCAGGGCGCTTCTAATGAATAAAGGGCACATTTAACATTTAAAATCCACATATATTTCAAAATTCTGTTATAAGTATGTAGTATATAATAAATATTTTAACTGTATTTTTTCTTGTTACTAATAAATAAATAATTATCATACACAGTAGTTTCACTCATTATATACTATATTATTTACCTTCAGTGTATCATTCTTCAGTTTGTAGGGTCTTTTCTGTTAAATGTGTGTTCGAATACAAAGAGACAATAAGGGCGCAATTCTTTTTAGATAAGGGGCAAGAAAGGCTTCTTTTTTTTCCCCCTTTTAAAGTGATGGGCAAGAAGGGTACTTCTTTTTAAACCAAAGGGTGGGCACTGCACAACATTCTCCTGAAACTGTCTGCAGGGAAAAAGTCTGGACATTATTACGTCTTTCACAATAACGTAAAAGAAATTTTCAATATTCTAATTCGATACATTTAACTTTTAAAAAGGACAATACGAGAATACTCAAAACATCAAATAAAAAAATTCATTAAAAAATTAAATTTCATCAATATTGACATGAAACAATTAGTACATATAAAGCTTTTTTTTTTTTTTTTTTTAAGCAAGAAAAAGCAAAGGGAAAAAAATTATAAAAAAACGGAAACATGCAGAATTTTATAAAAAATAACTTTTTTTTTATATATAATTTTTCCCTCTGCGTATCATAAAAATTCCCATAAATGCTAAAACAATCCTATATTTTAAAAATTCGTATTCAGTACACAAAGAACAAATTGTTTTAAAAAATATAAAATTTTACAATTTAAAAAAAAAAAAAAAAAAAAAAAAAAAAAAAGCTATTTAATGAAACATTTGTGTTCCCAATAACTGATTATAATTTGAATAATTTAATTCCTTTTCAACACTCAGCAAATGAAAGATAGATGAAAATATGCGCGTTTTATATAACATTTTATTTATTTGACGAAACATAAATGTTTCGCAAAGTAAACCAGGTGCAATTTTTTTTAAATAATATTTTAAAACTTCATGTTTTATAATACAATAATTCATACTTCATAACTGCATCAACCTTACTATTTTTCTTTTCTTTTTAATTGAATCTGATGTCCTATCAGTGTGTCACAAAAAGGGATTTTTTTTTTTCCCCGAATAAAATCCAAACAACCCCTGATATATGTGCAGTTTCATTTTTATCCAGAGGTATATGCATTTTAAAATGTGTTACTGTCTGTGTGATCGCTTTGAATACGATACATACTTTACAACAATTTAAAAAATGCCTGGATTCCTAATAGATCAACAGAACATAGTAATACGATTATATATATATACATTGAAAATCAAAAAGAGAGAATTACATTAAATCAATAATAAACAATGTTATTCTCTGCCTTCCCACAGGATTCAAAAATCAACCTTTTGTTATCGTCTTTAGCTTAAATAACTAACAACCAGAATTACGAAAAAAAAACCTTCAAATGACATCTTTAATATGGCTTTCTCCATAATGAGTTTATATGAACTTATCTATCAGTATTAGAAATGCCTGATGTTGTATAATACCATGAGAGAGATATTTCAAATGACGATAAATATAGATATCGTTATCTTTCACCATCAAACTCAAGCATTTATTTCCAAATAATACAAAAGCAGTCAAGAAAGGCACATATCAAATAAATGAAAATCGTACATTTAAATCGATATTTTTAGAAAATAAGACTTTAAAAATTCAAAAAATCTTTCATTCAAATTGAAGCTTTTATTTATTTATTTATTTTTCAAAGCTCTGTAAAGTTAGGGGGGAAATGCATGGAATCTAAAACTGAACTCCTCCCTCTTTTATATAATTGTGCGAACGGTGATTTTTATTAAAGTTAGCCGTGTATTCTAGGCTCGACTATTCATATTTTAACAGTATAAAATAAATAAATATAGAAAGAGAAAGAGAAATGCTGAATCTGACTGCTGGATGGAACTGTAAACCTCATTTCTTAAGGATGATACGAAATTTTAAAAATTCCTGTTAGAGTTCAAGACATTGAGGTTGAGGTGTAATAAAAGTTGAGGTGTAATAATTTGAGGTTGAGGTGTACAAAATAGAAGGTTAATTTGTATCTTTCAAGGATTCTTTGTCTAGCGATTCAATTAGAAGGAATAAAAATACACTAAAGCACCTGCGACACACACACAGAAATCGCAATGATCCTGGATTAATTCAAAAAGAACACAATATCAGTTTAAATACCATAACAGTATAACGCACTGTACTAAAAAAGAACTACAATAAATTAAACGTATTTAATTCTGTCAAAGGAAATATTTTACTTAATCTTAAACGGGAAGTATAGAAATAAGTTATACATGATATACCTATAATGTGAGACAAATATGAGAAAGTACATGCATTATATCCCCTCGCCCCCCCCCCCCCCATTTGCGATGACGTATTAATTTGACGTATGCAGCGCACCAAATCACTGGAAAAAACAAAATATTTTAAAAATCTATTTAAAAATAAATTTGAATGCATGGGGAAAATAGACATAAAAATGCAATATTTTTTAAACACTTCAATTTTGCACTCAAACAAAATTTTATATATGTATATTAACCTTTGCAACACTTCCTTACATATTATACAAATTAGCAAAGTACTATCTAAGTTTTTTTTTTTTTTTTTTTTCCCAGCATGAAATTGAAAATATAGTATGCTGTGGCTGTCACAAAACTTTCCTCTATATTTTCCTTTGCAAATTTAAGCTGTACAATTTTATTTATTAAAGTTTTTATTTACTAAAATTAATTTGATAAATGCAGGCGATTTTCATCTTAGCGAACACTGAAGTGTAACACTAAATGTCGAAGAAAATAAATTTTTTGTCCAACAGATAATTTTTCTTTTCCAGTAAAAAATTAAACATAAATTGATATTTAACCCGATCAGGTTATCGCTTATTTCGGCACCTTGTCAGTTTATCATGGGTCTTCTATTCATAACTTTTAAACAAATTGAGATATTTGAAAAATTCAAATTTCATAATAAAATTTAAAAATGGTATTTTTACGGAAAAAATCATGGACGCGATGGATAGGTATTTCTTCTATATATGGATTCTAAGGTTTGAGACAAAAGAAAAATGGCTCGGGTCTCCAACGACCCACGATAACTTGATCGGGTTAAGTTTAAAATTATCGCAAATGTATGGGGTTCAATTATCCGTTTTAAAAAGGTTTTTTTTTTTTTTTTTTTTACTCATTTTAAAAATGTATATCACCCTTTCTTATCGTGCATTTTTACACGAAATTTTGTCCTACACTGTCATATTAAAAATTATGGGGCTGGTGTGTGTGTGGGGGGGGGGGGGGGGGAATAACAACGCAATCTGCTGAGCGATTTGCACTAAAACAGACAAGCAATTATTTATGGTGCACCTCGGGGTTGGCAGGTTTTCGACACGTGACAGTTTTTGACGGTTTAAACCATCATGTCAAAAACCTATTTTTATAATTTAATTGTTGTATAAAAACTCAGTTTAACAAAATATAGTTTACACAGATTTTTTGAAAAGTAAATAGATCGATGTTCTTTGAAAAACACATTGTTACAACATTTTGATTAATATAAAAAACAAAACTTTAGGCATTTAAAATTTTATTATGAATTATTTCTACGTTCATTCAAAATATGTTGTGATGGTTTTATATATTACTATGAAATTTTTTTATAACTATGCTTAATATAGTAGTATATGTTAAACTTAATTATGTGACACTTTAAAAATATAGTTGTTTTTAATAAGATATTACTTATATGTTTTAAAAGGTAAACATATTAATGTTTTTGGAGAAACATTATTATAACATTTTATTAATATAAAAACAAAGTTTTAGGCTTCTAAAAATTCATGATTTATAAATAATTGATAGATCATTTTGATTGATAGATCATTTTATTTGCAGTGCAACATTGTATATTTCAATTTTTTGTTAGCTTTGTGCTTTTAGTATTAAGTATTTAACCAGTAAAATAAAAATGCACAGCCTAATATTTTATATTTAAATATTTTATAGAAACTTTTTTTTTCTTTTAATGACTGCTGATATTGTGTGTTTTTAAGAAAAAGCAATAATTCTGAATGTTAAACAAGCTTGGATTGCATCTGAAATTCTTATAATTATCATGAGAGAAGAGAAATATAAATGCTTTCTGGACGGACATGTATAAATTTAATAAATTTAATGTTTACTAGTACAGTTTATTATTATTATTATTATTATTGAGCTGAAGGGCCCACCAGCGGCCAAGCGGTTTTACGCTTAAAGCTGGTAGACGTGAGATGCCGGTTTCGATCCCAGGGCGCGCTCGTCGGCCTAGCTGTTCAGAGTTTTTTGTGGTTTTCTCCGAAACTTTCATAAATACGTGCTAGGACCCTTTAGAAAGCCCACACACACACACGGAGGGCACTCCACTTTAGGCCTAAGACCCTGGAGTAGTCAATCAGCCTTACTCCCAAAACACCAAAAGTCCAAGCTATAAACAGGTACAAATATTTATATAATCAATAAAAATAATAAATAGATAAAAATTTTATTAATAAATGATAAGTGTAATAACATTAAAAGTGTAAATACAAATTATAAATATAATTATTTTCAAATTCTTATTAATTTACTGCCCACATATATTATGTTTTACTTAAAGAGAAAAAAAAAAAAAAAAAAAATCCAGTATTCCTGTGTTTTTATGGCATATGTTAAAATTCATAAGTAACTTTGGAATTTTTTAATTTCATAAATATTAATATAAATAAACATAAAAAATATGTCTTTGCATCCTTTGTATATATTTCTTAGGTTATAAACCAGTATGCATTTACCTAAATTTTTATAAATTATCTACAAATTGTTTTAAGTTTTGTTAATTTATAAGCAGCATAATATTTAGATATTCACTTGTATATGGCAAATATTACTAAATCCTATTTCTAACCAGATTCTAGCTTATTTATAGATTTTGAGTTTTGACTTGACAAAACAGGTTTTTGAAGGCAGAGCTTTCTGACGGGTTTTTGACAGTTTAAACCAGGTTTAAAGCCTTGTCGTGTCAAAAACCCAACCCTGGTGCACCTACATGTAAATTTTATTAAATTCTGCGCATTAGTTCTTCAGTTAGAGCTACCACAAAATTTATCGCAGAGACTGACAACATTTTTTTAAAAATGGTCATACTGTGTTCGAAACCTCTCAAAACACGTAGATCCATAGAAAAATTGGAAGTGGAATTTTTTTTCGAATTCAGTACTTTCTTCTATTGAATATAGAGGAAAGAAATTGATTTGAATGTACAAAAAAATAGACGTATTTTACACTCAAACAAATTTTTAAATAACAGAAATACTCTGCAACACTTCTTATGTTTTATGACACCAGCACAATACAGTCAAAAAAATTTTCTTCTTTTAACTCCAACGTAAAAAGACAACCAGAAAAAGATTTTTTTTTTTTTTTTTTTTTTGAAAAGTTCTTTCTTATTTTCTTTGTCAAAGAGATGGGAAGGGGGGGGGGGCTTTCGACGAATACAGAACTTTCCTCCAATATAGAAGATCAAAATAAAGCATAGAAAAATCCAAGTAAAAGCTCTGGACAACTAAAAAACTGATGCTTTCTGCCATACAGCAAAGAGCGCGAAAAGTGGCAGAATTTACACTTATTGTGGCATATTTATTTTCCCAGAAAATTCAGATATTTCAAAACCAGAACGCAAGAAGAAAAAAACCCTACCTCCTAAATATAAACTCATTCTTTGGAAAATAAAATTCGAATTTGAAAAGACTATATTTTTATTGGTTTTCTCTATAGAAGGAGAGGGAGAGAGAAAAAAGTTTACAGAGTTCATCTTCAAATATATCTGTGTTGTACATCTAATACGCAACAATGCACTTGTTCAAGTCATAATGATAAAAAAAAATATTGAATTTAATCATTTTTCTTTTCTTTTTTTAATAAGTCAAATGAAATTGAAAACTAAGTTATGAAAAGTCTTATGTAATCTGTGCAAGAATCTTTGCCATTAGTCAATTTTATCGATTAAAATTACAATATTTCATTTTATATAAATCATTAAAACAAATGCATTAGTGAGAAGAAAATAAATATTGAAAGGGAAAATGTAAAAAGTTAAAAATGCTTTTCTATAAATTTTCAGCGTAATTTGTGCGATAGTTATTTTAAGATTTAGATTATATTAATATATTTAAACCGTTACCGCGTTATTTCAAATGAAAACTTTTATGATGTATTAGTGAAATTTTGGAAAAATACAACACGTGGGAACAATGAAATTCTACGACAAAATTCGATTGCGATTTCGTGTAAGAAATAACGTATAAACTTAGCCTAGTAAAAGACCACAACTTTTTTTTTTTTTTTTTTTTTTTTTTTTTGGGGGGGGGGGGGGGAGGGGGGGGGCACATTTTTTGCTTTCGATATGCAAACAATGTCATTTATTACTTGCGTTAGCTAGCATGAATCATTATGCATCGCAGAAATCAAATTATAACCTTTCCTCATGTAGTATGCTTACAATCTTTGAGTTTTTAGCAATATTTCTATTTAGTTTTTTTACTTTTAGAGGGAGGGGTTCTCAAATGGAATTTACTTTGTAACACCATCCCTTTTCATTTATTCATTTTGGCCTATTTATAACCCAGAGTTTTTACGCAAATTTGGTTTAAAAAAAAAAAAAAAAATGAAAATGCAAAGGAACTCCTATAATTCTAAAAACAATTTAAAATACTTTTAGTCCTTTTACTTGTTTCGAAATAAAAGTCCAACCTCAATACAGCAATTATCTTAAACATTTTAAAAGAATAAAATAATTAATAATAAGCAGAACATCTTTATTAAAAAAAAAAAAAAACTACATTTACAATAGCATGAAATATGTGTCCACCCTTCGTGAATAAAATAAAATTTCATCTAGTTCTGTGCATATTTTATAATTATTATAGCAGGCGCTGACAAGACAATATCCACATTCAATACATTTCGATATAGTCTGAAAAAACACTTATTGTAAATCATGCTTCCCAGACATTGATATATTGCAGAAGCAATAAAAATTGGTCAGTTCAAACAGTCACTGACCATTATACGACGGCATGTGCCGATAGGTCATTGACATCCACCTGCAGGCATATTATTTGATTTGAGATATCATAGAATAATTCAAAGCATGCGTAAACAGAATACTATAACACAATGTTCCCCTAATACACGATACTGTGATGCAGACAAAAACTCAATGGCTCATGTCCAGCCGGTAAAATTAAATAGTGCGCGTCTAATGCGTAAAAGAGACATCTCTCTGAAGAAGACAGAGGAATCAGACAAGAAGAAATAAAAATAGACGTCTTTCCGCGAATAAATGCAATGCCATTATGAAATTAATAATGAATGGAAAATGTAGGACATTTCTTTTCTTCTTTCACTCATAATATAATTTTTAAGCAGATTTTTATAATTGGTTGAGGAATTTATACTTTTTTTCCGTCATTAAAATAAGCGCAACACTTTAAAACACTAGATTATTTTTTTTTAACTTGAAAGAAAAAAAAAATCTACCAATTTTGTATTTCCATAATAGAAAGTGAATAAAAAGTCCATTTGAATATTCAGTCAATTTGTTAAATAAATGACACGTGTTTTTGGCTTGGTTAGCTGGCTGGGTTGTTGAACTTATTAAGAAAAAAAATAAAAATTCAATTATTTTAATGTTTGATCTTATGTATTTCATACTGAAAAGTGCAAATTTATTTGAATTGATGTATATTATAACAATTTTATTATTAATTATTTACACTAATATGTAACATTCACGAATTTAATAAACTATTTCAGCTTTAAAATGGGGGGGGGGGGTCATAAATGTAACTGATGCGTAACATAAGTGAAATTATTAATGAAGGTATTTAAGATAATAGTTAAATTACTGTATCAAATTGATATTGATTTTAATGAGTGTCTTTATAAAGTTCATTTCTTTAAAATTATTCAAAGCGTAGTCTCACTCATTAAGTTTTAATGTTTGCTTGCTTATTTTTCTTTTTATATATTTCTTTATTTATTTTTCAATTATTATCTTCATTTTAAGTTTCTTTGTTACCTTATGGTCTTGCAGAGTATTTAAAAAAAAAAAAAATAGCACCTGCAAAATTAGTTTAAACAGCTTCACTCGTTTTAAGACGGCCTTTGCTTCGTTTTTAACTTTTTTTTCTGTTATCCTTTGTTTATATTTGTTATATATTATATCATCAATCAACGTCTCAGAAACAACTCATTAACCCATTCAATATACTTTGCCTTGTATAAGACTTCACTTCCGTATGTAGTTATTTGTTGATTAATTCAAGTCTTCCTTCCTGGTGTTTGATCATTGTAATGCTGAATTATTACTATATATATAAATAATTTCCTTTTAGTCAGGACACTATAAATAAAATGGGGAATGCACGTGGTAGTTTGTTTTACTTTACTACCACTAATTATTTTGTCTATTTACATAAATTATTCTGAATATTTATTAAAAAAAGAAATTACTTTAAAAAAATTTAAGACTAAAACTAAGACTATTTTAAAATTTCGATAGTTTACTGAATTAATGTAATTCAAAAGGATATATATAAAAGTGCGAAAATATGTAATTAAAAAAAAAAAAAAAAAAAAAAGATAGTTTATTACCTTAAAAATATTATTGTATAGCTTGACTATTAGCGAAATATATATATAGATAGATACATATAACATTACACATTAATAAAAAATTTCCGAAATTATAATTACCTTTTGATGTAAAAATACGACGCCCTGAGTCTGATCCTCTGATCAATAATTTAAGTCTCCTGAAAACTCTTGAGGGTAATTTACTTTTCTTAAGTATATTAATGTATAACAATTTTGCGCACGAACGTTTACATTTACTAACACTATTTCATAAAAAATAATAATAATAAAATAAATAAGTAATATATCACCTATTACCTAACACGCAGATTTAAATAATGATCGCAGTAGAGGTCTTCACCAGTCAAGTTTTTTTTTTTTTTTTTTTTCCGGGTCGGAAATTGTTTTAGTTTTTAACGAATCTTGTCGAGTTATGAGCTTACTTCAAACACATTTTAGAATAAGTAGCAAATCGATCTAAATAAGCTCATTTATAAACTACATAATTGATATAAGTATATTAATAATATAGTCAAGACCATTGAGCAGAAATACCTAACTAAAGCTCGATGGTCAAGATTAAATATACGCATAGTTAAATTATTGAAAAAAGTTAAGTTTCATAGCGGACATCTCTAACAGGTCTATTTTTTCAATTTCCAGTTGAATCCTTTTGATTTTTTCGAATAATGGATACATCCAAACAACAAATCATATACTATTATTAATGTAATCGATATGTTATGTAATCACTTCGTTTAATAATGTAATTTTCTAAAAATAGAAAGATTTTTCTTTTACACTCCCCCCTCCCCCCAAAGAAAAAAAAAAATGACGTATTATTAGTGATATCTTTCCAGGTTTCGGGTCGAGATCAAACAATTTTTTTTTTTTTTTTTAATAATTTTTAAAAATAAATTTGGCAGTTTATATCGGTGAATTAAGCATACTGCTACATAAAACTATTTTTAAACTGAGTACACATGTAATACTAGTCATAAATGGATAAACTTACTACGTTTGTTAAAAAATAATAATTTCATTATAGGTAGGTTTTTTCTAAATTTATTATTATAATAGAAAACTCTGAATTATATATGTTATTTCAACAACAGGTCCAGCTAGTTATTTTTTAACCCGAAATATAAATTATACCACATAAATAATAAGAGCCTGTCTAGATTAAATGTGTTTCTTAAAAAGCGTTACTTTTTTTTTTTTTTTAATGATGGAAGTTTTTGATTTGTATTGTACTAATTTATCTCAATACAATAATTCATAAAGAATAAAAATTGTATTTGAACCTTAGTTAGAGACAATAAATCAAAATTATAACTGATAATTTAGCGACGAGAAATCTTATTTTTCAGATGCTTGACATTGAATAAGGTTTAGAATTTGTATTAAAATTAAGCCAAGTTCAGCCTAGACAAAATACAACGCTCTGGAAGGAAAGAAAAAAAGAGAGTGAGAGCAAAAACAAAGAGAAGATAATGCAAATAACGGGAGGATAACTTACTTTCACGTCTCATTCATTTAAAAATTAATCACCCGGTTACACACTAACCACTCCCCCCACCTTTTTCTCTTTGGATCACAGCCAGTCAATTTGATTTTAAACACTTCTGAATACAGCAGATACGGGATGCAATTATTTAAAATCAATTAAAAATAAAAAGTAAAATATCAAAATATTTGATATTAGAATTCCAGCCTCAGTAATGTTCATTCATTGTATCCACGAAAATCTTATGTATAAAAATTTAAATTAAACCTTTTTTTAATGGAAATATGGCACAACAAATGTGATTTTTTTTTAAGCCTTAAATATGAGTTGATAACACGTTTCCCCACCTACCATCATTAAAAAAAAAAAAAAAAAAAAAAAAAAACTTTAAATATTTAAAAAAATAAATTATTCTCCTTTCTTTCATAATTTTTAAAAATTATAAGATTCTTTCTTGCATAGTGCCCTTAAAAAAAAAAAAAAAAAATGGTATGCATTTGAATTACTTTTAATATTACTGTACTATATTCACGCTACAAATCAAATGAAAATTTAACGCAACATGTTAATGTATAATGTATCGTTGTAAATGCGCTTCAGGAAATAAATCGCCTGAAGAATCTGTTCGAATACTTTCATGAAGCCCTATAAGATTCTACAAACTGTAAACAATATTTAATACAAAACACGTTTTAATCCGGTGCGCGTGCTTTTTCTTTCAATAAACACTAGATATTACATCATAAACTTAAAGAAAAAAAATCAGTTACGACGAAATTTTATTTTTATTCATTAATACGAGTGATTATTTTTTTAACCTTACATAAAAATTGATTTAAATGCTTTTAAAAATAATGAATTAGAACTGCAAAGATTATCTTTTTTTTTTTTTTTTATGCCTACTGTAAAAGCACTTATTTTCGCGAGGCTTTAATTTTCGCGATTTTCGCGAGCCCATCGTAATCGCGAAAATTTTAGCCTCGCGAAATACTTTTTTTTTTTTTTTTTTTTTTTTCGCAGCAAATAATAATAATAATAAAAACAGAAATTTTTCAATTACCAAAACTTACATGCATTGACGGTCCGAATACGAGAAAAGTGAAGGGGGTGGGATGATTACATTTTCGGTGCAAAAGGGGGGTTCAGAAGTCCCTAGTTTGATAAACAGCGTGAGAAGAAAGGGATTAAGAAAAGAAAATTGTTTGGGGTGGAATGTGCGCGTTGAGCCAAAGCCAAAGTTGATGTATAAGCACCGTTGTAAGCACAAATTGTTTTTAGAGCGATGAGGAGGTGGGGATGAACTTTTCGGACAAAATGAAATTTCTTAAAATGCCTTATGCAAAAGGGGTTCTGTATTTAGGTACTTTTCAACGTTAGGATTTTTCAACTTTCGGTTCTGTTCATATAAAATTCGCGAAATTTTCAGCTCGCGAAATCACCGATATACACATTTTCGCGAAAATTACGGCTCGCGAAAATAAGTGCTTTTACAGTATTCAAAAAAAGCGTTAAAAAAAAAAAAAAAAAAAGGAACGTAACGAAATTATTTTGGAATACTCCGTATTATGGAATACTTTGGAATACTCTGTATATTTTGGAATACACTACTTTAACAACAGTTTTTAATTTGGTATGTTTTGTTTTTGTTTTTTTACTATTTCTTATACACTTTAATTATAGCTCAAAAAAGGGAATTTAAATTATATTTGACAAATCCCAAATATAAATCTCTAGATATCTTCTCAATAATAAAAGCCCAAGTTTCCCAAGACTACCACTGAAAACTAGCATCATAGCTACAAAAGAATGTATTGAAATAAAGAAATGTTTCGCCACGATTCAGAGGAATGGAAGAAGGATGGTGATTTAGCAGAAAAAATGACGTCACAATTGCAACTAATCTTCATATCGGCTCTATGCAACAATGTATTGAGGGGGAAAAAAGTATTCGTGATTTAAAATAAATAAGTCTGAAGATAATTTAAAAGAATAGATGTAATGCTATATAAGGACAGCCACTTGGCAATTTTCTTTTTCGGACCCCGCGAAAAACTGCCAAATTATAGAGGGGAAGCCTAAAAAAAATAATTAAAACGATTTATAACAAGTTTAAATAATAATTGGAAATATCAATCGAAAGCCGACTAGTAATAGAGATTCATCTAGGCAAAATATTGGGGCCCTTGCACAAAATTCAGATCCATTAAAAACGACTTTTTTCAAAAAATTCATAGATTCATAAAAAAAAAAAAGGCCCCTTCACTAAAATTAAAATTCGTAAAAACAGCCCCTTCACAAAATTCACATTCTCAGAAACGCGAATTTCACAAAATTTCGTTTTATAAAAAGTATCACTATAATCCAAATTTTTGAGAGCCCGAATTCTGTTTCCATTATTATACCAAATTACAGCATATATTTCGTCCAATGAAGCATTGCTAACTAGATATTAAATAAATATTTTGGTAAAGATTAGATACAGTAGAGTAGAGATTTAAACAAAAAAAAGTTTTTAAAAAATATTTTGTTTTTCCTAAAAATATTTTTATTTCACGAAAATGAGCACTAAAATCTGGATCTGATTTCTGGATCATCTACGACGGGATTTTATATTTAAAAAGGAGTAAATTACAGTTATTATTCCTCCCCTTCCCCCCCAACAACCTAGGTTTTATAAATCTACCACTACTCAACTATACTCATGTGCCTTCAGATAATCTGTTACGAAGTGTGGTTTATAAAAGAAAACTATTTTTGACTCTGTACATAATAGTTGCGAATTACTTCCTGGTCCATTTTGAATAATAAAAATGTAATTTGTTTTTATGCTTGAAAACATTTTCAGCATTTTCTGAAAAACGGTACATTTCGCGGATTGCGCTACTTTTCGAATAAATGAAATGCGTTAAAATAGTTTTACTTCCTTATGACAGAGAAACGGCAATTATTTTTTTTTTTTTTTTTTATAATGGTTCATTGCTAGCTGTTTTTGTAAATATCTGCGGGTTTTGTGTATTCACTTCACAAAAATAGGTTAGAATTTCAATTTTGGTAATATTTTTTCTTATGAAGGAAACACTATTTTTAAAACTTAAAAAGAAAAAAAAAAAGTTGGATTTTTCATATTTTTATTAGAACGAGATTTTTTTATTATTATTATTTATTCACACTTTATCGTTATTATGTGATGTTTCTTAATCAAATCGTTAATGCTCTGAAGAAGCAAAGTTTGTAAACAGTGTTTCTTTGGTTATTTTCAAAGTTGGTTATTTCAGTCACCCCAAAGCGCATCTACAGAAAATCTGATGCGTATTTGTTATTAACGAAAACAATTCCAACTTTTAAACACTATTTAAAAAAAAAAAAAAAAAAAAAATGGTGCATTTTATTTTAAATATTGGTTATTATGATGATCAGTCATTTAAAGAATGAAACAGCAACCACCGGTCAGTTGTCAAATCCTTTTAAAAGTATTTTTAGCGATGCTTACATGACATCGACAAGCACTATTTCTTTAAATAATTGTTCAAGAGGGACGGGAGGCACTGTCATTGCACAAAATTTTTCTAGTTTCGTTACCGTTAGTTTTATTAACCAAAGTTAATGGATTGCACTTCAGAATTTCTACAGTGCCCCTTCTTCTCGATTACTCACTGTTTGGAAAGAATCGTGATAATACTATTCTAGATTTCACTTATTTTCAACCCCAGTGATCTTTCTAGTACATCTATCTCCATACTCAAAATTACCCTTTGCTACAATACAGCAAACCAATATATAACCATACTTGACGTAAAACAGAAATATTTTTTGTATTAACACAACGTCAAAGACGACAATATAAAAATTTTTAAGCGCAGGCTGCAATATGAACAATGATCCACTTCGTCATTCTGCACTGATGGCGGTACGCTTTACGCTACTGAAACTGCAGTCTGCGTTTAAAAAGTTTTACATTGGCGTCTTTAAAACGTTATGTTAATATTTATACAGCAAATTAATGTTAAGAATGGAGCTCATTCAGCTTAAAAGTTGCAGCTAAATTTGGAAACGTTTCGTAAGTATCTGAAGTATTAAAAGCATTAAGTGATAACCATTCTTTTATAAATTTATCAAACTTTGCTATTTTTAAATATTACATTTAGTTTCGCTCCAACTGTGTGTGTTCTGCGCAAAAAAACACATGCAAAATTCTCAGCGAGATAAATTGAAAATTCATTTTAAAACAAAGAACATTTTTGCTTCTCAGTATCAGAAAATTTCAGTAACTTGCATTTTTAAAGGATTTAAAATATCAGGACTACATAAAGGAAATTATAACATCTGGAATTATAACAACTTATGAATACCGGTAACGAGTGCAATGCACTATGACATACGATACACCTCCCTTCCTTTTCCAATAAATAAATTAAAAATGTTTATTTTGAAATAAAAATAAAATGTAATGAAAATCATCTATGACAAAAAATTCTAGGGCTGTCAAAAGTCTCTGTGTTTCTTTCATAGAGAAAAGTTCACTCTACTTGATACTTTGTTTATAAAGCATACAAACGATCCTACTTTGAAAACTCGTTAAAACGAAAACACATAACTCGGCAAAACATTCTTCCATAAATTTTTCTGTAGTGAGGAAGTAAAAGCAAAACCAAAAATGCCAGCAGATTAAACTCAGACAGGAATGTCAAGGTCGGCAAAACAAGGGGGGAGAGCGGCTATGGGATGGACATTTGCATGCAGGAGGCACATTCAGGGGATGCTCCTCAGAATACATAATGGGGACGTCAAGCATAAATTTAATTATGCAAGAACAGACTAGTTTCAAAGCGTTTTCAGATATAGATGAAAGATTTCATTTTGTGCATGTCAAACTGCTTAGCTATGGAGAGAGATAACATGAAATTAACTCACAAAACTATTTTCTTTATTTTCTTATACAAATTCACGCAGTACAAATTATTTATTAAAATTATAATGCAGACGATTTTCATCTGACAAGGAAACATTCAAAAGGTGTCATCTTCAAAGAGTATTGAAAAAAATATATGCGATTCTACTCTTCATAGAACACCAGAAAATGAAAAAGATATCGGCTGAAATTAATTACAGCGACCACAAAAAATTATCAAAATTAAGCATATTTGGCGATTTAGCGCTGTTAGGCGACACGTTTGCTAGCACCGAGATTGCCGTGTTACGAACAGAACCGTGTTTTGCTTTTCCAGCAAGTACTCAAAATCAGTCGCCTAGCAGTGTGAAATCGCCAAATATGCTTAATTTTGATAATTTTTTGCGGTCGCTGTAATTAATTTCAGCCGATATTTTTTTTTCATTTTCTGGTGTTTTATGAAGAGTAGAATCAAATATATCTTTTTCAATACTTTTTGAAGATGACACCTTTTGAATGTTTCCTTGTGAGAGAAGTTTAACTTATAACACTAAATACTGAAAGAAAGTCGACTACGGCCCACGGACGACATCTAAAAAAATGCAAGTTTTTATTTTATTTTTTCAGGACCTTAAAAAAACGTGTATGTGCATCGAAAGTAGAAGACTGAAATTTTTCACGAATTCAATATTTTCTTCTTCATGTATATAGAACAGTGTTCAGCATAATTGATTAAAAAGTAATTGAATTACAATTTTACTGTCAATCGATTAACAAGTAATTGATTACAAATAAATTGAATTACTTATTCAATTTATTTATAATAATTCAATTTATTTGCAATCAATTACTTGTTAATCGATTGACAGTAAAATATTAATAATTGTAATTCAATTACTTTTTAATCAATTATGCCCAACACTGATATAGATGAAAGTAAAAACTAAACGATGTTTACAATTTGATTGTTGTTATGATGAAGTGAGTTAATAATACCAACACCACCAAATATTTATACCACAGCATTTCAGATACGCATCGTAATTCATTATCATCACTTAATTTAAAGAATGAATTTTTTTTTTTTTTTCGGTATTTCATTTGAAAATCATGATAATATAAATTATTAACAAAATGATGAAAATCGAATTAGATTTGAAACGAAAGCTCGTAAATGTTTTAAGATGATGCATATGCTGACAAAACATGAGCAGATATGAAAAACAAAATGGTAGGCATAATATTGAAGGAAAAGAAATTTTAATACTTAATTCTGGTTTTATTTTAGTCAATAACTTAAAAAAATTTACAGATTTTTCTGAATGTAGGGGGAAACTTCAACCTTTCATACAACATATTTTACGTAAATTAAAAAATTACCGAGTGTTAACACCAATCGTACCTAAAAACATTTTCGACAATTACTCGGATATAGTTACTAGACTGGACTAGACTAGACACCAACTAAAAAAAATCTGGAGTGACTCCACTCGACTTTCCGAACATTGAGTAACTAACAGTTTTGTAGATAAAATAAAGAAAGAGGAATTGCTAAACAAACAAATGAGAGAAAACCATAATAGAGTGTTTTTTTCTCCATATATCACACGAGGTTTTATTTAACGCTACTGAACTTTGAGCCCTTAGATCATAATGATAAAGAATTTTTCGTTTTGTCCCTGTAAAAATCTATAGATGCTAGATTCACCAAAATGCTTATAGTTAGTGCAACAGTGTTTTATAATATTCATACAAATTTTCAGCTCAATTGAATAAGGCGTTTAGATGCTATCGCACTTTTAAAAATTTGGTCTCATAGGCCATAATGATAAAGAATTTTTCTTTGTGTCCCTGTAAAAAAACTGTAGTGCTAGATTCACCAAAATCTATACAGTTGGTGCAAATGCGACCTATAACATGTGTACAATTTTTTTGCTCAGATTAATAAGGCGTTTAGACGCTATCACACTTTTAAAAATTTGGCCCCATTGGCCTTAATGATAAAGAATTTTTCTTTGTGTCCCTGTAAAAAAAACTATAAGTGCTAGATTCTCCAAAATCTATACAGATTGAGTATCTGTGACCTATAATATGGGTATAAAATTTTTGCTCAATTGAAAAGGCGTTTAGATGCTATTGCACTTTTAAGATTTTGGTCCCATAGGCCATAATGATAAAGAATTTTTCTTTGTGTCCCTGTAAAAAAACTATAAGTGCTAGATTCACCAAAATCTATAGGGTTCGTACTATGGTGACTTACAATATACGTACCAACTTTCAGGTTAATCGAACAAAGCCTTTAGACGCTAGCGTGTTCACAAACATACACACACACATACATACATCATCGTAAAAATAGTGAAAACGGACTCAGGGGACCTCAAAACGTATAGAAACATCAAAATCTCGAATTCGGATTTTTGACATGATTACAATACTTTCCTCACTATAGTGTTCGGAAAGTAAAAAAGAGAGAAAATGAAATCGATGGAGTAAAGCCGCAAACTAATCATCTCGATAAAAATGTACGGTATTGATTCTGAAAGTGGGGAGGGAACGAAAAATTAGAATGTTGAATTTTTCCATTTTGTAGCAAAATATTACTTTTCATCGAAGACGGTATAAGGGGGGAAAATGTTTAAAATTCTGAAATTGTTAAAGTCTTTAAATGGATAGGAATGTCTTAAAAAAAAAATTGCGGTATTTATTACATGGGCTTAAATAAATTTCACAAGTTACATAATAGAACCTGATTAATGCATAGGTCGAGTAACTCTAGCTCTTTTATTCTTGATGTTTTCTAAAAATTTTAGGCTTCATCTTTCGTAAAAAGATGAAGCCTAAAATTTTTATTTATTAACTCTTTTTTTTTTACCCTTAAAATGAATGTTTTCTAAAAAAAAAAATAAATAAATAAATAAATAAGATTTATATAAATGTATGGTTGCATACGAAATTTATAGCGTAAAATGCTTTCATTTTGAATAGGTAGGGTAATTTGGGGACAGACAATGAACGCTAGTCCCCACTATGAAAATATCTGACCCTTCAATGCAATATTAACCCGTTAGCGCCCAGTGTCCTCATTTGAGGACAGCTAATAAAATAGCACACATATATATATATATTATTTATTTATTTATTTATTTTTTTTTTTGGTTCCTTGGAATGATTTCTGATTTTCAGTGACAGTTTATAGCGTCACTCTAAATGATCCCTGAAAGTTTTATGTGCCTACTATAAATTATTTCAGAATTTGGATAGTCATTTTATGATTTTTCATTCAGCGCACATATATTTACTTTTTGCGCAGGTATACAAACTTAAATCAAGTTGAATAATAATATATATTATAATACTTTATTTTCGAGATCTTTGTCATAAGAGGAAATTAATCTGTTATCTCAAAGTTTTTCCATCTCGAAGTTTTCTCGCTAGAACACTAAACATCAATAAATGAGGAAGAAACTATATTAATTTAGAAGTGAAATAATCAGCTAATAATATTTTGCAAAATTAATTCGGGCGTTAAAGGGTTAATTGAAGAGAGCTGCTAAACATCAAATACTACACAAACTTTGGGATACGCATTTAATTTGTAAATCATAAACTAGGCAAGTAATACTTTTTATTCAATCACACTTATGAAAAAGAAAATTAATTAAAAAGTAAAGATTTTGAATAATACATCATTCTAAACTTCCTTTGATTACGATCCCCCCCCCCCCTGAATTAAATGCACAATATTTTCTTTTCAAAGAATACGAAATAAATTAGTTGTTATATATCTGCCAAATGCGATAACAAATGCACCTAAAGATAGTAAAAATGAGAAGCAAACATTCAGACCGTGTTTTCTCAAAAGAAAAAAAAAAAGAGTTTGTGATTTTTTGAACTCAACATAAAATAATATGTCTATATATCTTTTTAGTAACTAGTAATACATCTAAACAAACGATAATCATGAGTTTAAGTTATTTTTTAATTTATTAGGTTTTTTTTTTTTTTTTTCTCGAAAATTGCATCCGAAGGAGAAAACATAGTTTTTGAATGTTTGCTCCTCAAATATTGTTAACATTTAAGGGTATATATATATATATACACATTAACATTTTTGGGTGCCTTTGTGATCGCATTTTGCAGTTATAACAGCTTATATATACATATGTCTCTCACACACGCACGGGAAAGAATTATACAAACAAGAATTACACAAACTGAATGACCAAAACATTCGGAAAATTAGGTGAAATATATAATGTACCAAAGTATCTAAATGTTAGTGCCCCATATAATTTCATCCAGTAGTAACTGCTTTTACTTCAAGGTAGTGAAGTGATTACTTTTCACTTGCCAGTGTATTGTATATGTAATTTTTTTACAACAGATAAAATTAATACTTAATCAAAAGCTTAAGTCAAATATATACAGAATATATATACATATTTTATTCCAATTATTATTTCTGTGGTCCTTTATTTATTTTCTCCGTCCATTATGTTTAATGGTCCTTCTTTACTCAAGTGGGTGTAAGTAATTTTTTATATTGTTTTGTCTCTTATTGGATCTTAACATGTATCGCAACATTTTTGTGCTAGTTTTAGCAATGCGTTACAATAAGTTTTATTTTTGTTGTGTTGGTTTTGACATGTATCTATTAACTGCTAAATAATTAAGGTTAAAATATCTATCATTTATATATATATATATTTAAAATTTAATTATATGTTGTTATTTTCATCTATCTTTTGTTTGCTGGGTGTTACAAAGGTATTAAATTATTCAAATTATATATATTTCTTTATATATATTATCGTTATAATAAGTTATTAACAACATACATCCTTCAAATATATGACATATGTATATAAACATTCATAACTTGTGAGCAATAACTACCTTGAACCGCGGTTCCTCTGGTGTTGCAGGTGTTTGACCTCAATAGCTCCGAAACCAAAAGCAAAACCTGCAGGCAAACACTTGCAACCTTTCCTCCAAGTAACTAGGTACGCTAAAACCAAAAGTTCAAATAGGAATCGTCGGCAATTAAAAATATACAGTTAAATTTAGATAGGACCAATAAATAAAAAAAAAAAAAAATCCAGCTGTATACATACTGAAGAGGAAAAAATGACGGCATAGCAACAGTTGGTTACTTTATTTTTTTTTTTACTAAATAATGCGGCGAAATTTACGAAGAAAAACACACGCAGCAGGAAATTAATATGCAATGGCTTCATCGAAAAAACATTGTTTCGTTCATGAGTGTTGAATATTCAACGACCTGCAATTTGTGCATGTTAATTTATGAAGTATACAAAGTCAACCCGGTACTAATAATTAAAAGTAAGTTATTCATTAAATTCATCAGAAATAGAATAATCTAACCAACATTAATCAAGCATTTTTTAGACTTTTTCAGTAAAATGTATAAAACTTCAAATCGTGTTTTTTTTTATTTTTATGATAAAGTAGCATTTTACAATTTAGGTTAATTAAATGCCAAAGAAAAGAGAAAAACAACTGTCATTGAAATATTAGTTATAATCGGCATTAATAGTTGACTAATATGACAGGATTTTACCGCTGCCCATATTTTTTTTCATCACTAATTTCGTACAGAAATCTTCGCTTTATTTTATTCAATCGCTTAAATACTATATGACAAAGTATGGCTATTTAAAAATATTGGTGGATAGTATGGGTAACAGCAACTCTAATATTATAATTTGTCAATTAATAAACAGGAAAATTAATTACATTAATGTTAACCAACATTTTTTTAGCCTTAATATATAGCAATTATTTTGTGTAGACCCTGTAAACGAATAGTGAACGAGTTTCATAACATAACCTGACCTGAAAGAAACATGCGTTTAAGCATTATAAAGAAAAAAATAATAATAATTTTACACTATTTAGTTTAGTCTAAAAATGTTACATAGTACAAACCAGAAATTTCGTCCACAGACGTACTGCATTTAAATTTCGATTTTAACAAAAAAAAAAAAAAAAAAAATTAAATAGTATCCCCATATGATGCAGATACAGTATACAGAATTTGATCTTTTCGCCAACATTTGTTCTTGAGTTACGCAATGCCGATAACAGAAACAGACTAAAAATATGATTTTCTGATTCAGGGTACCTCAAAACATGTAAATACAGTAAAAAATCAATTTCGAAAATCTGACCCAAAAAAAAAAACATTTCATGTACCATTATCCTGGAGAAAGAAAGTAAAAAAATACCAAAGGCTACAGAAAAAAAAAAAAAAAAAAAAAAAAAAAATGCATGGAAAGGGAGGAAGGCAGACAAACATTAAGACAGCAATATTACTACTATTTATAACATGAATTACATGCAAGAAAACAAAAAGGTTTTACTTTTCTTTAAGTTAATGAAACGCTCCTTTGGCTGGAAGAAAAAAGGTGGGAGGGGTGATAATCCTATATTTAAGCACGCCTAATTTCATTTAAAAAGATCAGGTTTTATAAGGATAATGTGCAAAAGCAAAAAAAAAAGTCACGTTTATTACAGAAATGTAATATCAGCATTGTGTTCTAATTATTATTACAATTACAAGAATAGACCATAAAAGGCATTTAAAAATTATTTTTACAATAATTTGCGAATGTTTCGCAGAAAGAAAGAAGAGGCGGGGAAAAAAAAAAAAAAAAAGGACCTTTTATTGATTGTCCCATAATTGAAGACATGAATTTAAAAAAAGACAACATATTGCAGTTGAATAAAGTAAATTAATATTCTGTTATTCTCTCTTGGTTTAGATCATTCTTTTAGTAATAGCTCAATATTAAAAATTAGTACTTAATCTGATTTTCTATTTTAAAGTTAAAAGACAAATCTCAATTTAAAATCTTATTTTCCTTATTGAAATCTTTTCATTATTTTGTCTTAAATTATACAGTTATTTATTACTAAAAATATATACATTTAAAACAGAAGTAATATACTCCCCCAACAGAAGTTTCATTGGCATATAGCAATTGTGTAATAATAGTTTAAATCATGTAAAAAATAAATTAGGTTATACATGTGTCATTGAACATATTATCTATAAAATCTTTGTTTTATGTCTATTTATAAACAGATAACGCATTTAAATTTTGAAAAATAATAACGCTATTCCTGGGGAAAAAAATAAAATAAAATAAAATAAAACAGGAATATAATTTTTTTTAAATACATTTGTAAAGAGAACCTCACATTGAAGAGTGAAAAATAAATTAATATATATATATAGTATTCCTAAATGGGAAATCCTAGATTGGTAAAAATTCTAAACCAAAATTCGTGGAAACCTAAGGAAATTGCAACGTGTGAAGTGGTCATACAATAATGCAGAATTTAAAAAACATTATACGAAATCTTTCTGGATTTTTCTATCCCCACAAATTAGTCCAGTTTTTAGCATCTGATAAAATATAACAGATATACATAATTTCAGACAACTGCCACGGCTTGATTAACGCATGTGTCATCTGATTTATGGTTCAGCGCAACCTCACTTGGAAGGTCACCAACTTTAACTTATACTTTGAATTTTAAATACTACTTTAAAAAATCTGGTGTGAAACAACCACACGACTTCCATTACCCACTATTACGCATATTATATATATTTTTGAGAGATAATGCGATCAGAAAACATAAAAGTGAACTAAAGAGAAAATCGTTAGAGCCGTTTTTGATATACCAACTTTTACAAAAAATCAATTATTGACCGGAAAACAATAATTATATACAAAAGGATATTTAAAAGTGAGTTAATATGGCGAGTTTGAAAAAAAATCCGTACAGCTGTTTTTAAAGGAACGCCCTTGGGAGACCTGAAATTGAGCTATTTAAACAGGACGCCTATCAATTTTTCTGAACTAATCAACTATATCATTCGAAAGGACATCTAATAGAGTGTTTATATAGCAAATTTGAAGAAAATCGTTAGAGCCGTTTTTGAGATACGGACTTACGGTCCCACTTGCGGTTTCCGATGTCCCACTTCCGGTTTTTCAATTTTCACCAAAATTTGGAAATTTCATCTGTACACCAGACGTATTTTAATTCTAAAGTTTCGTAGCTCTATCTTTATTAATTTCTGAGCTATAATAGCCAGAAGATTCTCCACACACACACATACACACACACACACATACATACGTACACACTGACCAATTGCCAAAAACCACTTTTTTTGGACTCGGGGGACCTTAAAACGTGTAAATCAGGTGAAAACCCGATATCGAATTTTCAGACCGAATACAATACTTCCATTACCTACGGTAGTAGGGTAATGGAAGTAAAATTAATTTTAAGATAATAAAATAAAAAAATAAAAAAAAATTAGAAAAAAAAACTTTATATCGATATCTCTCGAAAAGCATCTAATTTATAACAGCCAAAAGAAAGAAACTCAAATTTTATTTTCATTCACTTAAATTTTTCTCATATTTCAATTACTGGAGTACCTACTTTTTCATTATTTTCCCCTTTCGATATTATGAAATGCCATAGAAATATATTACTTAATAATGAATTTATTCTGTTTTAAATATTAGGGTTGTGCTCAACACCATTGAGAGAGAGGCAGAGGGTTGGGGGAGAGATTTTATCTATATTTTTAAACAGTTAACTTTATGCTAATTATAATCAATATTATTTTTAAAGTGTGAAGTTAATAATAAATATATAAGTAATTTAAATAAGTAATTATTATTATAAAGCATATGCATATATTTTAATTTATTGTGCAAAATTAGAGGCGCGCCGGATAAGTACCAGAACCCCTAAGGTTCGATTGCGCATTGGCAATAATTTGAAGATCTTGAACTTTAGCAGTGTTCAATTATTACTTTATGCATTCATTATATAGCTCACATTAAAAATAAATAAGTATAATATAATTCTGTTTATTTTTTACTATTACAGTAAAACATCTCTAAGCTGGACACCTACGGTTCCAAGAAAAAGTGTCCAACTTAGAGAGGTGTCCAACTTATAGGGGTTAGACATAATGTTAATGGATACATTCCGTTCCGAGAAAAAGTGTCCAACTTATAGGGGTGTCAAACTTGAGAGGTTTCACTGTACTTGCATAATGTACTTTTCCCATTTATTTTTAATTAATTATGTAGGTCAATACTATTCTTTCCCCAACTCAAAAAAATCGTGTACTAAATATTCTTTATTATTATTATTATTATTAAAAATTTTCCTAAGAGTTACCATTTTACGATTCCACGAAAATAGAACACCTTTTTAAGGAAATCCAAACGTTACTTCTAACATTTAAATACTATTATTTGACTTCTTCAATACAAAGTTATTCTTGTAATTAAACTACAAATATGCATATAACAGCAAACTAGAAAAGAACAGATAACTGGAATTGTAAAGAAAGCATTACGGTAGTAACACCCACGCATAGCATATAGACGGGGCTAGGGTGGCGTATCTAAATTTAACCAGTCCATTCAACTTTTAAAATCAATATATGACGGCGTGGGCCGAAATAAACGCAGGGTGTTTTAATAACTCCGTTTGCTAGCTTGTTTATATAGTAAAATCCATCACACTGTAGGGAAAATTTTCCAGGAATGCTAGATTTGAGTAAACAGGTTCGAAGAAATAACTTAAAGTAAATTTCACTTCCCTAATGCAAGCATCTTCAAGGAAAGGCAAATTTTTAGCTACACCCTTACAAAATATGAACTACAAATATTCTGCAAAAGCTTAGATCTACTGAAAGAGAGAAAAAAAAGGTAGGGGAGGCGGGGGGAGGGGGGGGGGTTAAAAGGCCTCAGATATGTCTTACAAAATTAACATTAGAAATCGACACTATTTTTCTCTGTAGTTAATGATTTTATTCCCATTATTAATTATTTGTATTAAAATGCCAATATATTTGTTAACGCATAAAAATAAATCTTCCTCTAGTTTTACAAAAACGTTTCCTCAAATATTATAATATTTCCACAGTTTGCAAAGGTAATTCCGATATTTTAGTCTTCAATAGTTTTCAGTGATTTTTTTCGATTTGATGGTCTGGATGTACGCCTTTTGATATTTATAAGTGCTTTCATCTCTATTTAATGGTCTTATTTCAAGTAATTATATACGACAATTTTCTAGGAATACTGGTTTTGGTAAGTATAGTGGATTTTTTCATATATTTATCAAAACTTACTTGTTAATTCTTTTCATATCTTTTTTTTTTTTTTAAGTCATAGGTTATTTACTACAGTTATATATTCAGTGGCATTTTATTATCTGTTTTCCTAAATTCTACTTACTTTGTTACAATATTTAAATGTCTGATAAATTTATTTAAAATCTGGTTTAGTCCATAATTTAGATTTTGATTCGTGCACATACTTTTATGTTATAATATTATATATATATAATATAATTAGTGTATATTATATATAATTAGTGTTCACATTTTTTTAAAAAAAGGGCAGGGCGGATTTATCAAAAAGGGCACTTTTTTGTTTGTAAAACAGACACACATATTGATAAACGAAAGGGCACTTTCTTTCCCACTCACTAAATGGTTTATAAAATGTACAGTCCACTAAATGAACAAACAAAATGAAATAAATGCAAATAAAAAGAGAATACTCATCTATCTCATCACCTAATTCACAGAGAAACACAGCTGGTACTATCCTTCTTGGATTCATGTCTAGTTTAATTTAATTATTTATTAAAAATGTACTTAGCATTCATTTACACATGTAAACATGGAACGATGTTAAAATTTATATTTCCAATGAATTCACAATTTTGACTTCTAGATTGTAGAAAAATTTTATCATCGTTAAATTCATTTTTCAATCTTATATCTGATCGAAAACACTAAAATATCTTTAAAAAATAGCGATATAGCAGATGGGAAAACACAGGGCACAATTTCAATTGAAAAAAGTGATGGGCACATTTTCCCTTAAAAAGGGGGGCAGGGCGCATTTTTCACTTCAAAAAAGGGCAGGGCGCATCGGCGCTAAAACGAAAAAGGGCAGGGTGCGGCGCCCTTAGAAAAATGCATAACATGAACACTATATATAATTATTATATTATATATAATTATATATTTATATATAATTATTATATTATACTATTATATATATTATTTACTAGCAAAATTCTTATCAACCCTATACATTTTTTTTTTTCCTTTTGTCTGAACCCACAGGACAGGGTTAAATTTTTCAATCAGTATATGCTGTAACATATCTGTACTGATAAGTATAAAGGATTTAAGTCCATATTCTTGATTTTTCAGGAGACGAAAAATAAAGTTAAACTAGCTAAAAACAAATCAGAAGAATCGATTAGGAAAAAGGTATTTCGTTGATTTATACCCTTTATACCATTCAGTGGTTGTCAACCTTCATTTAATAACGGGAAAAATTGAATTAAATATTTTATACCATACATGAATGGTACATTTCTGAATTGGTCCTTTTTTTACCATTGGATTTTCTCAAAGACTAAATGACATAGAATTAAATCCTTTATACCAATCGATAGAGAATTTTTTTCTGAGTCTGACTATGTGCTTAACTCAAAATCGACATTTTTGGACTTAAATCCTTTATACTTATCAGTACAGATATTATATATAGTTTTTTTGCAAGATAGAGACTTGAGCTGTATATTGTTGGAATTATAGCTATACAGTTTTACGAAATCTTGCATGTGCTGATAGAAATGCAAGTTTCCTGATGAGTACATTTCTATTTTTCAGCATTTAAAATTCATTAATTCCATTTTTTTTTTTTTTTTTCCTCCCCTTTGAACGTAACTCTCTGGTGATTTTATCCTTTCTCTTTTCTCTCAAATGTTGACTGTTACTAATAATTCTTAGTTTTTACAAATTCTCTCATCGTTGGGCTTACGTGTTATGTTAGTGTCATTTCTCTTCTGCGTAAGTACTTTAATTTGTTTTTACTAATCATTGGTACTCAAATTAAATTAATACTGTGACTAATTTTAATCGAAATAAATCTCAATTAAAATTTATTTTATGTTGGTATCTTAATCTATCTTTTGTCTGCTGAGTGTTACAACGGTACTAAACAATTCAAATTATATATATATAATTGTAACAATAGCATTATCAATTTAATCTATCTACCTTTATTTGAAAACCCTTACGTCATTATCACAAAAGAGAACAGGAAAATAGACTTTAAAGAAATGTCATGCACAAAAACTTTCATCTCATAGATGCAATCTGCACACAGGTGGATTAAGTATATAGGACAAAATACAGAAAAAAAAAGAGGGATGGCAAAATACAAATTAGTTCAAATTATTCATAATAAGATCAAACAAGTTCACGTATCTGTCATAAAAAATAAGTGAAGAAGGGGGGGGGGATTTCTCGATTACTGACATGATTTACTTACTGATGACATGGTATAATTTATAAGTAGCTTTCAAAAAATAAGAAAATTCAGCTTATGTAAGGAACACCTGAGCTATCGAGAACAGCTGAAAAGGCATAATAACTGGACTGTCTGCCAAAGGGAATATGTCAAGTTTATAAACATAGAACATTAACTTAGTCGCAATTATATTCAGATCTTAAAACTAACAGTTACAACTCTCTCTAGCAAACGATTTTTGAATTGTCATATATGCATGCTGAACAAAACAGTTAAAATGAGAAAATTGCTGTTTTGGAGATAGCAGGTGAAATATACACCAAATCTCAAAAAACAATACAAACTTATCCAAGTTTGAAATGAAGTTTAAAAAAAAAAAACTCTTTTTCCAATATAACAGTATATATATTATATATATAACTAATATTTGTATTTGTTTAAATATTGATATATAATGCTAGAAAGAGACAGTAAAAGCAATTTTTTTTCCTCCGTATTTATGGTGCTAACGTTTTTCTTACACCTTTCATCAAACAGAAAATCATGTCAAAGGGATTTTTGATTGACTTTGAAAAATCAAACTTTTTATGATTTACGAAATTTTCAAATTAGAATATTGAAAAGGAATAGGATTCTAGCCAGTATTATAAGAAAAATGGTTCGATCTCTTTATAATCATACATTCTCGATATGTCTACTCTACACAATTTAACAAACTAATTAACATACTAACATGACTATCGCACAGCATTATAGATTGGGATTTTCGGATTCCTAAAAACGTCAAAAAACCGAATTCAAAAAATTTCCGGAATATCAAAGTTCCCTATACCTATGGCTATGATTGGAAAATAAGAAGCAAATACTATATATATTACTATTTCGTGTTTTTTTTTTTTTTTTTTTAGAGACAATAATAATGTTAATGAAACGGATTTAATTACAAAATAGGTAATATACAGATGAACAGTCTAGTTGACTGTACACCTCTAGTCTAGTTGACTGTACACCTTTATTTTGTCTTAAGTTGCTAATTGAAATTAGATTCACTTTTTTTTTTTTTTTTTTTTTGTAAAAGTTGTGCGAAATAAAGCTTGTTTGGGTGGTATTTCGTGCCTTAATTCTGTAGACATGCTTTCTTGGTTTTGTCACATTCAAAGTTCCTTAAAATAGAATTTTTTTTTATTTAAGATCTCTCCTAATAACTACTTTTTTCCCCTCCCTTTCAATTATGGACTTAAAATACAATACATGTTTTAAAGAAAAATTTTTCTTTTAAAACTAAAAAGCTACACAATTGTTGGGAAAAAAACAAAACATTCCTCTATTCAAATAATGATCCCTAAAAACACAGCAAGGAGGTTAACAAACTTAGTCTTTAGAGGCAAAAACTAGAAAGGTCAAGAGAATATCTTTCTGCAACACTTGTTATTCCGAGAAGACGTCTCCGTAAGTGCTCTATAAAACAAAGATAAAATAAAACAGGAGGCTTTAATATGCCAAGAAAAGAAAAAAAATTAACTCCAGAAAAGCGGACCCGCCATCTGTCTTAAGAAGTGCAGACAGATCCGAAAAATGATTCTAAACACTGACTTCATAAAGAGGGTAAAAGCAACAGAATTTAAAGTAGTTTATTTTACTAATTTAACTCCAAAATCTACAAACAAAATTTAGCAGGAATAGAAGCATCTGGGTTAGCATGTTTCTAAGTCTTACACACTCTGAGGACTTCTCTCCCCTGCAAAGTTGAGCGGTGGGATACAGACAATATAGCAAAAAAAATGAATCGAACATAGAATATTAACTTTTAGGCATAATAATTCTAGTAAAAATGTATGACACACAAATTAAACATTTTCTTTATTATCAGGGTTGGCATTTTTTTTTTTTTTTTTTTTTTTTTTTTTTTGGGGGGGGGGCGGTTAATGAAGAGATGATTTAAAAGATTATTGAGATGATTTAAAAGTAATAATAAAAATGATTAATTATTATTTAAATAATTTAGTACTGCTTTATTATGTATTCATCTTTGAAAAAAAAAACATTTTTAGTGTTGTAAAGTATTGGAATCTTTGGTATTCGTGAAAATTTTCAACCTCAATTTTTTAACACTTTTATAAATTTTGCAGTACGAGGAATCCTAACATAACAAAAAAGATGTAGTATCCGTATTTAAGTTAGTGAGCTTATTGTTAGTTTGTGTAGATAAATGAATGATGTTTTTTAAATTTTAGGCCAGTTTTAAAATAGTATCCCTTTCCTTTATAACTGGCCAGAACAGAACCCTGATTTTAATTTTCTAATTTGTACTTCGTAAATTTATACAAAATTAAAATTTTTTATAACATAGCTGAATAGGGCGAAATTCCAGATAAATGTGATAATGAAAATTATTGCATGACCAATTAAATGCAAAATTGAGCAAACATTAAGCGATTGAGCAAACAAATTTAAATGTAAGATTAAGCAGCAAACCAGTAAAGGTAAATGTGTCAAACTGTGACTGAAAAATGGCCACCAGCTACTCTAATCTTGAATATAATATGTTCTATCGTAAATATTTATGAGAGCAAATATATGATGGATAATTGAGCAGATATTACCTATGCCAGCTATTTTTTCTAGTTGCTGCACTATTGTAGTAAGCATCTAAATGTAAATGTAATGCTAAATCTTCTGGTTGTAAAAATTATAACTCAAAATAAAACTCATTTTTTATGTAAACTGTTTTGTTAAAAAAAAAGAAAGAAAGAAAGAAAAAGAAAAAAAAAAGAGAAAAATTGAGTTTTAATTGCTTAGTATTTTGTTTCATTTATCGAAGAAAATCGTATAAAACTGAAAAACCCCAAAATGGACAGAATTGTAGGTTTTTTCATATGGATTTTTTAGAAAATGCCCATCGGGTCCAATCTAGCCAACCCTGATATGTTTTTATTATAAGTGGGATAAAAGTGCAATTAAAATAAAGATTTTGGGAGAAAACGGGAAAAAAAAAAAAAAAACGAGTTATTTCGGATATAGCAAAATCAAATCAAACCAGGGGTCTGTCCAGAGGCAAATCTGGGTCCTTTAAAGGACCCTTCACAAAATTATTTATCCTAAAACAGGACCCTTCACAAAATTATTTATCCTAAAACAGGACCCTTCACAAAATTATTTATTATAAAACAGGACCCTTCACAAAATTATTTTTCCTAAAACAGGACCCTTCACAAAATTTTTTATCCTAAAAAGTAGACCTTTCATAAATCTATTTCATTTTTAAAACTAATCTTCCACGGAACGAACAGACTGTTAATGAAAAATTAGAAGTTTTGCTGTATTTCCCCGAAAAGCTGATATTCAATTTCTAATTTATTAAGGGCTTCTATGCATATATTTAAGTTTAGTTTTATAAAAAGGAACTGTCATTGTCTAAAATGAAACTTTAATTATAATTTTATTTTGAAAAATTACGTTTTTCACAATTTCACAATTTTTATCCTAGCCGAAAAGTTTGGAAGAACTTTATTTTCGTACAAAATTTAAATTCACAAAAATACGTGTAGAGTTTTTCACAATTTCACAAAAACAGGACCCTGTCTGAAAAGTCTGGACAGACCCCTGCAAACATTTTATGCTCTTTTATCAGTCTTTAACATTAAAAAAAAGTCCTAATTTTAAATGAGGACTGGGGACTTTCATAATGTGTTTTCACAGAATAAATCACCTTGTGCTTCAAAACATTATTTATTCAATAAATGTTTTAAAATCTGAAACACTATGCTTTAATATAAGTGGTTAGGGATGTGGGTTTCAGGAAAATTTTCTGGAAAATTTACCGAAATTCTTTCATAGCATCTAAATTGTGAATTTTTTGCAAAATAAAACTAATACAATAAATTCACACGTAAACAAAACTATTCAAAGAAAAATTCATATATTCAATTTATTATTTATTTTTGATTATTTAATTAAAAAATAAACAAAACATAGAAATTATGGTTCAATAGTTTTTAAACATGTATAAAGCTAGAAAGTTATAATTTTGAATGACTATTTTTGCATGTATATATAATGATTGAATAATTTATATAATAAGGCGTCTGTGTACGTTCTGTAGCTATCAGAGACCTTCCACATACCATTGCCAACAGCTGAATCCCCTCTTTAGTCTACAGGGAAAATTATCAGAATTTAGGTTTTTTTTTTTTTTTTTTTTTTTTTTAATTCTGTTTTCATTAGCAAAAAACTCTAGAATAATTAAATTTGCCTTTGTTTTTCCTATTTGCTTTTGCACCCCCCCCCCCTTTTTTCCCCCCCTTTAATTTTTTAATATATCATTTTGAAGTTTTAAAGTGAAAAAAAAAATTGAGCAAAGTGCTTTTCTACACTTCATTACTTTCAAAATGAAACAAAAAAAATCTTTCTGAAAAACAAGAAGAAATTTAACAATTGTGAATTTTCTGGCAGTAAATGTTGAATTAAAAAAAAAGAAGATAAGTAATTCTCTTAACAAATTTCTCCATATGGGGTTTCGCTGCCAATAGCAGAGAAATCGTACAAGGTAATTAGTAAGGTATGGCTCTGACCATATAAAAGGTTCATTTCATTAAAATTCCTTTGATTTTTATTTTTACATTTTTTCTATATGTTCTATTTTTAAGTTTAACTTGCAAACACAAGATCATATTTTTGTAACAGTTGGTAATATTGGATTGCGTGTAATCCTCTATTAAAAAAAAAAAATCTAAAAGTTTAAGATTTTTTATTATTATTTTTCCCCTTTATGCACTTTAGTCCACTAAGAGATTTCCCGAGCTCTATTCAATTTTAGTTATTTTAAGCATATAAAGAAATATTGAGTTCTTTTAATTGGACTTCCTGTTACAAATTACAGCGTCATTCATTTTATCTATTAGACTTCCTCAAATTTTATACAAAATCGAGCTCTATTTATTTAGGCAATTAATTGTATTTCCTGTTGCTTGCAGAAAAAGACGTTTTTTCTACTTTATAAATTAGTTTTAAAAAAGTTATTTAAAAAATAAAGTTGCGTTTTTATATAAGATTTTTCTCTAAAATTTTCAAGGATGCCAATTTTGTGATTAAAGCAATTTAAGAAGTTTTGCTCTTTTTTTTTTTCCTTTTTATTGAATACTTAACGAAGATTATGACAATGTCCTAACTTTCCAAGTCACTCTCAGAATCAGAGACCTTAAGGTAACCGAAATCAGAATTGCTGCCTGAATTTGAAAAGCATCGCTGTATCATCATTTATTAAATGAATATTTTGAAAAAACAAATACAAGCTCGGCAGTACAGTAGTGCATTAATTTATCAATAAATTCTTCTTTTATTTATTTTATTTTATTTGTTATGCTGCCAAATGCTTTATAATTATGTTCACAGAAATTTATTGAAGCAACATTCTGATTATCAACAATAGATATCTTTATATTATAAAAAATAACTTTCTCGAGCAAGTTGCTCAAATCATATATTTAGTAGCTTTTTAAATGAACTCTAATAAAATACTCTTGTTTTCCATAATACATCTGACATTACTGTAACTAATAACTGTACTGTAACTAATAAAAGAAAAATTTTAATATGTCATGTAAAAAAATTGTTTTCTATGGCTTTGAAAATTTTCCGGAAAAAGAGGAAAAATTTCCGCCCCACATCACTATAAGTATAAGTGGTGCTTGCTGGAAATAAGCTACACTGTTTGAAAGAATTAAAAACATTTCCACATGATTTATAACAACTACAATAAATGATATTTGCAGGGTTCATCATTTTGACAAATAAAATATGAAATTTAAGCAGCTATCAGACGAAGTTTGATAAAAGAGTCATTATCAGAAGTGTTGGGCATAATTGATTGAAAAGTAACTGAATTGCAATCAAATTACAATTATAATTATTTTACTGTCAATCAATTAACAAGTAATAGATTATAAATAAATTGAATTATTACAAATAAATTGAATAAGTAATTAAATTTATTTGAAATAAATTACTTGTTAATCGATTGACAGTAAAATAATTATAATTGTAATTTAATTGCAATTCAATTACTTTTTAATCAATTATGCCCAACACTGATTAGCAGATAGCCTCATAAACAGGTTTTTCATGAGGAAAGCAGTTGAAAAACAACAATCTGATATGATCTGCTGCACATGTATTCTTCAATCATGCATTTTCGACTGTTTGAATCACAAATCACATACAATAGTTTTCAGCATGAACCGTCCAATCAGAGAATCACAGTGCCAGATAATCCTCTTTTCCCTATAAACCTCCTTGCGGTGAGTTATTGCTAAATGTTGCGTCCACTGTTTATATTTGTGGATTTCATATATGCTAAAAAATAACCTCAGTCAACAAAGTCGTTCGGTAGCTTTGAGATGAAATATCTTACAGTTCAGAATATATGTTCTTCCGTCTGATAGCACCTTTCGTGACTGTAAAATTGTCAAAAGCCCCGAACTCATGGGCACTCCCAAAAAAGTTTTATCCCTGATCACCTCTATATCAGTCATCATCATCATACAAATCCAATTCATTAGTAATACATAAATCTGACTAAAAATAAGAAAAAAAATGAAAAGAAAGAAAATCAAAGTAAAGGGGCAACAGACCTCAGAAATGAGTCACGTTCTGGCTATTTTATGGCAGTGAATAACTGAAGCCCCCCATAAAGCTGTTGAAGCGAGTCCATCAGCAAATCTGAATATTTGAAGACTGTCTGCCAGACTCAATATCCCATATATTTATATTAGTTGTTCAACATCTTAAGGTACTTCCCAACATACTGCTAGGAAATGCCACATGATTTAACAAAAAATCAAACTTATAATCATATAGAATAATCATAGAGACACAAACTAAAGAGGAAAATTGTTAAATAATCCTTGTAACAACCATGTTGCTTACCGCATTTTTACTTATTATGAAAATTGGTTTCGTTTTAACAATTCAGACACAAAATTAATGGTTGGATTCCCCAAAAGTAGCAGAACTAAAACTAGTAACAAAGTAAGATCAGTTTGGGGAAGAAAAAATACAACTTTTTGGTTCAACCCAACAGAAAATTCTTCTACTGTTACTCTTCTTCCATCATATATATTTGCTCCTAGTCTTTTAAATTAATGGTTGGATTCCCCAAAAGTAGCAGAACTAAAACTAGTAACAAAGCAAGATCAGATTGAGGAAGAAAAACACAACTTTTTGGTTCAACCCAACAGAAAATTCTTTTACTGTTACTCTTCTTCCATCATATATATTTGCTCCTAGTCTTTTTTCAAGCATTTTTATCCTTTTATCATTATTGAAAAATTATTCGTTACTTTATTTTCAACGGTGCTGCCTTTTAGACATACATAGAATTCACACTCTAGAAGACCAAGTTACATTCCAAAAAATCCACAGGTGGGGTATTAGCATGCAAATGAAGAAAACAAAAGACCATTCAAAGAAACAATTTCCAAACTTCTCAGAAAACTTTCAGTCTGATATTACAAAGTTCACCCAGTAAGATAACAAGGGTAACACCCTTAAGGACTACCCCTGTGACAGAATTTTTTTATGCTTTCTGCAACAAACCTTGTTCGTACAAAACGTTTCTACTAGACAATATGGACGTATTTTCTAATTTATGCACAATATCTACATAAAATTATAAAGATATCAATGTTATTAATAGACTGTTACTGTTGAAGAATTCTTAAATCTAAGACATTAGTTTCTACTTGCAACTTAAATTAAGAAAATATTTTTAATTTTTATGATCAGGTCTTTCTGTAGTGACAATTTCCATTCTGCGATAATATCACTTTCCAGCCTGAATTCTGCCACAGGTAGGACTACATTTTAAAAAATTCATGGGCTTTTTTTAACGAATACATATAGAATCATATTAAACATTTGATTATATAGTGGTGATAAAATTTTTATATAATTCAAATGTAATCAATAAATTTAGAAGAATCACCGAAATTTACCTGATTTTGTTAACTGATTTTCTAAAATTTACGGTTTCTAACCAGTTGCTGAAATGGATAATTATTTTATCACTAATCTAGAAAATTCACACTTTCTTCAAAGCTGATTTCCAAATACAATTCCACTACAAATCAATAGAACGTCTGCATTTTTGGTATATGATTGCCAAATTATATGTTATTCATGTATTCACTAGTTAAAATAAGATTTTTGCCACAGATTAAAAAAAAATTATGTTTAATTGCAACTAATTTGTTAAATATTTATTTTTTAACTACCGACTGTTGAAATAGGCATTTTTCCCACACTAATCAATAAAAATCATGATTTTTTTTCAAATTTGATTCCTAACTGACATTTACAGTAGACTTACATTTGAGCAAAATTCCTGCTTTTTTTGTCTGATTACTAAATTATGACTATACTTTTTGGGACTAATTACCGAAATATGCAAATTTTCCTATAGATTTTAGGTTTGTTGTATTTTTATGTTGTTGGTTGTTTTTCAATTTTAATTTTTCTTAAACAGATCACAGCATATTAAACTAGTTATACTATATATACATTCAATTATCTTAACAAAAGTCAGAAAATATTTTTCTCTCTACAGTGGTAGACACTTTATCCCTTTAATGTACAAATAGGTCAAAGGGTGGGAATAAGGGATTATAAGGGTGGGAATCAATTAACAATTTTAACTGGGTTAATCGTAGTTCCTTAATCGATTAATCGGTTGATTAATAGGATTTTTAATTGGTTTTCATTTTTCTTTGTATAATTTTATTTCAACAGTAAATAAAAAACTCTCCTATATGTTTTTTTTTTTTTTTTTTTTTTTTTTTTCCCAGATAGTACACGTCAGACCATAAAAATGATATAGATGTTTATTTAACTAGTTTCTTAAACAATAAATAATTAAAAAAGAAAACTTCAAACTTTTTTCTAATAAATGAAAAACTATTTTAAATTCAAAGATATTACAACACTTTGAAAATCAACTGTAAATATTCGTACGTGACTGAGCATTTATAGATCATATTTATTTTATGAAATACATTTCCTATTAAAATTAGATTTAATTGTGAAGATAGTTCATTGAGATATTTAGTGCTGTTACCTCTTAATTATTCATTCATATATATAATTAAAAAAATTAAAAATACCTTATAAATATTAAAATTACACTTACTCATATATATATAATGGATTAGAATATGAAACACACCTACATGTTTATTTTCAAATATTACACAACAGGTCATAAAAAAGATACTGTTTTAAGCAATCCATTAAACACACAAGCACCTTGACATTTTTGGGATCTAAGCTTGATCTTATGTGAAATTTATATATATAAAGCGAATATGTGAAAAAATATTTTGTAGGAGGGTGTGTATTTGGGATTAAGACCAACTGACTTCACTAGGATCCTAGACCTATAGGTGGAGTGCCCTTCGTAAGGGCCATTCTGAGGCACGTATTTGCGTGAGTTTCGGAGAAAACTCCAAACGGCTAGGTTGACGTGCGCGACCTGAGATAGAATCCGGCATTTCCTGTCTACCAGTTTTGAGCACAGAACCGTTTAGCCATTAATGGGGCAATATTTTGTAGGAAGAAGAGCATTTTAAACTTTTACTTAAATTCGTAGTTTTAAATTTTAATTGGATTTTGAAGAAGATTTTTGATCGAATTAATCGGACTGATTAACTCAATTTAAAAAATTGATTGGGACTAAGCATTGATCGATTAACCGAACCGATTAATCAGCACAGCCCTAACAAATAGCTAACAGAAAAATATCCAGCTTTTCCAAATTACCAACCAATCAAATTAAGAACCAAATACCAAATTAAGGAAAAGAAATCAACAGTATCCAAAGAATTAAATTAACTTTTGAAAAAGCTAAATTACTGCTTGAGCATTTTAAACAAATTGCTAAAAAAACTTGTCTGCCAGATAAAAACCTGGTTCACAGAATATGTTGAAGCTGGTGATAATTTAAAAGCATCTGGATCTTTAATTGAGGAATGTACATAATTTGAGACAACTCACAAACAATTCTACCAAGGAGGAGGAATCTGATTCTGATAGTGTGCCTTTTGAGGCCCAAACACATTCCTTATCGACAAAAATTTTACCCCTTTATGCTCAAGGGATGACTCTCAGTCACTTCGATTTGATGCAGTAACTCGAGAGGTGACAAGAGACACCATTTAGACAAATCCGATGATTCAAATAATAACAATGTTTATTTAGGTTTGGTTTGGGCAATATCATTTCATGAGTGTAATCAACATTACCTGCATATAAAACATCTGATTATCCCCAACCTTTTCAGGATAAGCACAGCAATAATGTGTATTAATATTTTCACGGCCACTTATTTTTTGTCTTTTTATTATACACTTTCTAACCAACATACTTGTATCAATGACACACTGATTGTACAGATATGAATATAGTATACATTTTTTTAAGAAATAAAATAACATACAAATTACAAAAGAAATGTCCATTGGCAGAATTACAGATTTCAGAAAGACATGAATAAACAGTCAGTGGTCTTAAATTTGTTACGCACTAGGTCTGCAGAGGGTTAGAGTTTCCCCCAGACAGATTCAGGAGGGCACTGCACCCTGCCTGTCCTTAGGTTGGAAAAATAGCACCCACCTTGCCCCTAATCCAAAAAAAAAAAATGCACCCTTATTCCCTCTATGTAGTAGAGGACAATTTAGGATAAAACAACCTACAAACTGAAGAATAATGATATACTGAGGATCCCAGTGGCAGAAACACCTGTGGACACAGAAAGACGGCTTGCAGACAGTTTTTGTCTGCACTAATAAAAAAAATTGCCCGCAACTTTCAGACAGTCTTTGTCTGCAGTCATAAAAAATTGTCTGTAATTTACGGATATTTTTCACCCACGACAATGCGCTACCGATGTATGACGTCTTAGACGCTCTTTGGTAGGAACTCTACAGCCCCTCCCATATAGGTGCCTTGGTAGGAACACGCAAAACAGTACTTAAGAATGGCGATCTAGGGAGCCTAGATTTCCCTTGATAGGCAGTGTTATGCGTGTATTCTTTTCTCCTGTTACCTGTAACAGAGATTCTACGGGAACATAGAAAAGTGCTAATTTCCTTTAAAACTGCTCCAAAACATCTTCACTTCAAAATTCACTTATAAAAATTTCTGTATCAAAACTGATACTTTTATTATTTATATTGTGTTGTGTTAAACATTGCTATAAAATATTTAATTGAATGAGTTCAACTTATTATTTTATAATTGTTTATACTATATTGTTCTGTAGTAAAATTGTATTTGTGTACTGTTGCACGAGATCACCACTGTTGTTAACCCCATCCCCCCCTCAAAGATTGCCACTATCAGCTTTCAGGCTTTTTGAGTGTTAAGTCATTTTCACCCCTGATTACATGCAAATTTCGCAGACAGATTATGAAATTTTAAAAGCCTGTTGCAGACAGCAACAACACTTTCTGCCACTGGGTTGAAGATAAATATATACATATATGTAAAACTATTGTGTATGACCTTCAACACTTATTAATTAGTAGCAACAAGCAAAAGTAACGAAAGTTTAAAAATATATTTATTATACTATGCATACTTGTTTTAAAAAAAAAATGAATGTGGATTTTAAATATTAAATGTGGCCTTAAGAATACCAAACTGCCGTTAAAAACTGCCTTTAAAAAAAAATATATATATTAACAGTGCCCTGCCCTTTTTTAAACCCAGGGAAAACTCTGAATTAATATTTAACAATTGTCCTTTGAAGTATAAAGCCATAAAAATGTTAATATCAGGGCTGTAGAACATAGACGCACACATGCACGCTGCACCCGGAAAATTTTCCTATCTTGCGGAAAGTTTGAGTGGAAAAGTTTCCTATCTTGCAGAAAGTTAGGTTTTTTTTTTTTTTTTTTAAAGAGGGTAAAACATTTTTAGGGGATGAGGAGAGAGAGATTACCTGTCTGTAAATTTAGTAAACTCCCGATTATTCAATGAGTTGAGTCGTGCAGCAACCTATAGATAATCAGAGCCCGAGGATAACTTGCAAAATTTATTTTTTTATTTTTGTTGCTTTCTATAAAGTCCTCATTGACCAGTGTACGCTGTTTATGAAGTTCCAAACATTGCAGTAACCGTTTTGGCGTAAAAGGTATAACACAAACAACTTTTTGAGATGTTTACAATTCTGATCTAGCACAGCACCGATTGGTGCTTTTTTCCAGCTTTTCCTAGCTCGCAGAAAATTTTTAGCTTTTAGGTCATGTGCACGGAAAGTTTTTTATTTTATACAAGTCTGGTTAATATATAAAAATTTTAAACATTAAATTGTTTGTGAAATCATTTTATGTTAAGAAATTCACCAAATATCCAGAAAATTATCTCAAATTACTGGTTTATCTGAGCAAAAAAGGTTCTGAGAGACTGCATGCAAAGGGTTAATTGCATAATCAATTCAATATTTGTGCACATTCATCTTTATGCAATCATTATCGAACAAAGAACTTATCTGCCTTTTGCAAATAGAAAAACTCTAGCAAAATGTATAGTATAAGATAAATAATGCTTGGCAATGATCAGTTTTTAAATGGTGATAAAGAATAATTTCATAAATGTGCATCTGGGCCCTCCGTGGCTGAGTGGTTATGTCATCACACTGCTAATCGCCTTCGGGCATACGAAAGTGGGTTCGATTCTCGCTGGCCCTGGGTGTTTTTCCATTTCTTCATATTGTAAATCTGTCACATGCTATTTGTAATTATCTGACGAAGATTTACAAGCGGACTACGAGTCAAGCATACAAATCTGATGTTATCAATGAATAAACAATGTGCATCTAAATTTCAGATAAGTATACAGTACCTATATTTAATAAAATTTTAAAATGTAGCTGTTTTACACGTTAATATTAAGTCATATTTCAATTAAGGCTGGACCAGATATGGATTTTACAGATAACTGCATTCGAAAGGCCAGTTCAGATATATTTTTCTTTGGATTCGAAAGCATCTTCAATTACGCACAAAATATTCAATTTTTAATAACCCTACAATAATTTAAAATAGGTATTTATTTTCAAGTTTTGATACAAACAAGTGTCATTTACTTATATCAAACTATAAATAAAATTAAACAAAACACAGGCAATTTTAATTTAGATGAAGAAATGCAAGTAATTCATGGGTGACAATTATGGTAAGAAACAGACAAGGCATTATGAAAATAAATCTCTCTTATTAAACTAGTTAATATTGTATATATGTATAATTTATACATACACACACATATTCTTACAAACAGTTTAAATGATTGATAAAAAAGTAGGGTTAAGGGTTTGTTGATGGGGATTTTATTTTCAGGAAATTAGTTTTCACCCGGGAAAAAAAATAAGTATAAGGGATATTTTGAGATTCGAAATCCATGTTTTAAAAAAAAAACTTGAAATGAGATATCTAAAAACCAAATTTTGGAATTTTCTGGTTTCATCCTCAAGGGCAGCATAGGACAAAAGACATGATTTTCCTACATTGCTCTGTATTTCCAAGAAAAAATACATATTCGTAAGATTGTTGCTGTAAAGTATATTACAGACACAAACCAAAAAAATAATTTCTGGAAATTTCTAGATTTACCCCTCTAGGACAATGGGCAATGCTGCTTTTAGCATTTCTTTTCATATTTCATTCATTTTTCAAATATTCTCGAGCAATACTGGGCAATTCAGCAAGTGCACTAATGTGATGAAAATATAAAACTTTGGAAATTTTCTGCAGTACATTCTATCATGAATTTGTAATGTTGAAAAAAATAAAAGGTATGTAGTATAGAGCTGGATATCTGGTGGTTTTGATCAGGACTAGGACATCCAATGTATTTCAAATATTGGAAAAATAAGCTGGATAGACGGGACATCTTTCGGAATCAATTCCTAATTTTTAATTAATATGGCAACAAAAATAAGTTTTAAGAAAATTATTTCACTGATAACATAACTCTTCTTTAATTTTATTTATCCCCCCCCCCCTCACAATAATTAAAAGATCAATAAATAAAGAAATAATTTAAGAAAATATTTAATTTAGAAAATATTTTTATAAAAGATATTTAATATATTCAAAATAAAAAATATTGAAACAAAGAAACTGGAAAATTATTTATTTATAAAGAATTCATTCTGAAAAAATGTGCGCACATGAAAAAAATCAAACTCAAAGTCACAAAATATAGATTTTAGTTAATAACAAGTAATAAGTATCATATTTTTCTGCGCATTATTCATAGGTCAGATAAATCAGTTTTATTTCATACCAGAAATTGTAATAATTGTATAATAATATAAGTAAGTTATATTTTTCTGCCACAATTCCCTGTAGAAGGATAGCATCTGTTAATTACAATTTCTAGTATAAAACTGATTTATCTGATCTGCGGATTAAACCTAGGAAAATATGGCACTGCAAAACAGGGTTATCTGAACCTAAAACAATAAACAGATTAAAGTTGCTCTTGGCAGTCAGTGAAGTAATGGACATAGTCCTATTCTTTGCACACAAACTACATCCATTATTTCAATAAACCATTGCCAGGAGCAATTTTTAATCATTTTATTTTGGGTTCAAATAACCCCCAAAGGGTACAAGTTATCTTAATAAGTACAAAACTTTGAATAAACACCATAAAATGCAAGAACTAGCAACAATTGTTTTGGGTAGAAAGAAAACATGACCCTTTATCAGGGGAAGAAAGTAAGCACAAGTATTGCAATGTAAACAAAGCGGCAGCGTAGCAATTGAACTTACTTTGTTCGCTTGACAAAGGATCATGTTTTTCTTTTGACCTGAAACAATTGTTGTGAGTTCTTGCACTTTATGGTGTTTACTCAAAGTTTTGTACTTATTACTTTCAAACACCATCTGTATGGTGCCTTCTTATAATACAAATAATCCTGTTTTTTGATAATTAAAACAAGCAATTTTCTCAATGAGCACAATGTATTAAAATTATATAGACAGCAGAGTTTCCTCCAGGTTTAAAAAAGAGCAATGTGCTGCTAATAAAAAAAAAGGACACTTAGATTCTTCCATGCAGTTCTGAATTCATAAAGACACATTTAACATTTAAAATTCAGTTGTAAGTACGCATACAAGAAAAAAAAAAATAGCATTCGTTAATTTTACTTGTTACTAAAGCATGAAAGAATGTTGATTGTCATACAAAATAGTTTTATTTATATTCATAGCATTTATCTTCAGTTTGAATAAGAGTGCTTTTTTGTTTGTTATGAGGGACAAACAAAAAAGAGGGGTTTTTTAGGATGAGGCCATGAGGGGCAAGAAGGATGCTGTTTTTTAACCAAAAGTAGGCAAGATGCAACACTCTCCTGAAACTGTCTGGGAGAAACTCTGTACACATATGATTGATCGCAATTAGTTTCTTCAAAATATTGCAACATACACTACAGACATTCTGAAAACTATTAAAAAAACTTATAAAGGGTCTTTAGCCAGGAAATGCAAAAAACTTGCAACAACTGTTTTGGGTCAAAATGAAACACGACCCTCCCTCAGGTGAACAATGTAGACATGAGTGTAACAAGCAATTCATTTACTTAGTACTCCTGTGCATTTTTATTTTCTTCAGCAAGTGTAATGTAAGACCTACCAGTTATGAGCACCTCCCGCAGCTTCACACATCCCTGCTACTGCAGCAGATTGTTTGATTTAAGAAAAAGATTTTAAACTTTTTGAGTCGAATTTAGACCCAGAGAGTACAGCTGAGTAAATTTTGCACCTCATCCTATGTTTTTGACAATGTCCTATGATTAAATTTTGTTTTCTTTCAATACGAATTTTCAGGTACATAAAGTCAATTGAACTCAATACATTGTCGATAACTGAAATAATCCCAGATTTAATTTGGGAGACTTGTTTTAAAATTTCTATTCATGTCTGCGAAACAAAATTTAATCACATAAACCAATCAATTTTAAAACCCAAATAAACTACTACGTCAGAAACGCCAAAGAAAAAAATTTGAGGTGCATACAGCTGTTTCGGTAGCCTTAAGCGTACCGTCTTCAGTGCATATTCCAACTCCAAGTCTCCTGTTATTACAATCAATTTTAGCAGTCACAATATTTTATGTTTAATATCAAACTAATAATTTTCATCGAGCTAAGTTAAAGTACATATGCAATAATTTGAGATAATATTAAAAACCAGATTCGGGCATGTAAAAATATTATAAAGAAAGCATGTTTATCAAACAAAAAATTTTGGAAGTGCAGTTAAACAGCCTCAAATTTTATCTGGTGCAACCTCTACCAAATAACAATGTTTTACTTCTTATAACACAATTTTTAAGCTGTACATTGTTATTAACAAAAGCAAAACAGTTCAATTAAAACATACTGTATGTCCTCATCCTCAAAATATTTATATATACTATGTATCTAAAACAAAATTTAAATGTCCTTTCCACTTTGTAACATTAAACCATTAAAGCATACATAATAATTTGTCCAAAGTTTGTACAACTGTAACAAACTTTCTGCAAGATTCTTGTTTCACTATAACTTTTAACACTTTTAATGACATATCAATTTAATAGATAAAGGCAAAAATTTTGGACAAGATGTAAAATAGTGAGAATTAAGTAAACTGCACATCAATATGACAATATCTGCCTTCACAGGGCATTTGGAAGTTTACATTTACATGCAATGTAAAAATAAATGGACATTTTTTTTTTTTTTTACTTTGTATGAAATTCGCTTAATTAATACTCACTGTAACTTCAATACTTTTTTATTTTTTAATTTAATGAACGATTTCTCAAGCATTTCTCGGCAAAATGTTACAATTCAATGCGGCAGTTTGTTTACATATTCTCCCTAATGTAAACAAACAACAGCTGCAGCCCAGAATTATAAAAGGTTTAGCCCATTTTTCATATAGAACTTAAAGTTCCCTCTTTTAAATGGTAACCGATCTTTTTAACATGTCATGTAACATAACTTATGACAGCTTCACTAGGCATTTTTTAAAAACATTTTTATGACAAATTTAAATGCACTAAAATACTTGAAAGATTATATATACAGATTTGTCTCTTAATTTTCCTCATTTGCAGAAAGAGTTCAATTCATGCATAAATAATATATTTGTTTTACTATAGAATAGTGTGCCTATCATTCATATTTTATAGCAACTCAAAATTTGCACTAAATTCAAATGAGTTGATATTTCATTTATTATTATTTCGAATTATGTTTTTAATTTTTTTTCTTATTTTAAACAATTAAAAAGTTAAATTCCTTTTACTATATGACATTAAATTATTCATCATGCAAGAAGTAGAAATGCTTCAAGTGTTTTTATATTTTTACAAAACAGAGCTAGTAGGAATTTCAGATATTTTTACATATTATTTAGATTATAGCCTTTAGATGTGTTTCTTTTAAAGTACCTGATGGTGACATTAAACTTAAAATATATAAGCTAAGAGAAAATGGAACTGTATCACAAAAAATTAGGTTAAAATCTCAAACAAGATTATTTAAATGATCAGTTTGAAAGAAAATAAAGATTACTATAATGAATAATTTGATAAGAATAGATCAGATTAGAAGTTGTTTTGAGATTGAAATTTTTCATAAATGAATAAGTAATTTTTAACGTAGATATAAAAAAGATTGAAGAAGAAGATTATTTCCTAATGGGATAACACTTGAAATAAAAAGAAAAATCCGCAAAGATTGAGGATCTTAATAACTGAGTAAACAATACTTTATCAAACATCAATCATATTTTTGAAAAGCATTTTATTCAAAATATTTCTAAAAATTTACTGAACCTTCCTTATTTTATGTATCCTCACCTTTTTGTACACATTACACATAGACACCCACACCCACAAACTGAACTGCACTTCACAGCAAATATAGAAAGTTTAAAAATTACTTACCATGGAAAGTACATGGCATACACATATCTTGAACACCATAACAGTATTCTCCATATGCATCAGTTCCCGGAGGATAAATTTCATTTCCATTGGGCTCATAATATCCAGCAACCATTGCAGTTATCATTGGAGAAACTCAGATCTGACGCTGTGAACACAACTTGAGTGATAATCGGGAAAGCTGTCAACGATAACAGCGTACCAGGACGCTATTATATAACATCAGATTAACTAGAACACTTAGGAGAGTAACAATTGAGCAACAAATTAAGCAGTCCACAAATATGTCAAAATCAGCTGTCAAATGTAGCAAAGGGTGTATATATTTCAGGCAAATAGATAAAATATTCACTTAAAAACAAACGATAACAAAAATTGTATTAAAACTTATCAAATCAATAAGAAAAATAATCCAGTGACATTTACACCGGCAAGTTAAATATGTATCCGGCTCTTACTGATGACGTTGGTGTAATATTACAACACACAACTTGACATTACTTCCATGATAAATTCCTGATTATAGTTGTGGCAGTGAATTATGAACGCTCACATAGTGCATAATAATCCGATGCAAAGTATTTCTTGAATCCGTCACTTAAGCGAGATTTTGCGATAAACTTCAGATCTAGAGAGGTATCAATCCACTTAAAACAGATACCGAAAGCACTTATCACCAATTCACTGCTGCAAGTGCAATGTGCATTGCATACTTTACAAAATTTTCATTGGCAATCATTTAACTCCCGAACTGGATAACCTCGAACTAAGAGACAACAAAACACAGAAAAGAAGTATTGATGCAGAGCGCTACCTAGTGGCTAGTAGGTGGAGGAGAAGGTTAAAAATGATGATTTATGATTAAAAATGATGATGAAGTTTTAAAATTGAATCAAACTTTTTGAACGTTTATTGTACAAAAAATTAAATGTTTGCAGATATGAATCTATGGTTTTCGGATATATTTTTGAAACAAGATAAGGATGAAAATTTATTGATGCTTTAATTTTTTGGAAGCTTTGAAATATTTTAATATTGATGATTAAAACGATTTTGTTAAATAGTTTAAGCTTAAATTTTAAGTCCATTACTTTATATTCTATTAAGCTATTCGTACTACAAATTTGTTTATCTATTGTGTAAATGAATAACCTTGATAGCGTGCTCGGTAGAACGCCGAGCTCGTTGGAAGATTGCAGGTTCGACACTCGAGCTGGCCGAAGACCATCATGTATCCGCGATTGTAATGATCGATAGATGGCGCTTTCTCAACACTGCAGTTGTTAGTAAACATTATAGACACGTGTGTTCCATTAGTGTTCTTTGTTATTCTACTTAATATTCGTACTATAATTTCTCCGCCATTACATCATGGAAAATTGATTGCTTTTGGAAAAAATACTTCAGTTTATTCAAAGTTCGATCGGAAGTAGATTTTTAACTGAAGTTGAACAAATATTAGTTTCAAATCATCTGATTAATTCTTTACTTCCTTTAGCCGAAGCAACAGAAATTTTAAATTTGTCATTTGGAAATAAATGGAAGCTCAATTCTGGATTTCTTGATCCTTTGGAGTTAGATTGTAGCACACAACAGTATGTGTTATCTTTTTTACCGTATTTATTCATTTTTATTCAATAAATATATGTGAAACTAAATATCGGCAAGCAATGGCGGCTGTATGGAATTCGAATTAAACCATGTTTATTGTAATTTCACCTTAGCCCACCAGAGGGCGAGCATTTCATTACAATCGCGGATAATAATGGTCACAGGTGTACGTAAAATTTATCGTGGCCGCCGCCGCAATGTCCTCCAAGTTCTATCCAAATTATACCTCTTGGGGTAACTGAAGCGGAATAAACTTCCCCTCCGTGGAGGATCAAAATTGTGATGGCATGGCATGTCTCCAGACAAAACCACCCTAGGGGTGCATCCCAGATCGTTGCCAGTTGCTCATAGCGTAATATTAGGGCGACGTAAAACCTCTTTCATTCGTCTACTGCGTTCGTTCGTTTATTGATAACATATACATCAGATTTGTATGCTTGACTCGTAGTCCGAAGTAAATCTTCGTCAGATAATTACACATGACAGAATTGCAATACGAAGAAATGGAAAAACACCTAGGGCCAGCGCGGAAATCGAACTCGCTCTCCTACGTTCGAAGGCGATTAGCAGTGTGGTGACATAACCACTCGGCCACGGAGGGTCCAATTCGTCTGCTGCAAATAAAATTCAATGTATTTCCAAAACAGGATACGGTATTGACATTTTCGTGTGTCTAGTGGTTCGTGGATCTCTATTCCCACCCCTTGTGTGATAATATAAATATCATATTTGACACAGACACTTTGAATTTTCAAAATAAGATTATCCATCTGGAATTGACGATTTGACTTTCTGTCGCCATTCGACGTCATGATGACGATTTCCTTTCATTTAATCTATAGGAGTCTTAATTTAGCCCACAAATAAAGGAATATAGCCAATCATAACGAACCTTTTCCCCACAAACAATGGAAACTACGCCTCGTTCTAATCGTCCATTAATCCCCCAGACTTTTAAAAGATATGTGTCCCACATTGTAAAAAATATGTCCTATTTGCTCAGCAAATAGGACATATTTTTTACAATTTCTCAGAATTTCTGGCAGCAAATTTTGCTGCCAGAAATTCTCTGTAATTTGAGAAAATACGCGTAATTTGCGAAAAAATTACGTTGCAAAGGTCAGAACGGTCAGAACGTTGTCAGAACGTATTTTCTCAAATTACAGAGAATTTCTGGCAGCAAATAGGACATTTTTTCTATAGTTGAACCACAGCGATTGGTATGAAATTCAAAGGGCAAATGACGCATCAAAATTCAACTTGAGAACTGTCATCGCAGTTTGGAACATCTCTAAGCTGCGTGAGCATCCCTGGTAAATGAACAATTTAAATTCCATTTTCATACACTGCGGAAGCTCTTGTAGTTAGACTAGGACTGGGCCTTGCGTCTCCTCAAACGGGAAAGCTCATCTTCTTTTCAGATAACGAAATTATTTTATTTAGCTCTGATCCATTAACTAAAGTTCTCCGGTGGTGAAGAATTATGTTTGCAGAAAGTTAGCTAGCAATGCTAACCGTCTGGATATCATTCAGATGGTCTGAGTACATGGTCATACGAGAATTTGCGGGAACGAAATGGGCTAGGTCTACTAGGTATATTGACTAGGTCTACTGTCTACTTATCTGCCTCGATTAGTTGGATTCTTTCTGAGAATATCTGCCACTAGTTTCGTTACCTTCATCAAAAGGACAATATGAGATACGACCACAGACTAAGGAAATACTTAGACCGGGCAAGGCGGTTCTAAAAGTGAAGTCTCAACTGTAACCGAGCCGCCATATTGGTATAAGCAAAACATTAATGCGTTTTTCATACAATCGTATTGGTATTATTCTATATTAATTGTAAAGGAGGCTATAAATCGTGAAAAATGGCTTGTGCAGCCTATGGTTGCACCAATAGACCATCTAAGAAGGTTCCGGGAATTACGTTTCACAGGTAAATTTCAGTAAATATTCTTGATCAACAAAAAATTTCCATATTTATTTTAGCGTTATGAGGTGTGGTAGACATTTGCCAGACAAGCGTTGCAGATTAACCATTACGTCGCTGAATAGAATATTGGATATTTATTTTTTTCATTGAGAAATAAAACAAATGTGAACTAGTATGTTGTGGCCACCACAAGACTTTCTTCTATATTTTCCTATACATATTCAATCAGTAACAATATTTAAAAAAAAAGTCCGATTTTTTTTCTCAGTTTTTTTTTTTTTTTTTTTTTTTGTTAAAAGCAATACATATTCAAATAGTAACAATAATAAAAAAAAAAAAATTAAAAATACGATTTTTTTTTTTGGTTAATAGTAAAAAAAATCGATAACTTAGTTTTAAATAATCACAGATTTATTGTTCAACATTCATTTTAAAGGTATTGACGAGATCTTTCGAAAGATACCCATCTTCAAAATTTACCCCTCCCCCTGGTGTGGGGGGTACTTCCCCCCCAGGGGGGTAGCGATGTCCCCACATGCACAGAATTTTTTTCCTAGTTAACTATTACTATTATCAATAACTCATATTAATTTTACAATCACAAGTTAAAAATAACTCTCATTATGTACATTTATACGACATTTTGTCCTATACTACCATGTTAAAAATTTAGGAAAAATGAGATCACAGCGTCACCTGTTGAGCGATTGATCCCCAAATGTAATCAGCACCAGTTTATGTCGGAGACCAACTAAATACCAAGTTTGGTTAAATTTCGTTTAAAAAAAAAAAAAAAAAAAAAAAAAATATTTTTTTTTTTTTCTAAGTTTTTTTTGTTAAAAGTAAGAAAAATCGATAACTTTGTTTTAAATTATCACAGATTTATGGTTCAACCATTTCCCTCCCAGTGACATGCACAAAATTTTTTTCCCAGTTAACTATTACTATTATCAACGAGACCTTTCGAAAGATACCCATCTTGAAAATTTACTTCCCCGGGGGGGTACTTCCCCCCCCGGGGGGGGGGGAACCGATGCCCCTACATGCACAAAATTTTTTTCCTAGTTAACTATTACTATTATCAATAACTCATATTAATTTTGCAACTCATACTATTTTTGGTTCGTGAGATACAGCGTCCACAAAAAAATGATACAAACAGACAGACAGACAGACATTTTCTAAAAACTATTAATTCGTGTTCTGGACATCCCAAAACATGTAAATCCATCAAAAAACGGAGGTTGAAAATTTTCGCGAATCCAATACTATATTACATATAGAAGAAAGTAAAAAATATGCTTTAATCCCGTTCTTGCCCCCCTTTCTCCCTCAGGGGGGGGGCGATATTAAAAAAAAATTATGCCAGAAATCTTCGCGGGAGTGTATTCGACAATTTCACAAAGTTTCATGGTGATCGGATGAATGGTGTTGTAATGGATGAAGGATAAACAGACAGACATGCATTCGTTTTTACATATACAGATTGCAATGTTACTGGTTTCTTGCTTGTACCAATATGGCCGCCGGTCGCTCTAAGCGCCTTACAGTTACTTCACTTTTCCCCATTCAAGAAAGCCGTCTGACCGGGTCTAAGTATTTCCTTAGTCTGTGGATACGACTGAGTAGCCATAGAGAAAAATAGTCAATAGAGAAGAGAGCATGGCATAGTGAACGGGAATGACGTATACCAGTCTCAAATTTTGCTAAAATTATTTACTGAAATTAGACAGTGAGTAGACGGATAGACATATAAACAGACAGATACACAAACTAAAGCCGTATTTATTTTGAACTTTGTTGGAAAGTATTAAAAATGCAGAACTGAAGTGAAAGTACACTTTCAGTAAATTTCAATTATATTTCCTAATGTATCTGAATGCTTATGAGTGGCCCTCAAAAGCAGTATGTGCCCTTAAGTTACAGCGCCTAATGCGTTGTACTGGAGTGGTAAATCAATCAATAACCGTTATCATACCATACTATAGTCCGTTCAAGTTAAAGTGATACCCGAAGTAAACAAATGGGTTACAAAGGCATTCCACATTTGTGCCTTTCTCGCGGAAATGGCAACTTTTGTTATTCATGAAAAGAATGTGTTAAGATTTATCCTTTAACCAAACCCCCTCCAAACAAAAAATAGCGCGTTAAAAGATAAAACTATCCCCCACTACTTCTATTTGTATTTTGGAGTTTATGACAAAAACTTGTACCTTACAAGACGTACAACAATGAAAAGACCCATTAAAGTAAGAAAAAGTATTAAGGTGTGGAAAAATTCTAACAAAAGAAGGGGAGAAGTAAGTGATCTTGGCTAGCGCCAACAGTGACAGTAACATAATCCATGTCGCCAAACAACATGTGGTTTTGTTTATTTTCGGTATCAGTTTAAGTTGAACAGACTATACAGTGTTTAGACTACAGACATTTGTGCATATGAATAATATATGTCAGTTTCATTATGTTTTATGCTGCACAAAAATATTAAAATATGGGTATACCTCCAAAGAAATATAGCTATAGCTTTATAGAAACACCTCTAGAACGTTATATACTGGAACTCTCTTGGGTATCCCTGAATGCAAACCAGCAGCTCCGTGCTTAGGAGGAGGATGAACTGGGCGGTCGCCCAGGGCGGCAAAATATTACGAAATGCAGCTAGAAATTAGATCTACTGAAATTACTTGTCAGTTTTTTTTTCTCTTTTTTTACGGATAAAAAAGGGTTGCTTGGTTAGTTGGGTTTTACGTCCCACTAGTACAGCGCAATGGGCAATTGGTGAAGGTCTGGGAGTCACCCGTATAGGTGGTCCGGAGACATGGCATCACAATTTTTGTCCTCCACGGAAGGGATGCCTCTCCCGCTTCGGCGGAAAAAGGTGCCAACCTTGATAACCTTTCACCTGTGGCAACCCAACAGTTTTTATCAGTTTAATAGGAAAGTTTTGAGAAGCAGAGAGAGAGGGAAATAATTTTAGCGTTGCATTTCTTTTCTTGTGGCTTCGTTTGCTTTTAATACTCATGTGTTTTTCGCAGTGTTCTTAATGGAACAGCATCGTCTATGGGTTGCATCATTAGCAGTGCGAAAACTAAAAAATTCATCCTGGCTCTCCTAGCCGAAAGCGATATTAGATGATATGGTATTTTTGGGATATATTTATTTCTTGTACAGTCGGCAGCAAAAATATCCGAGCACTAGCAATTATCCCTGTCTAAAAAAAGTGCACTTAATACTGCTTTGTTAAATAAATCCGTGTCGAGTCATGTTCTTAGTCAGTCTAAAAACACGATTCGACAAGGATTTATTATTTATTTAACAAAATAAGTGTACTTTTTTATATATCGGAATTATTGGTTAGTGCTCGGATACTTTTTCTGCCGACTGTAGTGCAGGCTGTATTTGTTACTGTAGTACTGTCTTGTTACTGTAGTGCAGTCGACAGCAAAATTATTCGAGCGCTAGCAATAATTCCTATGTAAGAAAAGTACACTTAATAGTGTTTTGTTAAATAAATCCTTGTCGAATCACGTTCTTATACTGACTAAGAACATGCATGATTTGACAAGGATCTATTTAACAAAACAGTATTAAGTGTACTTTTTGTATATGGGAATTATTGCTATCGCTCGAATAATTTTGCTACCGACTGTATATCAGCTACATACATAATAGGATCTCCACGGACCCACATTTTTCAAGAGCTATCTCACCATTACTCTTTACAATAAAGTTCTTCTTAAGCAGATATGCTTATTTCATGACAAAATTTTTATTTACATTTAGTTGCATGCAAAATTAAGGGCCGCAGAAACGTTGTATGCGTATGCATATATTATATACGCACACAGTGCAGCCTATCTGAATGAAATGCACTTGCAACGCAACCCTCGGGGTCTTTTGGGTTGGACAGGACTGATTCTATCACCTACTTTTAAAATTTAAGAATTTTGAAACAGGATGTTTGAATTAGCCATTTCCAATAATTTTTTGTTTCTAATTTAATTTTTGAACTTCTTTTACATAGTTTTATTTGTTTTATATATTTTAAACGTTACTTATTTTATAAGATTCTTATATTTCAGACTTTCAGTTCTAAATTTTTTCATGCCCTCTTGCAGTCTTTTTTTTTTTTTTTTTTTTCTTTTTTCCTTTCAATCACTTTTTTTTTTAAAATTCTGATTCAAATTTTAATTTAATTTTTACTTTGCTGATTCTCAAAAGAGAGCTGATAGAAAACGGCAAAAACAGGTGAACAGTGATAAGACAGATACCAGTAGCTATGAGGTCAGGAGTTAGAATACAAGAATAAATTTAAGAACCGGTATAAGCAAGGTGCCAGGAACTTGCTCAAAAGAAAGTTAATAGAAGACAGGGAAAAACTAACGAACATCGAAAGATTCATACAGTGCAGATGCTCAGCGGACAGTGGCTAGCAGATAAGATAAATCTGAATAGGCATGAGCCAGACGTCAAGAACAGACTGAAAGGAATGCTGTTCGAAAACCAGAAGAATCTTACGAACAGCGACAAGCCATGTTTCGTATAGCTTTTTTATAGGTAGCAGCATGAAGACAAGAAGAATAAGAATTCAAAGATCAAGTACAAGCCAAATGTCAGGAACGTGCTGAAAAAAAGCTCATCGAAGGCGAGAAGAAATGGACCTTATGCACAGCGCGTCATTGCGGGTATATAAAAGTTTTTACGCCAATCGCTGAGATCGAAATTTTTGTTTACTGCTGTATCAGCCAATAACAGTCCCTTAAATCGGTAAATACCCGCAGCCGTTGCCACTCGTGTATGAGGTTCATTGATCATCGAGAAACCTGGTTGCGTGCTAATACTCAACGGTCAGCGATTGGAAGAAAAAATTGAAATGAAGCTTCGTATCTGAATTGAAGCTGATGCCAGACGTCATACTGATACCTATCGAACATTGAATGCTGCCGATTGGATTCTAGGTGCGTATTACGATGACTTTATTTTCGATTACGTTTTTCAAAGTACTGTCAGCATAGCAAGAATGACAAATGTTTGTGTAAATTGTAGTGCTCAAAAGTAGCGCAGAAAATCACCTGAGATTTGTATGTATTGTCCCAATGGAAAAGTTCAATTGCCATAAGTTTCTGAATTGTCAGAAACTTATCTAAGATAAGTTATCTAAAAAAATCTAAGATAATTTTATTTGCCCTGCATCTATATATGTATGTTTCAAGACTTAAAATACCTTCAACACAACTTCTTTATACAAGGACTTCCCTTACAATGCAGTCAGAAAACAAAATCTTCAGTCAAACTCATAGATCAAGTTTCTCATTTCCCATGGTTGCGCAATTCTTTATGAAATTGCAGGAGGTAGAGGCTAAAATCTTTCGCTTAGGGCTGCTAAAATCTTTCGTCCAGGGCGGCTAAAAGTGTAGGGGCGGCCCTGCCGAAACCAGTCAACTATTTATATCATTTTCAATAGGGAACAACATCGTCGTAAATTTGAATAACATATATCCGTTACTGAGAATATTTACTTAAGATAGACAGACTGCGGACAGACAGACAAACCGAAGTCATAAATACTTTCCAATTTTGCTGGAATGTTTTTTCTTTCTTTTTAGAATAAAAAAATCGCATAATGTAAACACAAGAAAAATTTCATGTCAATGGAAAATCTATAACAGAAAGAGAATCTATTGCAGATATTATATAAATACAGAAAAACAAAAACGAAAAATTATGCAGTCCGCATAGATTATAAACATTTTTAATTACACATACTTGTTGTATCGATTAACCTTCAAAGTATTCTTTAACCACATTTCTTGCGACCATGGAAGCCTCTGCGCAAGTGCGGATTGAACGAGTCCAGTGTTAAAAATAGGGGTGACTGAGCGAAAACAAGCGATAAAGGAACACCGAATAACTGGACGTTTGCCAAATAACAATCTCTCGGCCAATTTTGCACTCCTCCCAACTTTTGGACTCGTCCTCACTGCTAGTCGTAGGAAACGTGGTCGCACTATATTTTCCTTGGATGATAACACCTTAAAAAACATTTTGTTTTAAATAAGAAGAGCGAAAAATCATGCGGCATGCATTGATTATTAACATTTTCTAACTATACGTACTTGTTGTATCTTTATAACTTTCAATCTTCTTTACCTACGTTATCACGCAACGGACAGACAGAAGGACTGAAAGGCATAAAAATAGACTAATTGTATTCGTAATCACTTTTAAACATTGTTGAAAAGTGTTAAAAATGGATAACACAAAAGAAAATTTAGCCCTGAGATTTTAATTGCAGCCCTTTATATAATAGACACTGTACCAGTATGCCTCTACATTAGTAGAGGTGTTCACTCCATTTTCAATAGGAAACATCCGATAGTGAACTTGAATAACATATAACAGTTTCAAAAAATTACATGAGTATTTACGGAAGTTAGAGCGCGGACAGACAGGCAAACCGAAGTCATTAACACTTTTCAACCTTGTTAGAAAACGTTAAAAAAAGAAGAAAACACGCAAAAATTATTTTTATACCTTTTTCTTTATAAAAAAATAAATAAATAAATAAATAAATAAAAATAATAATAATACAATAGTTTTTTTTTGCTTTGACCTCATATAATGATTGCTTTTTGTAGCATAGTATATAAAAACAGCAAACCTGCAAAAATATGTTTAATTTTTAACAATGCATTGTAGTCTCCAAAAAATTTCTAAAGAGAAAAAGCATTAAACGATTGCTTTTATGTAACCTTGTATATTGTTTAAACGTTCCTTGCGTACTATACAATATACTAAAAAAAAAAAAAAAAAAAAAAAATCCTCGCAACACAGAAAATTTAGATTAAACCATTTCCCCTTATATCCCATAATCAATCAGAAAAAAACTGTGGGGTTCTGTAAAATCAATCAGTTGCGTTAATCATACCTTCTTCTACAGGAAAAATGATTTTGTGTATAAGTATATTGATTCACTACATTGTATGTAATATAAAGATTTTAAAATATGCTTTAAAGCTATATCTCTCATAGATTGTAATGCAGCGGAAATCTTTTGCGAGTCTTTGTACTCAAGCCGATTGCGTTATTTATACTATTCTCAATCGAGAGCATGCCATGCTGAACGTAAGTAGCATAAATTAATTTTAAGACATTCTATATATAGGGTAACTCTAGGAGAGATGGCCACTCTAAATGTTTCCAAAACTTGATCATAGATGGCGACAAAAATTTTGTTCGTAGGAAATAGTTCAATGTGTTGATTCAGTGCGACGTGCAGCTTTATTTTTCGATTATAAAAAGTAAATGAAATTTTAATGTTTATTTAATTTAGTGGTTGAAATTTTTAGTTGAATTAAATATTTGAATGTTCTGCAATACGTACAATGATTTTTACTATGCGGACTTTTAAGGCACATAATTAATCCAATCTTCACTTTTATGCCTAAAACAAAGACGTACAATAGCAGAGTGCAATTTAAATTGGGTGGATAGCTGTCCTATAATTTTGGGGGAGATGACCACATGAAATCGAGGAGAGATGGCCACCTTTAAAATATCAAAAACTCATGATATACCATCTCCAACAAAACTGCTTTATGTTATTACACCAGTTCCTGATGCGACCATGGCAAAAAAAAAAAAAAAAAAAAAGTTTAAAAACGTACCAATGTTATTTCTGGCAAGTTTAAGGTCCCGGTCGTTTAAGGGCACGTTTAAGGGTGCAAAAGATAGCAACGATTTGATATTACGCGAAAATATTAAAAAATGTCGGGAACTTTCGCTCCAGAATCAAAGTTGGTAAAAAAGCTTAAAATCATGAAAATGGTCTAAAATAGTCGGAAGAAAATACGAAAACATGACACTTCCAACAGCGAGGAAGATAGAATATATATCTGAAATTATCAAATTCCATAGATTCCAAAGGGAATAGAATTTGATGAGGACCATTGTGTTGGTTGTGGTGAAGAATACAATACCACGACCAAAACGAACGGCTGGATAAAATGTATAAAGCGCCTGAAGTGGTTCCATGAAACGTGTGCAAACTATCAAGTCTTTTGCAAAAATGTGGTAAAATGTTACGAAAAAGGGAAGGATTGAAATTATACAGGGTAAGTCAAAATGAAAATAGCGATTACAAACGGCTATAACTATTTAACGGAAAAGAATTTATCGATAAAATTAACACAGAATGTAAACGGAACTCCAAAATTTTGTATACATACGTCATAGATGTTCTATGTGACTTCCCTTGGTCACACGGACAACATTTAGATGGTTGTCCATTTCATGCCATACATTCTGAAGCATGTCTGGAGTCACCGACGTAAGCGCATTACAAATGCGTACTTTGAGACCCTGCGATTTTTATCTATGGGTTTATGTGCTTCCCATGCCCATAACAACTGAAGAACTCAAAGTACGCATTTGTAATGCGCTTGCGTCGGTGACTGAACAAATGCTTCAGAATGTATGGTGTGAAATGGACTATCGCCTAGATGTTGTCCGTGTGACCAAGGGAAGTCACATAGAACATTTATGACGTATGTATACAAAATTTTGAAGTTCCATCTACTTTCTGTGTTAATCTTATCGATAAATTCTTTTCCATTAAATAGTTATATCCGTTTGTAATCACTATATTCATTTTGACTTACCCTATACTTCAAATTCTGTTTATTCGAATTTTATTCACTTATTTTCGGCGATATAATTGCTCTTTACAAATTTCTATCTGTTTTGCATGATTAACTATATAAAATGAGTTATTTTTATAATTTTTAACTTTACTTTTTCTTTCTTGAACTGGATGGCCATCTTTCCTTGACTTGAAGGAGAGATGGCCATCTGCCATTTTAATTTCAAACTATACTTACCACATTTTGTCCTCAATATTTAATTATTTTTTGCCCAAAACATGATGAGCATATGTATAAGAATTTTAAATATGCAACAATATTTCTTATATCTGCATTCTAGGAATTTTTATTTCAATCTTTGAAAACTATGGTCATTTATCCTAGACTTACCCTAACAAAATAATTAGAGCACGAACAAAAATACATACAAATAGACTGATTGAAGTCATAATCACGCTTAAACATTTGGAAAAGCGTTAAAAATGCTTAACACAAACGAAAATGCAATCCACCAATTTTCGAGTTATAGCCCTCAATGTATCTGAATATTTTCGTGTGTCCTGTAAACCGTAATGCTAATTACATCATATTATAAAGAAAGAAAGTTTTTGTGCATGTACAGTCAGTAACAAAAGTGTCCGAACACTAGCAAAAATTCCTATGTAAAAAAAGTACACTTCATACGGTTTTGTTAAATAAATCCTTGTCGAATCCTGTTCTTAGTGAGTGTAAGAACATGATTCGATAAGGATTTATTTAACAAAACCGTATGAAGTGTACTTTATTTACATAGGAATTTTTGCTAGTGTTCAGACACTTTTGTTACCGACTGTAAATGATAAAGGTATATTTCATCATGATTTGAGCTGTATTAATTTATTTAAGCATGATTTATAAAATTGCCTCTCATAGGACGCAATACAATGGAATATTTTTGAGTGTCTCTCTTTCTAGAATATCTATCTAAGCCGGTCGTGCTATTTAAACCACTTTCACTAGGGCACATGTTATAATGAACCTGAATAACATATATAATAATTGTAGAAATTCTGAAAATATTTACGGAAGTTTCAGCATGTACAAACAGATAGAAGGACGGACGGACAAACAGACACACAACCCGAAGTCATATACACTTTTCAACTTTGTTGGAAAGTATAAACAAAAGAAAAAAAAAGTATGTTAATTGAAAATCCACAAGAAAAGAAAGAGATGAAGGGAATCTGTTGCACATGGTATAAATATAGAAAAAATAAAAAGGATACAATAAAATCTTTCCTCTAAGACTTTAAGATATAAAACAAAAGGTCACTATCATTATAGTTTACAAATTACGAATTAATGTCAAATTTAGTCAAACTGGTACAGTACAATAAGCCATAAATTCATTTAATAGTATTCGAAAAAGTCAACTCGTGTGTGAAGATTAGTTAACTTACTGTTGCAAGAAAATGACACGAAATAACCCATAATTCAAAGCGATATGTTCTCCGAGAAATGTGTTATAAGCACGGGATTTTCGTGGCATGTCTCCAAAACTGTCATCACAGAAAATTTGAAATATTGGAAAAATGGGTAATAAAGGGAAATATAAGTTCTTTTTTTAAATAAATATTTTTGAAACTATTATTATTATTATTTTAATTAGTATTTGCATTAAATGATGTAATGGTTATAATCAATTCGGAGCGATGATGAGTAAAAACTAATATGTTGTGACCATTACAAAACTTTCTTCTATATCATTCTATATAACAGTGTTACAGGTTAACATGCACAAAAACTCATAGATGCCGAGGTGAAAAGTGAGTTATAAAATAACTATTTATCGGTCGATATACAGTCAAATTATTTTCGCATTCTTTTTCATAATTATCGTCTAACATACCAAGTTTGGTAGATTTCTACGCTACAGAAGCTGAGGCATAGACTTTCTGTACACGGGAAATCGCAGCAGAGCAGCGTCTCCGTGGGATTGTTGCAAATTGCTAGAAATGCATTTCAAGATGTAATATGTATTTTTTATATTATGTTAAATTTACGTACAATATGTAGTGTGTATAGGAATTATAGATAACATACAGAGTTAACGAAAATTGAGTGAATATATTCTTCTCTGCTAAAAATACAGGGTGACAAGAAATAACTTGGACGAAGTTTCAAACGAAATATCTGTAACTACCACTAAAGTTATAAATTTATTTCATTGTCATTTGTTATTAGTATTGATCCTAGAAAGCGAATAAACAGGTGTAAGTAAGTTAGTTGTGAGATAACCATTGTGGTTAACAAACGATCTGCCATACTTGAATTACATAAGCAAGGAAAGAAACAATGTGAAATTGTTCAACTATTGAAAGTGCCTAAGCAGACGGTTTCATACACAATCAAAAGGTTTAAAGAACTCGGACATGATGGTGCCAGGCCGGGAAGAGGAAGAAAACGCACAGTTAACACATCAAGAAACCGAAAAGTTATCAAAAACCGAGTTCAACGAAATCTTAGGATTTCAATGAGAAAGGTTGCTAGAGAGATGAAGATCAACAGAGAAACCACACGTTTGATGGCAAGAGTAGAGCTTAGTCTTCGCCCTTACAAAATGAAAGAGGCTCAAAAGCTAACAGCAGAGAACAAACGCACAAGACTTCAAAGGTGTAAGGATTTGTTAAAGCGGGCCGCAGGTAATCGATGGCAAACATTTGTCTTCACAGATGAGAAACTGTTCTCGATTGAACAAGCTCACAATAGCCATAATGATAGAGTTTGGTCAGCAGAAGCACCTGGACCTTCTTGCATTGTTGAATGACGTCAACGACCCCAATCTGTAATGGTTTGGGGTGGGATATGTGCTAGTGGGAAAACACCACTTGTTTTTGTTGATCAAGGGATAAAGATTAATCAACAAACATATCGCAAACTAATTTTGGAAGATGTCGTCTTACCTTGGTCGCAAAAGTTCTTTGGAAACAAAAGATGGACCTTCCAAAAGGATTCCGCACCTGCACACAGACCTAAAGGCACTCAAGATTGGTGCAAGACAAATTTTTCTGACTTCATTGGAGCTCATGAATTGCCACCGTATTCCCCAGATTTGAACCCAATGGATTATTCTGTTTGGTCCATCTTGGAGACAAGGGTGTGTGCTAAACCTCATAAAACTTTGGCATCCCTAAAGAAATCCTTATGCAAAGAATGGGATAAAATATCAGTAAGTGAGTTGCGGCCCATAGCCGAAAATTTTGTGACACGTTTAAAGCTCTGTATTAAGGCTAAAGGTAGCCACTTTGAAAATTTGTAAATATGTTAGACAAAATAATGTATTCATATTTATTTTGAAGTTTGGTTGTAATATTTTCATTAGCATTAATCTTATAATGTATCATGTGTGTCCAAGTTATTTCTTGTCACCCTGTAATTGCTGAAACGTCAGTGGAGGCTCTCTGTAGAGACTCAAAACGGTTTTGGGCTCTGTCTGTCTGTCGCGCGATAGTGGCCGCAAAAATCCCGCTATTGACTTGCAATTTGGTACACACGTTCATGTGCCCCACGGAATTAGTTGTATAGTTTTGGGTGTGCATTCCATTTGTAATTCGTGTACAGGGACACACCAAAGTTTTCCTTATCATTACGGCCTATGGGAGGAATTTGTATGTACCGCGATAGCGGCCACAAAAATCACGCTATTGACTTGCAATTTGGTACGCGTATTCATGAGCCCGACGGAATTAGCTGTATAGTTTTAAGTGTGTATTCCATTTGTAGTTCGTGTACAGGGACACGCCAAAGGTTTTCTATCATTGCCGCCTATGGGAAGAATCTGTATGTACCGCGATAGCCACTGCAAAAATTAAGCTATTGACTTCCGATTTTTGCCGAAACGGCATTGGAGGCCCTCTATTGAGACGCAAAAGAATTTTGGGTTCCGTCTGTCTGTCTGTCTATCGTGCGATAGCGGCCGCAAAAATCACACTATTGACTTGTAATTTGGTACACATGTTCAAGATCCCCACGAAATTAGCTGTATAGTTTTGGAAGTGCATTTCATTTGTAGTTCGTGTTCGTGTACAGGGACACGCCAAATTTTTTTTATCATTACGGCCTATGGGAAGAATTTGTATGTACCGCGATAGCGACCCCAAAAATCACGCTATTGACTTGCAATTTGGTACACAATATTCATGAGCCCAACGGAATTAGCTGTATAGTGTTAGGTGTGTATTCCATTTGTCGTTCGTGTACAGGGACACGCCAAAGTGCTTCTTATCCTTACGGCCTATGGGAAGAATCTGTATGTACCGCAATAGCGGCCGCAAAAATCCTTCGATTGACTTGCAAATTGGCACAGACGTTCCAGCTTTGCACATAAGTAGCTGTATAATTTTTATTGCTATATTGTTTATAAACTGTGTACAGGGACATGTCAAAATTCTTAACATTACGGCGTATGGGGGGAATTTCGTTTAAACGCATTTTAATATCATTACTTTACAATGAAGAAAATGAAACTAGCGTACGTGAGTAAGATGCTTAAACTTATGTTGTTTGAAGAAAATATATGCTTGCAAATCCTGAAACATTCTTTTAATTTTCAACTTAAAAAGTGTCTCATTACCGCATAACCGAAGAGCTCTACTGACCAAAGTTTGATAAAATTGCCGTTTTTCAAACTTTGGTCACATAATATTTATACTGCTTTCCGGCCGATGAAACAATTAAAAAACTTTCTTTTTAACTTTAAACCTGTAAACCTTCTTTGAATCTAACTGGCGTAATATGTTTAATCCCTTGTAAAAATTGTAAATATGTTTATATAGGTGAAACTGGCCATACAGCAAGAATTAAACTACAGGAGCACAGACGATCATATAAAATTTGCAACCAAAGTTCTAAAATTGTAATCCATTCAATAGAAACCGATCATATTCCTGATTTCCTTAATATAAAAGTTCTAAATTCTGGTTATGATAATTATAAGTCTCGTATTTTCCTTGAGAGTTTGCACACTGTCAGCCATCTCCACACTATCAATGCAGCATGCGCACTCTGGTTCCTCAATATTCTATACTTCTGTAAATTCCTTGGGTATTTATGTAATGCTTGCAAATTATATTGTATTGATATTGATGAGGAAACTCTGATGGGTTTCGAAACATCTAAATTTTGATTGTTTTTAAATGTGGATTTTAACTAAAATTTTGTCTCGTAAATAAAAATGTTTTTGTTGTTATTTATTTGTTTCTGTTGCTTGGAAATTACTCATGTAACTTAGTTTTTCATTTGGTTTTGAATTTTTTTTTCAGATTTAACATTAATCTTTAATTTAATTTATTTGTTTCTTTTTCTCTTTTATAATTCTGGCCACACCTGTATTTATACTTACATTCGACTTTATTTATTTTTGCTATTCACTTAAATCGGTATTGGGCTTTGCTGCTTTGTTTGCCGCATTCGAACCTACTTTGTTCGCCTGACGAAGGGTCGTGTCTTCTTCCGACCCGAAGCAATTGCTGCGAGTTCTTGTATTTTATGATGTTTATTCAAAGTTTAGTACTTAGAATTGAGTATAATTTTATTTTTTTAAACTCTTGACATATTTAATTAAAATAATAACCTCATTAAGCTCCATACCTTTAGGTTGTAGCGGCTTTCGGAGGCGGATCCTCCCTTCATCAGCAACCTTGCTGTGGATTTCAGTAACTGACACTGAAGTGTTTTGTTTTCTGCTTTCTTGGCGTTCCTCCAGAAGGTGGCGCCAAGCTTGACATAAGCCATCGACTAACCTTTAACCTAGTAACTATTTAACCTTGTTCGACTAGGTTAAAAGAACTCAATAACGGTATAAAATACGAGAAAATAACTGCAGCTCTGAAGAAGTTTATCAAGATAACAACATATATATAATTTAATAAAACTACAAAAATAGTCGATTACAACAATTCCGATTACGCATTTTTCCGCGAAACGATTGAAATCATCGATGACTCTTTTTCTTGTAATGGGCATGAGTCATGCGCAGGCTTAAGTCAAGCTTGGCGCCACCTTCTGGAGAGAAAACAAAACACTTCAGTGTCAGTCACTGCAAACCACAGCAAGGTTGCTGATGAAGGGGCGGATCCGCATCCGAAAGCCACTACAACCTAAAGGAATGAAGCTTAATGAGGTTATTATTTTAATTAAGAAAAGTTTAAAAATGCTCCGTCTTTTAAAAATTTTAAATGTATCTTGACATATTTCAATGTTATTTGCTATTGGAATGCTGAGAAGATAAACTTTGATCGGTCGGATCTCGGATATTGAAAAAAAAAAAAAAAAAAAATGAATAGGAAAGTTCATATGGGTATGCATCCACATGTAAATAAATATGCTGATAATGATTTATTTATTTATTCATTTATTTATTAAGTATAGAGCATTTACTAAGAACATTGTTTATACGGAAATTTTGAATTTCTATATTTATTATTTAAATGCTTAACTAAGAAAAGTGGTTGCGTTTCGACCACTGGGCGATACTAGTTCATATAATTAGAGTTACAAAAAGAAACAACTCAGAACCTCAAAACTTTAAATAGGTTAAAGATTAAGAACTAAGCAACTATGTTTTTAAATCACACGTTCAACAGCAGCTGTCATTCCAAAGCAAAATGATGAAAGAGATGAAAAATCGTTCTGTTCACACTGCTTCTGCTTTCTTTTCTTTTTTTAAAAAAATAACTAAAATGGAGGCTAACACCCCCTAGACCCATTAATCACTAAAGAATTTGCACCTCTAGACTGAAAACATCTCACTAAATCTGTCTTCTAAGTTGTATTTTGTCTGGATCAGATAATATGCTCTCTGGGATTGTGAAATTATAATGTGTTTATTGAAAAATCGAAAGGGGGAAAAATAAAAATAGTTTTATGCATGAAAAGCTGTTATTCAGCATAAATTGCATACAGTGAATAGACAAATAGTAGAATAAACATTTCTGCTAGTTAATTCCGTTTAAAACAAAAACGAATAAAAATTTGAAAAACTTAAACAAAAAAAAAAAAAAAAAAAAAAAAAAACGAAAAGAAAAGAAAAGAAAAAGAAAAAAGAAAGTGATAATAAAATGAAGTAACAAGAATTTTTAACAAAACTGCTTGATTGTCAGATTTTTATTTATCTACGTGGATGGATAAGATTAGTAAATTTCAGCTGTTTTAAAGTTACGTTTTGTCTGCTGATGTGTTTATTAGATTTAGAGATGATGCTGTGCTGATTTTTATTTTTCTGTTGGCACTAAATAATATTTAAGTTTTTTTTTTTCACTCTTTTTCAAAAGATAAGAGATTTCTCTCTCTTTTCCATTACCCAGTTACCAATCCTTTTTAGTTCCCCATCACACTATAGGTATGGGGAACTTACATAATCGTGAAAATTTTAAATCTCGGTTTTTTGACTTTTTTACTCATTTTCAGGCGTGAGAAATCCAAAAATATCAAAATGGGCAAGGCGTCCGTCCGTCTGTAGGGTGTCTCCGTTAGTGTGTTAGTCCGTTACTCCGTTAGTGTGTTAGTATGTTAGTCTCTGTATACGATATCTCACGATAGTAAAAATGAAGTAACAAGAGCGCAGAGAGGTCGATCGGTTTTAGAATATTATTTATGACACTGGCAAGAACCCAATTCATTTTCGAAATTCTAATTAAAAAACTTCAGAAGTTATTCGAAATTTACGATTTTCTTAACATGAGAGAATAGGGCAAAATTTCACTTAAACGTGCATATATATATATATATATATCGTAAAGATGTAAGAACAGCTTCTAAATATCAGTTTTGATGCCGGGATGAACATCATTAACTATAAACATGCTACTTTGAAAATTTCGCAAATCATTCGAAATTTGCGAATTTCTTAACATGGCAGAATACGGCAAAATTTCGCATAAACGTCGGTTTTGAGGAATGCTTTCATCGTAAAGATGCCAGGCTACTTTTGAAATATTATATAAGATACAGGCATAAACATCCTTGACTATGAATTCTCCAATTTAAAAATTTCGTAAGTCACTGGAAATTTACGATTTACTTAATACGGCAGAATAGGGCAAAATTTCGCACAAACGACCATTTTGAGGGATATTTTCCTCGTAAAGATGTCAGAACACTTTTAAAATATCGTTTAGGATGCTGGCATTAACATCCCTGAATTTGAATTTTTAATGTAAAAATTTCGTTAGTTATTTGGAATTTACAATTTACTTAACATGGCAGAATAGGGCAAAATTGAGTATAAACGGTGATTTTGAGGATCATAAGTATATTAGACAACTTCAAAATAACATTTATAATACTTGTTTGAACATCATTGACTACAAATATTCTGACAGGAAAATTTCGTAAATTATTCAAAATTTAAGATTTTATCAACATAGCAAAATTGGGCGATATTTAATATAAATATGTATTTTGAAGATTGTTGCATTGGAAATAGTAGCATGAAAACTAAACTACGAAATTGACCCCCAATAAAATAAATTAAGAAATTAGAATAAGATAAATATATCGAACTGAATGGTGGGTAGCCTATTAGGCGGGGATTTCCTTCTATCACTGTGTCAAGCGCTTGATCAAATTCATTTCTCTTAACATAAATATAATATGTTACACACTAGAAATTGCATGCACTATGTATGCACTAGAAATTTAAGAGAACATGCATATGGTGGGGAACTGAGTCCACCTATGCCAACTAGTTTATGACTGTGTTGATTTTATTATAATTCTAATGTTATTTCTATGGTTCGACTTATTCAGAAACTATTCTATCATTCAAAAGGAAAAATATATACTGTCAGGTTCATCACATAAATGTTTGAAGGGAAATTTACATATATATATATATATATATATATAATTGAAGTGGAAAAAAATATCAAAAGTTTAAAAGAAAAAATATTAGTAAAATAAACAATATTAAAACATAAATTACACACTTAATGAGAAATAAGATGCAGCAATTGGAATATATGTAAACCTAAATAAAAATGTAAATAACTTTGAACAGAAAAATAAAACCAGAAAGATAATTAACCCAAACGGCATTGAGGCCATCATCAGAGAGACTCCTCAAATGCAGGGTGGAGAAAGAACAGTAAGATGTTTCAAGAGATACTAGCAAAAACTAAAAGTATCTTGGTTCCCTACATCTTACCAAACGAAAAACAAATCCTTGTCTACTGTAGCTTGAAATTAAGAATAAATTAAATGCACGGGGAAAATAAACAAAATTACATATCAATATGTGCAAATATACAGTCAATTGAAAAAGTTTAAGATCATCCATAGAAAAATCAGATTTAATGGAATTCCGCAAAAATAACATACATATTTTACATATAAAAGAACAAAATAGACTGTACATGGTTATTTACTGTATTTAAAGTCAGTATTTTGTAGGACCTCCTTTGTTTTTAATAACTTGTGCAATCCTCTTAGGCATGCTATAAATTAGATACTTGCAGTAAGCTTTAGAAATGTCTGTGCACCAGATATGCTTTATTATTTCAACAAGTGCCGTATCTGTGGATGATTACTTTTCGGCGACTTTATTTTTCACAATACACTACAGATTTTCTATTGGATTCAAATCTGGGCTGTTACCTGGCCAGTCAAGCACTCTGATTTTCTCTGCCCTCAGATATTTCTTGATAATCTTCGCCCTGTGACACGGAGCCCCATCATGCATTAAAATTGAACATTTAAGAACACGCATGATGTGAAGCTTCAAATCTCACGTAACAAATTAAGGTACCGTTTGCCGTTCATAGTATCATAGTGGTTTTAGGTGGCACAAAATACAGACTAGCAGTACCGGAGACAGACATTGCACCCCATATCATTTGCCTTGGAGGATGTTTTACTGTTTGAATCGTATATCTCTCATCATATATTTTTGCCCTTGGGCGGCGAACATTTGTAGTACGTGCAGAAAATTGCTGCACACTTGATTCATCTGAAAATAAGACCCTACTCCACTGCTGTACTGTCCAATTCTGATATTGTCTGACTAAAGTCAGTCGTTTCTTTTTCATATTTGGAGTAAGTCGAGGCTTCCTTGCAGGTTTATGAGATGATAAATCAAAATCTTTGGCCAAACGACTTGAACTAGTACTCAAACTAATGTTGGTGCCTTTTGCAGCCAGAGAATGTCTAATCGTATTGCAGGAGGATCTTGGATCTCGTACGACCATTCTTCTTATCACATGATGATCATGTGCACTCGTTTTTTTAGGGCTACCGCATCTCTTAAGGCCCACAAATTTTCTCGAAATTTTAAACTTACTAGCAGCTTGATACACAGCTGTCTTGCTCACATTTACCCTCAAACTTATTTGACGCAATCAGCACATGAGATGACGCAATAGTCTGCGCAAACGATGCAATGTGTTAAAATACTGAAAATCGGCTACTGGTCTTGAACTTTTGCAGATGACTGTAAATGTAAAAACTTATAAAAAGGTTGTAAAAAACACTTACCAAAAACAAAAAAATTAAACGATACATAAACATCAGAACATCTAAAATGAAAGAAAATTTACGTAATTTTAACGGTTACGGATAGAAATGATTTTATCATAAAGACTTATAATCCAAGACTTTTTAACTAACTTAATTTTTAAATCTAAAAAAGAAATTTTACTTTCATTACTAGTGTGTTTAAAAATTAAATCCTTACAGTAAATATCAGCAGAAACCTCTAAGGAATTATTGCAATTAAACACTATAAGATCATCAATATACCTAAAAAAATTTACTCCTGAACTAACAAATATTTTCTCATAAAAATATAGTAATTCATTTGCAAATGCACGAGAACAACAATTGTCCATAGGAATTCCTTTAAATGCTAAAAATTATTCACTATTATTATATAAAATCTTTTCAAAAATACGAAATTTAACTAAATTAATATCGTTAATGTTTCAAAATGAGTTACATAAATATCCCATATAGGGTAGGTGCTACAGTGATTGGCATGCTCCAGTAATTGGCATCTATCCCCAAATAATTAATAAATAATAAAAATAATAAAATTATATATTTTACATATAAGAATTTTAACATTTTATGTCAAACACTGGAGCATAGGGTGCTAATAACTGGTAAAATGAATAACTAGCAGTGTCAAACACTGAAACATAGGGAGCCAATTACTAATAAAATGAAAAACTGGCAGTGTCAATTACTAGAGCATTGAGTGGGTGTCAAATAAAAATTCATAGAAAAAAATAATTGTTATCAAATGTATATATTTTAACATATATGTGGTTCTGAATGTCTTTCATGCCATATGTACTAACTTAAGATTTCTAAAAATATTTTCTGATGACTAGAACATTAAAAACATCAGCGACTGCTCTAAAAGTGTCAATCACTGGTGCACTTACCCTAACTCATTTTGACATTATTATGTTTTTCAATATGACGAATTTAGTTCAGGTATGGATTGTGAAAAGGATTACTGGATTAATTTATATATTATGGTATTTTCGATCATTTGAAATTATAATTGAATAATAATAAAAAAAAGCATAATTTTCAGAAATAAATCCATTATACTTCCATTATAAAAAGAAAAAAATATTTGAATTTGAAGGGATCTGAAAAAGAATACTTAAAATTTAGAAGCATTTACAGAAGTAAAACGTATCATAATCTTGTTAGAAGTTCGAGAAATTTATTCCGATACCAGTTTTTCCTTTTAAGATTGATACAGTAAAATTGTACGGGTTAAACAACATATGTTTCTGATTCGTGTGTACCTTACATAACAAACGAGAAAAGTGAGTAAATGTACGAATTTTATGAAAAATAATATTATCTGTTTTTGTTAAGAGATTCCAGCCAAGTCAAAGGATACCAATAAAATTAAAACTATTTTATGAAAATTGCTCCGACCTTGAAGCGTTAAAAGAATATTTGAAGAGTTACCAATATAACTAACATATGTCAAAATTTTGTGATTGAGAATATTGAGATAAAAAAAGATTACAATAAACCGTGCTATATTTTAGTGTTTAAATGCCAATAATTTGTGTGTTGATGTCTATAGTAAAAATTGTCGAATTTTGTTTGCTGTTTTTTACATTCTGCTATATATATAAGAAGAAAATACTGGGTTTGTGAAACTTTTCGACCCCCGGTTTCGATGAATTTACACGTTTTGGGATATCCTGAACACAATTGGCCATTTTTAGAAAATGTTTGTCTGTATGTATCACAGTTTTTGAGAATTATATTTAACAAATGATTATAAAATTAATAAGTATCATTGAATAGTAAACTAAGGGGAAAAAATACGTGTATTAACATTTCTGCATCACAAAATGAAAATTTACAGGAAAAAGTAGCATAAATTTTAATAAGATGTAAAAGTAATTTATACGCTAATTTTGATATTAAACATACTTTTCTATCCTTGTTTTTTTTTTTTTTTTTAACGTGTATCTGCATTTATTTTTCAGCATTCTTATTTCCATTACTACCAAATAATGATTTTTGCCTTTACTAATCATAAAAAATCTCCACGATTAATTTCTGTTTGATAGACATAATAAGATATAGCAGATATAATAAGGGGGGCAGGTTTACAATAAAAAAGCTGAAAAAAAAAGATTGGTATAATAATGCGTTCTGTTTTGATTATTCTTCGTATTATTATAGTATATAAAGGTTTATTAAGTAGTTGTTTTTGATTTAGAAACAGTTTAAATAGTTCTTTTCTACAGTAAAAATGTAGTTGGGTTTAACAAACCTATTTCCAATGGCCGTTCAGTTATGTTTTAGCATCAGCATGTCACTCTCAACTTCAGAGATTGACATACTTAAGTAATATAATTAATAGTTAATTAACTATTTTTCCTCCAGATATTAATTTAATATTTCGACAATTAGGGCAGGAATTTAATTGAAAAGATAGCTGCAAATTATATTCCAATACATGGTGCGGAAATGATTAAATTAGTAAGAATAAAATTGATTTTAATCATGCTTTTAAGATACTATGCGTGTTGATTTTAAATGAATGGATTGTTTTTAAATTAATGTTTTTGCTTTTGGAATAAATATCGATAACAGTTTATTCAGTAATGAATAATCAATGAGATTTTATTAGTATTTCTCAAGAAATTATATCATTAACCACTTTATCGGTTCCTTTAAATTAATTTCGTTTGCATAAAGAACTAACGAATATGTGTTTTATTTTCTTACAGTCTGAAATTCTCACGCTCTGAAACATAAAAGAAAAATAAAGGAAAAAAGAGGACGAGGGAAAAAAATAGAAAAGATATACTAGCTCAATATTTGTGCAAATGCATAAGCTCTCCAAATAATAAAATGACAAAAGACTAACATCAAGTCTTTGACGTTCACAGGAAATTCTTGCTCATTCTGCCATTTTTTCTTCTTTTATTTACTTTTTTCTTTATATATCAGTCATAGAACCATCTTCGGAAAAAAAAATCATGAGGAATTATTTATGCTTTTTGCCTTTGATGCACATAACAACAGTATGTTTATGTTGGGATCTTGTATTCAGTTGGTCTATTTAATAGAATTTCTTTTACTTTGCTCCTTGTCTTAGAAAATAACTATTCTGATTTATGAGGCAAATTACATGAACTGATATAGAAAACGATATTCCATGACGGCAGACGAAAAATCATTCCTAGGTGAAAGCAAAAATCGAATTACGTTCTAAACGACATTTATTTAAACCTTTAGATACATATTTCCGGGGGAAAAAAAAAGCACTGTGCAAAAAAAATCGATGAAAGTTTTTGAAAAATCAAATAAAATCTGCTTATTAAATTAAATTCTGAAAGTTTAGCTATCACTGTCCATAAAATTCAAGGAGAATAAAATAAAATGAAAAACTAAATAGGCACATTTTATTTGCTTACTAAAGTGCCTAACCTAAACAAAATGGAATATGAATATGTTTTTTAATATGCATAAAAGCATGTGTTGCGTAGATTGGGGAATGGAAATCATTCATAAATCATTTAAGGGCTACACAAAGTTATTTTGATATATTTGGGCTATACTTGGAAATTGCTGGAAGTTTATTTCATTTTGTGTTAGTTTTTTTTCTCCCCCCCCCCCCCATAAAAGACTAAATTTAAATACACAATGCGATATGCGTATAGATTATCGACAATATTATCGTATTAGGTTGTAACTTGAAAAATTTTATCAAAATTGGCAAATTTGAAGGCAAATTAATAATAGCCTTTATTATTTTTTTTATTTTTTTTTAATAAATGCAAGCACTGTAATTGAACGTGGATTGTGGAGGGCGGCAACCGCCACTCATGCAGAATTATATATCAAATAAAACTGTTTTTAAATCTATTTTAGATTATTTTTTAAAGCAGATTGAATATCTTACTTTATTGAGCTTACGACTTAATCTGCAATATATCTTTATAGTACTGAAATGCAGAATAAGAAAAAGTCGTGTGAACGGCACGCTAGATTATTTTTAATAATTACAATTTCTTTTATATTATAGAATAATCCAATGTCAAATCAACACAGCTAAAAACCCATATTTTATGATATTGGGCTCATTTGTTTGTTCTATATAGAAATGAATTTATACCAATTAATAAGTCCTTATCTCTTTTAGTTTTTTATATACAGGGCTGCAAAAATGGGTATAAAATGCAGATTTCCGAAATTCTTCTACTACAAATGTACCCATACTTTCTTTCCTAATTAACTTAGAGAAAAAAAAGTATCAATAGAAAGCTTATACTATAGGCTTTCAAATGATGTATCACAAGTATATATTTTTAAATATTTTCACTTTAAGGTCTAACATTTTGACCTTTGGCCTCCAATATTTCATAAAGAACACATTTAATTGTCTTTTAAAAATTGTATGGTATTTTTACGTTTATGATCTGTGAATATTGCAAATTTCAGCATGGGACGGCCATGGGATGCTGAGTTATAAACTAATATGCAACCCTAAATCAGTATTTTCATACTAACATAACGTAAGTTTTCCTCATATTTTGTTCCCTTATTAACTTAGAGATATAAGATTGGTATCATTAGAAAGCTACAGGCTTTTAAATGATATATAACATGTATACATTAAAAAAAAAAAAAATTCATTTTAAGGTCAGTCATTTTGACCTTTGACCTTCAATATCTCAAAAAAATACTTGTTTAATTTTCTTTTAAAAATTATATGTTATTCTTACGATTATTATCTATAATTACGGTAAGTTTCAACATGGTGCGGCCATGGGATACTGAGTTATAAGTTAAAATGTAACTCTACCAGTATTTCCATATTAACATAAAGTACGTTTTACAAAATAAATGGTCGTCCCATGTTGAAATTTACAATAATTATAGATAATAAACGCAATAATAACATATAATTTTTAAATTAAAATTAAATCTATACTTTTTGATATATTGAAGTTTAAAGGTAAAAATGTTTGACATTAAAATGAAAATTTATAAAAAATATATGCATGTGATATATCATTTAAAAGCCTGTATTATAAGCTTTCTAATGATACCAATCTTGTATCTTTAAGTTAACTAGGGAACAAAATATGGGAAAAACTTAGTTATGTTAGTATGAAAATACTGATTTAGGATTGCATATTAGTTTATAACTCAGCATCCCATGGCCGTCCCATGTTGAAATTTGCAGTAGTTATAATAAATGTAAAAATAACATATAATTTTTAAAAGAAAATTAAATGTGTACTTTTTGAGATATTGAAGGTCAAAGGTCAAAATGTTTGACCTTAAAGTGAAAAAAATTAAAAATATATACTTGTGATATATAATTTGAAAGCCTGTATTATAAGCTTTCTAATGATACTAATTTGTTATCTCTAAGTTAATTAGGAAAGAAAATATGGATACATTTGTAGTAGAAGAATTTCGGAAATTTACATTTTTTACCCATTTTTGCAGCCCTGTATATCAAAAACTAAAAGAGGTAAGGACTAATTAATTGGTATACATTCATTTCTCAATAGGACAAATAAATGGGCACAATTTTATAAAAATATGAGGGGGGTCAGGTTAAAAATGCTGTTTTTTTTGTGTTGATTTGACATGGAATGACTCAACAAATCTGCTTAGACTTACGCAAAGCAAATGCTATGTTTATTTTAATATTCTTCCTTTCTTTTATAATTATCTTTTCTTTTTATTTTAGTTCTTTAAAATCACGGATAAAATTTCTTTTTTATTTTCGATATATCGTAGCAGTTATGACGTCTTTTTTTTTTCTGTTAAATTAAACCTTTTTTTCTCAATTATTTAATCTTTTGACAACATGGATAATATTTTCTTTATTTCAATATATTGTTTCAACAGCAATTACATTAGTTTCAAGCGTTAGTTTCCAGAAACTTGTGCTTTTATTATTAAGATTATACCCACTGACATACTTTTTATATTGTTTTTTACATTGTTCCCGATCAAATCAATATCAAAAATACATAAATATCGTAAAATTAGCTTCATCATTGTTAAAATTATGAGCAATGTTGTTATTTCAGACTGTAATAAGATATTCTATATGTTTTGGTCAAAAACCCGTCAGAAACCTCTGTCAAAAACCTGTATTTTCAAAATTTATAAATGAGCTAGAATCTGGTTAGAAATAAGATTTAGTGATATTTGACATAGACAAGTGAATATCTAAATATTATGCTGTTTATAAATTAACAAATCTTAAAACAATTTGTAGACAATTTTATAAAAATTTAGGTAAATTAGCTGGTTTTATAACATAAGAAATATATACAAAGTATGCATAGACATATTTTGTATGTTTATGTTTATTTATAATAATATTTATAAAATTATAAAATTCCAAAGTTACTTATGGATTTTCACATAATCCATGAAAACACAGGAATAAAGGATTTTATTTTTTCTTTAAGTAAAAGATAATATATGTGGACAGTAAATTAATGAATTCGAAAATTATTATATTTATAATCTGTATTTATTACACTCTATCATTTATTAACAAATTTTTATCTAATTATTATTATTATTATTGATTGTATAAATATTTGTACCTGTTTATAGCTTGGACTATTAGTGTTTGGTGTTTTGGGAGTAAGGTTGATTGACTACTCTAGGGTCTTAGGCCTAAGGGGGAGCGCCCTCCGTGGGGTTCTTTCTAAAGGGTCTTAGCCCGTATTTATGCAAGTTTTGGGAAAACCATGAAAAATTCTGAACGTCTAGGCCGACGAGCCCTGGGAGTAAACTTGGTACCTCACGTCTACCAGCTTTGCTCTTAGAACCGCTTGGCAACTGGTGGACCCTACATCTTAAGACTAATGATTTTTTTAAAAATCTGTACGAGTAAATATTAAATTTATCTCAATTTATACATCCTGTCCAGAAAACATTCATATTTTTCTTGTTTCACGGTAATTATAAGAATTTCAGAGGCAATTCAAGCTTGTTTAACATTCAGAATTATTGCTTTTACTTATAAACTTGAAATATCAGCAGTCATTAAAAAAAAAAAAAGTTATATTTTTCTATAAAATATTTAAATACAAAATATTAGGCTACGCATTTTTATTTTACTAGTTAAATACATAATACTAAAAGCACAACACAAACAAATTGAAATATACAATGTTATATTGCAAATATAATGATTTATCAATCAAAATGATCTATCAATGTTTTATAAATCATTAATTTTTAGAAGCCTCAAGTTTTGTTTTTATATTAATCAAAATGTTATAATAATGTTTCTCGAAAAACATTAATATGTTTACCTTTTAAAACATACTTATAAATAATATCTTATTAAAAAGTACTGTATTTTTAAAGTATCACATAACTAAGTTTAATATATACTATATTAAGCATAGTTATAAATAAATTTCGTAATATTTAAAAGTATCACAGCATATTTTGAATGAACATAGAAATAATTCATAATAAAATTTTAAAAGCCTAAAGTTTTGCTTTTTGTATTAATCAAAATGTTGTAACAATGTGTTTATCAAAGAACATCAATCTATTTGCTTTTCAAAAAATCTTTATAAACTATATTTTGTTAAACTAAGTTTTTATATGACAAATTTTAACTATAGGTTTTTGACAGTTTTTGACATTTTTGACAAGGAGGTTTTTGACATGACGGTTTTAACCATGGTTTAAACCGTCAAAAACTGTCACGTGTCAAAAACCTGCCAACCCTGCGCACAACATAAAATATATTTAAAGTACATTTGTTTTCAAAATGTATTTACTTAAAAGACATATACACAAATACAACAAATAATACATACTGCACAGTTTTGGTGATTAATGGAAAGATAGTTTTCTGTTGCTTAGAAATATTCCATATGAAACTGTGACGTTTTTACTTTCTTCTATATTTAATAGAAGAAAGTATTGGATTCGAAAAAAATTTCGACTTCCAGTTATCGATGGATTTACACGCTTTGAGAAGTCCAGAACACGATTTGATCATTTTTAGAAAATGTCTGTCTTTTCATTTGTCTGTCTGTCTGTGTGCGTGACAAAAATTTTGTGGCGACTTATCTCACGACCTATTGCAAAGAATTGCATATAAATTTTTATGCTTAACCTAAATTAGTGCCTATCAACTTTCGGTGTCAATTGCTTAACAGGTGGCGCTGCTATATCACGATTTTCATAATTTCAGAAAGGGCTATATCTCAGAAACTACTTCGCGAAATTGTATATAAATTTATATGCAGATGGAACTTGACTTAATTTAGTGCTTAGAAACTTTTGGTGTCAATTGCTCAACAGGTGGCGTTGTCATATAGCAATTTCCACAATTTAAGGGAAGGCTATGTCTCAAGAACTACAGCACACAATTGCATATAAATTTATATGTAGATGCACCTCAACATAAATTAGTCTCTAACAATTTTTGGTGCCAATCTCTCAACAGGTGACGCTGCTATACGTCGACTTCAGCAGTTTCAGGAAAGGCTATATCTCAGGTTCTATTGCGTATAATCAAACAAAACTTGATATGTAAGAAGGCCATTATACAATATTATGCTGATCCAATTTGAATTTATATGAGCCAATAGGTAGCGCTGCTATACTGCAATTTTCTCCTAGTACGGGAAGTCTATATCTCAACTTCTATGGCATATAATTGCACGAAACTTGATGTATGAGATAACAATTATGAAAAGAGATTTTTCAAGACTTTATTTATTGAGAATAAAACTGTCTTTTTTTACTTATATTAATGATAATTTTCTCTAAGATGAAATCGTGCATTCATTATGGCAGATAATTTTAATAAATCATGGTTTTAATAAAATATTTTTACTGAGTGAATTTCTATAAGAAAATATAGAAGAAAGTATTGTGGTGGCCATGACATACTAGTTTATAATAAAATTGCTTTATAATTTTTGTGCACAACACTTTTTCAAAGCTAGTAAATAAACTACTTATTCTATGAGTAATAAACTATTATTTGGTCTGAATGAATATTTCTAGCAAGCTTACATTTGACAGCACTTCCTACCTGGCATGAAACAAATTTCAAACTTTAATATATACTGTAAGTTTTCATTTTGAAGTCTAGAATGAAGGAAAACAAACTAAAATACCATAATCTTTCTCTAAACCAAACAGGGTAGAAAATAGCTCCGTCGTCGGTTTGCCCTTCATTATTTACAATGAAAGTAAGAAAAAAAAAAAAAAAAAAAAAGAGGGAAAAAATCATCTCAATGAAAAATAGTTGAGTTTATTATCCTTTAGTACTGTTTTCTATAAGTAACTAATACCAGGAGCTTTATAAAAGACTAGTTTTTTTTTAAAAAAAGTTTGCTACCCTAGAAAATAAGAATGATTTATCAAAGGATACTAGAAGAAAGCGAAAAATAAAATCTGTTTTGATACTTTGCCAAATGAAATTATTTTACAATATATCGCAAGAGAAAAAAAATTGTTATATTGTTCCCAGTATAATAAAGCTGTCTCCTTTATTTTGTTTTATTTAATATTTTAGTTTGTTTGAAATTTCAGAACTGAAAACGCTGTAAAATGTATTCTTTACTGGAAAAAAAAATATATATAATAAGGAATTTTTATAAATTAAAATATGAATAATTTGAAGGTCATATATCTAATAATATATTTTTACTTTCTTAACATACATATGTAAGGAAAGTAGAGTAATCATGATAAAAATCGACTCTGAGCTTTTGGTGTATTTATACGATTTGAGATCTTCTGAGTTTATGTTAACTATTTTTACGGTGATGTATGAATGTATGTTTATGTTTGTGTATATTTGTGCAGGTATGTGAGTGAACACGATAACGTCTAAAAGCTTTCTTCGAATGAGCTGAAAGTTGGTACGTATGCCACCGTAGCACGAATCCTATTGATTTTGGTGAAAGCACTTATACTGTTTTTTTACAGGAACACAAAGAAAAATTCTTTATCATTATGGTCTATGAACTGAAATTATTTAAAGCTCAATAGCGTCTAAAACCCGATTGCGCTGAAAACTTATATACATGTTATGCGTCACCGTCGCATGAACTGTATAGATTTTGGTGAATCTAGCATATATATATATATATTTACAGAAACACAAAGAAAAATTCTTTACTATTGTGGCCTATGGGCTCAAATTATTTAAAGTGTGATAGCGTCTATACTCCTTACTCGAATGAACTGAAAATTTATATACATGTTATATCACCGTCGCACGAACTGTATAGATTTAGAGAATGTAGCATTTACAGTTTTTTTTTTTTTTTTTTTTTTTTTTTTACAGGGATACAACAAAAAATTCTTCTTCATAATGGCTTATGAATTCAAATTATTTGAAGGGTAATGGCATTAAATTAAACAGCATACTAATTGGAAAAAATACTCAAACACTCTATTATATTTTCACTTTTGTTTATTTAATGACTTCTCATACTTTTATTTATTCATACACCCGTTAATTACTTAATGGTCAGAGAGTCTAGTGGAGACACTCCAGATTTTTAATTAACATAATGTATTGTAAATCGATTATATATTCATTTTATTGTAAAGGTAAATATTAATTAGAATGCATCCTTAGATATGTTTTAATGATCCTCTAAACTTGTAAAATGGTGAATACAGTATAACTCTTTATGTATTTTTTACGGCGGTGTTTGAAAATAGATCATATACTATAATATTTTGGCTTAATACGGCCGCTATAATCTGAAATCTTTCAGATTTTTATGAGCTTAGAAGAGCAGTACGATCCTGATGATGAAGCTATTCGGTTTTTGACTGTTTGGTTATTCATAATTTATCACTATATTATTATTTTGAGTTTCTGTGAAAACAAGTTTTTATGCATCACTTTCAACCGAGTAGTATGGATTTTTTCTGATTTTTAGATTATTACTAGTTAAATCTATTTTTTTGGTTCTTGCTGATAATTTTATTATATGATCATATGTTATTCTTGCATTCTGTACTCATTTTTATAATACATATATGATATTATCATGTATCCATTAATTGCTAAATTTTATAACGTTCTTAAATTCTTCACTTTATATATATATATATATATATATATATATATATATATAACCTTTTCAAACATTACACTAGAGGAAACCAAGTATCATATGAAGAAGTAGAAAGAACGCGAACAAAGATTTCTGAAAAGAAATTAAGCATCCTTTTAATGAAAACATACAACATCAATACTTTTTCAAGGGCTCAGTTTGAATGTTGCATGCAAATTAGGTGTTATATATATATATATAATATATATATATATAAGAAATATTTTTGAAGTGTAAGCTTTATTATGCTCACTATTTACATTTTCCCCTTCAAAATGAATTTAAATAATGCTTTGCTTCGCTTACAAAGTTATTTATTTATAAAATTAATTATCTGAATTTCACCTGGGTAACACAAAAATGTTTCAAATCAAAAACTTTTCGAAAATTAAAAATGCTGATTTTTTCTTCTCAGATATTTATGATCAGCTATGTATCCATTTTTTGGCATTAGCTTAGCAATGTTCATAAGAAAATATGTAATGAACATTAAAGGGTGAAGTTCATGGTTCAACATTCTTTAATATAATTGGTATTTTTTACATGCATAAAGTTACATGCATTTGGGACATTCTTTACATACTGCCATTCTCTGAAGGTATAATTACAGCAATATAATTATGATGTATAAACCAGTTTTCTTGATACTGTTGCGAAAAACTTGTCGATTTTCTTGTGAGAGAAAATTGTTAGTAAAGAATAGGCAGGTTCTAGTCGATGAATGTACTTTATTCAATTTAACGTCTCGTATCAGTACAACGAAACTGTGATTAAGAAGAATATTCTCGAAACAGTCCAATAGTATTGTTATTTCATCGAATATTCTGGTAGCCGTCCAGTGGAGCAGTCACTCATACACTGTAAAAAAAGAAAAAAACTATTACCAGCTGCAAGAAACTCTCTGTGATTGGAGAAAATAATTATTTTCTCCAATCACAAAGAGTTTCTTGCAGCTGGTAATAGTTATTTTTTTACAGTGTACTGCAAAAGTCACTTTACGACGAATATTCTGGAACAGTTCAAGAAAACAGTCACTTGTTCCACAGGGGTAAAGCAAATAATATCAAATGCTCCAGAACGGAAATTTTCGCTGGCTCATGAACAAAGTTCAGTCGCTTCTCCGAAGTGAAATCGCTCAGAATAGGTCTCTGAACAACTCTAAATCGCAGTGACTACACAGTCTCGAAGAAGTCAACTCACTCTTATTTATAACTTTTGGCGATGGGGTTTGGAGGTATTTCAATCCAGAAACCTGTGGAAAGTACTAGAAATCGGCCGCTTGCACAATGAAGCTTTGAAACGTCGGGAACACTTAACTACTATTTTTCGCCAAATTTGGTCGTCAAGACGCCAAATTTGTCACCAAGGCTGACCTCACTGAAAGTGAATGAACTGCCTTTTATTTTCACTTTGCCTGTAAAACTACTGTCACTGCAAGAGGAGAATTGAGGCAAAAAGAGACTCAATCCGTTGTAAATGTATTTGTTGTGTATGTAATAAATTTCACAATTGTGATGAAACACTTATTAATTGCAAATTACTTCCTCTGCTATTTACTTCCTCTTACCCATAGGGTCGAGAAAGTATTGTTTAGGGTCAAATTTTCGAACGTGAGTTTTTGTCATATTTACATGTCCTGAGGTCCCCTAAATACGAAAATCATGTTTTTAGCGAATGGTCTGTGTGTCTGTCTGTTATCATCATATCTCAAGAACAAATAGTAGCAGAAATTCCAAACTCGGTATTCTAAATGTGTACCATATAGGGATGCTACACTAAGCTTTTCGTTGAGATGAAGCCAATGGTTTGTGTACAGGGACACTCAAAAGTATTCAAATTCATTACGTCTATGGGGGAAATTGCAGGTAAGTAGAGTTTAACATCTATAGACTGCACTAAACCAAATGAAACGAATATGTATTTTGTGTAATAGAGATAGTCAACTGGGAAAAAAAAAATTGTGTATGTAGGAGCTTCGCATCCCCCCTGGAAGGGGAAGTCCCCCCTCGAGGTGAGTAAATTTTCATGATGGGTATCTTTCAAAAGAGCTCGCCAATACCTTTAAAACGAATGGTTGAACCATCGATCTGCGATAATTTAAAATAAAATTATCGATTATTTTTCATTTTTAACTTTTTTTTTTTTTTTTTTCCATACTTAGTGTTTACTACTTCTCTAATATGGAAACCGTGTGCATTATCATGGAAGATAATTTTTTTAAATAATAATTTTAATAAATTATTTTTACTGAGTGAATTTGTATAGGAAAATATAGAAGAAAGTCGTGTGGTGGCCAGAACACACTAGTTATTTGTTGTTAGTGGATGTGCTTTACTAATAATATTTTACCATTTCCAGGAAAGCTGTTCGGGAATTGAAATAAATTCCTCATAGAGATATGGTAAATAATGTATGTTTTAAGCTAAATATTCATCGCTTGTTTTTTGTACATTAACGAAACGGGGGGTTGAGGGCGGCGCTAGTCCCCCTCACACAGAACTAATTATCATATAAAACTCTTCCTAAGCCTAATTTAAATTGTTTAACATAGGTTTACATAACAGTACTTGTTATCTTACCTCTTAAACTCCAACCTGTATTTATAGTATTAAATTTCAGGGTAAGAGAAAGTAGTGTGAGTGACACACCAGATTATTTCTTTTCTAAACCATTATTAACAACACTTTTAACTAGTTCTTATATTGTGCATTATATACTAACATTTCTATACAACCGAGAAATTACGAAACTTTGAGTATTTCTTTCAGAATATAAAGTAACGAGGATGAAATGCATTCTACTGGTTTTTACTTTCTCTTACCCATAAGGTAGAGAAAGTATTATTTTTGGGTCAAATTTTCGAACGTGAGATTTTGTTATATTTACACGTTTTGAGGTCCCCTGAATACGAAAATCATATTTTTAGCAAATGGTCTGTGTGTCTGTGTGTGTGTCTGTGTGTCTGTCTGTTATCAGCATATCTCAAAAACAAATTATGGCAGAAAGTTCAAACTTGGTATTCTAAATGTGTATCATATACGGATGTTACAGTAAGCTTTTCGTTAAGATCAAGCAAATGGTTCGTGTACAGGGACAATCAAGAGAATTCTAATACATTACGTCTATGGGGGAAATTGCAGGAAAGTAGAGTTTAACGTCTATAGACTGCACTAAACCAAATGAAACGAATATATATAATATTGTAATAGAGATAGTCAACTGGGAAAAAAATTCTGTGTATGTAGGAGCCTCGCCTCCCCCCTCGAGGGGAGTAAATTTTCATGATGGGTATCTTTCAAAAGAGCTCGACAATACCTTTAAAACGAATGGTTGAACCATCGATCTGCGATAATTTAAAACTAAGTTACCGATTTTTTTCACTTTTAACGAAAAAAAAAACTTAGAAAAAAAAATCTTTTTTTTTTTTTTTTTTTTTTTTTTTTTTAATATTGAGAATAAAATGGACTTTTTTTGGACATTTGGTGTTATACTACTTCTCTAATATGGATATCGTCTGCATTATCATAAAAGATAATTTTTTTAAATAATAATTTTAATAAATTATTTTTTAAAAACAGAATTATTTTTTAATAACCGAATTAAATTCCATATAAATGTAGGTGCATTAATGAAACGGGGGGTTGAGGGGGGCGGTAGCCCCCCTCACACAGAACTAATTATCATATAAAACTCTTCAGAAGCCTAATATGAATTGTTTAACACAGGTTTACATAACAGTACTCGTTATCTTACTTTTTAATCTGCAACCTGTATTTATAGTATTAAATTTCAGGGTAAGAGAAAGTCGTGTGAGCGACACACCAAATTATTTACAATATTTTTCAACAGTTTTCTAAATTGCAAATTAAGCTTTTATTTAATTTTAGATTTAATATACCTGCTTAGCAACTGAAATTCAAATGTAATCATAAGTTTTTTTTTTTTTTGATGATTTCTTTAATAACATGTTTTAAAATTTACTGGAGTTAGCTTTGATAATCTCAACTTAACTCTCCCAAATATTTCGCATAATGTAATTTAATTATTGCATGTGATTAAAAAAAATCTGATGTGGGCACCACATGACTTCCTTATACACTTTTAGAAATATACATAATGTTAAAAAACATTGTCACTGGACCCGAAACAGTTGGCTAAAAATATTTTTAAAAAATGCATGCATACGTAAAAAAAAAAAAAAATAAAATAAAATAAAATTGTGCCTTGAGGGGACTCATGTCAAAGTTGTGCCTTGGGGGGACTCATGTCAAAGTTGTACCTTGGGGGGACTAATGCCAAAGTTGTACCTTGGGGGGGACTCATGTCAAAGTTGTGCCTTGGGGGACTCATGTCAAAGTTGTACCTTGGAGGGACTCATGTCAAAGTTGTGCCTTGGGGGGACTCATGTCAAAGTTGTGCCTGGGGGGGGACTCATGTCAAAGTTGTGCCTTGGGGGGGACTCATGTCAAAGTTGTGCCTTTTGGGGACTCATGTCAAAGTTGTACCTTGGGGGGGGACTCGTGTCAAAGCTGTGCCTTGGGGGACTAATGTCAAAGTTATGCCTGGGGGGACTCATGTCAAAGTTGTGCCTTGGGGGGGGGGACTCATGTCATAGTTGTGCCTTGGGGAAGTTTTAAATGTCTAGCTGGTCGGGAAGTTAGTTAAAAATCGATTGCAAGATTTGTACTGGTAACGCTGCCGAAGGCAGCAGGAACCCTACACAGTTGGCTAAAAGTATTAAAAAATGCATTTTCACCGTGTTCTGATCTAGTCTGAAAGTTTCAAATGTCTAGCTAGTCGGGAAGTTAGTTAAATAATTTTTCTGTTGAATCGCATAAACGCTGCTGAAGGCAACAGGTATCGGAAACAGTTAGCTAAAAATATTTGAAAAATGCATTGTCAACGTGTTCTGAGCCTTTCTGAAAGTTTCAAATGTCTAGCTTGTCGGGAAGTCAGTTAAATTGCAAGATTTGTCTAAACCGTTTCTGAGTTATTACCGTTTTTTGATACATTATGGCCAAAACCTATGTATTTTTGTCATTATGAACCTAATTTTCCTAAATATCTCCAAAACCGAAAATCATAGAAAGTCCAAAAAGGGAGGTGCACAACTAGATGTTATAACAAACATATGTACCAATTCGCAACTTTCTACGTCCAACCGTTTTTGAGTTATGCGACATACCCACACACACACAGACACACACACATACAGACGTCACGAAAAATCGTGTAAAAACCCTTATATCTCTAAAACGAGAGCTCGTGTTAAGACGAAACTTGCAGGTGTGCAACTAGACATCATGACAGTCACACGTATAAATTGGCAACATCCAGCGATCATTCGTTTTCGAGCAATGTGAAATACAAAATCCATTTCGCAAATCGGGATTACTATACTTCCTTATACTTTGTATAAGGAAGTAAAAAAGGGTAAAGAAAATACTTTTTCCTCTGGTTCTTCTAAATCTGAAACGTAGAAAATTAATTAAATAATGTTCTGTAATGGAAGAAAATCTAGTTTAAATAAGAGGAAACGTAGATACTGAGATTGCACAATTTAACTGTCATTTTAATTACTGAATGATTAAACAGAAAAAAAAAAAAAAAAAAAAATTGTTCTAGTTTCCACCTGAAAGGAATTTGTTTCTTATACATGTTTTGTAAAAATGTAAAAATTCCTCGCTTTTGACAAAATGTTACTTTCTGTTTTATGATATTCAATGTTCTTTAAAACTTATCATCGTTATCTCGTTAAATTTTTCACGTCATAGTTTCTTTTCTTTCTTTCTTTCTTTCTTTTTTTTTTTTTTTTTTTTTTTAACGAATTTGAACTATTTTTTACGCATTAAAATAGTTTAGATATTTTTAGTACTTTATTTTTTCGTATGAAATCTGCAAAGTAAATAGATCATCTAATTTTAACAAACGTGCAGTTTGAGTCTCTATTATTTTCACAGTCAACTATTTCCATAGCAATTATTTTTGGATTAAACAAGGCTGCCGTCAGTTTTAAAGAAGAACGTTACCGAAACGTTACGTTTTTTATATTAGAGAAAATATGCGAAATAATAGATTTTCATAGATTAATCATTTTGCTTTTTTGAATATAAAAGCAAAAAACATCGAAAAGTTTTAATTAAATTTTTAAAGCAACTTTTTAAAGCGAATTATTATTATCCGTTATAAATGAGGGTTTTATTCATCTATAGAATTCTCAGTAAAATCTATAAATGAAATACTTCGCACACTAAATTATAACTAACAAGTTATAAGTTATTTGCGAAACATACTTACTATCAATTAAAAAAATTATATATATATATATAGTTAGCAATATGTTTTTTAGGTTTCTTTCCATAAACGTTACTAGGTTTCATACCTTTTGTTTAGAATGCAATGAAGTAAGGACAATTTTTTAAATGAAACTTCTTTAATCGAACTACATACATTTTTTTCTTCAAAGTAGATTCATCTAATCTTTTGTAAAATAATTTTATATGTAGTGTGACGTTCATTTAGAACAAAACACATGAAGTAACTTTTTTTTTTTTTTTTTTAACATGAAAATAAATGTACTTATTTACACGCGGTTATATTGAGTTGGCTCATAAGTTTTGGTGTTATTATTATTCGTTTTTTTTTTTTTTTGCTTCTTTTTAAGTTTAGGTTTTCACAAAAATAAACAAGAAATGAATCATAAATCAATCAAAGACGTATTCAATTTGTTCAATGCCTCAACGGTAGAAATAACAGGGTATCGACAGTCAAAATTTATTCCCTGATTCTTCCACCAGTATTTTTCTTTCGGAATTTTTAGTAATAAGTTTGCGCAATTAATTACTTAAAAAATTATTATATCAATATATTGGTGGTAGAATCAGAAAAAAAAAAAAAAAAAAAAAAAAAAAAAAAAGTCGACTGTCGATACCTTAAATAAAATTAGTTAGTTTTGACTTAATGAAATGGTCCAGGCAACCTTCACTTCCACGTCGTTATTGAACGAAACGGCACATAATGTATTCGAGAGGACAGATAGAAATCTGAAGGCTCCAAGTCGGACGTAGCAACACTTCCAAGCCAAGGGTTTGAAAAGCGTGCCTGGTCATACTGACGATGTAAAAGCAGCGGTCGTTGTCGCGTTTCAAAAGAATGTCATATCGCTGATAAGGTATTTTTTGCGGGATAGCGTTGCTACAGCGTCTAGCGTTGTTAAGTCGTTGCATTTATTGGAAGTAAAGTTACACATTCACTGTTTGGTTCCAATCAAGTAATTCGTAATGGATCATAATCTCCTAGTACATACAGTCGGTAACAAAAGTCTCCGAACACTAGCAAAAATTCCTATATAAAAAAAATACACATAATATAGTTTGTTAAATAAATCCTTGTCGAATCCTGTTCTTAGTCAGTCTAAAAACAGGATTCGACAAGGATTTATTTAACAAAACTGTATTAAGTGTACTTTTTTACATAGGAACTTTTGCTAGTGTTCGGAGACTTTTGTTACCGACTGTACGTTACATTATACATACAACATCGATTTGCGCGGCTGAAGATTTTGTTTTGCTCGAGGTATCTCCCATTTGCTGAGATTGAGCCATTCTTCTTTGGGCTGCTTCATATAAAGGTACAGACACCATTTTTCGTCGCGGGTAACATTTCGGTAGAGGAATCTCTGCTTGTGTCCATGAGTTAACCGATGAGGGGCAAGCAAACCAATCGAGATAGTGGCTCGTTGATTTTTGTTGTAGTAGTTCAAATCATGTGGGACTCATGAGCCCAACTTTTGAATCTTTTCCATCGAGTGAAGGTTAAGCTCTGTACTGTGACAGCATTTCATTATCTACCAATAAAATCGTTGTTTGGTATGGATTTTCGTGAATAAGCTGATTCAAGTCGCTCCTCATCGGATTGAACTCAGTATTTGTTGTGATGCATGTCTTTGAAGTCGAAATTGCCGTCTTGCTATCGCTTAAATTGGTTTTGAGCAGTCCGAAATAGCGATGCTTCTTCGTCTTGTGAGATTTGTGAAGTGTATGGAAGCAAAGCATCGCTTCTTCGCCATACACATCACAAATCTTGCGAGCACCTTTGGCACCTCGATTTAAAAAAAAAAAAAAAAAAAAAAAAAAGTGTCGAAAATGCTCTTTTTTGTGGACTTGACTTTCCTTTTAATGACCTGAAAAGAATAAAAAAATGTATCAAATGTATCAGCATTGAAAAAATAAATAAATAAATAAAGTAAAAATAAAGTAAATAAAATAGAATAAACTTTTTTTTTTTTTTTTGGTAAAGTATATTATTCTCTACCAATAACATAAAACGCATTAATATCATAACATAACAATAATAAAAAACACATTAACTCTGTAAATAACCAAAACATTTTATTTTTCAAGCAAAATTTTCACATTAAAAAAAAAAAAAAAAAAAAAAAAAAAAACATGATTTAGGGAGCAACTTTCTCATCCCCCCCCCCAAAAAAAAAAGTATATATATATTTATATATATTAAATATTATTAAATAGTTTTGGCAAGCGTTAATTTTCCAAATTATACAGAATAATTTTAATATTTGTTTGCTTATTTTTTTTTCTAATTTAAATTAAATTTAAATTTATTCATTAATTATTATTTTATTTATTTATTTGCAGTAATTATTATCTTTATTTTAGCCTTTTTCTTTGTTATCATATGGTCTTGCAGAGAATGTGGGGAAAATTGGGCTCCCGAAAAACTGATTTAACCCGCTCCACCCGTCTTAAGTCGTGGTGGCCTTTGCTCCTTCTTGTTATTTCTGCTCTATTTGTTTGGAATTTTTTCTTGTGTGACATAGTTTTTAGTTCTTATATCAAATATATACAGAAAGATATAGATTGCACCAATAAGTGTAGAATACAAGAATAACGGATGATAATACACCAGAATTCGCTATAAGAAACAAAAATAGATTGAAGTGGTAATAATTTACTTAAAAATATGAAAAAATCCATAATAAACACTTGAATATTATCCATAAAAACCCATATTAAGATCCCCATAACAGAAAGGGATAAAAAATATTGGGATAAATTGCAAACGACGAAATAGGATTAATGAAAAACTTGAATGATCGAAAAAAGATCAAAAGCTGAAAAATTACGGCATTAGGATCTTCAGAAAGCATAAAAAATTTGCAAGGCATATATCTGTACTGATAAGTATAAAGGATTTAAGTCCAAAAATGTCGATTTTGAGTTAAGTACATAGTCAGACTCAGAAAAAAATTCTCTATCGATTGGTGTAAAGGATTTAAATCCATGTCATTTAGTCTTTGAGAAAATCCATTGGTAAAAAAAGATTTAAGTCAGAAATTTAGCATTAATCTTTGGTATAAAATATTTAATTCAGTTTTTTCCCTTTATTAAATGAAGATTGACAATCACTGAATGGTATAAAGCGTATAAACCAACATAATCGCTTTTTCCTAATCGACTCTTCTGATTAGTTTTTAATTAATTTAACTTTACTTTTCGTCTCCTGAAAAATCAGGAACATGGACTTAAATCCTTTATACTTATCAGTACAGATATATACCTGTACATATATTCATAAATATCTTTTCGCACCTTTAAATATCTTTAATACATTTAGTAAATTATAGTCAGGAAAAACAAAATAATAATAATAATAATTATACCTTTTTCAGCAGTTAAAATTACAGTTATAAAAAATTGCTGTCATAAACTTCTCAACTTGCTCCATAAAGTTTTTCTAAACTATAATTTAATTATTTCAAGAACCAAAAGAAGGGAGTAAACGCTGGTGTTCCAATTCTTAAATCGTAGAAAACTAATTAAAGAATGTTCTGTTGCAGAAAATAGGCAGTGCAAATGATAGTAAGTGACATAGCAAGACTTCACTAATTCCATTGTCATTTTGATTATTTTTTAATTAAACAAAAACTTGTTATAATTATCACTAAAGAGAAATTTGTGTCCTACATATTCTGAAACAAAATGCAAAAATGGATTTTTAAAAACACTTTACTTTTTCATGGCATCTAACGGGTTAAAAATTTTCTCGAAGAGATCTTATTAAGATTTTTCTGATTACATTTCAGAAAATTTCAAGCAAATTCCAAACTATTTTTCACGAACAGACAAATGTTCGGTTCACTTGAAGATTTATTTGTGCCAAAGGTCTTTTCTTTGAATTACCTCGTCTCCGTTCTACAGAGAGCATAAATATTATGCTTATTATTATTATTATTATTACTAGCAAACCCATGCGAGATTTTCGCACTTTATTTCTTTTCTTATTTATCTTTAAAATTTGAAACTGATAAATATCATACTAATTTCAGCACCTAATTAAAATTTTAATTTATCAGAAGCCAAATTATTATTCGAACCAAATAAATATTGTGCAATCCGCGTTTGTAATGATCGATAGATGGCGCGCTTTTTCAGATTTTGTTGTTAGTAAATATAATAGCCACGTGTATTTATTATTGTTCTATTTGTGTTACTACTTAATATTCATGCTATAATTTCTCCGCAAATACATCATGGAAAATCGTTTGCTTTTGAAAAAAATATTTCAGTTTATTCAAAGTTCGATCGGAAGTAGATTTTTAACTGAAGCTGAATAAATATTAGTTTCAAATCATCTGATTAATTCTTTACTTCCATTAGCCGAAGCAACTGAACTTTTAACTTTGTCATTTGGAAATAAATGGAAGCTTAATTCTAGATTTCTTGATCCTTTAGAGTTACACTGTAGCACACAACAGTATGTGTTATCTTTTTTACCGTATTTATTCATTTTTATTCAATAAATATATGTGAAACTAAACATCGGCAAGCAATGGCGTCTCGCCGAAAGCCATTCATGTTAATTGTAATTCCACCTTAGCCCACCAGAGGGCGAGCATTTCATTACAATCGCGGATAGTGAAACCAGAATCATTCAAAGAAAAGTTTCAAAATAAAATTCATGGTTGACGACTAAGATATACTTTTAGTAAAGGATTCCCATGACTCCTTTTAAATTTCTATCGCCAAAAATGCAATGTCATTTTATTTATTGTGGCGTATTTAAAAAGAAAAAAAAAAAAAATCCTGTTTTGAATATACTTTTTATGATTGCGTTTTTTAGTGAATTTACGATAATAATTCATATTCTGTTTATATCTTTAAAATATTGCTAGGTTTAAAATGACGATTAAAAAGGTTATGAAGAAATAACTTTTAAAAATACATTTTCCATAAAATACTGTCATCATACAAATGTCGTCATGTTTTCTTATTAGATCATTGAGCTGAGTCCGCGTGCTTCAATATTGTCCATTTATAAATATTATTTTTTATCCTCGCGTATTTTATTAATTTCACCACTATCGTATCGTTTCGACAAAAAATAATTGAAACTGGTCCACGTTAGAGAAATAGTATATAGATTATTATTATTATTTTCTTTGGTATTAAACTTAAAATTAGGCAGTTTGCACCGGGGAAAAACTGCTTATAAAGCCAAAAATGCAGCATCTATTGCTGTAATGACGATTTTTTTTTTTTTTTTTTTTGTGAAGCGCGCGCGGGTGAGATTTTCTATATTATTCTTTAATATTAACTAGTGGGTTACTATGAGGCAGTGACATTAATTGGAAACGAGAATAGGGGGAAGAGGAAAAAAAAATAGTACCAATAATTTGCTAATACTGAAATTTGTTAACAGAAAAAATTGACAGTTAATCCATATTTTGGGGGTCTCACTTTCTAAAAAAAACCACAGAGTTTGCTAGATTTTGTCCTGATTAATAATTGTACCAATCTTCGTATCGATTGGTTGAACGGTATAGTTTTGTATAGCGAGCTAAAACCTGATCTATTCAATCTGAAACGCAGCAAAAAATGAAAATGTCTGACTGAAAGCCAAGTTTTATCGTACTAAAAAGAAAACATATATTATGAAATGTTCTTTGTTAATAAACATTCTTACATATGTAAGGTAAAGCGAATTATTAAACACTTCTAACGCTTTTACCAAACTACCATTTACGTAAACATTGAGAATACCCGTTTTAGGCTAAAATGGATAAGTATCCCAAGTTTATGACTGATTATCATGAATCTAACTTAAGAATAGAACAGTGATATATGATAAAAAATCAATTAATGTTTTGGAAATATTTTTCTTTTTCAGTTCGACACTAGGTGCTTTTATTTAAAATCGACAGCAAAAGTATCCGAGCACTAGCCAACAAATCCGATATCAAAAAAGTACACTTAATACTATTTTGTTAAACAAACCTTGTCGAATCATGTTCTTAGACTGACTAAGAACATGACTCGACAAGGATTTATTTAACAAAGCAGTATTAAGTGTACATTTTTTAGACAGGGATTATTGCTAGCGCTCGGATACTTTTGCTGCCGACTGCATTCAATTTTTAGTTCCCCATAATACAAGTATGGGAAACTTAGGTAATCGGGAAAATTTCCGATCTTAATATTTTGAGATGGTTACACGTTTTGAGGTGTAAAGAATCCGAAAATTACAAAATCGGTATTGTGCGTCAGTTTGTTAGTGTGTTAGCGTTTTAGTTTGTGTGTCTGTGTACACGATATCTCAAGAACAAATGATCGCAGAAAGGTCAGACCAGTTTTAGAATATCACTCATGACACTGGCAAGAACTTTATTGATTTCCAACATTCTAATATAAAAATTTCGTAAGTTATTCGAAATTTACGATTTTCTTAGCATGGCAGATTAAGACAAAATTTCGCTTAAACATGCATAAAAAGGGATGTTTTTACTATAAAGGTGTCAAAGAAGCTTTAAAATATCAATTATGATCTTTGAACGAAAATGATTAACTAAGAAAATTCAATTTTGTAAGTTATTTAAAATTTGCGAATTTCTTAATATGGTAGAATAGGGCAAAATTTCCCATAAACGTCCATTTTCAGGGAGACTTTCGTCGTTAAGTTTTCAGACTATACTTTTAAAAGATTATTTATTATTTCTACATGTTTGATTTGAGCATATAATTGATTACGAATATCCTGTTATAAAAATTAGAAATTTAAGATTTCTTTATCACATCAGAATAGAGAAATATTTCATATAAACTTGAATTATGAAGATCATTGAATTGAAAATAGTGTGAAATTGCATGAAAACTAAAAGATGAAACTAATCATCTACATCAAAAACTTATGAAGAGAATTTTATAAAAAATTATCTTTTGAGATAAACTGATATCTATCAACTTTTTGGTGCATTTGGCCCAAGAGTTGGCGCTGCTACGTTGCAATTTCCCCTACTCACGATAAAATTATATACCAGATTTTATAGTGTATAATTATACAAAACTTATTATGTGATTAGGCGATTTTGAGAAACTTTGTAGAATATCAGTTTATCATATCAGAGCTCCTATGTTGCAATCTTCCTTATATATGGGGAAGCTATATTTCAACTTCTATATCGTATAAGTGCACTAAAAAAGGCGTATAAATACACTAAAGCGTACAAGTGCCTTAATTATTATTTAAATATTATATTAATTCGATAACTATCATTAAAAATAATGCTTATTAATTTTAGGTGTATATTAGCAAGCAGGTGAAATTGCTATTACCCACCTTTTGCAAAGTTCCATAAGGCTACATCTCAGCATCTATCAGTTAAAAATTGCAAAAAAATTTAATATGTAAAATCTGTACTGTGAGAAACTATGTTGATTAAACTTTTGCACATGTTAATCTTTAGGTGATGGTGTTATATAGAATGATATAGAAAAAAGTTTTGTGTTGTCCTCAGCATGCAAGTTTCTACTGTATTACTTACTTTATACAAAATTAACAAATCTACGAAGTTTAAACTTAAAATAAATACTTTTAGCAACGGAAAGTTAATTTACGGCAATAATGACAAGACAGTAAAGTTTTCTTTAACAAAATTTTAATTTTCTTCCAGTCATAGCTTTCCCATCTCATGTTTTATAAACTCTTCGCGGAACGTAATTTAATTACAGCTCGGGAAAAACGAAAGAAGAACAAGAAAAATTTTCGCCTATTCTATGCCCGAATCATAGAAAATTAATTAAGGAATATCAGTGATAGAAGAAAAGCAATTTAAATGAAAGCAAATGTTCATAGCTCTAGACTGCACCGATTCTATCACCGTTTGGATTATTTCTGATCAAGTAAAAGATTGTCGTTGTCATCGGTGATGGAGAGGAACTTATTTCTTGTACGTTCTAGAATAAAATGCATCGAAGAATTTTCACAAATAGCACTTTCTGTTTTACGACATTTAATGCTCATTAAAAGTTCGCAGAAAGCATCTCATTAAAATTTTAAGTTAACAATTAAATTTATTATACGTGTTATTATTATTTTTTTTTTTTCAATTTTCTTTCTCTTTTATTCATTTATTTATTTTTAATTCTTCTTTATACATAAAAAGAAAGTATTGTATCTGTCAAAATTTTCGACACCCATTTTTCAACTGATTTACACGTCTTCAACACGATTGATTTGGTTCTGTACCTCATGAAACAATAAACGGAAATTTAAAAAATCTTTAAACTAATTTACATTTTGATACATTTAGTGTTGATCATATTTTGGCAAATATCGTCCAAGAGATGGCGCTGCCATGCTCCAATTTTCCCCACTTATGGGAAGGCTATATCTTAGCTGCAATAGTGTGTAAGTGCACGGAACATGATACGTGAAATAAACATTATGAAAAGTATGCTGATTTAAAGTGGGTGTATATCAGCCAACAGGCAGAATTGTTATGCTGCAATTTTCGTAATTTATAAGATTATATTTCACCTGCTATGATATATAAATTCACCAAATTAATGTGTGGGAGGTATATTATAAAAAAAATTATGATGATTTATTTTGGGTGTATATCGGCCAACTAGTGGCGCTGTTATTACTTAATACATGCGTTTTTCAGAAAGGCCATATCTCAGCATCTAATGTATTGGTTAAAATTGCCTCAAACTGAATATGCAAAATGTTTATTTGAGGTGCTATGTTTATTTAATTTTTGTGCATATTAACATCTGGTGCTGTTATATAAAGTAATATAGAAAATTGTTTAGCTATTGCCAAAGCATACTAGTTTATTATACTATATATTTACTTTATACAAATTAATAAATCTGCAACGTTTAAGCTTACAACATTTGCATAAAAAATTACCTGTTTAGGCAACGAAAAGTTAATTTATAGTAATAATGGTAAGAGAGTAAAGTTTTCTTTAACAAGATTTTTAATATTCTTCGAGTCACTGCTTCTCCTTCTCATCTCCATAAAATCTTCCTGAAATGAAGGCGAGCATAAAAGATTTTTTTCCCTATTGTATGCCTGAATCACGGAAAATTAATTATAGAATGTTCGGTGATAAAAGAAAAGCAATTCAAATGAAAGCAAACTCCATAGCTAGACTTCACTGATTCTATTACCGTTTTAAATAATTTTTTGGTCAAATGAAAGGTTGCCTGTGTAATAAATGATAGAAAATTATTTATTTCTTGAGCGTTCTGGAACAAAATGTATCGATGAATTTTCACAAATGCCACTTAATGTCTCACAACATTTGATGTTAGAAATTTACTGAAAGAAGCTCATAAAACTTTCAAATTAACGATTAGAAATTTATTCAAAGTATTTAGACTGTTTTTCGTTTTTACTTTCTTCTATATTGATAAAAGAAATTATTCATAAAAATTTCGATTTGTGGTTTTCAACGAATTTACAAATTTTGAGATCTCCTGAAAACGAATTGACTATTTTTATGAAATATCTGTCTGTCTATGTATTAAAAATTTTGTGTCAGCTTTAGATCAAGAACTAGTACACATAATTTTGTGAATTCTTTTATTTAGTTGCATCGTGACACAAATTGGTCTATATCAACTTTTTCTGCATATCGGCTAATAGGTGGTGGTGTTATGCGAAATTTTCCTCATTAATGAAGGAGACTATATCTTGGATTTTATAGTGTATTAATGCACCAAACATAATATGTAAAATGGCTTTATGTAAAACTAAGTCGACTCACTTTGTGTGCGCATTGGCTGATAAGTGGTGCTGCAATGCTGCAATTTTCCCAATATACGTTAAAGGCTATATCTAAGCTTCTGTAGTATATAAATACACCAAACTTGTTATCTGAAATGTCTATTCTAAAAAAAAAAAAAAATTTTTTTGATATAATTTGCATGCATATCTGTTTAAAAAGAGCGCAAGTGTGTTGCATTTTTCATCATTTACGAGAAGGCTATATTTCAACTTAAATGGTGTATAATTGCACGAACTTTTATATGAGATGACCAAAAAAGAAAAAGAAAGAGAGAGAGAGAGAGAGAAACTATGTCGATTTATTTTGGGTACATATCACGTGAGGTGATAGATGGCAATGTTGTTCAGTCCTTTTCAGGTTTCATTAAGTTTTCCAACCAACTAATATATTAGAATGATATGTAAATAAATAAATTAATTAATAAAATGGGATGACTTACAGCATGTCAGTTTACTAATATACACTTTTTTTTTAACAAATCTGTGAAGCTTATTCTCACAGGCTCTATTAAAGTTACATTAAACTTAAAACATTTTCCTGAAAATAATGCCTCTTTTAGTAACGAAAAGTTACTTTATGGTAATAATGACAAGAGAGTAAAGTTTTCTTTAACAAGATTTTAATTTTCTTCGAGTAGATTTTCTATTTCATTTCTCATAAACCCTTCGTGAGATGTAGCTTAATAATAATAATAATAATCTAGTGTGTCACTCACACGACTTTCTCTTACCCTGAAATTTAATACTATAAACACAGATTGGAGATTATGGAGTAATATAACGAGTACTATTATTAACCTATGTTAAAACAATTTAAATTTGGCTTCGGAACAGCTTTATTTGACAGATAATTCTGTGTTTGAGGGGCTACCGCCCCCTCAACCCCTCGTTTCATTACTGTACCTACATTTATATAGAATTGAAATCTGTTATTAAATTCAAAAGTTCATTTAAAATTATTTAGACAACTTCCACACGCAATATTCCTTGAAACTTATAAATTTTCATCAAGCTTTTCTAATAACAAACGTGTTAACCTCAAAATACAAAATTTGGATCGCCTGAAATTATTTTTGTTTTTAATTTTCTCTAAGAGACAAACATAAAGGTCAAACGTTAAAAACTTGACTTCAGTATTCATGAAGCCGCACAACGTGTAACTATACAAAAAACCAAGGGATGAATATTTAGCTTTAAAAGAATACATTATTTACCATGCGACTATGAAGAATTAATTTCAATTTCTGAGCAGCATTTCTGAGCATAGTAAAATATTATAGTAAAGCACTTCCACTGACAATAAAAAATAATGGTATGGCTTAAATATTGGAAGCCGTGTATATCTTCTGAAGGTTATGTATACATCACATGGTGCAAATAAATATAATCCTATATTAATAACACACGTCACAATCTGAAACACACTTCCATCAATTTACTTGTATTCTCGCACTATAATCCAGTTCTTTTGTGTAGCCCTGTATACGAACATTAAATGGTTTCCATACCATATCCTACATGAAACATGTTTTTACACATATAAAAAAAGATATATTTTCAAAAAAAAAATTAAATAAAATAGCCTGGAACTTTACTCATGCAAAGAACATTTAAAAACTTATATTTTCCACTATGGACTTATTTAAGTGCAATTAAGGGACCAACCACAAATTGAAGAAAAGTCTAAACACTTTGTATCACCCTGTATCATAAAAAGCTACAAATGACTTGCAATTTTAATTCGTTAGTGCACATACTATGTACAATATTTGTATGTTTTGGTGCGGAAAATGAGCAATTATTTAGGCATATATATATATATATATATATATTATTTATTTTTTTCCAAAAATTACTAATTTTTGAAATCTTATAGGCTTGTATCTTTAACATATATTTATTTACTTACTAAGCTTTGTGAGTTCATAAGGGAGTTTTCACAAAAAATAACTTTTGCAAAATGATTGAAATAATTAGACCTTCAAATTAAATACGCGGCATGCGTGAAACCCTTTATGAAATTTCAACTCTGGAAAATACCTAAAATCTAGGTCGTTATTTTGCCGACAATTTACTTAATTTTTACTCCATTCAAATGAGCTTTTGACAAAAGTTGCTCAATATAATTAGCTATCAATCTACGCAGTAAGAATTTTACTATCTTTCGCGCATGCGCAGCTAAATAATGTTTACTAAAAATGCTCATATCTCAACGAAAATTACACGTGGGAATTTTATGCTTCAGAATAATGTTTCTGTAATGTTCTGTTAATTTTTCAGCAAGTTTTGTAAATTTTTATGAAAATGCGTTCCAGTTATGAGCAAAAAACTTGTCAAAAAAAAAAAAAAATCTGCCTAAATAATTGCTCAATTCCAGCACCAAAACATACAAATATTGTATACATTATATGTGCAACAATGTATTAAAGTTATAAGTCATTTGTAGCTTTTCGTGATATAGGGTAATCCGAAGTATTGTTGCTTTTCTTCAATTTGTGGCTGATCCCCCAATAGCACTCTGGAGTAATATAGTGGGAAATATAGTGGAAAATATGAGTTTTTAAATGTTCTTTGCGTGAATGAAGTTTCAGGCCATTTCGTCCAGTAATTTTTTAGATAATCGAAAAAATGTAAAAAAAAAAAGAAGTTTTTAATTATTTGATTACTTACTGTAGTACACTGAAATTTTGTCGAAAGAATTTAATTAAATTTTTGGAATAACAATTAGAAACTTATTAGACGTATTCAAATTGTTTTGCATTTTCTTTCTTTTACAATTTCTTTCTATATTCATAAGAGGAATGTATTGAATTTGTGAAAAATTTCGACTTCCGTTCTTCGATTGATTAACGGGTTTTGAGATGTGCAGATCAAGAATTGACCATTTGTAAGAAATGTCTGCCTTTGTGTATGCGTGTCTGTATATTACTAAACTTTAGGATTTGGTTCTGTAATTTCACAAACCAACGGATGTAATTCTACAAAACTGTATAATAGTAAAGTAATATATAGTACCTCAACATAATTTGATGCTGGTTAGATTTTTGATAAATATCGCCCACTAGGTGGCATAGCTATTCTGCAATTTCTCCTATTTACGGAAAGGGTATATTTCAGCTACAATAGTGTATAAGTTCGCAAAACGCGATTCGTGAGACAACATTAAGAAAAACTGATTTAAGTTGGTTGCATATCGACTGACAAACGACATTACTGCGCTACATTTTTATTCGCTTACAGGAAAGCTATATTTCAGCTTCTGATATATAAATGCACCAGAATGGTGATGTAGAATGTGTATTATAACAAACTATGCTGTACCATCAAGTGGCGCTGTTGTTACTCATTTTCTGAGATTATCCAAATGGCTATAAATCTCAACTTTTAATCTATTGGTTAAAACTGAACTAAAATGCGTATGCAAAATGTTTATTTGAGATGTTATGTTGAATAAACTTTTGTGCATGTTAACCAGTAGGTAGTGCTGTTGTAATGAGTAATGTAGAGGAAAGTTTTTGGGGATTGCCACATCATATTAATTTACGACTGTATACTTATTTTATAGAAATAAATAAACGAAGTGTAAACTTAAAAATTTTTTCACAAAAAAAAAAAAAAAAAAAAAAAAAAAACCTCTTTTAGCAACGAAAAGTTAATTTATGGTAATAATGACAAGAGAGTAAAGTTTTCTTTAACAAGATTTTAATTTTCTTTGAATCATAGCTTTTCTATTTCACCTCTCATAAACTCTTCCTGGAATGTAATTTAATTACTTCACGAGAAAAACGAAAGAAGAACACGAAAGTTTTTTGCCTATTCTATGCCCGAATCATGGAAAATTAATTAAAGAATGTTCCGCGATAGAAGAAGAGCAATTCAAATGAAAGTAAACGTCCATAGCTAGACTCCACCGATTTTATCACTGTTTTAATTATTTTTTGATCAAATAAAAGTTGTCGTTGTTATCAATGGAGAGGAATTCATTTCTTGTCTTCTAGAATAAAATGTATCGATGAATTTTGATAAATGCCACTTTCTTGTCTTAGATATTTAATGTTCATTAAAAGTTTGCCGCAAAGATTTCATTAAATTTTTGAATTAACAATTAAACATTTATTAACCGTATTCAAACTATTTTTCTTTTTCTTTTCTTTTCTTTTTCTTTTTTTATTTGTTCTTACTGGTAAAGAAAATGATGTTGGAAGTTACGAATTTTTTTTTTTCCTTGTAAAAGTAAATAAATTCGGGCAAAGCATAGTTAGTTGACAATAGGAAAAATATGTGGAGAAAAAAATCGTTAAAAATCTTATTATATGCTGTAACATATGTTATATCAATTTCTTTGGGGAAAAAAAAAAAAAAAAAAAAACTAACACATCACAATTAGTATATTGAAATTTTGCATTAATTATATTCCACCGCCACTTTAGAATGTAGAAAAAGAGGGGGGGGGGGGGAGGCTAAAAACCCCATAGAAATAGCATGGAAAGAAAAGCAAAAAAAACTCACAATGTCAAGTGTGTTAAAAAAAAAAAAAAAAAAAAAAAAAAAAAAAAAAAGATTCACACCGGAAGTAATAAGGGGACAAAGTTGACTAGAAAAATACATTGAACAGCGAGAACCGGGTGGGCTGGGGCATGGGTTAGTTAAAAGAAAGGAGGGTGTTTTTCCCCTGCAAAATGTATATATTTCAAAATTTCATATACGATATACTTTATTGTTTTAAACTACAAGTTTTTTTTAAAAAAAATGTCTCCTGATGATTTTATTACAAAAAACTTTGTTTTACTGCATAGATGTAAATATGTGCTATTTGTGTAGTGCACTGTCTTAATTTATCAGCTCTTTAAAATATTTGTAAAAACAAGTAACATATTAAAAAAAATAAATAAATAAAGTCAATTCCTACTAACAAACACTATCGATTTTTTTTTTTTTTTTTTTTTTTTTTTAATAATAATTTTGAATTAGGAAATAAAAAGCGCGAGGGAAAAAGGAAAGAAAAATAATTATAAGATTAAAAAGAAACTTTTTATATACCATGTTTTAAATTTTCTGATGAATCATAGAGGTCTTATCAATGTGCATAAAATTTTAAAGTGATAATGACGTCAATTTTTGTGAGATGCATAATTTAACTTTTTATAATTTTTTAATGTTCACGATTAATTTTTATGTCAAAAGAAAATGAATTCGTATTTTTTTTTTTTTTTTTTGGCAACAATTAAATTATAGCTAATATTTTAATGGCTATAATAACGCTATTAGGTTGTTATTATTTTCATATTTTAATTAATTATAAGAAAACTAATAAAAAATTCGAAAATCGGACTTCGAACTATTGTGTTGTCGCCGGGTTCTGAGCTACTGTGAAAGTTTCAAATTTCTAGCTAGTCAAGAAGTTAGTTAAAAACCGAATCCAAGATTTGTACAAGAGGCAGAGTGTGAACTAATTAACTTTTTATTATAATTTTTAAATGTTCACGTTTAATTAAATGTATTTATTTTTATGTCGAAGGAAAATGAACTCGTAATTTTTTTTTGGCAACAATTACAGTACAGCTAATATTTTAATGGCTATTTTAACGCTATTAGGATGTTATTATTTTCATATTTTAATTAATTATAAGAAAACTAATAAAAAATTCGAAAATCGGACTTCGAAGTATTGCGTTGTCACGGGATTCTGAGCTACTGTGAAAGTTTCAAATTTCTAGCCAGTCGAAAAGTTAGTTAAAAATCGATTGCAAGACTTGTACAAGAGGGAGAGTGTGAACCATAGAGTAATAATAAAGGAAGAAGGAGCGTATATGTTTTGGTTTCGGTTTGTAAAATCCAGGAATGCCGGGTATATGGTTGTAACAATGCTTCAATCTGATTAGTTGGCGACTTGTTGGCGAGATTTTTGAACCGTCTCATCTCTCTGTCAATCAGTCAGCGAGGCAGCACCCACAACAAACAGCGATAAATGTGCCTAGCATGGGTGCCCTACTTTAAGGTTTTGAGTAGCAAAAATAGCTTTCGCTGGCAATTCACTAGAAGTGGTTTGTAAGCATTAGATTATTGACGTGCTCCTTCTTCCTTTATTATTATTCTATGGTGTGAACTAATAGTAGGAATTGAATAATTCCTGCGGTTAAAAAAATTAAAAAATAAATAAAAATAAAATGAAATGAAACGAAAATGAAATGAAATACACCTAAACGTAATTGTGACATTATATTTGAGAGACAGTGAAAAAATAAAATGTAATAATTATTCGAAATATTACAGATTATTCCCTTTTAACCGGAAGGGAAATTTTACCCAGTGAAGAAAATTTTCATAATTTAAGATGCTATGCAGCTGCAGCTGTCGATGAATTTATAAAAGTTTTACTATTTTAATTTAACTGTGAGAAATATATGTTAATTCTAATTATCACATTACATTGAAATTGATTCATTTCTCGGTAGAAACAAACAGACGAAATATATATATAGATTATCTTTATACATTTACAATTAACAATGGTACGAACAATATATATTTTTAAAAAGTTATACGTTCTTTAATTGTGTAATATACACCGAATATAATTTTTTAACTAATAATATATTATATACTATTTTTCTAAAATTAATTAAACATATATATATATATATTGAATATGCTTTAGCAAAAGTGATTTCAGAATTTTTGAATGTACATAACATATTTTTTCCCTTTTTAAGTATAATATTCACTTTAGCTCTAGAAAAGAGTGGGAGGGAGGAAAAAACAATATTATTTACATAAATTCTTGTCCCAGCATTTTAAATATTATATTTGGCGTTCTATGAAATAAAAAAGATGATTTAAAATATCATATTTGATGTACTATTTTGATATGTTATTAATTAAAAAGGAAAAACAAATGTAGTATTGTGTTAATGTGTAAAATTAAAATGTCAACGTTCAAAGAAAAAAGTTTCAGCAGTTGAAGTCAGTGAATTTTGATAATTAAACTCAATAACTGATTTTTGCACGCATATACATATACTTACAATAAATCAAATTTTTAAAAACTAGTATGTTGTGGCCACCACATGACTTTTTCTACATTTTCTTACAAATTCACTCAGTAAAAATAATTTATTAAAATTAGTATTTAAAAAAATTATCTTTTATGATAATGCAGAGGATTTCCATAGAGAAGTAGTATAACACTAAATATCCAAAAAAAAAGGCAATTTTATTCTCAATATTACATTAAAAAAAAAAAAAATTAAATTGATAACTTATTTTCAATTATCTCAGATCGATGGTTCAAATATTCGTTTTAAATTTACTGGAGAGCTCTTTTGCGGGATATACATCATGAAACTTTACTCCTCTCGGGGGGGGGGGGGGGAGGCTTCTACATACACATTTTTTTTTCCCCAGTTAACTATCTCTATTACAAATATTTCTTTTAAATTTCATAATGATTACACTGTTGGACAATTTTTACTAAAAGTTGGTTGGCACTAATTTATGTCAATGTGTTACTATATACCGATTTGTATGAAATTCTGCGCAGTGGTACCTGAGATACAGTTGCCACAAAATTTTGCCACAGACACACAGACAAACAGACAGACATTTTCTAAAAATGGTCAAATCGTGTTCTACAGCTCTCAAAATGTGTAAATCCATCAGAACCCCGAGGTTGAAATTTTTTACGAATCCAATACTTCTATTAAATATAGAAGAAAGTAAAAAGATTTTCTGAAAACATCTTTTAGTTCTATTTCAGTTACTTTAATAGGAAAGCTCTAAATTTTAAACGAAGGGGTTGCAAATTGCATAAGGAGTTTGCATGATCCAGGGCAGTTGCCTTTTTAGAATGAGTTGGGATGGGGGGTTCTCAAGCTGGGTAGTTCCTACTGGTAGTCACCAGTAATAAATGTAAGACACTCGCTTGGCTTCTGCGCTCTATAAGTAGCTCATAAATGAACCAAAGGGCATTTTTATTTTTTATTTTATTTTATGTATTAATTCCTTTATGAATAAATGTACATTGTTGCAACGTATTAAATCTCTTTTCTTCTTCAATTAGGCTATTGCAGTGAAAATAAATTTACAGTCAAATTTGAAATGAAAGGGCAGTCCATTCCCTTCCAGTAAGGTCGGCATTGGCGACAAACTTTATGACACGGTGATAAATTTGGCGACCAAAACGAAAGCGAAAAAAGGTAGTTTAGGATCCTGAAGTTTCGAAGCTCTACGTTGAATAGAAACCGAGTTCTAGAAATTTCCACTGGATTTCTAGCACAGGACAATTAGCAAACTTCATCGCTAAATGGTACAAATAGAAGCAAGTTGACTTCTGCGAGTCAGTGTGTGTTCAGAGAGTTATTCTGAACAAACGCCTCATAGAGGCTATGCTTCAAGCGATTGATCTTGCTTCGTGAACCAGAGAAATTTCCGATCTGTAGAGTATTTAATGTTGTTTACTTTACTCTTGAGGATCACGTGACTGTTTTCCTGGACTGTTTGGAGAATATTCGTCGAACAGTGACTTGTGATACGAGCGGTAGCTTTATTGGAATACTTCGGGAATATTCATTTAAATCACAGTTTTATTGAACTGTTTAAAGAAATTACGCTGAATAAAGTGCATTCATCGAGTGAAATCTGCTCGTTTCCTTACGAACTACTTTCTTCACAGAAGAAAGTCGACAATTTTTATTACATATATATATACACGATCGAGAAATATTTTCCATGCAGGCAATCACAATTATCTGGTTCTACATGAGACAGAAACAAAAGAGAAAAATCACGTAATTCGCTTATATGATAAAACAATTTCCAACTGTATACTTGCCTGTTATGTTGTTTAACTTTCAATGTGCCACCGTGATGCTCCTGAAAATATATTTCATTCCGGTAAATAAATCAATCGCTGTTTATGTTTGATTTTCTACAGCAAACATTCTGTTTGCTGAATATATATCAATTTCCGAGCATTCTAAAGATATTCACCAAAATGAGCGTGGCAGACAATGAGTTTAAGAGACAGAGAGATGGTCGAATGCCAAAAAAGGTTTCAAACTTTTTGAAAAAATGTTAAAAAAGCATAATATAATTAAAAATGCCCTTCGAATAATTTCCACTAATATCCCATAATACATATAAATATTTTTGTGTTGGCCATAAAAGTCAAATATTAATGCTAATAAACAAATCATAACATATTCTGTAGGAAATGTGCTTCTGATCATCCAAGTAATATCATTAAATTTGATAATGTTTTACGCAGTATAAAGATATATGGTTAAAAGATATATGATTAAAAGGAGCACTTCTGATTGACCATAACGTATCCGAATTTTTTTTTTTTTTTTTTTTTCTTTTTGTATGTATGTTCGGTTTATGGCATCGGGTATTGCCTTCCGACAGAATCCACAAGTCTGTGCCAGGTCTTCCGGTCATGGGTCCACTCTTCTTCCAGACCCCTATCCCTCATCGCTTTTTTTACATTATCCATCCAATTCTTTCTTGGTCTTCCTTGTTTTCTTTTCTGATTTGGTATATAGTTAAAAGAGATTTTAGGTAATCTTTCATCGTTCATTCTTTTAATATGACCAAACCAGATTAATTGCTTTTTTTGAACCTCATCTAATATGGTTTTCTTTATTTTCATCATTTCCCTGATTCTCTCATTTCTCACTCTCTCCATTCTTGATATCCATGCATGATCTTCTCAGGGCATCCATTTCAACAGCAGCCAGTTTCTTTTTTTCTGTCTCCATAATTGTCCATCCCTCTGCTCCATACAACAATATGCTTTTTACAATGGAGTTGTATATATTATACTTTCTCATCCTAGATAACTCCTCGCTCCACCAAATCGAATTTAATAATTTTACTGCTTTTCTTCCTTGACAGATTCTATTCTTAATTTCCTGTGAGTCTCTTCCTTCTCTATTAATGTCTACACCAAGGTATCTATAATGATCACAACTTTTAATTTAAACATCAAAAAAAAATTTTTTTTCTGTAAAGAAACCAATAACACTATTTATATCATTTTCAATAAGAAATATGATGTATAGTAAACCCGAAAAGCTGAATAGGTAATTTTAATTTTGTAGGATTATAGGTTTTATTTAAGAATTATATCTGACAGATCTGTCATAATCTATTTTTATGAAGGTTTGAAATGACTATAGATTATTACTATAGTTTGTACATTATTTTCACATGGTATGATATATATTGGTCGTATTTGTCTTTAGATTTTAGATTTTTTTTTTCTTCTAAGTTTTATAATCGCCAAATATCTTTTAACTATGCTGAGGATTCTTATAACTACAAGTAGTATACAAAAATAGTATAATAATTAGTATTGCAACTATTATTAGACAGTTAATATTTAGTTGTTTGATTTAAATCACTGAAAATATAGAGTAAATATATCGTACATAAACTACAGAAAAATACAGTCATATTAGTATTCTCAAATTTCATTATTTTCAAAGCAGTTTGGAAAGAAAGAAATTATGTGAGATTAAAAAGATCTAAAATTAGGTTACCAGACGTTGAAAGTAAATTGAATTCTACGAATTTCATAATACTTATTCAACAAATTCTATTTCCTTTTCGGATGTTATTCAGTCGTTTATTCATCTCCATTTTGTTTATTTCTGTTGCCATGTTTGAGACGCCAGAGAATAATTTCCCATAGAAATCGATGTAAAAACCTGTTAAAATAGTAATAATAGTAATTTATTTTAAATGAAGTTTCTGATAGATTTAAATGTTATTTGCATTATTAATTGACTAAATGCATTATTAATGGGCCCTTTTTGTATTTGCTATTTTACATAAGCTTTATGGAAAACTTTTGGAGAAAAAAAAATTATCTATTTAGCTATAAGGAAAACTTTTAAAATTTTAAAGACAAATATCAATCCCTATCATTATGATCATCACGACATTTAAGGATTAATTACAGTGGTCGAAACTGGACTGGACATTGACCGTGACAATAACCGTGTTTCGAGGGTTATGCATAGATTCGCTGGTCCATCCGCCATTCTTGTACAGGCTGTTATACATGATACTATTACGCCATGAAAATGTCTTGAATGATTCTGTTACAAAATTGTAAATAATTGTGTTTATTTTTGTATAAATTCTTTCAAAGAGTCTTAGTAAGTTGATAAATTGCTAATTTTGTGTATCTCTAGTCGTTTTAGCATTGAAATAGCCTTATTTTCCCTTAAAAACGCATTAAAAAAGCCCCAATAAGGCAGGTAATGGATTTGGCGCCAAATTTAGCGACTTTTTCCCACCTTGGCGATTTTTTTGGCGACCTTGGCGAGAAAATCCTTATAAGGGATATACCAAATATGGAAGCTCTAATCTCATTGGTTGATGAGATACGGAAATTTCGGGAACCTTCCACACGTTTCTACAGAGGTATATAAGAGCGTTTTCCCGCCAAGGCGAGTCAGTTCAGTTCAGTTTTCAGCCAGCTTCGCTAATGCTTGCATTGAGCCTCTTTGAAAGAGACTTGCTTTAAGGGTTATTGCTATACAGTTTGTACTGTGGATTTGCTATTGACAGCTATTGTTTAAGCTGTGTTTACTGGTTGAATTGAAGCTGATACTTGGTTTATAGACCTGTAATTTTCTGGAACTTTCTGTGAATAAATTACTGAATTTTTGTAAGTTTTGCCTTTCATTCTCGGACAACTCACGAACCCCCAAGTACGCAACATTTCTGGTGTCAGAAGCGGGATTGTCTGTGAATGGTAATAACGAGAGCTATGGAGCAAGAAATGAAAAAGCTTCTGGAAGGTCTAACTGCCCAGATGAATGAGTTAAAATCTGGATTGATAGAGAAAATAGAAACCGGACAAAGAGAGATGAAAGAAAGTATGGAAACTGGGCAAAGAGAGTTGAAAGACGGGTTGACTGAAGAAATCAAATCTAATCAAGACGAGATGAAGAGAGAACTTTCGACAGTAAAGGAAGTGATTGAAAGTAAATTATCGGATATGGAAAGCAGAATACATGGAATAGAAGAGAAAGTTTTGAAAATAGAAGACAGTTTTGAAGGGAAAGCAATGAAGATAGAGGAAAATGTTATGAAAGTAGAAAAGAATTTTGAAGAGAGATTTATGAAAATAGATGAGAATTTTGAGGAGAAATTTAAAGAAAACTTTGATCAAGAGCTGAAAGGAAGGGTTTCAGAGATAGAAAGCAAGTTTAAGAGAATGGAGGAAGATCTTGAGAGAAAAATGAAAGAAGAGTGGAACGGAGAAGTAATAGGGAATGAACTGCAGAGCAAGATTCGGAATCTCGAAGAAAAATTAGAATCCATGCCTCAGGAAACTGAAAAGAAAGAGAGAAGAATCCAGAATCAGGAATTTATTAAGCTATCTACCTACGACGGCAGTTCCTCCTGGCATGTATATAAGACGCAGTTTTCCATCGTAGCTGAAGCTAACGGCTGGGACTCTGTTGAAAAGACGGCTCATCTGGTAGGGTTGTTGCGGGGCGACGCCGCAGATATACTGGAGACCCTTCCGAAGGAACAGCGATATGACTTCGAAGCTTTAACCAGAGCACTAGAGCTACGTTTTGGAGCGAAATGGTCCAAAGAATATAGTCGACTCCAGCTAAGGTCCCGTCATCAGAGACCAGGGGAAAGCTTACAAGAACTGGCATCAAACATCCAGAGGCTTTCACATTTGGCTTTCCCAGACTGTCATCCTGGGACATGCAATGATCTGGCCCTAGAATACTTCATTGATGCTGTCGGAGATCCAGATATCCAAAAAGCCCTCAGACTCTCCGGCGTGAAGGATGTGGAGTCAGCCTTGGTGTATGCCCTAAAGCTCGAGGCAGCCCAACAAGCCTCCTGTAAACATCGCCAGAACAGCACAGCAGACAAAGTGAACGGCTCTCAAGATGATCTTAAAGAGATTCAGAAAATGATTGCAGAAATTAATAGAAGACTACGCATTCTTGAGAGTAAAAGAAAAGGGAAGACTCAAACGACTAAATGCTGGGGCTGTGGAAAAGACGGTCATATCAAACGAAGCTGCCCAGTAAGAGCATCTAGAGAAGCAACCAAGAATGTCTCTGAAGTATTCCACCCAGAAGGAGCTCTTCAGAAAAAATCCAGATGCCTTTTTGCGGAAGCCTCCATCTGAGGATCATAAATACAGCTCTAAAGCCGAGGATAAACACCACAGAATAATGCCAGTTGTCGCCAAGTTACTGTCTCAACACCATCAGAACAAGATCTCGATCCATGGAGTGACGAACAACTTAGACAAGCCCAGTTGGAAGATCCTGAGATAAAGCCAATATTACACCTGAAGGACACAACCAGCAACAGAGCTACCTGGCAGGACATTTCCAGATTTAGTCCCATTACGAAAAGTTATTGGGCACTTTGGGACTCTCTTCATATCAGAAACGGCGTAATATACAGAAAGTGGGAATCTGATGATGGGAAAAGCTTCAGATGGCAGATTGTATTACCAAGATAAAAAATTCCAGATGTTTTAGAACAACTGCATAGTAGCTCTACCGGAGGCCATTTTAGTGTAATGAAGACTCTGCAGAAAGTTCGGGAACGCTTCTGCTGGTGCAAGGCAAAGGAGAATGTGGAGAAATGGTGTAAATCCTGTGATGCTTGTGCGGCACGTAAAGGCCCGCAGAAACGAAGTCGAGGAAGACTGCAACGGTATAACGTGGGAGCACCATTTGAACGGATTGCACTCGACATCTTGGGTCCTTTGCCACGGACCTCCAGTGGAAATAAATACATCCTCGTCGTGATGGACTATTTCACCAAGTGGCCTGAGGCATATCCTATTCCCGATCAAGAGGCACGCACAGTTGCGGAGGTCCTAGTGCAGCAATGGGTGTCAAGATACGGCACGCTCCTACAACTTCATACCGACCAAGGAAGGAACTTTACCTCTGCTGTTTTCAAAGGATTGTGTCAACTACTCGGCATAGACAAAACCCAGACAACACTTTTACATCCCCAGTCGGACGGCATGGTCGAGAGGTTCAACCGTACCATCCTGAATAACCTCTCTCTTCTAGTATCAAGGAACCAGCAAGATTGGGACTTGAAGTTGCCATTGTTCCTGCTGGCTTATCGAAGTGCTGTCCATGAAACCACCGGCTATACTCCAGCCCAGATGCTGTTTGGGCGCGAACTTCGTCTCCCATGTGATCTTCTGTTTGGTTGTCCACCAGATGCGCCTTCAGCGCCCGAGGAGTACATCCAAGATCTCCAGGCACGATTTGAAGACGTGCACAACTTTGCTCGGGAGCGGACTCACATGGCAACAGAGAAAATGAAGACGAGGTACGATCTGAAGGCTACACAACATCAGTTCCAGGAAGGAGAGAAGGTCTGGTTGTGGAATCCTGTTCGACGCAAAGGACTCTCTCCCAAGTTACAGTGCAACTGGGATGAAACGTACACAGTCTTAAAAAGGCTGAATGATGTAGTGGGGCGGATCACTAAAACACCTTCATCAAAACCAAAGGTGGTGCACTATAACAGGCTAGCCAAGTACCACAATTATCGGTAATGTTAAAATTTAAAATGTAAATACTGGTAAAATTTGCGCATGCGTAATGCAAATATTTGTATAAAATATTTGTACATATTTGTGAATTTTGTAAATATTTCTCACTTGATTTATATTTCTATTTTATCGTTATATGCAACTTAATTTTTGTATTTTAGATTGTGTAAATTTGTTTAGTTGTGCCTCTTGACCAAGGGTTACACTGCCCGGGACGTGCAGTCCTTGGGAGGGGGGCAGTGTTACAAAATCGTAAATAATTGTGTTTATTTTTGTATAAATTCTTTCAAAGAGGCTTAGTAAGTTGATAAATTGCTAATTTTGTGTAATTCTAGTCGTTTTATCGTTGAAATAGCCTTATTTTCCCTTAAAAACGCATTAAAAAGCCCCAATAACGCAGGTAATGGATTTGGCGCCAAATTTGGCGACTTTTTCCCACCTTGGCGATTTTTTTTGGCGACCTTGGCGAGAAAATCCTTATAAGGGATATACCAAATATGGAAGCTCTAATCTCATTGGTTGATGAGATACGGAAATTTCGGGAACCTTCCACACGTTTCTACAGAGGTATATAAGAGCGTTTTCCCGCCAAGGCGAGTCAGTTCAGTTCAGTTTTCAGCCAGCTTTGCTAATGCTTGCATTGAGCCTCTTTGAAAGAGACTTGCTTCAAGTGTTATTGGTATACAGTTTGTACTGTGGATTTGCTATTGACAGCTATTGTTTAAGCTGTGTTTACTGGTTGAATTGAAGCTGATACTTGGTTTATAGACCTGTAATTTTCTGGAACTTTCTGTGAATAAATTACTGAATTTTTGTAAGTTTTGCCTTTCATTCTCGGACAACTCACGAACCCCCAAGTACGCAACAACCGTGACAATAACCGTGTTTCGAGGGTTACGCATAGATTCGCTGGTCGATCTGCCATTCTTGTACAGACTGTTATATATGATACTATTACGCCATGAAAGTGTCTTGAATGATTCTCTGCATGGTTGTCTTAAGATAAACAAAATCATTTTCCCGTGGTTTTAATTAAAAGAAAAGTGTCAGACTTTGGTAAAAGTACGTTATTTGCTATGGCGATAGAGTAGTCATTGAAGGGACGTCCGCCATTTTTGTTCAATGTCCAGTTTCTCGAAACCACCGCCTACCTCCACCTGAAGATATAATAGAGAACCTGAAGAGGTATTACATATTCAATGCACTTGGTACATTTAGCTGGGTGAGTTCTGAGGAACTCTGACGTAATCCGATGTGAACTCTCTATCAGGCAACATGGATTAAGCTTGCATATGTCAGCAATGCGTTATTTTTGCAAAAATTTGTATAAAACGTAATTATTCTGTAAGAATGATAAATTGGACACAAATTCAAAAAGAACATATTTATACATTACATTAAAACAGTTTTTGCACAGGTATGATAGATTTAACACGCTTAAGTATTATATATGTTTCTGTGTAACAGTTTTGTACACAATACTCGTTAACACAACATATCGAATTGCAAAATGATTTCGTAGAAAATGAATGTTACGAAACGATATTTATTAGGTTTAGTATTATTCGGTGATTTATTAGAGTATATGCATATGATGAAAATATTTCATTTTCTAAAAATAAGTTTTTTTCATTCATTCTTTTTTTTTTTTTTTTTTGAGAGAGAGAGAGAAAGAGAGAGTGAATTGCCTAGAACATTAGGAAATTTATAAGGATTACAATAGATTAATGATACTAAACAGCATTTTTCATTGGTTAATAAATTACTCATGCAAACTTTTTTTTTTCTTGTTTAACGATTTGATTCGTCGCTCTATAGTGTCATTTTTTGGGAACAACTGTTGATAGATTTGGACCTAGTGCTTATTGCCGAAACGTTAGTGGAGGCCTCCCTGTTGAGACTCAAAATGATTTTGGGTTCCGTCTGTGTGTCTATCTGTCGCGCGATAGCGGCCGCAAAAATCCCGCTATTGACTTGAAATTTAGTACACATGTTCATGAGTGCTACGGAATCAGCTGTATAGTTTTGGGTATGTATTCCATTTGTAGTTCGTGTACAGGGACACGCCAAAGTTTTTCTTATTATTACGGACTATGGGAAGAATTTGTATGTATCGAGATAGCGGCCGCAAAAATCACACTATTAATTCGCAATTGGATACACATATTCATGAGCCCAACGGAATTAGCTGTATAGTTTTAGGAGTACATTCCATTTGTAGTTCGTGTACAGGGACACATAGAAGTTTTTCCTATCATTGCGGCCTGTGGGCAGAATTTGTATATAACCACAATAGCGGCCGGAAAAATCCCCCGACTGACTTGCAAATTGGCACACACGTTCAGATCCTGTATAGAAATAGCTGTATAATTTTTTATGTCTATATTTTTTATGGATTGTGTATAGGGTCACGTCAAAATTCTTACTATTACAGCATATGGGGTGAATTTCGTTTAAACGAATTATGCGTTTATGCTGCATTCAACATAAAGGAATTAACATACATTATAAAGATGCTTAAAAGCATGTTTACTATAGGAAAAGGATTTGTATAGACTAAATAATTTATTTACGGGACCCCACAAAAGAATTCCGATGACGCACTGTAATCATCCTAATGATGTAAAATTAGGTTGAAATATTAATGAGTTATAATTAATTAAGTAGGTGTATTCTCTTTAGTGTATATAATTACTGTGACTTCTTTTCTGGGATATATAAAAGAATTTCGTACTATTACGGTCTATAATCGGTATTTCTTAAAAGTGTATTTTAACATGGTTACACCTCGTTAAATATAATGAAATTTTATTAGAATTTTAAAAGAATGTTTTTCAGTGGAGAAGTGTAGGCATAGAATTGGTAATTCATTTGCAGGGTTACACGGAATAATTCCGATATGTTATGTAATCATTTTGCAGGAGATTTGGTACAAGTATTTATGAATTACAGGGTATTAATACAAGGCAATCAGTTATTAGGAATACATATATATATATATATATATTATATACAGATACTTATAGAAAGAGAGGTACAGCGGGGGTTTGAAAGGCGGCGGCAGCCGCCTTCAGAAACATTTCTGTTTATGTAGCAAATCAATCAAATCAATGTATATATATTATATAAAAAGGAATAAATAAAAATGATCTTTTGAATAATGCGTGATGCAAATAGGATGTTGAGGCTCCTGATATGCAGATCCACTAGTATATATATAGAATTCCTACCAACATCCATGCTTGGAAAACGATTTGAATTCGGTAAATTTTGGTAGAAGTCCCAGGGCCTTTAAATTTAAGGGGCCTCAACTCCATAAGCTGAAAAGTAATAATGCAGTTTTCACGTGATATATCTAGAAAAAACAAAATGCGGTTAAAAATCTATTTATATATTACATTAAAGAGCTTAAACAAGTGTAAAATTGTGTCACTGTGATCTCCTAAACTAAAATAACATTTATATTGACTGATCAATGTTTTTACTTTTTTCTATATTCAATAGAAGAAAGTATTAGATTCGTAAAAATTTTTAGGCTTCCGGTTTTCGAAGGATTTACACGTTTCGAGAGGTCTAGAACACGATTTGACCATTTTTAGAAAATGTCTGTCTGTCTGTGTGACAAAAATTTTGTGGATCTCCGAAACTACTGCTCAGAATTGTATATAAATTTATATGTAGATGCACCTTGACCTAAATTACTGCCTATCAACTTTTGGTGTCAACAAGTGGCGCTGCTATACAACGATTTTTGCAATTTAAGGGGAGGCTGTATCTCAGGTTCTATTGCGTATAATCAAACAAAACTTGGTGTGTGAGAAGACCATTATAAGACATTACGCTGATTCAATTTAAATGCTTATGGGTCAACAGGTGGCGCTGTTATATAGAAATTTCTACAATTTAAGGAAAAGCTATATATCAGGAACTATTGCACAGAATTCCATATAAATTTAAATGTAGATTCAACTTGACATAAATCAGTGTCTATAAACTTTTAGTGTCAACTGCTCAACAGGTGGCGCTGCTACACTGCGATTTCCGCAGTTTAAGGGAAGGGTATATCTCAGGTTCTATTGTGTATCATCAAACAAAACTTGATATGTGAGAAGGCCATTATGAGACATTATGCTGATTCAGTTCGGATGCTTATCACCCAAAATGTGACGCTGCTATACTGCAAATTTCCTCGATTACGGTAAGGCTATATCTTATTTTCTATGGCGTATAACTGTACGTAACTTGATATGTGAGATAACTATTATAAAAACGCATTTTTAAAGATGTTATTTATCGGCAATAAAACTGTCTTTCTTTGGATATTTAGTGTTAGTTTTTCTAAGATGAAAATCATTTACTTCCATCGTGTTAGATTATTTTAATAAATAATAATTTTAATAAATTATTTGCACTTAGTGAATTTGTATAGGAAAATAGAGAACAAAGTCTTGTGGTGGCCATAACATACTAGTTTAGCTTTCTAGCTGTCTTCAAAATAAAACTAATAATTTCGTGGTTAAAATCTGGGGAAATAGCAGGCATAACCGAAGCAGAAATAAAAAAAATGTACAACGGTTTATAAATCGCTTTAAATGGAGGAAAGATGGTTGTTTTGTTTTCAGAGTGGGCTCATTTTGGAGAGCTCTGTAGAGTAGGGGGCCGGGAAGTTTGGAAGGGCATCCATATAACATCAGTGCCCCGGTTTTTAAAAAGCATAGTGGGAATCTGATAGCACTAACCATTGCGCCATCAGATGGGTTTTTTCTGGATCATTATAATTTTTACATATGAATCACGTTCAAAAAATACTTCTGATTTGATCAGAAAAAGGTTTATATTATTATTATTATGAAATGTTGTAATTTTATAGGTACGTCTTATGTTGTGTCAAATATGCCTAAGTTTGGACTTTATCTTCTTGAAAACCAGTTAAATATTGTTTTGGAATCTTCAGACTAAGCTGATGCGAAAACAATGACGATAAGTTTTAGCTTACAGGCCATTTAACGTCTCCAAATTCTATGCATGCATACTCAATTTCCCGACATTTTCTTCTCGTTCGTTGATAACCCCTTGACAAATAACGGGCACAAGAAGATCGCTAAAGACTTACGTCACAAACAGACGACCTTTTAGAAATTACGTCATAAGAATGCTTGCTGTTGTCATAGCCAGATTCAATGACATGAACCACCTGCGGGCGAAAACACTTTTTTAAACTTAAGTTGAAGCTCATCGATGTATTTAAAATGGTGATAAATATTCAAATAAAAATAAAAGAGACGAATAAAATGTTTTTTCAAAAAATAGGTGAATTATTCAGATCATAGTTACTGAAATTTATGGAATCGAGGTTATGTTCTAATAATAATGATAGTTTTATTTTCTGTAATATTTATGATTTGTGTGATATTCTGAAAATTTATATGACTCATGTTTAAATTTATTAAATGAAGCTCGCAATAAATGTCATCTCTAAATCGAAAAACGAATAGTAATGAAAATGTTTCCAGGAACTAAAATGGGATTAAAAGTTTTTCCTTCATCTTCGTTTCAAAGGGCTATTGAAGTGGATTTTCATCTATATTACACTATGCCTGTTATAAATAGAGCATTTTCGAATTCAAATATAATTAAATAAAGAGAGGACCACGGTTAGAAAAAAATAAGCCCTGAATTTGCTATATTTCCTTTAAAACTCAGATAATTTAATCTGGCGCAGCATTCACACGACTTTCGCTAATCCCAATATAAGACATATTATTGCAGTTTGAGGTATACGGTATGAAGTACCGCATTTGAACATTTTTCTAGCGTACTTTAAAAAAACAATTCAATAGTTAGAAACATTTTTATTTGACGTACATTTTTGTGCGAAAAGTCTACCGATACTCCCAAACCCTTTCTGAATATTATAGCTACCACCTTAAAACATATAAAGAAGTTTTTTAGCTTTAAATAAATGTATATATATACATATATAATTTAAATTAGTCAAAGTTTCGCCGCCTACACCACTTTTAAAACTATTTAGTTTAATTTTGAGTAGCCCTATATATTGTATTATACAAACTGAACGCATACAAAACAGTGTACTTAAATTTAGCTCAGCAAAAGAATGCATGATACAATTTGCAACACACACACACTTCAAGCTATTTCTAACTATAGAATTGACGACAATATCCGAATTTTTTTGTATGTCTCTGTAAACTAAGAATAAATACTTTTTGCACCAAATTGCGATTTGGTAAACATTCAGTCATTCAGCGTTCCCTTATTGTTCATCTCTCAACCATAAAGGCAATTACTTTACTCCTATTTTAACACTGGACTAGTTGAGTCAGTACTTGTTCAAAGACTTCTATGGTCGCCAGAAACGTGGTTGAAGAATGCTCACACACACACATGCACACACAGACTGGCAGACAGATATTTGTGGCTATGTCGCCATGCTGCGTGAACCCTACATACAGCCTCATACTTTGATGGGCCTGTCCAATTGCTGAATGGTTAGCGCGCTGGTTTTCAGCTGCCGAGTTCGGATCACAATTTAGCCACAAATATAGTGGTTTAAAATAAATCCATTTTAGTCCACGCGTTTCCGTCTAATAAGCCTTAATGATCAAAATATAACCGTAGAGGGACAATCCAAATTCTTTCTCACATTTTTGTAAGTAAAATTGAAATAATAGTTATACACATAGATTATCATAAACCATTAAATTCATTTCTTTAAGGAAATTATCTGATGTGTCACTGACACGAATTTCTTTTATCTTGCATTTCAATATAACAAAAGACAAATTGCAGATTAAGACGTAAAATAAATAAAGTTAGATAATAAAGTTCAATCCATTTTTAAAATGATCTAAAATAGGTTTGGAAACAGTTTTATTTGACTTATAAATCTATGTGAGGGGGGAGGGGGGGCTGCCCCCCAGTCAACCCCCTGTTCAATTATTGTGTCTATATTTATATATTAAAAAATTCAAGGTTGTAATGAATTTGTAACTTGTCAATCTTGATCAAACTTTTCAAGTGGTAATCTCTTAAGAACTTCAAAATACCAGATTTTAATTTCCTGCAGTTATTTGTTTTTAAGCTATGTTGATAATAGATATACAGTCGGTAACAAAAGTGTCCGAACACTAGCAAAAATTCCTATGTAAAAAAAGTACACTTCATACGGTTTTGTTAAATAAATCGTTGTCGAATCCTCTTCTTAGTCAGTCTAAGAACATGATTCGATAAGGATTTATTTAACAGAACCGTATGAATGTACTTTTTTTACATAGAAATTTTTGCTAGTGTTTGGACACTTTTGTTACCGACTGTACATACAAATTAACCACTGAAATATTGATTTTCGAATTCAAGAAACCTCAAAACGTGATATTATTAAAAGTATATATAGAGAGAGAATTGAAATTTGAACTTAAAAAAATACTTTTTTTTTTTTTTACTTTTTCTTACCCATAAGGTAGAGTAGAGAAAGTATTGTTTTAGGGTCAAATTTTTGAAAGTGAGTTTTTGTTATATTTACATGTTTTGAGGTCCCATGAATCCGAAAATAATGTTTTTAATGGTTGATCTCTCTCTCTCTCTGTGTGTGTGTGTGTGTGTGTGTCTGTGTGTCTGTCTGTTATCAGCATATCTCAAGAACAAATGGTAGCAGAAAGACCAAACTTGGTATTCTAAATGTGTATGATATAGAGATGCTACACTAAGCTTTTTGTTGAGATCAAGCAAATGGTTCGTGTACATGGACACTCAAGAGTATTCAAATACATTACGTCTGTGGGGGAAATTACAGGTAAGTAGAGTTTAGCTTCTATAGACTACACTAAACTAAATTAAATGAATGTATATTTTTTATATGCGTAAAAACATGTTTCGTGTAAAATATGGTAAGGAAATCATTCACTGTTTATTTACAGAGCTACACAAAAAACTAGATTATAGTGCGACAATAGCTGAAAATTGATGGAAGTGTATTTTAGATTGTGCCACTTATTATTACTATAGGATTATATTTACCTTGTGGTCTGTACATAATCTTCAAAAGATATACAGGGCAGCAAATATTTAAGCTATAACATTCTTTTTTATTGTTAGTGGAAGTACTTTGCTAAAATATTTTACCATATTCAGGAAAGCTGCTCAGGAATTGAAACAAATTCCTCATAGATATATGGCAAATAATGTATGTTTTTAAGCTAAATATTCATTGCTTGTTTTTGTATATTTACACGTTTTGAGGCTTCTTGGTTACTGAAGTCAAGTTTTTTAACGTTTGATCTTTGTCTGTGTCTCTTAGAATAACTTAAAAACGAATAATTTCAGGAGATATAAGAGTTGTAATTTCGAGTTAATATAAGTTTGTCGCTGGAAAAGTTTAATCAAGACTGATAAGTTTCAAGGAATGTTGCGCGAAAGTAGTCTGAAAGTTGCCTGAATAATTTCAAGTGAACTTTTAATTTTAATAACAGATTTAAATTCTATAAAATGTAGGTGCAGTAATGAAACGGGGGGTTGAGGGGAGGTGGTAGCCCCCCTCACACAGAACTAATTATAATATAAAACTATGTCGAAGTCTAATTTAAATTGTTTTAACATAGGTTTACATAACAGTACTCGTTATCTTACCGCTTGATCTCTAATCTTTAATTATAGTATTAAGTTTCAGCGTAAGAGAAAGTCGTGTGAGTGACACACCAGATTATTACTTTCTTTCTTGAGCATTGTTCGTTGACATAAAAAAAATATGAATTGTGAAGAATGAAATGACAGAACAATATATGTATATATATATATATATATATTCACTCCTTGACAAATTGCGGTCCGAAAATATTTCCTCATTATTTTATCAACAAGTGAGCTATGTCATCTTCTATTCCAAGTAATTAAGCAACGACTCAGCGTATACTAGCGTATCACCATTGACTTAATTTTTGCAAAAAATACAGTGAAACACCTTTTATAAATTTCTCATCAATACTCCTTTTATGTTTATACATCGATTTAGCGTTATTTCGATTCATTTTACTTCTTCATTTTAGCACAAAAATGCTCCGTTTATTATGTCGCAAATATCGATTATACTACATTTTCCCTTTTTTAAAATTCACAAATATTCCACTTCAGTCCTTATTTCATTTTTATCATCTTCCTATTCTAATTAAAAAAAAAAAAAAAAAAAAAAAACTTCAGTTTTGTTTTCTTGTGTCACGCTAGCAAAAAAACATCCAATAAATTGAATTCGACAGTTGTCACTGCAGGCGATTATTAAAGAATTTTAGTAATTAAATATTTAACTGCATAAATATAAGTCATTTAATAACACAGGCTTACAAAAATGATATTGGCAAAATTTGATTTGATAATTTTAGCTGATGCATGCATTTATTGGTGTGCTGAAATCGAAAAGGAAGCCAGTTTTTCTCTATCACGTTTAGATTTTTGTAAATACAATGTATATACTGACACAATAGTATGTTTCCATGATTAATTATAATTACATACTATAAAATTTACCATATAATTACATTGGTGAAAGAATCATGGAAAAAACTGTGTCGGTAGTCACTCTGTATTGACAAAAATCTATACATGATAGAGAAAAATTGGCTTCATTTTCTGTTTCAGCACACCAAAAAACATAAAGATGAGATAAAATAATCAAATCAAAATTTTTGATTCAGACTTGTGTAATTACTTAACACATGCAATATACTGGGTGATCCAGAAGTCAGGACAATTTTTGAAAATTAATATTTCACGAAGGAATAAAGATAAAAAGCTCTCGTCTGCATTAATCGAAAGAAAATAATCTGGTGTGTCACTCACACGACTTTCTCTTACCCTGAAATTTAATACAATAAATACAGGTTGCAGATTAATAGGTAAGATAAGGAGTACTGTTATGTAAACCTATGTTAAACAATTCATATTAGGCTTCTGAAGAGTTTTATATGATAATTAGTTCTGTATGAGGGGGGCTACCGCCCCCCTCAACCCCCCGTTTCATTAATGCACCTACATTTATATAGAATTTAATTCGGTTATTAAAAAATAAGTCTGTTTTTAAAAAATAGTTTATTAAAATTATTATTTAAAAAAATTATCTTTCATGATAATGCAGACGATTTCCATATTATAGAAGTAGTATAACACCAAATATCCAAAAAAAGTCCATTTTATTAAATAATAATAATAATAATAAAAAAAAAAAAAAAAAAAAAAAAAAAATTTTTTCTAAGTTTTTTTTTTCGTTAAAAGTAAAAAAAATCGATAACTTTGTTTTAAATTATCGCAGATCGATCGTTCAACCATTCGTTTTAAAGGTATTGGCGAGCTCTTTTGAAAGATACCCATCATGAAAATTTACTCCCCTCGAGGGGGGACTTCCCCCCCAGGGGGGAGGCGAGCCTCCTACATACACAAAAAAAATTTCCCGGTTAACTATCACTATTACAAAATATATATATTCGTTTCATTTGGTTTAGTGCAGTCTATAGACGTTAAACTCTACTTTCCTGCAATTTCCCCCATAGACGTAATGTATTAGAATTCTCTTGATTGTCCCTGTACACAAACCATTAGCTTGATCTTAACGAAAAGCTTACTGTAGCATCCCTATATGATACACATTTAGAATACCAAGTTTGAACTTTCTGCCATAATTTGTTTTTGAGATATGCTGATAACAGACAGACACACAGACACACAGACAGACACACAGACATACACACAGACCATTTGCTAAAAACATGATTTTCGTATTCAGGGGACCTCAAAACGTGTAAATTTAACAAAATCTCGCGTTCGAAAATTTGACCCAAAAACAATACTTTCTCTACCTTATGGGTAAGAGAAAGTAAAAATTGATATTTTATGACAAAAGTAAAGAAAAAGAAAGAAAGGAAAGAAAGGAAAAAAGAAGAGAAACTGCTATTATTTGACTACTGGTTGGTGTAAAAGTGATAAGTCATTGACATGTTATAAGGAAACTCGCCGGTTATTCAGAAGTATAGCTGTCAGACGAGAAAAAACTCCATTCTCAGTACTCAGCAGCATTTATGAGACAGACACCTATTGGAGAAAGGCATATTTGAATGTTAGCAATGATGGTGGCTTGCATCGGTACACTTTTAGCCTCAAAAATCTCCCCAAGCAATAGTCACACGGTGTGAGATCGAGAGATTCGGAGGCCATACATGTGAAGAGGATTGATTGACAACATGTTTCTTTCCAAATATTGAGCGAAGCATGTGTTGAACAAGTACAGCGATATTTACTGGTATAAAACTTGCATAAAAAATTTCCTCTCGTTATGTAAAATTAGACTTCCTTTTCTTTTTTGGTTCAAACTGGAGCATTCTATCTTTATTAAAAACCCGGATAAACTACTACGTCAGAAACGCAAAAGAAAAATATTTGAGATGCATACAGCTGTTTCGGTAGCCTTTAGCGTACCGTCTTCAGTGCAAAAAGAATGCAAATTTCATTTACACTGAAGACGGTACGCTTAAGGCTACCGAAACAGCTGTATGATTATCAAATATTTTTCTTTAGCGTTTCTGACATAGTAGTTTATCCGGGTTTTTAATATTCCCACGCCAAGTCTCCTGTTATTATCATTCTATCTTTATTCGTTCATGAATTATTAATTTCTAAAGTTTGTTCCAATTTCTAAAGTCAGAAAGAATTTAAGTCAAGTTACAAGTAAATATTAAGTTACGTGAAATTCTGTGCACTGGTTCGTGAAAATGGCGGGTTCGAATACGGTTCGCGCTCTTTGGCCTTGCCGTTCAGAATTTTCCGTAGTTTTATCCTAAATTCATGTAAAAAAGGAGTAGGACCTCTTACAGAAGTCCCCACGGAGAGCATTCTTATTCTACCCAGACGTAAGACTAGTGTAACAGTCTGGTTTCAATAGTCTTGTTCAAATTAATTCTGCCTCTCCATTAAAACTCCGTGCTATGTTAAATGGTTGAGGTTTCTAACCAGTATTTTAGTTTTTTTAGTCAAACCAGTTTTTTAGATGTAAAAAGGTATAGTAAACTTTTTTTTTTTTTCAAGTTAGTGTCTTAGACACCAATATCAAGTATATTAAAATTATTATTAAAAAAAAAAAAAAAAAAAAAATCGAAATTTTTTAATTTTTGTAAAATTACTTTAAAATGTTTCATGTTAACAATTTTTTTTCTTCCTCGATTTAATTCTATTATAGTTTAAAAAATACGTTCTAAATACATTTGGCTATTAATTTGTGATTCATTGATAAGTTAATTTTTCAAAAATATTTTTATGTTTGCATGCTGAAATTTAATGCAAATCATTAGATCACATCTAAAAACGTGTGAAAACGTTAAAAGACGGAAGTTGAAAATTTTCACGAATATCAAAGTTTCCCATATATGCGGAAGGCTGTTGAGAGCTAAAAAATTCTTAGAGAAAAATGTGAGTGTTTAATTAGTTATAGAGACATTTAAATCATGAAGAAGTAAGTATCTAGTAAAACTGTTTACAATTCAATCCGTTTACGTGAGTGGAAAGTTCTTTTTTACGAATATTTCGTACCTGAAATAGAATTCCTGAAATATTCATGTTTTAATAACGGAAATAACTTCATAAATATGTTAAAAGAAATTGCATTATCTAGTCTGAAAATATTCCTTCTAAATACATAGGACTCCATTAAATTATTATTATTTAAAAAAAAAAAAAAAAAAAAAAAAAAAAAAAGTAAACGCCCACACATGCTTTAAATAGATTAAATACTGTTTCTATTTAAATCATTTTCTGACAAAAATTTGCGATGTGTATTACCGGTTCAACAATTTTGATAAGATTAAACGATACCAAGAAAATCCCAGTTTTCTGTCAACTGAATCAAAAATCCTGGAATTCTCCGGACTTAGAGGGAGGGAAGCGTTTTCCTGGGGATCCTATTTATAGAAAGCTTCATTTCAGGAGCGACGACGCTTCTCTTTAATAATAACTTGCAATGAAATCTGAAAAGCAGCTTTTATATTACAGAAGACTCAACAAGTTTTCAAGAAAAAATCAAGTGCGGAAGTTTATGTTAAAGATGAAGCCTTATAATAATTAAGAGAAGAAAAAAAAAAAAGAGTTTAAAGAAATTTTAAAAGTAAAATATTTTTTAAGCATTACGTTTAACTAATTTGAGACCTTTAGATTTCTTTTTTTTTTTTTTTGCCAAAACGTTGGAAAATAAAAAGCCTATCAATTTAAGGTTATTAAAAACAAAGTGTGGGAGTGGACAATATAACTATAAAAAAAAAAAAAAAAGAAACGTTAGTTGTATTTTTCTCGTTCACGTAGAGATGAACTTATTTTGTAAAAGGTACTTCTTTTTCTTTTCTTTCTTTCCTTCTTTTTTTTTTTTTTTTTTTTTTTTTTCTTTCTCTTACCCATAAGGTAGAAAAAGTATTGTTTTTGGGTCAAATTTTAAAAATTCAGTTTTTGTTTATTTACACGTTTTGAGGTTCACTGAATCCAAAAATCGTGTTTTTAGCGGTTGGTCTGTGTGTGTGTCTGTCTATGTACCTACCTGTTTCATCATATCTCAAAAACAAATCATAGCAGAAAGTCCAAACTTGGTATTCTAAATGTGTATGATATAGGGATGGTACACTAAACTTTTCGTTGATACCAAGCAAATGGTTCGTCTACAAGGACACCCACGAGAATTCAAATACATTACGTGTATGGGAGAAATTGCAAGTAAGTAGAGTTCAACATCTGTAGACTGCACTAAACCAAATGAAATGAATATATATTTTTTTATATGCGTAAAAACGGGTTTCGTGTTGAATATGGTACAGAAATCATTCACTAATCATTTACAGGGCTATACAAAAGAACTAGATTATAATGCGACAATACTTGAAAATTGATGGAAGTGTACTTCAGGTTGTGCGATATGTTATTAATACAGGATTATATTTATGTCTTCCACATGATGTGGACATAATTTTCAGAATATATACAGGGCTGCCAATATTTAAGCCGTAACATTCTTTTTCATTGTTAGTGGAAGTGCTTTACTAATAATATTTTACCATATCCAGGAGAGCTACTCGGGAATTGAAATTAATTCCTCAGAACCATATGGTAAATAATGTATTTTTTAAGCTAAATATTCATCGCTTGGTTTTGTGCATATTTAAAAGTTTTAAGGCTTCCTGAATACCGAAGTCAAGTTTTTAACGTTTGATCTTTGTCTGTGTCTATTAGAATAAATTAAAAATAAATAATTTCAGGCGATCCAAATGTTGTATTTTGAAGTTAACATGTTTGTTACTAGAAAAGTTTGATGAAGATTGATAGGTTTCAAGGAATGTTGGTGTGAAAGTTGTCTGAATAATTTTAAATGAACTTTTGAATTTAATAACAGATTTGAATTCTATATAAATGTAGGTACAGTAATGAAATGGGGGGTTGAGGGGGGGTATCCCCCCTTACACAGAATTACTTGTCAAATAAAGCTGTTCCGAAGATTAATTTGAATTGTTTTAACATAGATTTACGTAACAATACTCGTTATCTTACCCCATAATCTCCAATCTGTGTTTATAATAATTAAATTTTAGGGTAAGAGAAAATCGTGTGAGTGACACACCAGATTATTTTTCTTTTGTTTTGAAAATTATTTAATGGGTCTAGGAAGTTTTTAATCGTCTAATAATAATAATAATAATAATAATAACAACAAATAATAATTAAAAAAAAAAAAAAGACATTTGAAAAAAAGAAAAAAAAAATGTTGAAATATGAAAAATTTTGAGCATTTAGATGCTTTATTTGTAATTCTAGAAACTTTGATTCAAATGTTACGAGTAAAGTTGTAACTGATGTCAACGCACTAAGCTTTATTGCATCGCTTACTTTTTCTCAAAAGTGCTTTGAAGTGATATTTAGTAAAACTATTTGGTCAATATATATATATATATATATTTTTTTTTTTTTTTTCGGAAAAGTTTGAATTTTTAGAACATTTTCAAATTTTTATGTTTTACATATTTTTTAAAATAGTAAATTTTGAAACACCTCTAAATTTTTAATTTATTTTATGAAATAGGTTTAAACAAACATTTTAAGACCATAAAAAATCCAATAGGCTAACTTCGCGGTAAGATAATCTTATCCATAACGGCGAAAAAGCACTTTTGAGAAAAGAAGGGTTAAAGTTTGGAAGTGCAATAGAGTTCGGTCTTGACATCAAGCACAACTTTGCTCATAACTTTTGAACCAAAGTACGTAGAAACAAAAATTAAGCATCAAAATGTCCATAGTTCATATTTCAAAAATTATATATTTTAAAAAGTCAATTTTTTTTTAGATTAAAAACTCACTAGACTCCTTAATTTTTTACCAAAAATAGATAAAATGCTCGTTGTTTTATTAAAATTTAAAGTTTGAGATAATTTAGTTAGATTTTCACAATAAAAATATTAACGAATTAAATTTCTTTGCAGATGATAAATAGGTCTAACATCAAAAATATGAGTCGTGTAATAAATAATATTTATACAATAAATAAATAAATAAATAAAAATAAAAATCTATGAATGATATATTTATATGTATTCATGCATAATATATTTATATGTGTTAGATTGTGATGTTTCGGATTTATAATTTATTGCCTAAACCAGCCATGCAACTACAGACTTGCCAACCAATTTTAATAAGAAAAGGGAAGATTTTTTTTTCTTTGACGTAATAAACAATACAGTTTTATAATTTTAATATTTAGAAGCAATCTATAGAAACATTTTACTATAGATTGATTATACTAAATATATAAAAGTTTTAAATGAAGTTATTCCTCTTCAACATATAAATATCTACAAAACAGAATCTGTAAGAAATTTATTTAACAATAGACTAAAAACTTAGTTAAGTTAAAGTATAATTATTTTTTTAAATAAATAGAATATGATTTTTGTATATGTACATTAATCATACATATAAAAAAAAAAAAGTAGCTCAAACGTGCATAAAACCAACTGAGTATTAATTTTCTTAAATTGATTTGGGAAAATTTTTTCTACCTGAAAAACTTATTCTTCATTTTTTTCCCCATGTTTACACATTTGGTATAAATATGACATACAAATATTTAATTTAATTGGGGAAAAATAAACAGATTCATTAAATTCAGCAATAAAGATCTAAAAATAATTACATACATGAGAAATATTGAGCACTTCCATTGCTTTATTGTTTCTAGAATTGATCACTGATCACAATCCGGGGAAGGGGGGGGGGGTATACAAAAATAATTACAGAGTAAGAAATATTAAACTCTTTCAACTCTACTTCTAGAATCTAATGAAAGATGTTGAAAATTAATATTATCATTTATGTTGCAGATGGATAAAGATTAGGAAACAAAAGACTTCTGCAGAACATTTGATTGCTGATCACTAGTTGGAGATAAATGAAGGGGGGGGGGAAATAATTACATCAGCAAGAAATATTTAACAATTTTATTTCTTTACATGTTTTAGAATCTCATAAAGCAAGTTTGAAATGAATATTGACATTTATGTTATGGATGGAGAAAGACTGGGAATCAGGGGTTTTTGTAGAACATTTGGGTTTTCTTTTTAAAACGAACGATATCCGCGACTTTTTTAAAAACGGAAGATTTCATCATCTGTCCGGGAAACCGGAAGATACGTTAAAACACCGGAAGTCTTCCGGTAAAACCAGAAAAGTTGGTAAGTATGCAACTAGACTATTTCTAGCGTCAGTATTGACCAATAGGAGCTTTTTCTGGCGAAGCTTGTGAGGCGATGGACCTAGGGACCCTCGATAGAGAGAGACTGGACATTGGCACGCCGGCTTTTTGACGAAATTCTCCATTTTAGTGCCAGCTGCTCCATTGCTTATCATTACGCTGAGAAGAAATTTTGATTATTTTACATCATAATCGAAAAAGAACTTATTTATTACATTTTTACTTTGTTGAGAGATAAATTGCTTTAATTTTGGAATACTTTTAAAAGATAAAAATGCATAATTAGTTATTTTATATCAGGCTTTAAATACTTTGAATTTTCCTATTGCATGCTGTTTTACGTAATTATTTCCTAACATATGAGATAATTACATTATTTATTTGCTAACTATTAGTTTTTAAGTTCTGTTTTGCAATATATTTAATATGTTAGATCTCAATGTATTTTTCTGATATATATTAAAATACATATTTAAAATAACTATATAAAAATATATTTTTTGATTTTTTGCTAGTACGCAAAATGTATCAGATTTCTTAAAATAAATTAATAAAAATAAAGAAAATAAGGTGTATATTATTTGCTAACATATGAAATATAAATTTCTTTTAAATAATAATTGCCATAATAAATTTTATAAATAATATTTAAATAAGTAATTATTTTTATTTACATAATATTACAAAAAACTTAAAAAAAAAAAAAAAATCTATAAAATAAGCAAATGTAAATAAAATAAATAAAAACATTTTTTTAATTTCTAAAGATATTAGTTAATATTTTTACAAATTATTATGATTTTTTTTTTTTTTTTAATATTTAACTAAGTCATTATTATTAATAATGCGTAATGGAAATAAATAAAATATGTATTTTTAGCTTGTAAAAATATTACGTAAATATTTTTATAAAATAATAAAAAATAATTTCTGTTCTTCTGCCGTAGTTTTACATTTATTCATGAATTACTTGACAAAAACTAAGATTACCATATTTTTGTTAAAAATTTTCTAACTTTTTATATATAGAATGTATGTCAGAAAAAATATGGTAGAATTGCTTTCACAATCAACGTATTTTGCTTAATATAGAAATATACAACAAAAAATTCCTCTGTTTTCCGATAGGAATTGAAAAAATAGCAAGTAACCATGTCGAAGGTTAAATCAAAATTCGTTTTTCTTCAAATTCTTTTTCTCTAAGACGAAAAAAGTTACATATTTATATTCTGCATTACTTTCTGCACAAATTTAGCACAATTTCCTTTCATTTATGTTGTATAGTAAAGCGTCAATCGCGAAGAAAAAAGCATTACGTTCTACGGGGATCGCTCCGAATTCGCACTAAGATGGCCGACTTTCGGTCAATGTCCAGTCTCTCTATATATAGGGTCCCTAGATGGACCATTAGCGATTATTATACTTTTTTTACATGTGATGGGAATTTCAACTTAAAAAATATATATATATATATATATTTAAAATACTATCTTCTTGACAGAAGATATTAAATTATAATATCTTGTGTTTGCATCACTACTTGTACGGCACTGATTTCGATTTTCGTAAATTTTCAAACTCGATCTTGTCCGCTGATTATTATTATTATTATTTTTTTTTTTTTTTTTTTCAAATATGCTCTTGGATTCAAATTAAATATCGTTTATAAAAAGATTTTTTGTATACAGTCATAAATTAATGTTATGCCCTTTTATTTTTGTCAATAAAATTAAAGTGGCCAATACAAATGGGGAACAGCATTGCGCAGCATACATCAAATTTGTCCTTGTCGGAAGATTTTAAACTTGCTGTTTACCTACGTGCCGGAAAGGAAAAGCTCCTCCATCTTGTTTTCAAAAGTGGCTCCTAACGGAAGAATAATCGAAGTCTTCTGAAATTGGAAAGTTTTTTCCATTAGACATTCATCAACTATTTACCTTAATAATTTTACCAAACCGATACTGGAAACACCTGTAAAACTACTTTTACAGCATTAATACTATTGCAGCAGAAAAGGTTTCCTGACGTCTTTTAACAATACGTTGCTGTTCGCTCGATTCGCAGTCACGACATTGGACCAACAAATTATCCCTTATCCAAACAAAAATGTCGAAATATACATTACTACTTTAGTTACTTGTATTTTTTTCATTTATTGTTTCTTCCATCTAAAAGTTTTTAAGGAATATCGCTAGAATGTAATGAGAGTTTACAGAATTTTGAAACTCTGTAAATCGTTTTATAAAGCCGACTTATACATACAAGAGTTAAAGGGTTATACATGATTTTTGAAGACAAAAAAAAAAAAAAAAAAAAAAAAAAAAAAAGCATATACTCTATTTTTTAATATAATTTAATTTTTTAGTTCAAAAATATCAGTATATTAAAGAGCAACATATAAACAATATTTTAATAAAATTTTCATTAAATGTTTGGAAGATTCCTCCGGTGAGTCCTGTTTTCCGGAGACCTTTCAGAAAAGTGGTAGACACGATTTCTCAAAAACTAATGTACCTAAATTTTTGAAATTTTGCACACTTCTTCAAAAATTGACTAGAGCTCGTTCGAAGGATTTCTTTTTCTTTCTTTCTTTCTTTTTTTTTTTTTTAAATCCTTTTTCGGTAGAGTTGCATGCAAAAACAGTACAATTTTCGATACATTTTAGTCCAAAATTAGATGTAATCGAAAAAAGAAAAATCCTTCGTTCAGACATTAGTCAATTTTATTTTGAAGAAGTATGTAAAATTTTGCGCATTAGTTTTTGAGAAATCGTGTCTACCACTTTTTTGAACGGTCTCCGGAAACCAAAACACACCGACAGAATTTGCCAAAAATTTTAATGAAAATGTTATAAAATATTGCTCTTTTATATTCGCAAAAATTTGAATAAAAAAGTTTATTTGCTATATTAAATATATATGTATATATATATATATATATATATATATATATATATATATATATATATGGTTTTATTTTTAATCTTCGAAGCCCATGTAACCTCTTAACGAAGATACTCATTTTCAAATACATTTTTATTCAGTATTTTATTCAACATACAATTTTATTTCATTGAATAAACAATATTTCTAAAAAATGTTGAAAGTATTATCATAGAAAATTAAAATTTTGTAAATTTTTCTTGCCGTAAAATTGAATTCTAACTTATTAATCAAAGTTTAATTTTAACGTTTTATTGCAGTACTCTCTTAGAGAACTTAAGTACAGAAATTGAAATGTGGCTCAAGTCAACTTTTTTTTCTTTTTTTTTTTTTTCTTATCGTACATTTATAATACAATGCTGAAATTTTAAACTGTATAGACAAAAGTATTTAGAAAATTTCGAATTCGAGCTGAATATCTAAAGCAATACTTGACGAATTCTCTTGGAACTTCAGCGTTGTAAAGTACATGTTATGCCTTATATATTCCAGGAAAATTTTGTCAAGAAGGCAAAAGAGAGGATCAATAATAAATTAAGCAACAACAACAGCAACAACAAATAATAATAATAATAATAATATCTGGCATCACCCTGTAAAGAAATCACCCTGTAAATTACGAGGCTTCTTCTGATTATCTGTTTGTACATATATTTTTATTTGAATATCACCGACATCGATGGAGACATAAAGTTTTTACTTTTTTTTATAATACGCAAGATATTCAACGCAATACAATGCCATATATCGAAAACTTGACATACTATATTAGACTTTATCTATATATTCCAATCAGAATATAAAAAGTATTAAATATCTTGTAAAATATGAGAATTTTTACTAAATAATTTTTAACCGCGCATGCTCAAGCGCTAAAAATTCGCTTTTGCATATTTCTTTAGCAATATGTATTAAGCTTGTGTGTATACATTACTCTACTTTAAACACAAATGTCTATTCTGTCTAATCTATACTACATTAGACACAACATACTGCAACCAAAATATAAAATGTATTAAATATCTTATGAAACATGAGCATTTTTACTAAATAATTTTTAACCGCGCATGATCAAGCGTTAAAAATTTCCTTTTGTATATTTCTTTAGCAATATGTATTAAGCTTGTGTGTATACATTACTCTACTTTAGACACAAACGCCTATTCTGTCTAATCTATACTACATTAGACACAACATACTGCAACCAAAATATACAATGTATTAAATATCTGATGAAACAAGAGCATTTTTACTAAATAATTTTTAACAGCTCATGTTCAAGCGTTAAAAATTTCCTTTTGTATATTTCTTTAGCTATATGTATTAAGCTTGTGTATACATTACTCTACTTTAGACACAAACGTCTATTCTGTGTAATCTATACTGCATTACACACAACATATTGCAACCAAAATGTAAAATGTATTAAATATCTGGTAAATATGAGCATTTTTACTAAATAATTTTTAACCGCGCATGCGCTAGCGTTAAAAGATTCCTTTTGCATATTTCTTTAGCTATATGTATTAAGCTTGTGTATATACATTACTCTACTTTAAACACAAACGTCTATTGTGTCTAATCTATACTACATTAGACACAACATACTGCACCCAGAATATAAAATGTATTAAATATCTGATGAAATATGATTATTTTTAGTAAATAATTTTTATTTGCGCTTGAGCAAGCATTAAAATATGTTTTAGTTAAATGTATTGAGCTTTTCGTATACAAGAACGCCAAGCAAATATAGTGAAATTCGAGATGTTATCGTCTATACAATAAACTGAGTTTCGTTTCCTCGGGCGAGGAGGGGGAAGAGAAAGCAAGGCGATAGAGAAGGTTTTATGAATACTTATTTTCAATAAACTGCATTATATTACCATTACTATTCACTGAATTAAAAGAACTATTTGACTAAACCCCCAATATATATATATATATATATATATTCCCTGAGAAAAACTGAAACATTTTTTTCTGCCGATGGTAACATTTGGAATTTTCACCATAGCTGCAAGTTGTTTATAAAACTATTTAAATTTATTTGATTAATAAATTATGCAAAAGAAATTTTATTAATGCTTGCGCATGCGCATTTAAAATTATTTTATAAAAATGCTCCTATTTTGTTAAATATTTAATATTTAATATTCTGCTGGAGAATGTTGTGTAATGCAGTAAGTCAAGTTTTCTAAAGATGGCATTGCATTGTGTTGAATACCCTGATTAATAATAATAATAAGAAGAAGAAGAAATGGGCAGTTTTTTTAACATTTTCCAAAATGGTTGAAAGTGTTTATGACTTCAGTTTGTTTGCCTGTCTGCGCTCGAGCTGTCGTAAATATTCATGAAATTTCTTGAAACTGATAAAAATTATTCAAGTTCAATATCGGACGTTCCCTATTGAAAATTGAGTATATGCCACAACTGGTTTGTGTACAGGGACACCCGAAAGTATTTTAAAGCATTGCGCTCTATGGGAGGTATTTCTATATACCTTATTTTAATACTTTGTACAAATCCTTATGAAATTAAAATATGTTATTCAAGTTCACTGTCAGATGTTTCCTATTGAAATGGAGTATATACCACCACTGGTTTGTGTACAGGGACACCCGAAAGTATTATAAAGCATTGCGCTCTGTGAGAGATATTTCTATAAACCATATTTTAGTACTTTTTCTTTACGCAAATATTAATGAAATTGAAATATGTTATTCATATGCACAAAAGAATGCTTTCTATAGTATATAGTACAATTGGCATTTAGATTTACACAGCCGTACAAAAATATTCAGATATATTAAGAACTATATCAGGAAATAGCTGGAATTGCATTTTCATTTTAATTAACCATTTTAACACTTTTAACAATGTTTGGGTGTGAATAAAATTTGAATGAGCCCATCTATCTATCTGACTGTCCGTCTCTCTATCTGTCCGTCTGCCCGCCTTCAGCGTCCATAAATATTTTCAGAATTTCTTCAAAATAATATAAATGTTATTCAAGTTCACTATGGAATGCTTTCCATTTAAAATCACATGAATGATCCCTATAGAATTGGTTTGTGTACAGGGACGCCCCCAAAAATACCAATGCCTTTCATTTCACGAGAGACATTTTTATAAATCACGTTTTTAAATAACTTTCTACTGCAACTATAATAATGAAATTGACCTTTGCTATTAATATGCTAATATAATGCTTTGTATAAAATGTGATATATTTAGCATTCAGATTTACAGGACTTCAATAAAATATTCATATACATTAAGGGCTACAATTGGCAATTGTGAGAATTGAATTTCCGTTTATATTAAGCATTTTTAACACTTTCGAACGATGTTAAGTGTGATTAGAAGTTCAGTTAGTGTATCTGTCTACCTTTCTGTCTTTCTGTTTGCCCGTTGTGTTATAACGTACTAACAGAACATTGAAAGTTAAATGATGCAACGAGTATGAGCATTTGGAAAGTGTTCATAATCAATGTGAACCATATGATTTTTCGTTCTTGTTAAAAAATACTTTTAAAGAAACTTTTATGCTTCCATGAATATTATGTAAAAAAAGACTTGTAATAATCACATACTACATCTGTGACTCATTTGATGCTACATCTTTTATAAAATGCTCCAAAACTTTATAAACATTATTATTATTATTATTATTATTATTATTATTATTTTAATTTGTTACTTGTCAGCTTTTTGGCTTCAGCAACCTTCAAACCGTCGCTGAAATGTATGTGGTATTATATATATGTATATAATACCACACACACACACACACACACACACATATATATATATATATATATATATATATATATGTATATAATAATGTGGTATTATATATGTGTGTGTGTGTGTGTGTCTTTTTTGATAAATAATATACCTCCAATATTTTATATATTTTGTATTGCTCTCAAGACTATTGTTTTCAATCAGCAATTTTACCGATGTGGAAATTTGTACTAGCCTACTTTGAATCAAGCATATAATGTATATATATATATATATATATATATATATATATATTCAACCGATCGCTACGAGACTTAAGACGTATTTTTTCATTCAATGGGATAATTTCTTCAAAAGATATTAAATCAAACACTCGTTTTAACTTTAAAAATTTTAAAAAGGTAACGGAAAAAAAAAAGGCGTTCCTCCCCCCCCCCCCCCTTACATAAAAGGAAATATATTTATTTCAATGTCGGGGAAAAAATGGGCATGTAACAATTTTTTATATTTAAAATGAAGGACATTTTCTTTTTTCTTCTTCTTTTTTTTTTACGCTTTTTGTATAATTAGACCAATTAAAATGCTTTTCCTTCTCTCGCATTAAGTTAAAAGGAAAATTGTACGAAACACGACTAGTGCATGCCTTTACATGGAAGAATGGATTTTTTTTTTTTTTTTGTCGAATTAAATTAAATTGAGTCTTGTACAGAATTATATATCTGTTACTTGGTAAACTAAAATATGCCTTACTTTTTCCTTCAAGCCTTCCAAATTTATCTTTTCCTTACTGGAATTTTAAAAGGTTTTTAAAAGAAAAAAAAAATATATATTAACATTTACTGCGACAGATTCTAATGAAAACTTCATGATGTTTTATTCAGCATTTTTAATCTTCCACAAAATGGGCGACTGAAGTTAATCACTTAGTCAACCAACAAGGAACAATGTTTTCACTGTTCTATCAATTCGCGGTAAAAGTCAGACGAAAAAAAAACACAAGAAAAACAGAAAATTAACGTAAGCTATTGAATTTAGCGAGTTGTCGTCGTTAAAAGCTAAAACTTTCTCTGGCAATTAGTGAGAACTATTTAAGTAGAAAAAGTAATCAAGGCCTGAGAGTTAAAAAGAGAATTAAAATTATATATATATATATATATATATATATATATATATATATATATATATATTAAAAAAAAAAAAAAAAAAGTAGTTGGGATAGAGCTAATATGCGTCTGCATATTGATTTACTTCTGGAATACGATTGCAAGCCGACTTTAGAATTAATGACTCTTTTTATATTTTAATTTGATTGGTCTGAAAAAAAAAGAAAAGAAAGAAAGAAAGAAAAGAAAACTAGTGTGTAACAGCCACACGACTTCTATTACGTACTGTTGCATATGTTATGTAATATTTTAAGAGTGGTCAAAAGGCATAAAATTGACTTAACAAATGAAACAATTTTTCTGTAAGAGCAAACTAATACATGCGTCGTAAAGAAGATATAAAACAGAATTTACATAGTAAAGAAAAAAAAAAAAAAATGCTGACAACTTTTAATGGGCTTTTTTTGAAATCTCTATGACGGAAGGGCATATATAAGGGCCAAAACCTTCGTATATTTGGTCATTATGATTATAATAATTTTCGTAAGTAGAAAATTATGATCTGTGACTTTCCTCCAAGACGGAAAGTCACAGAAAGATAAAAGGGGGAGGTACATAACTGATGTTATAACAAACCTATATACCAATTTGCAACATTTTTCGTCCAACCGTTTTTGAGTTATGCGAGATACACACACACATACAAACACATCCGTACATACAGACGTCACGAAAAATCGTGTAAAGTCGCAGATACCTCTAAAACGGAAGCTTATATTAAGACCAAAGTTGCAGGCGTACAACTAGACATCATGACAGTCACAGATGTAAATTTGCAACATTCCAGGATCATTTGTTTTTGAGCTGTTCGAGGTACAAAATCCCTTTCGCAGATCGGGATTACAATACTTCCTTATGCTTTTTGTATAAGGAAGTAAAAAAAGAAGAAGAAGGGGAAGAAGATAATCATTTTTTTAAAGCACCAATTTTCGAGGTCTAAGACTGAACTATCTAATCCAGGCCGACTGTCAATTTTCCTGTAGTAACTAAGTGATATTTGCGAAAGTACATCTAAAAAAATGTTTATATACCAAATTTCAAGAAAATTTCAAGAAATTGACTTTCGGTCCCCACTTCTGATTTTCACCAAAACTTGGAAAATTCATCTGTTAACCAGAAATTAATTATATGAAAGGATATCTAAAAGGAGGTTAGGATGGCGAGTTTGAAGAGAATTCTTATAGCTGTTTTTAGAGGAACACACTTGCGAGATCTGAAATCGATCTACTTATACAGGACGCCTACTAACTAATACAATCGAAAAGACATCTAAAAGAATATTTATATATTAATTTGGAATAATATCGTTAGAGCCGTTTTTGAGATACTGACTTACTGTTTTACCTCCGGTTTTAAATGTCCCACTTCCGGTATTCCAGTTTCCCCAAATGTTAAAAAAGTATTCAGTACATTAGACCTATCGCAATTCCGAATTTTCATTATTCGATCTTTATCAGTTTCACAGATATGATAATCGAAAGATTCCCCCCCCCCCTCCCCTTCCGATGCACACACTGATTAATTGTCGGAAACTACTTTTTTGGACTTATGAGACCTTACAACATGTAAATCAGATGAAAACCCGATATCGAATTTTTTGAACCGAGTACAATACTAACATTACCTACGGTAGTCGGATAATGATAGTAAAAAATGTACGTTGTGTATTGTGTCATACTGCAAAAATCATTCTTATAACTGAAAAATTCATGATATAAACGGTAAAATGCCTAATATTTGTACATTCATATTCATACGTATATCACGCTCAAAGATTTTGACCTTGAGCTTAATTCCTTAACCTTCCAAACGTCTTAGAAAAGGGCAAAATTGTAATGTTATTTTCACGGTGCAGTTTTTTTTTTTTTTTTTTTTTTTTTTTATGTAATAGAATGAAAGGTATTTAAATCAAATTGGAGTGTAAAGGTTGATACTTTTTTATTTACCAACTATGTGAAAAATACCAGAGCCGGGAATCGAACCCGGGCACCTCCGTTTAACGCACGGATGCTCTACCACTGAGCTACCCTGGCTGACAACCAGCTAGGCACTTCTCACATAATATTCGCTGGCAAAGTCACCGAGTCTGCAAACGCAGATATATCAGGTGAGACAATAATAATCGTAGCACAACTCCATAGACCTTGAGATTTCAATTTAGAAATTTTTATTCACTCCATAGACCACGAGATTTCAATTTAGAAATTTTTATTTATGAATAAAAATTTCTAAATTGAAATCTCGTGGTCTATGGAGTTGTGCTACGATTATTATTGCCTCACCTGATATATCTGTGTTTGCAGACTCGGTGACTTTGCCAGCGAATATTATGTGAGAAGTGCCTACCTGGTTGTCAGCCAGGGTAGCTCAGTGGTAGAGCATCCGTGCGTTAAGCGGAGGTGCCCGGGTTCGATTCCCGGCTCTGGTATTTTTCACATAGTTGGTAAACAAAAAAAAATATCAACCTTTGCACTCCAATTTGATTTAAATAAATATTCACGGTTGATGAATTCATGAATAAAAATTTCTAAATTGAATGAAAGGTGTTATAAAATGAGACTTAAAATACAACTATTCATTTGAAAAAGTAAGAAGACATAAAATTGATTTAACGAATTAGACACTTAACAATTTTCCTATAAAAATAAATTGATACATTATGTCGTGAACACATATAAAGATAATTTACATACTTAGTTTTATATATATATATGTGTGTGTGTGTGTTAGAACCGTTTTTAAAACACCAACTTTCGACCCCGCTGCAGATTTTCAACAAAACTTGGCAAATTCATCTGCTCACCGAAAACTGACAATTAGATACGAAATAATATCTATAAGAGAGTTAATATAGCGAGTTTGAAGAAAATCCATAAAGTCGTTTTTTAAGGAACGCACTTGTGAGACCTAAAATAGACCTATTTATATAAGACGTCTATCAATTTTTCTGAACTAACCAAACAATACATACTAAAGGACATCCAAAAGGGTTTTTAAATAGCAATTTTGAAGAAAATCGTTAGAGCCGTTTTTCAGATACGGACCTACTGCTCCAATCCTGGTTTTCAAATTTTCATCAAAAGTTGGAAAAAATCTGTACATTAGACCTGTCTTAATTCTATAGTTTCGTCGTTTTATCTTTATTAGTTTTGGGGCTATGATAGTCAGAACTTTTCGCCCACATACATACACACATACACACATACACACACATACACGTACATACACGTTCATACACAGATTTACACGCTGACCAATAGGCAAAAAATATTTTTTTTTTGGACTCAGGAGACGTAAAAATATATAAATCAAAGGAAAAACGCGCTATAGAAATTTTTGATCGAATACAGTACTTCTAGATTGTCGAGTAATGGAAGTAAAAATGGTGCTATTGCAAAGGATTAAACTTCTTTCCTGCATGAGCAGTGCTGCTGCAGAAAAATATGGATTTACAGTTAAAATAGAAGCAAGTACAGTCTACTGACATCCACTGAGAATGTAGTCTATCGTTAAACACAATTCTGATTATTTTCCGATTGTTTCAAAGTTATCTAACAATTTTATTATAATAAATATTAATTAAAAGAATCTTATTAATTTTAGATAAAAATATTCCTTATTTTGCGATATTCATATTTAAATAGTCATTATTTATTTCATATTTAGAAGCAAAATAGAGTAAACTCTTGATTATCCGCGATCTCTATTATTCTTAGTTAGCTTTTTTGTTATTATAAATTACGGGGGATTTAAAATAATAATAATTTATGCAATTAGGTTTACAGTTAAATTTTATAAAATAAAAATAAGAAATTAAAGACTAAATAGCCAGGAAAATATATAATTCAATACAGCGGACAATCGACAATCTACTGTAAAGAGGCAACAACTTTTAGTCATATTAGTGTGTAGGTTTCAATATTTTACTATTAAAAAATTATTTATTACAGTAAGCACTAAAATACAAATTTGAATACAAGAAGTTTTAGCTTAAATCAGAATTGAAGGAAGAGTAAGAAAATTATTTTTATACCATTTTTTTTTCTAAAATTATTCCATAAACTGTCTAGCACGTTACAAAATTACTTTTATAAAATTAAATAGAAGAAATGTTTTGCTGCTTTTAACACTTTCCAACAAAATTAAAAAAGTGTTTATGACTTTGGTTTGTCTGTCTGTTCACGTTCTAACTCTCGTTTCTCGTAAATATTTATGTAATTTCTTGAAACTGATACATGTTATTCATATTTACTGTGGAATGTTCACTATTGAAAATGAGGTAACCACCACTGGTTTGTGTACAGGGATACCCAAAAGAAACTTTGCTGATTCAGTTTGAGTGCATATCGGTCAACAGGGGACACTGCTATATAATATTCATGGAATTCCTTAAAACATATTATTCGAATTCGCTATTGGATGTTTCCTAATGAAAATGGAGTAATTATCGCCATTGATTTGTATACAGGGTTTGTGCACGCCATTGGTTTGTAAAACCCGAAAGAATTTCAATGCATTACGTTCTGTGAGAATTTTATAAACCATTTGTAAATACTTTTATTTTGCCCAAATGATAATGAAATTGACATTTATAATTCATGTGTACAAGAAAATACTTTCTGTAGTATATATTGTAGTATAATTAGCTTTAAGATTTATAGAGTATAGACCCACACACCCAAAAAAAAAAAAAAAAGTAGTTACGTTAATGACTGTAATTAAAAATTGCTGAAATTGCATTTTCATTGCATTAATCGTTTTTAACAGTTTCTAACGATGATTAAGAGTGATTATTATTTGAGTTAGTCTATTTGTCTGTCTTTTTGTCCGCCTGACTATCCTTTTGTTTATCCGTGTTCTAATTCCCATAAATATTCATGGAATATCTTGAAACTTATATATGATATCAAGATTTACTATAGAAATACTCCCTATGGAAAATAAAGATACCACTATACTGGTTTGTGTATAGTAATATCCGAAAGAATTAAAAAGGATTCGTTCTATGAGAGTATTTCTATAAATCACATTTTAATAATTTCATTTTGTACAAATCATGATGAAATTTACGTTTTTCATTCATACAGAGATGCCAACATTTTAATTTATTCTGGAGCATTTTTAGCCCCGCCTTTAATACATACCACTTAATTTTCAAGAATATTTTATTCTTATTTTATCGTAATTATATATTGGAGAAAAATATTCTATAAATAAAGTGGTGCGAAATAGAGGCGGGGCTAAAAATGTTCTGGAATAAATTAAAATATTGGCAACTATAATTCATATGCACAAAAAAAAAAAAAAAAAAAAAAAAAAAAAAATGCTTTCTATAGAATAATTAATACTGAGATTTGTAGGGCTATCTCCGAAATATTCAAATGAGATATATCAAAGAATATAATGGAAATTGCTTTCATTGCATTTTAATTTGTATTAAGCGTTTTTTACACTTTCTAACAATATTTACCAGTGATTATGAATTCATTTAGTTTATCTGACTGTATATTTCAGTTCTTTCTGTCCGTTGTATAGAGTATTGTACTAAAACAATAGCAAAATGAATTCTATTATTTAATTTTCTCAAATTACTATTATTACTATCATTTTAATTCTATGATAAGTGCGAATTTCACAGAATAATTATCTAAGAAAACTCGTTTTCTTGGAGATAGCATGAATTCCCTTTTAGTTTAAAATATTTATCTATTAATTTCTCCATAACATTATTCTGTCTGTGAAGTAAATTAGTTATCTAAATATACATGAGAACATATTAGTATTAGCGAGTTAACTGGTTTGCTCTGATACATTATTTAACACCACACAGTAGTTCACAAAAATGAGTATTATATTATCGTTTAATTATTTATCCATGATAATATATGTAAAAGATCAAATAATTCTGTAAATATGAAAAACTACAAAGCTTTTTTCATACAAAAATCCAAATTTAATATACCGTATTTTTAATCTCTAAATTGTTATGGTAAACTTGCCGCATGCTATTTCATATTAAAAAATAATTTATTATGCTTAAACTGAGTGGGGAAAAAAAAAAAAAAAAAAAAAATCAGGAACGCTTTTTACGTTCATAATAACCTCATAAATATGCAAATGACCTTCTAATCTCTCCCCAGCGCAGGCCTGTTTAAATCAAGATTTATTATCAGAAAAAAAAAAAAAAGAAAAAAGAAATTAAAATATTTTTATAAAATACAGAAACTAGCCGCTAAAAGATTATGTCAGAAATTTAAGTGCGTGTGGAAATGCTTGTTTTCGTGCTTAAAAACAATAAACTGCTTTCACTTCTCAGTTGTTATGGGGAAATAAAAAAAAAAATGGGATGAAAAGAGTTTAGAGTCATTCTTTTCTTGCGCATTTTTATACATTGACAAAAAGGGTACCCTAGACACAATTCATTCTTTGAAAGAAAATTTTTTTTTATCCAAGGGCTGCATCTAGCATTCTGTGGCATCCAGTAAAAGAAAAAGCACGCGCGGGCTTCGTTATGGCGCATGTGTTATTACGGTGACCTTGTCTGATGATAGGGTTCAAGCACCCAGGAATTCTTTGCTCTTCATGTTCTCTTTTAGCTGGGGACTGACGGGGACTAAATTTTTCCTTCGATTTTGGAAAGTTTTGATCGGAGAGATTTTCTGATTCTTATCGCCGCTATATTTGAATGTTTTTTTTTTTTTTCTTTCTTTTGGACATTTTTCAGGAATTAGTATTTAAAGACGTAGACGAGGGAAATAACCGAGGATTTTTCTGTTTCTTTCTTTATTTATTTTATCAAAAAAGATAAATAGAAAATCGCTCTCGCTTCAGAGATAAATTAACGAAAAATGCGAAAAAAGTAATTTTTAAGTATTAAAAAAAATGTTTAGTTGAATATATATATATATATATATATATATATATATATATATAAATATTTGATGTGTAAAATATAATTAAAACTTGGTTTTTAAGTTAAACAACTTCTAAATATATATATTGTGTGTGTGTGTGTGTTTTCCTTTTTTTTGATGTTGTTATTTTGTCACTAGACATGCATAGATATTAATCCCCATGGGTTTATGCAGAGTATTTCATATTCTTTATATCATTATACACATCATACTCTTAATATTTATGCCTAGATTTGAATTTAAAAGCATAATGCACCGAGCGAATAATGCACCGAGCTTTAGTAGTACAATATTTTTATTTAAAAAAATAGTTTATCTATATATTTTCTTTTTCTTTTCTTTTTTTTTTTTTTTTTTCTTTTTTTAAGTTTACTTCATAAAACTAAGCATAATTTGTAAAAAAAAAAAAAAAAAAGATAAAATATGATATCATCACGTTGTCTGTGCATAATCTGAAATTGTTGCATTAGTGTTGAAGTGTAGTAATGTATATATATATATATATTTTTTTTTTTTTTTTTTTTTCTTTTTCTTTTTGAAAAAGGTAGAGTGATTTATTTAATTTTCTTTTCTTTCCTGTATTTTCCACTTCTTTTCTTTTCTGTATTTCATTACATTTCTTTCCTTTTTTTTTTAAGAATAATGAATCTTGCATTTATATTTTAGTAACAGTCTTAAAAAGCATTTTTTCTTTAAGTTACTCTGCGCACATACGCGATATAAAAAATTCGATTTAAAAAGAATAGCCTGATTTTGTAAAAGCGGAATGAAATAAAGGAAAATAGTTTCCAAGAAAATGATTAAGCATAAATGCGAAAATCTGTGGTGCTGCAATGCATATATATTCTGCAAAATGGGGAAATAAAGTGTGCAAATATAAAATAAAATAAGTTATAGCTGTTCCGAGGCTCCATAAACGAACCTATCTACCCGTACAAAGTAAGAAAAAAGGTAAATTGAAAATGAAACTTTTAAAAAATATAATTCTATTTGATTGTTACCTTTGAGACAAGGACATAAGTATTACTATTGCTTGTATCGCAAGTTTTTTTTTTTTTTTTTTTTTTTCTTTGTACATGTATTGCAAGACGCATATATAAGATGTACGTATGTGTGAAAGGGTATGTATAAATAGAATTTCATTAACAAATAAAAGTTTGAACGCTGGAATAACTTCTGTGTTAATCGATTAACGACTGAATGCGATAATTTATGATTCACGGATTGATTTCCCAGAATAATTCATTGTAGAAATGACTGATTTATCAATTAATTTTGAGATTAAATAAAATTATTTCGATTTCAAAAATGCCTGAATTGAACTCTTTTTTTTTTCCAAAAAGGAAAATCTGATTTACAAAATTTTAAAACAAATATATATGTATTTAGATTCATCTCTTACATATTTCATTTTTTGTTTAATTAATTAATCTTTAACTGTTATTGACTATAATTATATAATTTTTACACCTTACAAAAAGAGTTTTCAAGTTGAAAACGATAGAATATAGTGAAAGGAATAACTCACAGTTACACGCTGCACTTGTGCTTGCTTAATTTCGTCTGATGAAGGACCGTACTCGATTATTTCGATCCAAAACAATTGTTGAAGGGTTTTGTAATTTATGTTTACTTACAAAGCACTTTTTTTTTTTTTTTTGCCAAAATTTAGACTTAGTTACACAATGGCAAACTTTGATAAAACATTAGATTATTTAAACTGCATTTTAAAAAGCGATTTATTCTTATATTAAATAATAAAATTTAACCTTAAAAATAACAATAATAAAATTTGCCTGTGGAAGACTTAGCCACAGTTACGATAATGCATGGAAGGATAGTACAATAAAAAGGTATTTTCCACATTTTCCAATTTTTGTGATTTATAACCATCTAAATCTATTTCATAAAAATCTAAATTTGATACACCATCTTTGTATTTCTCATATTTTTAAATTTATATTTTCTAGTATCTATAAACATAATCTTTTTCGCGGTCATAACTGTGACTAATGATTCTTTATAAGTTTAAATAAAATAAAGTCTGTTTTTGCATTCTTTATGCACAGCTTTTATAATATCTATATAACTTCAAAGAAGAAAAAAAAAAAAAAAATCTGGTGTGTCACTCACACGATTTTCTCTTCCTGAAATTTAATACTATAAATACAGGTTGCAGATTAAGAGATAAGATAACGAGTACTGTTATGTAAACCTGTGTAAAACAATTCAAATTGGGCTTCGGAAGAGTTTTATATGATAATTAGCTCTGTGTGAGGGGAGCTACCACCCCCTCAACCCCCCGTTTCATTAATGCACCTACATTTATATAGAATTTAATTCGGTTATTAAAAAATAATTCTGTTTTTTTTTTTTTTTTAATAATTTATTAAAATTATTATTTAAAAAAATTATCTTTTATGATAATGCAGACGATTTTCATATTAGAGAAGTAGTATAACACTAAAAATATATATATAAAAAAAAAGTTGATTTTATTCTCAATATTGCATTAATATATATATATATATATTATATATATATATATATATTGCTAAAAATGAAAAAAAAAAAAATCGATAACTTTATTTTAAATTATCGCAGATCGATGGTTCAACAAATTCGTTTTAAAGATATTGGCGAGCTCTTTTGAAAGATACCCATCATGAAAATTTACATACACAATTTTTTTTTCCCAGCTGACTATCTCTATTACAAAAAATATATATTCGTTTCATTTGGCTTAGTGCAGTCTATAGATGTTAAACTCTACTTACCTGCAATTTCCCCCATAGATGTAATGTATTTGAATACTTTTGAGTGTCCCTGTACACGAACCATTCGCTTCAAACAACGAAAAGCTTACTGTAGCATCCCTGTATGATACACATTTAGAATACCGAGTTTGGAATTTCTGCTACTATTTGTTCTTGAGATATGCTGATAACAGACACACAGACCATTCGCTAAAAGCATGATTTTCGTATTCAGGGGACCTCAAAACATGTAAATATAACAAAAACTCACGTTCTAAAATTTGACCCTAAAACAGTACTTTCTCGACCCTATGGGTCGAGGAAGTAAAAAATTATCCTTTACCCCAAAACATTTCCATCATATATGCAATAACACGATTACCATGAATTTTGAAATTGTAATGGTATACAACTCTTAAGAAACTAAAAGTGGAGGTGGGGAGAGGGAAAGAAAAATCTTTCTTTCTTTGCAAAATTTTATATCCGCTTAAGTAAATCGTATTAAAAAAAAAAAAAAAAAAAAAAAAAAAATCTAAATATTAATAAATAGTTACATGTTTCAAACATTAAAAGGAAAAAAAAAAAAAAAATGCTTTTAAATTTATTTAGCTTTAAAAGCATTAATCCTTGTTATGTGCGGAGGCAGTGCAATTCTCTCCTCCTCATCTGCGAAATTTCAGTCCATCGGAGTTTTCAATTATTTAGTCTTGCTGTTAGCAACAGCCCACGCCTACATCACCTGAATTTCTGAGAAGTTACAAAGTGTTCCCCATTTTCCGTAATTACAGTAGAACATCAATTATGGGCTTAATTTAATAATCGTTACTGATTAGCAAATAATAAAACGTTATATTCATTTGTTTTACTTTTATTGTTGTTGTTGTTGTTATTTTACAAAATTTAACTGAATAAGAAGATAAAAATATAAACATATTGAACAAAGGTAAGTATATATATATATATGTGTGTGTGTGTGTGTGTGTTTAATAAGATTACTTTGACAGGGTAGCTGTTACTTTCATTTTGAGAAGCAGTTATTAACCAAACAAATTGTAGGACATCTCCACTATAATGATTTCTTAGTTTAAATGTTTGTACTTTCGTTGACATTTTTTGTATTACAGTAGATAAAATTTGCCTTTCGCTACATTTTCTCAAATTTTTTAGCTCATTACCAAAATATTCTTCTAGTTTAAATTGTTTAAAGAATCTTTTAAAAATTATACATTTTAAATTTGTTGATTTTTATGATGCATCCATTTATATACTCTGATTTTGTAAAGAACTCGTTTTAAGATAGGAAATTTTTATAAAAAGTCAAATTTCGAACTCGAATTGATGCATGTTAGAAATGTAAAAAATAGCATACAAAGAATTTTGATATAGAAAATATATATAAAGAGAAGTATCTATGCGTGTATCTGTGTGCACTTGGCAAATGGGTACCTGGAGCCCTGCAGGTGTGCACCTCACCGAGATTTTTTCGAATTTGAATTTTTTTAATTAATTATTTTTCAATTTTAAACATTGGCTCCTCTGTTTCATATTTCTAAATATCATTCTTTCATTTCAGTCGTCTATGTATCTTAGCAACGGCTATTACGCTATTTATTTTTTATTTATGTAATTCATTCATTTGAAGGCGAAACTTTTTTTTTGTCCCCTTTTTTTAATTTATTATGTTTATTGAAAATCAAATGGTAATGCAGTAAAAAAAAAATTAAGTATATTTAATTTTAAATTTAAAAACTTTTTTTTATAACAGTTATGTTTCTGACAATCCATTATTTTTTTAGTATAACAACATTTTATTTTTCATTTTTTTTACTTAATTTCGTTGAAAGTGATTTTTATTTCTTTTCTTTTTTTATTTATAGTATTTATCGGAAAAAAATGATAGTATATAGTAAAAAGTATTAAACTTATTAAAATTTATTTGTTTTTTTACTTATTTAATTCTTCTTGAAAGAAAATCTTTTTCTTTTATTTATTATATTGGTCGGAATCATATGGTAATTTAGCGTAAAAAGCGAGAGTTATAAAATACATGCTTCAAAAACTAAAATATTTAATAGATGCTGACATACAATCATCTTTAAAATCGTAGTTCTTAAATAATAGCAGATTCACCTGTCGTCTATCGATACCCAGATTAAAGTACCCGAGAAAGACATTTCTGTAGGCTGTTGGAATTTAGGTTCGATGCAGTGCGGGCGGAAAAAGAGATGCCGTAGGCAGCAGGTACCCGAAGCAAGGTTTTGAATGATTTCAATTTTTTTTTTTTCTTTTTAGTTTTAGTTTTTATTTATAATGTGATAATAAAAAATAAGTAGTGATTCAATTCTTTTGAAATTTTATTTAAATATAGTGACCAGTGAAACAGGCGTAGCCTACTAGTAAATAATATAAAAGAACTTAATGTAAGATTTTTATTCAATTTTTCATTATTGGAAAAAAAAGAAAAGAAAAAGAAAGAAAGAAAAGAAAAAGACTGCCACTTTACGTAAAAAAATTGTGCAGTCAGTTGATTAATACGTGAAAGAAATGTAAAAGAAAAAAAAAAAAAAAAAATACACACTGAACTTTGATCTAAAAAAGAAAGGATGTTAGAGGTTTTAATGTTAGAGAAAATATAGTATATGATTTTTATTCAAATTTTCAGCAACAAATAAAAATAACAGACAACCTCTTCAAGATAAAATTCACTCAATCAATTAATTAATAAATGTTAGAATTTAAAAAAATAATACACAAAGAAATTTAACGTTGAACAATTTTACTTAGATTCTTTTAAAAGTAGGTTATGACTTAAGTTTTGATTTGCTTTCAATTTCTCCCTTCCTATATCCCCCTTATTGACAAATAAAATTTACTAAGAAAAATTTATATACGAAATAAAAAACTAAATCGCATTTTTAAGAAAATTTCTTTACTTCCTTTTTAATCTAATGATGTTCTAAATTCTTGAAATAGGCCAAAAAGAAAGAAAGAACCTTATATTTACTCCCTAAACTCGAAAAGTATGGAGCGATTTCTTCTACCCTTTTATAGTTAATAAATGTACTGGAAAGACTTCTTCTCTGAAGATTATTTATATTATTTATATTTATTAAATTACTTCTCTGGAGATTATTTATATGTTTATATAATTTGGTTATCGAAATTAGACAAGGATGGTTAAGATTATATATATATATATATATATTCGTAATAAAAGATATTATATTTCTTTCGTGAACTGTGTAGATACGATTTATGAATTGAAATATTTCCAATACTAAAGTAGATGATGTATGACTCTTTTGGGTATGATATTTTCAATGATAAATTTGGTTTTAAAACGAAATTTCAGTAATACTGAACAAACTTTATTAGTACGACAGGCCATACTATTTCTTTCAGTTTTTATGTATCACCTTGAATGAACGTTCAAATATTTTTATTTTAAATATATAAAGGCTGAAAGTTTTTCATTGTATCTGTCCCTTTAGTCCGCACAATTAAATTTTATCAAAAATTGGTATACATATTGATCAAGACAAAATCATAGTTAATCCCATATATATATATATATATCTGTACTGATAAAGGATTTAAGTCCAAAAATGTCGATTTTGAGTTAAGTACATAGTCAGACTCAGAAAAAAAATTCTCTATCGATTGGTATAAAAGATTCAAATCCATGTCATTTAGTCTTTGAGAAAATCCATTGCTAAAAAAAGATTCAAGTCAGAAATTTAGCATTAATCTTTCGTATAAAATATTTAATTCAATTTTTCCCTTTATTAAATGAAGATTGACAATCACTGAATGGTATAAAGCGTATAAACCAACATAATCCCTTTTTCCTAATCGATCCTGCTCATTAGTTTTTAGTTAGTTTAACTTTATTTTTCGTCTCCTGAAAAATCAAGAATATGGACTTTAATCCTTTATACTTATCAGTACAGATATATTAGCTCAATCGGATAATTGATTAGAAAGATATCACATAAAAAACCTATTTTTAAAAATAAAACTATTGAAAAGAAATAAACCCAAAATAACAAAAATAAATAAGTAAATACATTTCCTTTTACGTCAAAAAAAAAAAAAAAAGAAAGAAAAAGAAAGAAAGAAAGAAAAAGAAAAGAAAGAAAGAAAGTGCAGACATTCTTTTAAAAAATTTAAAATAAAATTGAGATCAGTCGCGCTAAAGAAATGGAGCAGCTTCAGTACAGAACGCCTGGGCGAAATTTGAAATTTGTCACCGATGTAGCTAGGACGTTTCTGGCCAAGTTGTTTACTTACGCAATTACAATAACTATTTTAATTCATCACCAAAATGAAAAAAAAAAAAAAAATCGCAAATTTTAACAGATTTTTACAAAATTTAAAAATTAGTAATAAATCATGATTATGAGTGTACACTAAAAATATTTATTGAAAATTACAAATTCTATAGAAAAATATTATTTAATTAAACTTAAAACTAGTCTTGCGTTATCCTTTTTTTTTTTTTCGCAAGCTAGCATTCTTCTAAATGAAAATTACAAATTTTATAGAAAAACTAGTATGTTGTGGCCACCACAAGACTTTCTTCTATATTTTCCTATACAAATTCACTCACTAACAATAAAATAAATAAATAAATAAATAAATAATGAAAAATACGATTTTTTTATGAGTTTTTTTTTTTTTTTTTTTTTTTTCGTTAAAAGTAAAAAAAAAAAAAAAAAAAAAAAAATCGATAACTTTGTTTCAAATTATCACAGATTTATAGTTCAACCATTCCCTTTAAAGGTATTGACGAGACCTTTCAAAAGATACCCATCTTGAAACTTTACCCCCCCCCCCCCGTCCCCCCAGGGGAGAACCGATGCCCCCACATGCACAATTTTTTTTCCCTAGTAACTACTACTATTATAAAAAATTCATATTTTATTTTACAATCACAAGTTTAAAATAACTCTCATTATGCACATTTATACGAAATTTTGTCCTATACTTCCATGTTAAAAGTTTACAGAAAATGCGATCACAACGCCACCTGTTGAGCGATTGATCCCCAAATCTAATCAGCACCAGTTTATGTCAGGGTGCAACTAAATACCAAGTTTGGTTAAATTTCATTCATTGGTTCGTGAGGTACAGCGTCCACAAAAAACGTGATACAGACAGACATTTTCTAAAAACTATCAATTCGTGTTCAGGACATCCGAAAACGTGTAAATCCATCAAAAAACAGAGGTAGAAAATTTTCACGAATCCAATACTTCCTCTATATTACATATAGAAGAAAGTAATAATATTTAATTAAATTCGACGTCGTGTTTCTTCTTCTTCTTTTTTTTTTTTTTTTTTTTAAATTATGAATCTATAATTACATTTGTTAAATAAATGCTTCAAATTTCGACTGTAATAGTTAAACTAGTATGTTGTGGCCACCACAAGACTTTCTTCTATATTTTCCTATACATATTCAATCAGTAACAATATTATAAAAAAAAAAAAAAAAAAAAAAAAAAAAAAACGATTTTTTTTTTTTCTAATTTTTTTTTTTTTTTTTTTTTTTTTTTGTAAAAATTAATACATATTCAATCACTAACAATATTAAAAAAAAAAAATGCGAATTTTAGTTTTTTTTTTTTTTTTTTTTTTTTTTTGGTTAAAAGTAAAAAAAAATTGATAACTTTGTTTTAAATTATCACAGATTAGAGTCCTGCGCGGGTCGGGTTTTACCCGACCCGAACCCGACAGACGAGTTTTAAATCAACCCGAAACCCGACCCGAACCCGACAAAATTTTTTTCATCAACCCGAAAACCGACCCGAACCCGCAATAAAGATTTTTTTTCGACCCGCACCCGACCCGAACCCGCAATAAGGATTTTTTTGCGACCCGAACCCGACCCGAAACCCGACTCTTTATACCCGAACCCGACCCGAAACCCGAAAATTAGTAATTCATTTAAAAGTCATGCAATAAATTCTAAAGTCATGCAATAAATTCTAAAATAAATTTAATTTTCATAGTCACATTAAATATTCAGTTTTAAAAAGAACTGAAAATATAATTAAAATGTTAATTTAGTATAATATACAAAGTTAACACTTTAAAAATCTGAAAAATGGGTTAATAATAATTTTTTAAAATTTATGTGTGTTGTGTACTTCAAAAGTACAAAATGCGCTTTAAGTATAGTGTTTGTAGTTTATTGTTTAATAGTTATGTTCTGATCTGAACTCAATATATATAAATATAATGTTTCTTTATTCACAGCTTATGCTTAATTTTCTATTGATCTCTGACTTTAGTAGCATAAATAACAAAGATCTTCTAAAGAGCTTTATTTTTATTGGAAGTTTCGAAAATCTGATTTTGACTGTATTTGAAAAATATTAGTATCATTATAATTATTATGCCTGTGTCATTAATAATTGTGAAAATATGTATATTATAGCCCTTTCGAAATCCAGACAAGATTTTAGTATTATTATTATTTCCGTTACCCCACAACACTAGTTAATGAAAGTATTGTATTCAGTCAAAAATTTTAATAATGAATTTTCACCTTATTTGAGTATTTAAAGGTATCTTGAATCGAAAACAGTACTTTTTGAATACTGATCAGTATCTGTGTGTGTAGGTATAAGTAAGGAAAATTTTCTGATTATCATATCACAAAAATAGCAGAAGTTAGAACAACGAAACTTTATATATAAAAAAAAAAAATGTTCGGCGTACATATGAATTTGCCAAATAATGATGAAAAATGGAAAACCGGAAATAAGACATCAAATGCAGGCCGTGAATGTATTTTAAGTGCGCATTTCAAAAACGGCTCTATCGACTTTCTTCAAACTTTCTATGTACCAACACACCCCCTCCCATTTTTTTTTTTTAAGATATTATTTCATATGTATTAGTTAGTTACTTCAGAAAAATTTATAAGCGCCTTGTATAAATAAGTTAATTTTAAGTCTCTTAAGTGTACTTTTTAAAAAATGATTCTACAGATTTTCTTCAAACTCCCAATCTAATTATCTCTTTGCTGTCCTTTTCGTATCTGTTAGTTTATTTCTGGTTAGTTTGTTACAGATGAGTGTTGAAAGTTTAGTGAAAATAGTGGGGCTGAAAGTATTTAAAAAATGACTTCAACGATTTATTCTAATTTACTTCATACACGCTCTTTTAGATGTTCTTTTTATGCGTTTGTTGATTGGTACTGGAAAAATAATAGACGTGCTTAATAAATAGATCAGTTTTAGATCCCGGAAATAGGTGCCCATGAAAATAGTCAAACTAATTTTCTTTAAGCTCGCTATGTATGAAGTCTCTTTTAGATATCTTTATAACATTTGTATTAGTTAGTTATTACGGTTAAATTGAAAAGCAAAGAATATTATTAGAAGTATTTTTATTTCATGATCCGTGTATGCGAAATTCTTTCACTTACGTCAAGAACTGACTTCAATGTGTTTTCTTCTGAAAGAACATTACTAATACTAATGTAAGAAATTTAGCTGATAACAGCAGGTTTGAAGATATATCATTATATATTTTTGATACATAATTTGAAACAGAGGCATTAAAAACTGAAAATTACTTATGGCGCTTTTTATAGCTTAAGTTCTTTTTTTTCCCCTTTATCTGGTGTTAACACCCAGTGAGGATAATATTTAATCCTGAATGTGAACATATTGTAAACAAATAAATGATACTGCGTCACGATTTGATTTTTCTTGGTGGTGTGTGTAACAGTTAAGACAGATTCACTGCACACGGGTCATGTGAATATCATCAATTACACTGAGACACATTTTTATCACTTACTTAGATATATTTTTGTTTACATGCGTTTAGTACTTTATTATACTGAAAGGAGAAGGATGTTACTGGCTCTTTTAACTCATTTAAAGTTTAGTTGTTGAAGCATGATGACGTCCAATAAAGATATAAAAGTGAAAATTGATAATGGATCATACACTTTACGAGAAAAACTCGGAAAATCTGATATATGGAAAAAGTTTAAACAAGTCTTTGACGAGGAGGATATTTTGGTTCCAAATATTGTAGCTTGTGATAGCTGTCACAGTGTATTCAGTTATAACAGCCATAAAACAGGAACATCTACTTTAATAAAGCATAAATGCCCGTTTGTAAATAAAGATCAAACAAAATCTATTGCGAGCTTCTTTAGAGAAAAGGAGAAAACATGTCCTCCAAGAAAACTATCTCAAGAAGATAAAAAGTTAATTATAAAAAAAATTACTGAATTTGTGTGTCTGGATCTTCGATCCTTTAATTTTATAAAAGGAAATGGCTTTCAAGAGTTAGCTCAGACATTTGTTTCACTGGGATTTAAGTATGGCGATGTAGACGTGAAAGATATACTTCCTGACCCAACTACTGTTTCAAGAAATATTACTGAAGTAGCAAAATCCCTTCGAAGTGAAGTTAGAACAGAAATAAGCAAAACAGTTGCTAAATGGGGTGGAGCAGTCACACTGGACATGTGGACTGATGATTTTAGGAAGAATTCTTACCTATGTATGACCCTGCATTATATGAATGAAAACTGGGATCTAATGGATAGAGTTTTGAATACCACTCTATGGGACAGCGCTTTGAAAAAAACAGGTGACAATATAAAAACTGTAATAATACAAAATCTAGAAGCCTATGGAATAGGCGAACAGTTCAAAACTTTAGCGTATGTGACCGACAGAGGATCAAATATGATCTCTTCCCTGAAGAATAACATCAGATTGTCATGTGTTGCTCACATACTAAATAACATTTTAGAAAAAACTTTTGAAAGAAGTACGCAGTTTTCCGACTTAATAAATTCTGCAAAATCCCTTGTGAGATTCTTCAAGCAAAGTGGATTACAAAACAAGTTAACCAAATCTTTAAAAGCTAGCGTAGATACAAGATGGAATAGTTTATTCACTATGCTAAAATCAATCGAAGATGTTTATGGTGAAGTTAAAGAAATTCTATCTGAAAGAAATGATGATGGGAAACTTATCGAAATTCCACAAGATTACCTTATAAAACTTGTATCATTTCTAGAAATTTTCAAATGCGCATCTGACGAAATGGAAGCATCAAAACGTCCAACACTTTTCCTTGTAATAATCTGGTACAATCGTCTGCAACAACATTTGCAAGTTACCGATGATGATGATGAAAATTTCCGGGAATTAAAGACAACTTGTCTTGACATTTTCAAACAAACATTCGAAATTAATAAGTATCATAAAATAGCGATTTTCTTACACCCCAAGATGAAGTCATTGAAAATATTAGGTGAACCATCAGAGGTAGAATCTGTGCATGCGGAAATAAATAGTTTAATAACGACATATAACAAAAAAGAGAAAGAAGAAAACATTCTTACTGGCAGAAAATATACCCAATGCCATGAATCAAGAGAAATGTTAAGCAGTAAAAATCCAGCTAAGAAACAGAAATATAACATTTCAGATTTTGAAGACACGGATGAAAGTGACGTGGAAGTGAGTGAACTTGATCAATATATAGCAATGAAAACAGGCAAATTTAAGGACAGTGACGGTAATCAAATGGATATTCTAAAGTGGTGGCATGCAAATGAAACAAATTTCCCTATGCTTTCAAAAATAGCAAAATTTATCTTAAGTATTCCTGCAAGTAGTGCAGCCAGTGAAAGAGATTTTTCTTCGGCAGGTTTAACTTTAAGTGATCGAAGAACAAATATTACCCCCGAAAAATTGAATGATATTCTTTTTCTTCACAGTAATTTAAAGATATGATGCTTTACGAAAGGAAAAAAGTCTTAAAACATCCGCTGTGCAATTTAAAAATAAGACTGTTTAATTGACATTTGCTCATGGATATTGTTCAGAAAATTTAATCCAAAAGTAAGATACATATACTATATTTTCCATTATACTTTATAACGATTCTCAAAAAATATATTGTGTGATATAATTAGTGCATAATTCTACAAATATAAGCAGTGTTTATTACCAATTGTATTTTAATCTGTAAATCTGATATATTTGTATATTCTTATTCTATCATGTAATTTAACGACCTGGAAACTGCTTTACACCTGGCGCAAAATAATTTTTGGTCGTTACATTTTAATACAATTGTTGTTGCAGCTATGTGGTTTTTACTAAGTTGAATGGGCACTTTTAAACCACTTTTCTCGAATATGTATAGATTCTTTTAAAATATGATATAATTTATAGCGTTTATGCACTATAATTTACATTATATACGCTATATTTTGAAATATGATTAAATTTTAATAGCTATCATTTTATGGATGTTTGATTTTGCTTTAGATTCAATTATTTGTCAATTAGATTGTAAAGTATATATTTTTAATATTCTTATTGCGTACATGATTTATAAAAATAAATAATTGCTTTATATACAGAAAAAATAATTATTTTATTAACATGTTTAATTTTTAGGGTTATCTTTTAATTATAACCTTTCTTTATGTACTTTTTTTTTTTTAAATATTATTATTATTGTGTTATATATTTAGCTATAAGCTATATTTAAAATGAAAATATTCCCTTGTTTTCTGTCATATTGTGTGAATTTAAAACTTTATTCATAAAAAGAAGGAATGTGTCTTGAATAATTTCTCATATACATAAATATATATATTAGTATATCAGCATATTTTAATATTTTTATGCAAACTCTTTATGAATAGTTATTCACAATTTTCTTATTGTGAACATTTTAAAAATGAATATTCGAAATCTATTTATATTTACAATGAAAACGTTCAATTATTTTATATTCTACTTTTTATTTTTATTTTCATTTCGTTGTATTTGTTTATTTATTTATTTTTCATTTTCCAACTCTCCAGTTTTAAGCATTTAGAGAATTGTTTGATTTGCTCTAATAACTTTTAAAATAATAATTTATTTAAATAAAATATTATAAATAATGTGATTCAATTTGCTTACTATTATTAGTCTTCTCCAAGTAACATCGCAAAATAAATATTCATATTAACTGGTTACATTTATATTTACTTTGACTTATGTATAATTGATTAAATATGAAGTTCGAGTTCCTAGTACAGTGATGAAAGAAAGAGCTCCGCTTTTTCTGTCACCAGAATTTCTGTACAGAAATTTTTAATCAGATATTTTTAGCTATTTTTGTGATTTGATAGGTTAGAATTTTTTGTAGGAAAATACCTGTGGCAAAAAAAAAAAAAAAAAAAAAAAGAATTGATATTTGTAGTAGTGGTTAATAAAGTTGTGTGGTTGTTATGTGTTACATATGAGTTTTTTTTTAATTAACTTCTAAATATAAATAACAATATAAATAATAATATCATTTTAAATATAAAACTTAAATAACAATCCTAATGCTAATACATATTAAATACCCTGATTTCAGGAATCGCGCAAAAATTTCAGAAATTGGGGGTGGGGGGAGAAAGAAAAGAAAGTGTGTAGGAATTTTCCCGCGCCTCTAATTTAATAACATGACTAGCATAATCATTACTTAAACTGATACCAGCTACCAGCGCCAAAAATACGGGTATGTGTGTATGGTGGGGGGTGGGGGTGGGGGAGAAATAAAATATAATAGAAATAAAATTGTTTTGTGAAAGCTTAAAGTATCATGTAAAATATCTGAAAATTTATGACAAATGGTATTTCGTAATTAAATTCAGCTAGGTCAAATGACAAATTTTTATTTGTTTTTGCAATCTTAAGTGCCATAAGAACCATCTTATAATTCACATAAATAAGCACTTTAGTGACAAGATTGGGAGTTAAGGGCGACTGGAGGCAATACGTAATCAAAGTTCACTGTGACTCAGACAGATCAGAGGGGAAAAGAAGTGTTTATATATTTTAACCGTCAAGCGGATGTTGAAAGGAAGAAGAAAGAAAGAAAAAAAAAAAAACATTCTGATTGTGCAGTTTGTGGTTTTTCATTTAAACAGTATATACAAGTTCAAAATGGTTCAATCATGAAGGGTGGGGGAAATAAACATGCACTTGAACAATTGGCTGCGATTAAACATATACATATTTTTTTAATCAGAGGTTTAATAAGAGTTTTAATCCCATCGCAATTACTTTGCGAGTGCCTATATCTATATACAAACCAATGCTATTTATACCATTTTCACTAGAGAACATGCACTTGTGAATGGGGATAAAATATTAATTTCAAGGCATTCTAAATATAATTATGCAAAATAGAACACAGGCAGTCAAACAAATAGATAGACAGACAGGTAGTCGAAGTGAAATTAAAATACATAACACAACTGAAAATGCACTTCAAGCATTTTCCAGTTATATTCCTTAATGTATTTTGATTATTTTTCTGTGGACATTTAAATCTTAATGCTAATCATGCCTTATCCTTTTAAAAACATATTCTTATACATATGAATAATGTATGCTAATTTCGTTATATTTTGTACAGTATTAATACATTAAAATGAATTTAAAGAAATGCCTTTCAAAAACCGTAATGTATTTTTAACATTTCTGTCAATCCTTCTACACAAACCAAAGAGTTATTTTCTCCATTTTCGGTAGCGAAAATTACTTTGTGATCTTGAATGCCGTATATCAACCAATTTCAAAGCATTTCTAAATATTTATGGAAATTAGAGCACGGACAGAGACGGATGGATAGGCAGGCAAATCGCAGTCATAAATCTTTTCTAAATTTCTTTAAATGTTAAATGTTAAAAACAAGACACTTTTTTTTTTTAAATAAAAAAAAGAACAAGTCATTCCTCCTTTATAGAAAAAATTAGATTTCTTTCTTTCTTTCTTTCTTTTTTTTTTTTTTTTTTTTACTATTTATTTTTATTTTAAAATTTTCATGCGTTCTTAAAAACAAGATGCGGATGAAGCAGTCTAACGAAAGTAGTTAAGATCTTGATAAGTCCTGGATGTGGATGAATATCAAGTAACCTAGTTTCATCAAAATTGATTCATAAATACGTTTAATAAATAATAAAATTAATAAACTAGGAAAGACTTTCTTTATCAATATTATAATACTCTTTATTCAGGTATAAAAAACTGCTTTTGCCAGTAAGAACACATGAATTCCATATCAAGTTGCATCTTATTGGCAAGACAAATCTTCTATGTATGCACAGAAAGCATTTTATTTTTACTGATATACAGTTTCGTGAACAAAATGATTGCATTACAATACAACTGAACGATTACTAACAAAGAAAAAAAAAAGAGGTTATGTCATTGAAAAATATATATGAAATGCCTCTACGTACACAAAAAGCGTCATTTCACTATCTCTAAAATTATTCACCTAAGATTCAGTTGTGTTTTATGCGAAAGTTAGTCAATGCTTTATCGTTATCTTTAAATTTATTTTCCACAAATACTGCATTTTTACTTCCATTACCCTACTACCGTAGGTAATGGAAGTATTGTATTCGGTTCAAAAATTCGATGTCGAGATTTCACCTGATTCACACGTTTTAAGGCCTCCTGAGTCCAAAATAGTGGGTTTTGGCAATTGGTCAGTGTGTGCGTATGTATTTATGTGTGTATGCAAGGAATCTTCTGGCTATCATATCTCCTAAACTAATAAAGATAGATCTACGAAACTTCACAACTGATACAGGTCTGGTGTACAGATGAAATTCCCAAATTTAGGTGAAAATTGGAAAAACAGAAGTGGGTCATCTGAAACCGGAAATAGGACCGTAAGTCCGTATCTCAAAAACGGCTATAACGATTTTGAAGAAAATCGTTATAGCCGTTTTCTACATAAACTCTCTATTAGATGCCCCTTCGAATGATATAGTTGGTTAGTTCAGAAAAATTGATAGGCGTTCTGTATAAATAAGTCAATCGCAGGTCTCGCAAGTGCGTTCTTTTAAAAACGGCTTTACGGGATTTTTTCAAACTTGCCATATTAACTCCCTTTTAAATATCCTTTTGTATGTAATTATTGTTTTCAGGTTAATAATTGAGTATACAAAGTTTTAGTAAAAGTTGGTATCTCAAAAACGGCTCTAATGATTTTCTTGAAAATTGTTTCACTAATCCATTTTAGATACCCTTTCTCGTGTATTACGTGGTTATTAGAGGAATATTAAAGGTCATCTTGATAAGGTAGTTCCGTTTTAGATCTCGGGTATTGGTGTTTAAAAAATAACTCAATCTTTTTTTTTTTTCTTTCTTTTTTTTTTAACTCGCTATGTAAACTCTGTTTTATATGCCTTTATACTTTATCGAGTTTCTCTTACTGGAAAATTCCAAAAAATGCATATCATACGTGTAATAGTGGGTAATGGAAGTCATGTGGCTGTTTCACACCAAATTTTTTAAAACTGTGTTCACTTTTTTTACCCTCGAGAGGGTGGATTTTGTAATCTGTCCGGATACCAGAAGGGTGTAGATTGTAGAATCAAAGGATTCCATTAAATAGAGAATAGATGCCCACTGTTTGGGGCGCTCGATGGATTATTGCTTAACTAAAATAAATTAGATATGCGTATATTTTAACATAGTTATATATAGTATGTTTATATAGTTATACAGTTTTAATGAAATTAAACCAATTGCTGTTCATTACAGTAATTTGTTTTTTGTAAGATGTTCTTAGTTTGATCCGACCCGATTCGCTGAAAACTAAACCCGACCCGAACCCGAACCCGACCCGCAAGAAAAAAAAATCATTCAACCCGACCCGAACCCGACCCGCAAGAAAAAAACATCAGTTAACCCGACCCGAACCCGACCCGCATAAAAAAAAATTCGTTCAACCCGACCCGAACCCGACCCGCGGGTCGGGTCGGGTTCGGGTAAAATCGGGTTACCCGACCCGATGCAGGACTCTATCACAGATTTATAGTTCAACCATTCGTTTTAAAGGTATTGACGAGATCTTTCGAATGATATCCATCTTCAAAATTTACCCCCCACGGGGGGGTACTTCCCCCCCAGGAGGGGAAGCGATGCCCCCCCATGCACAAAATTTTTTTCCTAGTTACGTACTACTATTATCAATAATTCATATTAATTTTACAATCACAAGTGTAAAATAACTCTTATTATGCACATTTATACGAATTTTTGTCCTATTCTGCCATGTTAAAAATTTAGATAAAATGCTATCACAGCGCCTCCTGTTGAGCTATTGATCCCCAAATATAATCAGCACCAGTTTATGTCGGGGACTAACTAAATACCAAGTTTGGTAAAATTTCGTTAAAAAAAAAAAAAAAAAAAAAAAAAAAATACGATTTTTTTTTTTTGTTGTTGTTGTTGTTGTTAAAAGTAAAAAAAAAATCGATAACTTTGTTTTAAATTATCACAGATTTATGGTTCAACCATTCGTTTTAAAGGTATTGACGAGATCTTTCGAATTATACCCATCTTCAAAATTTACTTCCCCGGGGGGGGGTACTTCCCCCCCAGGGTGGGGGAACCGATGCCCCCCCATGCACAAATTTATTTTCCTAGTTAACTACTATTATTATCAATAATTCATATTAATTTTACAATCACAAGTTTAAAATAACTCTCATTATGCCCATTTATACGGAATTTTGTCCTATGCTGCCATGTTAAAAATTTGCATAAAATGCGATCACAGCGCCACCTGTTGACCTATTGATCCCCAAATGTAATGGGCACCAGTTCATGTCAGGATGCAACTAAATACCAAGTTTGGTTAAATTTCATTCATTGGTTCGTGAGATACAGCGTCCACAAAAAAATGATACAGACAGACAGACACACAGACAGACATTTTTTAAAAACTATCAATTCGTGTTCAGGACATCCTAAAACGTGTAGATCCGTCAAAAAACGGAGGTCGAAAATTTTCGCGAATCCAATACTTTCTCTATATTACATATAGAAGAAAGTAAAAATTATTAATTCATAAACAAATATGTACTGTAAAGGATTTTACTAAGCATCTGTAATAATTTTTTTTTCCTGTTTATTTCATTTAACGCAATATTTCACACGCTAAAAAAAAAACAGGAAAAGCTTCTCTTTTAGCCATAATTTTTCTGTAACTCAAGGGTATAAAAAATGTCTACACGGATTCAATTTTATGTGTGTAAAAAATTGAGCACTTTTCTGTTAGAACAGAAACAAACGTCGCCAAGCAGTACGTTAACGGTACTACAGAAAAGGAAAAAAAAAAAAAATACGTACTTTCATTTTGATCATCTATGAAATGAATAATAATATATGATTTCAAAAATAATAATACCAAATAAATACGACAATTAAATTATTATTAATGGTAATACACTACCTTTCCATAAACGACCGGATACTTTCGATTTCCGGCGCTTTTTCAAATATCTCAAAAAGTACTTGAAGAATGATATTGAAACTTCAGGAGTGTGAATAGCATGTTACACCTCATATACTTCAGTGAAAGTTTTGCCCCAAAAACTAGTATGCTGTGGCCACCACAAGACTTTCTTCTATATTTTCCTATACAAATTCACGCAGTAACAATATTAAAAAAAAAAAAATACGATTTTTTTTTCAGAGTTTTCTTTCGTTAAAAAAAAAAAAAAAAAAAAAATCGATAACTTTGTTTTAAATTATCACATATTTATAGTTCAACCATTCGTTTTAAAGATATTGACGAGACCTTTCGAAAGATACCCATCTTGAAAATTTACCCTCCCGCCGGGGGGTACTTTCCCCTGGGGGGGGGAGGGGAAGCGATGACCGAGATTTTTTTCCTAATTAACTACTACTATTATCAATAATTCATATTAATTTCACAATCACAGGTTAAGAATAACTCCCATTATGTACATTTATACGAAATTTTGTCCCATACTGCCATGTTAAAAATTTAGAAAAAATACGATCACAGCACCACCTGTTGAGTGATTGATCCCCAAATCTAATCAGCCCCAGTTTATGTCAGGGGCCAATTAATACCAAGTCTGGTTAAATTTCGTTAAAAAAAAAAAAAAAAAAAAAAAAAAAATACGATTTTTTTTCTAAGTTACTTTTTGTTAAAAGTAAAAAAAATCGATAACTTTGTTTTAAATTATCACAGATTTATAGTTCAACCATTCGTTTTAAAGGTATTGACGAGACCTTTCGAAAGATACCCATCTTGAAAATTTACTCCCCTCGAGGGGGGACTTCCCCCCCAGGGGGGTTCACGAGGCTCCTACGCATACAAAATTTTTTCCCCAGTTGACTACCTCTATTATAAATAATTCTTGTAAATTTCATAATGATTACTAAAAAATAATTATCTTTATGCACATTTATACAAAATTTTGTCCTATATCACCATGTTAAAAATTTAGAAAAGCGGGATGGCAACGCAACCTGTAAGACAATTTTTTCCAAAAGTTTATAGGCACTAATTTATGTCAATGTGCAACTACATACTAATTTGTATGAAATTCTGTGCAGTAGTTCCTGAGATACAGTTGCCACAAAATGTTGTCACACACACACACACAGACAGACTGACAGACAGACAGACAGACAGACATTTTCTAAAAAGGGTCAAATCGTGTTCTACAGCTCTCAAAACGTGTAAATCCATCAAAAACCCGAGGTCGAAAATTTTTACGAATCCAATACTTTCTCTATATTACATATAGAAGAAAGTAATAAAATGGAGATCAGTAAAAAATTAAATAAGAAAGAAAATATTTGGGATCATACTGCAAAAAGTAATGCTTGAAATGTAATCTGGCTGTTATATGTAATTATGACGCTTCTTTTTATTCTTTGTAAAAAAAAAAATTATGAGGTTAACACATGTATTCATGGAGATATAAGAATTTATTAAAAAAAAAAAAAAAAAAAAGCAAAAAAAAGTTGTCACTTTTCTTAGCTATAACGCGCAAGGTATTAAAGCAAGGTATGCAAAGCCATTTTCAGAAACTTGACACACATCATTAGACACAGCATATATTGCAATCAGAATGCAAAAATATTAATTATCTAATGAAATGTGAGCAGTTTTACTAAATAATTTTTAACTGCGCATGCGCTAGCTTTAGCGAAATTTCATTTTCATAATATAATAGCCGATAGTATTGGGCTACTTATATCAAATCCGCAAACAAATATCATATAAATTCAAAACGCGTTACAATTAACTGAATTTCAGTTCTTCTGAAAAATAAGAAAACGATAAGGGATTTTCTCAATATCTATTTATAATCAGCGAACATCGTGTTACAAATGACCGAATCAAAATAAAAATGTGAGTAAAACCCCCCCTACTGTTTATCTGGTTTCTTGAGAGGAACTGAAAAGTAGTTCATTCTATCGCGTACAAATTTTTTTTTGCATTTACACGATTACTTCTTAGGGGTTTTTTTTATTTTGATAGCTCAATACATCTGGCTATTAAATTATGCGAATGAAATTTCGCTAAAGCTAGCGCATGCGCAGTTAAAATTATTTAGTAAAAACGCTCATATTTCGTTAAATATTTAATATTTTTTTTGCATTCTGGTTGCTGTATGCTGTGTCTAATCTTGTGTGTCAAGTTTTCTGAAAAGAGTTTTGCACTTGATTTAATACATTTATAGTTGAAAAAGACACAAATTTTGGGGGATTTTGTTAAAGAAACCGTTATATCTCCCTGATTACATGCGGTAGAGATATAAAAATTTATACAAAGAATAAAAAGGAGGAATAAAAGTCATAATCACAGCTTATAGTCAGATCGTATTTCAAGCATTACTTTTTACAGGGTGATGCCAAATACTTTCATTTTTCTTTAATTTTTTACTGGTACCCTTTTTACATTCGGGGCAAAACTTTAACTGAAATATATGGAGTACAACACGTTCTTCATACTTCTGAAGTTTCAAGATGATCTGTCAAGTACTTATTGAGATATTTCAAAAAAAAAAAAAGTCTGAAATCGAAAGTGTCCGGTCATTTATGGGAAGGTAGTGTATCATTTATTAAAACATATAATGTTATAAATTTCTTTTAAACATTTAAAATTCATCTAAATTAATATTTTTTGTAATTTCAATTTTAATAATTATTGTAATTTCAAAATTTTCACAACATTTCTAATGATATAAACTGTAAAATAGGTACAAAGTTTCAGACCTTTTCCATTAGAACTAGTTCCGTGCTCACGGAAAATTATCGAAAAGGGTTCTTTGGGGAATAAATAACTAGTTCATAAATACTAACTTCATTTTAAATAACTAGGAGGCTCTGCCCCCTGCTCGCTTCGTTTACCAACCCCCGACTCGCTTCACTTATTAACCCCTGCGGCGCTCTTCCCCCCTATTCCCTTCTTGCCTTTCACTGAATATTATCAGTACATAACACGAGACAAAAGCAAAAAATTGTTATAGAAATCACAACATTCAATGTCAAATTGAAATACATAATATTTAATACCACATTTTTAAAAAAATAAAATACTATGCTTAAAATCAGTATTTTTTTTTTTTTTTTTTTTTTTTTACCATAGAAAGAAATTTGTAATATCTGGACCATTTCACGTTACAGGTTTAGTATATGATCTCCTTGGCGACTTTTAAATTTTTGTCACTATTTGGCGACGAATTTTTTGGTATAATTGATTGAAAAAAAAAAAAAAAAAAGTAGTACCTATTTTTTTTTAATGCCTATACTTTTTACTTTCTTCTATATGTAATATAGAGAAAGTATTGGATTCGCGAAAATTTTCGACCTCCGTTTTTTGACGGATCTACACGTTTTGGGATGTCCTGAACACGAATTGATAGTTTTTAGAAAATGTCTGTCTGTGTGTCTGTCTGTCTGTCTGTCTGTGTGTCTGTCTGTCTATATCATTTTTTTGTGGACGCTGTATCTCACGAACATATGAATGAAATTTAACCAAACTTGGTATTTAGTTGCACCCTAACATGAACTGGTGCCCATTAGATTTGGGGATCAATAGCTCAACAGGTGGCGCTGTAATCGCATTTTATGCAAATTTTTAACATGGCAGCATAGGACAAAATTCCGTATAAATGGGCATAATGAGAGTTATTTTAAACTTGTGATTGTAAAATTAATTTGAATTATTGATGATAGTAGTAGTTAACTAGGAAAAAAAATTTGTGCATGGGGGGGCATCGGTTCCCCCCCTGGGGGGGAAGTACCCCCCCGGGGGGGTTAAATTTTGAAGATGGGTATCATTCGAAAGATCTCGTCAATACCTTTAAAACGAATGGTTGAACCATAAATCTGTGATAATTTAAAACAAAGTTATCGATTTTTTTTACTTTTAACCAAAAAAAAAAAAAAACTTAGAAAAAAAATTCGATTTTTTTTTTTTTTTTTTTTTTTTTTTTATTATTATTGTTAGTGATTGAATATGTATTAATTTTCACAAAAAAAAAAAAAAAGGAAAAAAAAATTTTTTTTTTTTTTTTTTTAAATATTGTTATTGATTGAATATGTATAGGAAAATATAGAAGAAAGTCTTGTGGTGGCCACAACATACTAGTTACTATTGAATTTTTTAGTTAATTTAAGGCATTATTTAATAGTCACTATATATTTTTAATGTACAGCTAGATAATAATTTTACACATTCGAAAATATCTGAAAAGAAAAAAGTTTATTATTATTATTAATATTTTAATTTTGAAAAATCTCCTACACCTTCAGTTTTTAATTCTGTCCTACTTACTTCTTAAAACAACGAAGAATAAAATCTACTCGATAGTTTATAAGAGTTTCAGGTGATGAATTTCTTTCTTGTCATAATTAGAAATATGACATGTATCATAGAAATGTCTAATTTTGTAACATTAAAAAATTAAAATTGATAAATTAGAAGATTCTGTCGTTTATAAATGAGTTTGAATTTGAATCTAAAATTATTTTTTTTTTATGCCAAAATATATCCGAAGTATTTTAAAATATGTTTTTAAATAAAAAAGGTAATTACACTTTAAAGACAAAAAGAAACGCAGTCAATCATATAGACATCACATTATTTTCTTATTCACAAAAAAAGAACACATAAAAATTTTTATAAACAACATAAGAAATTGCCAGTGAGAAAATTAATTCTCTAAAAGTAGAAAAAAAAGAAAAAAAAAAAAAAGAAAATTGATATTTATTCATTTTATTTTATTTTATTTTTACACCATCGATCACATTTTAATTTTTCTGTGGAAAATGACGTCATAAGATTGAAAAAAATAACGATTTGAGAAACTTTTTGAAAATGGCAAATAGAGTACGTTTATAAACCTGGCGATTTTAATTAATAACTTTGTTAATTAAGATGACAGAAATTTCTGACTGAAATGTCTTCCTTGGAATATTCCGCACGCATGGATAACTATCATGACACGGAAAACCCTGCCCTCTGCGAGAACATGCGGTCGCAGACAAAAAAGAAAAAAAAAAAAGAAAAGAAAAAAATGACGCCAGTGACAGTAATTTGTTTTGAATATATAGAGAAATATTCATAGAAAGGTCTTCAATAAACACAATAATAATAATAATATAATAATAACAATAAAGTCAATGGAAACAATATTTTCATATGAATTCATTGATATTGCATTATTTCGTTGCTAGTTGTTGCAAAACTTTTTTTTTTCCTAGACTATTTTTCTTTATCTTTCGACATGTGGAACAAATAAATATAGAATAAAGTGTTAATTAAAACGCTACATAGAAATTCATACATGTCAAATGATTTCATTTAACAAGACGATCAAATTTCTTCCAGGAAGTGATACTAATCTAGTTCGCGGAAAATGAAATAGCAGAGTATTAAATCAAAACAGATATCCGAGATGAAATCTATGTTTCCATATTTTAATATTGTTTATGCATATCATGTTCATAAATATTTAGAATTTTAACAGAATTTACATGATTTATTTAATGATCATTTGTTTTGCTGTCGATAAAAAAAAAAAAAAAAAAAAAAAAAGAAGAAAAGAAACGAGAATTTCAATAAATTAAATGTATGTTGCCTGTAAAAAAAGTTCCTTTGCATAAGCAGTGTTACTGACGAGAAAAACAAAATCCAAGTGTCATTCATTGTATTTGGGGAATGAAATTATTTTTTCATCTTTTCTTTTCTTTTTTCTTAAGAACGAAGAACTTTGCATTCAGACAGAAAGAGAAAGTTGTTATTAAATTTAGAACACACACACACACACACACAAAAAAAAAAAAAATGTCAACATTATCATTTTTGAAGAGAGGATGATATAAGAAATGTGCCGAATTTAATATATCACAAGAAAAGGTAATAATAATAATTAAAAAAAAAGAAAGAAAGAAAGAAGCCTATTTTCGTTTTTTAAGTAATAGGTATAAAATTTTGCACAAAACAAAATTTAATTTAGTACGACAGGCCTTATTTTAATCTATTCTTCCATATAAAGGCCTGGGATTCATTCCTTAGTCTCTGCCATCACTAACTATATTCATTTCTTAAAATTTCTTTTGTATAGTCTTAGCATAGAAGCTCCTTAGCGACTTTTAAATTCTTGTTGTCATTTTGGCGGTGAATTAAAATGGTTATTGCAATTGCGTAAATAAAGACACTGCCTTTCAAATTTTGCCAAGGGCTTCTATAATGAAGCTGTTCCATTTCTTTAGAACGATTTTTCACAATTTTAGTTTAATTATTAAAAAAAAAAAAAAAAAAAATGTTTGCACGTTCAATACTTTTTTCGACATAAAAAAAATATTTTTATATCTTTATCTAACTGTAACTCCCTGCGTCATATTCGAAAATGTACATTTCTACCAATTAAACATTTTCCTCACTTTAGACTTACCAATCCCTATATACAATCAACGAATTGTCAACAGAGTAATTTCTAGTAAATGGAATTTTTGTTTTTCGTTATATTACATTTAAGTTTTGAAATGTTACTATAAATCTACTTCTTTTAAACCAGTTTGCAATTTTAAGCAAATGTATGCTAAATGAAGTATGATTCGTATTTTATTGATGTCTTTATATTAAATTTCTTATGGCTTTTACAAACATAAATTTTCAATAGGCTAGCTGTTCAAAATTCTATGCAAAATTGATATTCAAGTAAATATTTTTGAGGAAGTTTATAATTTTAATTGATCACTCTCATTATGATTCTGCAATACTGTTGAGGAGTAGAGTGAGTGTTCCATGATTTGGAATAACATGCAAAAATAGATTCCATACATTTCAAATATAAATGAAACACTTTGTTACTCCAGGACTTCAAATTACTATACATAATTGTCTTGTATGGTGTTCAAAAAACATTGATGTTGGGTTTAATTCCTTAAATATTGTTGGTAGGTATATAAAACAAATTACAAGAATATGTTTAAAAAATGTTACAGTATTTCATAAAATCGAGCATAAATTTCAAGGGATTCAGTTTAAAAAAATATAAAAGTGGCCAGCATTAAGGTGAAAAAAAAAAAAAGAAAAATTATCTTTCGTAAAACTGAATCCAATCCTAATAAGAATATTTATGAAATTTCATAAATGTATCATAAAAAGATTTAGCGATATATTTAAATAAATTTCTTTACAAATCAGTTGCAAATTAAAATATAATTGTGTTTATTTGTAATACTATTATGATTATTTTTACTCGTAATTAAGTATGACAACTGAAAAGTGATCTGCCATTTTTTTTATTCCAATGATTAACTTATATCGAGGAATTGAAAAATGGTTTAAGTTTTTGTTTTGTCATATCTCGGAGAATTTTTAGGATACAATGCAGAAATTTTGTGCATCATTTTATTTGTAAAAAGAGCACATTTCATTCACATAAAAAAAAAAAAAAAAAAAAAAAAAAAATTGTTTGCGGATTGTAGGAAATTCAAATTTTGAAAGTTTTGAAAATTGTAATTCTTTAACATATAATTGATTTTATAAAACATTTTCTGTTTCATTAAAACCTTTAATAAACTTTCTTTATCACAATTTATAATTTTTGTCTAACATCAGTATTTTAGGATTTAAGCCGATGCCAAGGTTTTTATGAACACTTGTTATTCATGTTCTATCCACCGTTTTAAGATATGCTTCCAGAGTTAACAAGATTTTCCGAAAGCCTGCCATATACAAAAGAAACAAAAGTCTGTTTTGAAAATGTCAACAAACTTATGGATATGGAGGCGAGATATAATCCTATTAGTCCATGTTTTTAATACGAAACAACCGAAAATAACTGCATTAAGATTAAGAATCCTATTGTCATACCTCGATTCACAAACATATACTGCCTTGATTGTTAGTAGAGGTCTGTTTTGCGACAGATTTAGCGTTGACGGCGCCGTATTACGATGCGACATGACGCCTACTTAAATTTTATTTACAGCAGTCAAAAATGAAAACTAATAAGCTGTAGCGACAAGTAATAGCTATTATTATTAGCGTATTTTTTACTTCCTTATACAAAGTATAAGGAAGTATAGTAATCCCGATTTGCGATTTGGATTTTGTATTTCACATTGCTCGAAAACGAATGATCGCTGAATGTTGCCAATTTATACGTGTGACTGTCATGATGTATAGTTGTACACCTGCAAGTGTCGTCTGAACACGAGCTCTCGTTTTAGAGATATAAGCGATTTTACACGATTTTTCGTGACGTCTGTATGTGTGTGTGTGTGTCTGTGTGTGTGTGTGTGTGTATGTCGCATAACTCAAAAACGGTTGGACGTAGAAAGTTGCGAATTGGTACATAGGTTTGTTATAACATCTAGTTGTGCACCTCCCGTTTTGGACTTTGTATGATTTTCCGTTTTGGAGATATTTAGGAAAATTAGGTTCATAATGACAAAAATACATAGGTTTTGGCCATAATGTATCAAAAAACGGTAATAACTCAAAAACGGTTGAACGTAGAAAGTTGCGAATTGGTACATAGGTTTGTTATAACATATAGTTCTGCACCTCCCTTTTTGGACTTTGTATGATTTTCCATTTTGGAGATATTTAGGAAAATTAGGTTCATAATGACCAAAAATACATTGGTTTTGGCCATAATGTATCAAAAAACGGTAATAACTCAAAAACGGTTTGGACAAATCTTGCAATTTAACTGACTTCCCGACTAGCTAGACATTTGAAACTTTCAGAAAAGCTCAGAACACGTTTACAATGCGTTTTTTTAATATTTTTGGCCAACTGTTTCCGATACCTGCTGCCTTCGGCAGCGTTACCAGTACAAATCTTGCAATCGATTTTTAACTAACTTCCCGACTAGCTAGACATTTAAAACTTCCAGAAAAGCTCAGAACACGGTGACAATGCATTTTTTAAATATTTTTAGCCAATTGCTTCGTGTCACTGCTGCCTTTAGCAGCGTTTATATGATTCAACAGAAAATCTATTTAACTAACTTCCCGACTAGTTAGAGATTTGAAACTTCCGGAATAGTTCAGAAACACGGTGAAAATGCATTTTTTAACACTTTTATCCAATTGTTTCGGATCCGAAGTCCCCCCCCCCAAGGCACGACTTTGACATGAGTCCCCCGAAGGCGCAACTTTGACATGAGTCCCCCCCCAAGGCACATGAGTCCCCCCAAGGCACATGAGTCCCCCCCAAGGTACAACTTTGACATGAGTCCCCCCCAAGGCATAACTTTGACATGAGTCCCCCCCCCCAAGGATTTTAAAATGAGTCCCCTCAAGGCACAATTTTATTTATTTATTTATTTATTTTTTTACGTATGCATGCATTTTTTTTAAATATTTTTAGCCAACTGTTTCGGGTCCAGTGACAATATTTTTTAACATTATGTACATTTCTAAAAGTGTATAAGGAAGTCATGTGGTGCCCACATCAGATTTTTTAAACTTTGTTTTCAAGCGAATGAAATATAAAACTAGTTAAAAGTTTAATTTAATTGATTTAGAATGGTTTATTACATTCTCTTACCCATGTATTGTAGAGAATATTCTTTTGGGATAAAATTTTCGAAACTGAGTTTTTAATATATTTACACGTTTAGATATACCTGAACTGGAAAATAATGTTTTAAACGGTTGAACTGTATGTTTGTGTATGAGTAACTAAGAATAAATATTAGAAGGAAGTCCAAACTGGATATTTCAAATCTGTGTCATAGTGATGTCGTAGAGATCAGACAAATGATTCATGTACTAAGACATGCAAAATTATTTAAGTACTAACAAACCTGTGCGAAACTTTCGCACTTTATTTCTTTTCTTATTTACCTTTAAAATTTGAAACTCGTAAACCTTGGGCCAATTTTCCCACCCAATTTTAATTTTAATTCATCAGAAGCCAAATTATTATTAGAAATAAATTAATATTGCGGGACGACATGCTAACGATAATCAAACCAATATCATTCACGAAAGGCTTAAAAATAAAATTCATGTTTGACGACCTAATTTTCGTACTTCACGAGACAGGACAGATTTAGTGTAGGACCCCCGTGGCGATTTTTAAATTTTTGTCACCATGTTAGCGATACATTTTTATTAATTAATTTATTTATTTTGGCATAATTCTGAGTTAAAAAAACTTAGTACCTATTTTGATTATACTTTTTATTATTGCGTTTTTTAGTCAATTTATGACAAAAGTTCATATGGGGCTAAAATCATTAAAATATAGCTAGGTTTAAAACTAAGCTTACTTGCAAAGATTGTAAAAACGCAACTTTTAAAAATACATTTTTATATAAAATGATACCATCAGACAAAAGGCGTCATTTTTTATTCGAGTCCACGTGCTTAAATATTGTTTATGTATTATTTTTTATCCTCGCGTATTTTATTGAGTCACTATCGTATCGTTTCTAAAAAAAATTAATCGTAACTGGACCACGTTAGAAAAATATTATATATATATGCCTGTGGGCAAAATTTCAGGTTACGTACATTTTAACATTTTTAGACTGCACTAAACAAAATGTAATATATATACATATATTTATTTATTTATTTGAAAAATATTTTGTCATTATTTCATCTAATTCATTTCAGGTTAATTTTTCTTGTAGGTTTCTGCTATCAATTGATATTTTGCTAAAATGCATATCAGTTACAGAAAACCTATAATTCTTCGCTCAGGATAGCACTTGAAAACATCTTATAGTATTATGAGCTTTTAAGCACAAATTCAGTTATGTTCTGTTTTGGTCCGATCTTCTTTTCCTCATCTCAAAATTAATAGGTTCATTTCATAACATTGTTCTCTTTTTTCCCCTTAAAATAATATCCTAGTGTCAACTTTCCTTTCTTCAGAATATTATTACACGGTCCTATTTAATTTTCATCAGGTATTGTAGTCTTAAAAATTAAAGTAAGTACTATTAATAATCTTAAAAATTAAATAAATTTAAGATATTTAGTTATTTTGTTTGGCTTCTGTAAGTTTCTTTGGTGAATTATGTGACTGACTATTCTTCGTTATCATTCTTTTCTTTTACTATACTAGGGGGCTCTGCCCCCTGCTCGCTCCGCTCACCAACCCCCGAAGGAGGCTTCGCATATATATTAATATATATTAATAGAAAGAAAATCATAATATCTAGACCATTTTGCATTACAGCTTTAGTATATCACACTCTTTATTTCTTTTCTACAACCTTAAATCCGGACCACGGTAACCCAGTCGGTAGAGCGCCGAGCTCGTAATTGGAAGATTGTGGGTTCGGTTCTCGAGCCGACCAAAGACCGTCATGTACAGTAATAGTGGCTGGTGCACGTAAAATATGTCGTGGCTACAGTATCCTCCGTGTTCTCATCAAAATTATACCTCTGGAGGCCACCGAAGCTGGGGAGCTATCCCCTTCGTGTAGGACCAAAACTGTGGTGGCATGTCTCCAGAATATCCGTAGGAGTGCGTCCCAGACCGTCGCCCATTATCCATAGCGCAGTAATGGTGCTACGTCAATCACAACCTACCTAATTATCTACCTACCTACAACCATGGATCATATTTTAATTTTCCCGTGTAAGAAGATTAATTTCCTAAAAGTAGAGACAAAAAGTTGATATTTATTTTCTTTGTTTTTTACATTCATGGTTTCGGGCCGTGGTACCCTAGTCGGTAAAGTGCTGAGCACGTAATTGGAAGATTGCCGATTCTATACTTGAGCCGGCCAAAGACCGCCGTGTACACTAATGGTGGCTGGGGCACATAAAATCTGTCGTGGTCGCAAAATCCTCCATGTTTCCATCTAGAGGTCAAGACTCACGGTCGCCACTCGCCACGTGGCGACTTAATTTGAAAAAGTGGCGATCAAAAAAAATTGGCATGATCGCCATTTTTTCCGCGAATTCGCGAAAATATTTCTTCCGTTTTAAAAAAAAAATCGCGGATATCGATCGTTAAAAAAAAAAAAAAAAAAAAAAAAAATCCCATTAACGATCGGCAATTGTTAATGGGATTTCGATGATGATCGCGCATTCCGATTTCCAATCTTTCTCCATCCACAACATAAATGTCAATATTTATTTAAAACTTGCTTTATGAGATTCTAGAACCTAGAAAGAACTAGAATTGTAAAATATTTCTTGTTCATGTAATTAATTTTTGCTTCTCTCCCCCTTTTCTTATTTCCAAGTAGAAATCGTCAATCAAATGTTCTACAATTGTTTCTCAGTCTTTCTTCATCCATAATATAAATGGCAATATTCATTTTAAACATGCTTTATTAGATTTTAGAAGTAAAATTGAGAATTTAATATTGCTTATTCATGTAATTATTTTTTTAATCCCCCCCCTTTCCCCATTTCTAGATAGTGATAAATGATCAATTCTAGAAACAATAAAGAGATAGAAGTGCTTAATATTTTTCACATGCGTAATTATTTTTAGACTTAACTTGATGAATATATTTATTTTTTCTCAATTAAATTATATATTTATATTTCATATCTATACCAAATGTGTAAACAGGGGGTGGGGGGTGGGGGATGAAAAATAGATTTTTAGGTACGAAATTTTTTCTAAATTAGTTTAAGAAAATTAATGCTCAGTTGATTTCATACATGTTTAAAACCGATAATTAAATACTATATATATATAATATATATATATATATATATATATATATTAGTGTATGAGTAATGTACATACATAAAAATTTTATTCAATATATGTTTGAAAATTTTGTTTTTCTCATAGTATGAAATTTTTATAAGGTTTTATATGGATATAAAAGTAACTGCAGTTATATTAAAGAATTTTTTTGTGTAAATAATCCTGAAAATATTTAAAGTAGTTTAAAGCTATTTATAACTGTTTAGGTAGTCAATTTATTGAAAGTGATGCTAATAATGTCTAACCATCATGTTTACAGAAAATTTTCGGCAAATTTCTAATTTTAGCAATCACGTGCCAGTTAATAAAAATGAACCTCTGATAATAGGCTAGTACAGATTCTTTGCCTCCCCACCCCCTCCTCAGACTCAAAATAATTCCATATTCCTCTAATTCTGATCATAATTATTTTCCATTTGCAGATGAAAATTGCCAGACTAGACGAAATTTATTAAATGAATCAAATTTCCGTATTTCTTTTGCAATGGGACATAAAATAAATATTCTTGTAAAACACAAATTGTGTATGAGAAATCACATTGTCAGATCATATCATCATTATAGCCTGCTGTTTTCCCGTAGCAAAATGCATGTATTATATTTATCTATGAAAGTCCATATATTTTCCCTCATTACTAAAACTTTGAATTTTAATGTCTTCTTTCTAAGTACTATAGTTATTAATAGCATTTAAACAAATCTGGATTACATGCTATTGTAACTACATGCTTATAGAACTCACTCTTAAAAGGCTAACAAGAATAAAATCATAAGCATTCAGTGGAAGTTCAAACGAGGTCATATCTTCCCTCCAAACCAAATCGCTTTTCAATGATTCAATTACTCAATCTATTTTGTCTTCTTCCTACCTCATTTCATTTAAGATATTGAAAAATTTAAACTTGAGAAGTGTGTAAGTTTATTTATTTATTTTTTTTTTTTCAAATAATGCCTATTTTTTTTTTTTTTTTTTTTTTTTTTATTATTATTATTATTATTATTGGCAGAAATACACACATATATATTATATATACATGTTTATTGTATTATTAAATGACTAATAATACAATAGTCATTTAATAATAGTGACTATTGTATTATTATTAAAATACAATAAAGAGCACTATTTCTTAATTTAATTTTCCGACCATATCATTTGTGTTTTTATGCTTTTGTGCACACACACACATATATATCACATATATATATATTATATGTATGAATCCGATATATAATGACGGTGACTCATGAGTGGCCACTGAGTTTATCATGTACAGTGGCCACTGGCCACTTCTAAAAATTTTAAGTCTTGACCTCTATTCCCATCCCCACTATACCACTGGGGATTACCAAAGCGGAGGGAGATCCCCTCCGTAAAGGTTCAAAATTGTGATGACATGTCTCCGGAACATCTCTAAGGGTGCGTCCCAGACCGTCGCCAATTACCCATAACGCAGTATTGGTGCGACGTTAAATCCAACCAACCTACCTACCTACATACAACCATGGATCATATTTCAATTTTCTCGTGTAAAATGACTTCATGACAGAAGAACAACGTCACTGGGAGAAACTTTTTTCAAAATGGCAAATAGAATACCTTCATAAACTTGTCGTTTTTAGTTAATAATTTCTTTAATTAAAATGATAGAAATTTCTAAGCGGCTGAAATGTCTGCCTTGGCGTACTCGGAACACATTGATACCTCTCATGACGCGAAGGACCCTGCCCTCCGTTAGAAGATGCTGTCGCAGACAAAATAATTTGACGCCAGTGACAGTAACTTTTTTTTTAATATATAGAGAAAAGGATTATATATATATATATATATATAAACTCTTGGATACTTTTTATTTTTTCTTTCAAAAAATGACCACTTTAACATTTAAATATAGGGATGTAACAGTGATTCTTTTCGGATATCGAATATATAGAACTGTACTGCCTGCTGGATATGGATATGTGATATCTGGCAAAATCACTATATCCGTTTCATGCATATTTTTTTAATTATTAAATTGATCTTTTTTTTTTTTTTTTTTTTCCCCCAAAGGAAGAAAAATAAAATGTTTAAGTTCGACCTTTTTTTCTTTTTTTTAAAGGTTGATTTCTTTAGAAATCGACCTATTGCAATCACTTCGTTTATCTATCTATCTACCTATATATATATATATATATTTAGGTTGATTTCTTTAGAAATCGACCTTTTGCAATCACTTCGTTTATCTATTTATCTATAATCAAAATTTTGTCGTCTCGATAACTCCCGAAATAATGCTCGAAATCGAACCAAATTTGAACAGCGAACTTATCTTATAAATATCTTGGACGAGTTCGTTAACCAAGTTGCTCCGTCTTTTTGTTTTCAAGTGGTGGCCACTTGAAAATTTCAAATCCACATTGTAAAAAGCGTATTTAAGGCCGGATTTGCTTGAATTTTGATGTAAATAGAGACCACATAAGAGTCTCAACCAAGTTTATTATTGAACTTTATATCCGTCATTTTAAACAAAGGGGTGGATATTTTAAATTAAACGGTGCCACTTGAAATCAGGCTTAAAAATTTTATCATCACGGTAACTTCCGAAATAACAATCCAAATCTCCTTTACTCCAAATATACAATCAAATTTAGACAGTGAACTTATCTTATAAATATCTTGGATGAGTTTGTTAACAAAGTTGTTCCGCCATTTTGTTTTCAAGTGGAGACTACTGGAAAATTTCAAATTCACATTGTAAAAAGCGTATTACGAATTTGTTTGAATTTTGATATATCCATAGACCATATAAGGGTTTCAATCAAGTTTATTAATGAACTTTATCCGCCATTTTTAACAAAGGGGCGGATATCATAAACTAAGCGAAGCCATTAGAAATCAGACTACCACTTGAAAATTTATAATCCCGATAACTACCGAAATAATACTCCAAATACAACCAAATTTGGACAGTGAACTTATCTAATAAATATCTTGGATGAGTTTGTTAACCAAGTTGCACCGTCATTTTGTTTTCAATAACTCTTAAAATACTAAACTGATCCAATCCAAAGTTGGATAGTGAACTTACGGTTTAAATATCTTGGCTAAGTTAGCTTGGTAACTTGCTCCGTCATTTTATTTCCAAGTGGCGGCCACTTGAAAATTTGTCATCATGATAACTTTTGTATTACTGAACCAATTCGTATCAAATTTTTATCCTTCAGATATCTCAGATAAGTTCGCAGGCTATCTCACTCCGCCTTTTTGTTTCCAAGTGGTGGCCCCTCAAAATCACAGTGCCACTAGAAAATTTCTTATCGCGACAATTTTTGAAATGATGAATTAGTTTGAACTAAAGTTGGACAATGAACTTATTATACAAATATCTTGGATGATTTCGCTGGACAAGTTGCTTCACCATTTTGTTTCCAAGTAGCAGCCACTTTGATTGCCACTTGAAAATTTGCCATAAGAACAACTTTTGAAATACTGCATTGATTCGAACCAAAGTTGGACAGTGAACTTATGCTTCAAATATCTTGGATGAGTTTCCTGGGCAACTTGCTCCGTCGTATTGTTTCCAAGTGGCGACCACTTGAAAATTTGTTGTCCCGATAACTTTTGAAATACTTAATTAATTCAAACCAAAGTTGAAAAATGAATTTATCATTCAAATATCTATGATTTCGGTGGGCAAGTTTCTCCGCAATTTTATTTTCAAGTTGCAGCTACTTGAACACTGCCACTTGAGAATTTGTTATCGCGATAACTTTTGAAATACTGAATTTGTTCGAACCAAAGTTGGACAGTGGACTTATCTTACAAATATCTTGGATTAGTTCACTTATCAACTTGCTCAATGGCATTTTAATTCAAAAGGCGGCCACTTCATTTGTCAACGCCATAACTTTTGAAATTCTGAAGTTCTTAATTCGAACTAAATTTGTACAGTAGACTTATCTCAAAAATGCATTTGATATATTTGTTTGCCAATTTGGGCCGCCTTCTTGTATCCGAAAGAATTTTTCATTGAGTCCCTGTAAAAATTTATACATGGTAGATTCACCAAAATTTATACAGTTCGTGCGACAGTGACCCACAACATGTGTATAGATTTTCAGTTCAATTGGATAAGGCATTTAGACGCTATCGCACTTTAGAAAAATTGAGCCCATAAGCCATAATAATAAAGTGTTTTACATTGTGTCCCTGAAAAAAACTATAAATACTAGATTCTCTAAAACTCTTGCAATTCGTATAACGGTGACCTATAACATGTTTATAAATTTTCAGTTCACCTGAATAAGGCGTTTAGACGCTATGGCCATAATGATAAAGAATTTTTCTTGTGTCCCTGTAAAAAAAAAAAAAAAAAAAAAAACTATAAGTGCTAAATTTACTAAAATCTATGGCGTTAGTGTGACAGGGACTTATAACATGTGTATGAATTTTCAGTTTATTTGAATAAGGTGTTTAGATACTATCGAAATTTAAATAAGTTGAGTCTATATGCCATAAGGATAAAGAATTGTTTTTTATGCGTGTGTGTCCCTGTAAAAAAACTGCAAGTGCGAGATTCACCAAAATCTATAGGGTTCATGCTATGGTAGCCTTCATCACATGTATCAACTTTCAGCTCATTCAAACAAAGCATTTAGATCGTATCGTTTACACACATACACACACACACATACGTCACCGCAAAAGCAGCAAAAATGAGCTCAAGAGACCTCAAAAAGTATAGATACACCAAAATCTCAAAATCGAATTTATGTTATGATTACAATACTTTCCTTACGTAGCATGTTCGGAATGTAAAAAGCATATTTCTTATAGAACATATTGTGAAAACTTTTTTTTTTTTTTTTGTTTACAGGGCCACATGAAAGATTTCTGATTTATTAGTGCTGTGTTTGGAAGTGGCTGGATATATATGTCGTGTATCACGATTTTTTCCCCGTTGTACTCGTGGCTTGGTGCGTAATCGAATTTATAGAAAATATATAGAACTATTTAAAATTAGTTAATTAAGTTTAAAAGAGTGATATGGGAGGCAATTCTGTGATTAACTTGAAACAATTTCGTTGGCTAAAATAACATCCTTAAATATTTTGTGAACGTACGTAACTACAATATTTAAACGGGAGTCAAAGACTCAGTTGTTTTCAATGAAAATAATTAGTCTAATAATTTAATTATTATTGTACTTTAAAAGAAATTAATTGTTTTTCCCTTTTATTTTACTAAAATAATACTTTTTTACTGCATAAAAAAGATGAATTCTTAGGACACAAAACTTTTCTTTTAAATTTATCTCCAAGAAAAAAGAAAATTCAATAAAATTTGGAAAAGAGTTCCGTTTTTTAGGTAAGAAGTCCATATAATCTTCAAGAGCAGCTTTATTGGAATCGGTGACATTCATCATGTCCGTCATGGAAGTAGAATTTCCGAAGAAATGTGTCACTTAACTTTATGAGGACATCGATCTTACACTAATAAAGAAGCTAGTTTGAATGAATTCCAAAGAAGACATAAAAACACGACTTCGATAACTTTAGCTTAAGAGGGAAGGGGGATAACAGCAATGATAAAAGAAATATTTTCAAAATTACTAATTTAATTAAGGAATAATTACATTATTGCGTTTTACATTTTAAATTTAAAATTAAATTCCTTTTACACGTATGCTGAATATTTATGTGCAGAATAATGTTTATTTTTCAATTCCTACTATTAGTTCGCACTCTCTCTATATCTTGTACAAATCTTGCAATCGTTTTTTAACTAACTTCCCGACTAGCTAGAAATTTGAAACTTTCAGGATTGCTCAGGAGAACACAATACTTCGAAGTCCGATTTTCAAATTTTTTATTAGTTTTCTTATAATTAATTAAAATATGAAAATAATAACATCCTAATAGTGTTATTATAGCCATTAAAATATTGTCTATAATTTAATTGTTGCCCCCCCCTCCCCCCCCCCCAAAAAAAAAAAAAAAAAAAAAAAAAAAAAAAAAATTACGAGTTCATTTTCTTTCGACATAAAAATAAATACATATAATTAAACGTGAACATTGAAAAATTATAAAAAGTTAAATTATGCATGTCACAAAAATTGACGTTATTATCACTTTAAAAATTTTATGCACATTGATAAGAGCTCTGTGATTCATCAAAAAATTTAAAACATGGTATATAAAAAGTTTTTTTTTATCTTATAACTATTTTTATTTCATTTTTTACGCGCGCTTTTTATTTCCTAATTCAAAATTATTAAAGAAAAGAAAAAAAAAAAAAAAAAAAAAAAATCCGATTATGTTTGTAAGTAGGAATTTTTTTTTCTTTTATATTACTTGTTATATATGGGTCAAATCAAATAATTGAATTTTTCCCCAATTCCTATCATTCGATTGAACTAAAATTTTGCATACACACATAATTCCGATAGCAATACATGCTCAAGTAGTAACGGAGGAGTGGGAAGGCTGGGAAACAGGGGTCTCAATTGCAGTTCAGTATTTATTCTTCTTCTTCTTATTATTATTATTATTATTATTATTATTAAACCCACTTCAAACCATCCGATTGAGCTGAAATTTTACATACCTGCATAATTCCGATGATAATACATGCACAAGCAATAATGGACTTACGCGAAGAGGTGTTGAGGGTCTGGGTTTTCCATTAAAGTTCAAAATTTGTTTTCGAATGTTATTCCACTTCTTATCATCCGATTGAGTTGAAGTTTTGCATACATGTACTGTAACTCCGATGACAATCCATGCTCAAGTAGTAACGGATTTAAGGGAGGGGTTACTGAGGGCGTGGGTTTCCCATTAAAGTTTAAAATTTGTTTTCGAATGTTAACCCATTTCTTATCATCCGACTGAGTTAAAATTTTGTATACATGTATAATTCCGATGTATATTATTCATATCTGCTGAATTGTAGTTTTTGTATAATTTGAAATAAAAGCATGTTTTTATTATTTTTCTTTTTTTCTTTATTTATTATTTCTTCTGTTGCATTACTTTGTTAAACATTTGCCACTATGTTTCAGATTATAGGCAGTGCTCGAGTTTATTTGTGTCACTTTCAACTAAGTCTTCTATGGAGCAGGTTTCTTCTTGAATATTTTTATATTATTTTATTTTACGCGGTAAATATTTAGAGTTGGTTTTTTAAGAACTTTATATCAAAGGTGAAAAGGGCTTATGAATTTGGTTCGTCTGTCTATCCTTCTATCTATCTGTCTGTATGACAATCTGTCTATACACCCTCTAATTCCCGTAAATATTTTTAGAATGCTTTAAAATTGGTATATGATATACATATTTACAATAGAATATGCAATATTGAAAATAATATGAGCAGAATTGCTATTTGTATACAGGGTCTCGCAAAAGAATTAATGTACATCAACGATCAGTGACAGGTATTTCTTATTTAAGAGCATATTTTAAGAGCTTTATACTAAACAGAACGTAACGGAATCGATATACATGTTTCCTATAGACTATACTATTATTAATATCAATGATTAATTTACAAGATCACAGAAAAATATTCGAATAGATTAAGGGATATAAGTTAATGCAATTTAAGTCGCATTAAACTTATTATTATTATCATTATTACTATTGTACTTTTAGTGTATATACTGAGCTTTTAATTTTTAAACATTATGCAGGGGAACAGATGCTAAACTTTAATTAAATGTTCAAAACAATTAAAAAACAACAGTTTATTTTATTTATTTATTTATTTATTTTTTTGTGGTCACCAAGACTACAACCAATTGTGCCGTAGCCCCTTAACTTAGGTAAATTTTATGTTTTATTTTCTCAGTTGCGCATCAAAGTGTTTAATCTAATTAAGATAATCAAATAAAAGACAATCTAATTAAGGTAAGATGTCGGATTGTGGAAACTAGCATTTGGTAACCTTATAACTTTAAAACAAATTCAGACTTTTCCATGTAATATTTAAGTCGTAATTAAAATATTAGAAGATACATGCCAAATATTTTCGGCGAAATATGACAATCTTTCTTAATATAATACTCTTAATTACTTTGAATCAACATAATGCCACGATTATCAAGGTAATAAATTATTTGAAGTTCTAAAAATATGAGTCTCCCTTTACTTCCCTTCAAGAGAAAAGACATGATAGATCTGCTTTCTTCATCTTACGAAATTTCGAAATATATTTTCTGCATTCTCTTTATAAGTCAATCTACAAATATATATATATATATATATGCTTGTTTGCTTTTCTTGTTTTGTTTTCATGTCAATTCACCGTAAAGGCGACATTATTTAAATTGCATCTAATCTTGGTATAAGACTTAGGTAAGTTTGAAGTCAAGTTAATTAAATAAAAAAAAAAACAATGAGTAAAATTAAAATTGTTTCAATAATCAATAAGTAAAATTAACTATATAAATAATTAACAAAATGTCTTCGCAGGTAAATTTGATGAAATTTTATTCCTATTGGTCTATGTGGATTCAGTGGGCGAAAATCTTCTGTTTCGCGGCTATTACTATACGTTTTAAAAGATTATATATATATATATATATAATTATTAAGATTAAAGTGAAAAGAATGAGAACGAAAAATAGACAGTCGAATAAATCACCACAAAGGCCAATTAGGTAACTAGTTAACATGAATTGGTTTTAATTATTTGTTGTATTTGAACTGTGATATTACGTTTTAGAACATTAATAACATTACTTACTTTAATTTTAATACTGATTAGATTACAATACCTGTAGTAGACATATAAAAGAAGGATCTTACAATGTAATGCTGTAGAAAATCAGGATCTAGTAAAGGATAGTATTATAAGGGGAAAAACTCCAGCTTACATTAATGAAATGTACCATAAAAGTTGAGATTAGCAAAATATTTTCGGACCATAGTACAATATTTAGTTTGAATATTGAATAAAAAGCTCAAAATGCGATAGGACTTCATCAAGCTATCCCTAAAAGCATTGAGCAGAGAAATGCCCCCAGTAGCACAGATTCACCGGGCAACATCGGAAATTGAGAATTTGCAATACTGGGCAATATCGACTGTCGATCACCGGCCTATATTATTTGGAAGCCTTTTTTTCCAATATTCCGATATTGGATTATCTATATTGACCAATATCGGTCGATATCGCTTGGACCTACTCAAATTAACGAACATCGGAAGACCAATATCGGCAAGCGTTTTTCTCCGATATTAAGAGGAACTGGCACATTTGACTAGCACCACTGAAGTAGGCTTCATTTAAAGGTTAATATTTTCATTTATAATTATAAATTGAACTGTATTAGGTTTGTTTAATAAAATATATAACTAGGCAACAGTAATTATGGTTTTTGATATATTTTATACAGATCTGAAATCTTTAAATTGCATTTTCTCAGTTTGAATTTGTTTCTGAATTCATGATATTCAAAATACTAAAACTTCCGCAGATATTTAAGAAAGACTCAATGTTTTATTCTTTCCTGCTGTTTAATAAAACCTAACAAAATTAATGATGGATACAATATACTTAAAGGGAAAAAAATACTAAAAATAAAAGTTTAATTTTTTTTTCTCAAAAACTAATTAATGTATTTCAAAATCCATCTCTATTCCTTTTAAATAGGCTCTATTAAAAAAAAAAAAAAAAAAAAAAAAAAAAAGAAAAAAAAAAACTGTCTCCTCTTAAATATTTGTAGAAATTTTAGCATTTTGAATAGCATAAAATCATGAAAAAATGAAAACTGAGAAAATACAATTTAAAGATTGCAAATCTGTAATAAAATGTATCAGAAACTATAAGAATTGTTTCCTGATTACATATTTTATAGAACATACCCCTTACAGTTCAATTTGAAAATATTAAATGGAAATATTAACATTTAAATGAAACCTACTTCAGTGGTGCCAAGTCAAAGGTGCCAGATCCCCTCAAGATGATAGTGGACGACATAAATCGTTTCCCTTTAATTACTGTTTTAGATTATAGAAATCTGCATACATATGCATCTAAATACTATATTATTAGCTATATTAAAGCTTTCAAAAACTATTTAAATTGAAAATTAAAAAAAAAAATATTTTGATGTTTATAGACATGTTTCTTTTTAACTAACTTTTTATTTTTTTTCTCTTGGTTTTAAATTATTAGCTGAACAACATATTCTAAACATATTTCAGAATTTCTTTGTGTATTCATTAATACATAAATTTTCTAAAAAATATTTTTTTTCGTTTGAATGCTACAAGTTTGAAGTAAATTTCAGAATTCAAGCATGGAATTATTATAAAAAAAAAATTCAATACAAAAAGTAATAATCAACTATGCTTAGATTATATTGTTAAGCTGTACAAATTCAATAGGAAAAAAAAAAAGAGAGTAATAAGAATTTATAAATATTTCAAAAAGTTAAAAAAATTTAATCTCATAAAAAAATTAAATGTTTTGGAGAAATGTTTACTACACTTAATAAAATTTTTAAACATATGTAAGCAAACTTTTATAATTAATTTAACTCAGCAACTTAAAAAAATATTTATTGCTTCCCCCCCCCTTTTTAAATAGAGTTCAGCTTAATGATATTACAATATTAAACAAACAACCTGCAATGAATAACTGGATAATTTTAATTCTGTTTTTCAAAGGTAATTAAATATGCATTAATATGTATAATTTTAAATATTCTTGCATAAGAGCATTAAAAGTCAATATCTGTAACTTCATTATATAATCTCAGTATGCTCCACACTTATAAGTAATATGTGCATTGTTCAGCCTAGCTAGTCATACTTTTGCATGCTTCAAAAGCCAGTATTTGTTTATTTTAGTTTTAAAAAATATTCAATTCATATAAAGTGGAAGGCGTTAAATTGTGGAAAGTTCCATTCAGTACTCCCACTTATTTAAAAGTATATTTATTGCTTGATTTTCAATGATGTAATACAAAGTGTTTCTAAATATATAAAAAGAGAGATTAAATATATATATATATATATATATATATTTTTTTTTTGGTCCCTTGTGACGTACATTTGTTAGCTAATTGGTAAAAAGTAACTTTTTCTTTTTTCTTTTGTTTCAATTTCATATGTCGTTATAAAATGTATGACAATGACAGCATTTGAATTTTTCCTTTTCATTGATTTTTTTGTAAATATTTTTTTGCACTTTCAGAGCAAAATTTCGTATGATAAACAATATTCTATGACACAACATCTCTTAAGAAAAATCATGGTCCCCTTCCCCTTTATCTATGCTTCCCAATGTTAAAGGTTGTATTCTCATCTACATATTTTCTATTCTTTTGTTTTGTTTCTCTCTCTCTCTCTCACTCCTCCCCTTTTTTTTAACTGTTCGATGACTATGATATCGTTTACTTCTACAAATGTTACTGATACTGATGTATACCAGATTTCTTTAGTATGACAGTTGAATCAGAGCCTGATTGAGGCCACAACACGCTACTTTTTTCAATATTCTCACTAATTAAAGGCAGAAATGCGATGCCTTTATTGCGAAATTATTATTATTCGAAAATAGTGGTGATCATTATTCGAAACTAATTTACGCAGAGTTAACAACTTCCCATTATTGAAAATATATATTTTTATCTTCTTATTTCTGCAATGACTTTATATTAATTATATGGGAAAATGTAAAGAAAATAAATATTGATAAGTATGTAAAGAATTCATTCATATATTATAACTGTTTTCACTGCAACTTGCACTTAAGCTGCCGTAACAAAAATGAAATAAATTATTCAAGGTATTTTAATACTACTATATGCATATCAGGATTCATAGCAGTCACTATTTTAAATTCCACTATTATTGAAAAGTAATTTTTGCTATATTTAATCGAAGAAATATATTGAAAAATGGTTAATAGAAGATTACCATTGAAGAAAAAGTGATAATCAAATTAGTGTTGTTACCCTGACATCTTTTCGAATTTCTATGGTCCTGGTGAATTCAGATTTTTTAGATTTAATTGTACACGGACATACTGAAAATAAGAACTTCGTATACAAACACCATAAAATATCCAAAATATCAATCGTTGGAAATGAAAATAATTAACATTTAAGACAACAACAGAGGAGCCAAACGCTTGAAAAATTGTGGTGTTTATATACAAAATCCTGATTTATGATTAGCATCAGACATTTTGTGGCGAATAGAATCATGGAAAATTGATTTTGTGAACCAATCAGCATGCAGTACTTAGTGCTTCAGGTATTTTAGAGATAAGTATTTTAAAGAATATAAAATTAGAGAACAATCTAACTTTTCTTAAAAAAAAGTTTAAATTAAAGCAGTAATTTTTTTAGGCCTGAAAATTAACATTAAAAACTGAAAACAGGCAAATAAAAGGAAAAGATTGAAATATTAATGTGAAAAATTTAATGTGTTAGTTTCTATAAAGCGCCACAATTTTTAAAGACTTGGTAAAATTACAGAGAAGACATTTTAATGAAGTCTTCTTTAACACTTTAAATAGACTGAAATTAATTCCAAGGTTTTAAATAACTAACAAGTGAGGTTTTAAATGATTAACAAGTGTAAATCTAATTTGATAAAAACACCAACTTTGAAGTTAATTCAGTATTAATACAGTCGAACCTCGTTAACTTTAATCTCAATGGGTTTAAAAAAAAAAAAATCATGTCTTCAATAGTTCATGCTATCAGTAACTAATCTTCATATAACTAAACTTATCCTCTTTTTGATGGAGATTCTGGGAACCGTTCATGTTAAACGTAATTCACGTTAACAGTGTTCACGTTAACGAGGTGCGACTGTGTGTATAATACATATTATTTTGATTGAAAAATTTGCAGCTCGCAAATTGTGAATTATTAACATATTTTTGTTCTGTAATTTAATCAAGTATTATTATTTTTTTATATAAAACCTGAAAATTTCAACCAAATTAAAAATTTTTTTGACTGTTTACTCATAATCACTACTATAAACAATTTTTGTTTTTAATAACGGGAAACTTGGCGTTGGAATATTAAAACCCGAATAAACTACTACGTCAGAAACGCCAAAAGAAAGATATTTGCGGTGCATACAGCTGTTTCGGTAGCCTTAAGCGTACCGTCTTCAGTGCAAAAAGAAGCACTGAAGACGGTACGATCTTTTTGCACTGAAGACGGTACGCTTAAGGCTACTGAAACAGCTGTATGCATCGCAAATATTTTTCTTTTGGCGTTTCTGACGTAGTAGTTTATTTCGGGGTTTAAAAATTTTGTTTTTCATCAAAATCGGTTGAAATTTCACCGTTTTCTTTCCTTTTTTACCAAGTTCAATGAAACCATGATATTTATCATCTAACATGAATTAGAAGTTGAAAGATTGGCAGATCACAAATTTCAAAATACCAATACAAAACTGACTTTGAAGAAAATTACATTTTAATTAATTTTAAAAATATATCGAAAAAAGAATTTCCTCAAACATAGTTAAGAGCCAACCAGATTAAATTAATGTTCAAAATAAAAAATAAATATCTAAATAAAAACGAAGGCTGCACACTTAGAACACATTTTTTTTTTAGGTTAGGGATAATGAAAATGAAAACAGTTACATTTTATCAAAAGTTATAAAAGTTGAAATTTACAATAATTCAATTTGAGAACAATTATGGAAGAACAATATAATCTACTTCACCAATGTGTTAAGGCAGGGCCTGACTACAGCAAGTATATATGGTGCAGTTGCCCTAGGAAAGTTTCATTAAATTGGCCATTGTGTTAAGAAAAACAATTAGCAATATTTCAGATTTAGAAAAGAATAAGTAATTTTCTAATATATAATATTTCTAAAAACATCACAAACATGAGCATTGTTTTAAATAATTAACATAGAAATTAAGACTTCAAAATGTAAAAAATGACATTCATATCTCAACAAATAAAATTTATTGAAACCCATGCATTTTTACAGTATTTAATGCCATTTTTCAGAAGTTAAAATGTTCTCTATGAAAAAAAAAAATCATTGTTTGCAACCCCCCCCCCCTTTTTTTTTATAACAAAATCATTTACAGTTCTTTAAATTTGCTTCTTCTTCATAGTTTTTCCGATTAACATATGTCCTGGTAGCACGACTTCGATGAGTTGCAATGGATAGAGATCGACTTCTCGTATTTCATTTCAAAACACTTGCTAGAGAGGATAATGAAGCAAAAGTACAAATATTAAACACAATAATAAAAACTGTAGATTAAATTAATTTTTAACTTGAAAATGTTTTACATATTACACTGCTCTACATGAAAATAGGCCCCAACATCATTTTTGCAAATTCTTATGTAAAATGACCTCCAGAAATTCGAATATGACGCCCATTTTGCCCTATCACCCACCGTTTTTTAAGAACACTCCCATGCTTTTATCATTTTCTCGTAATTTTATACTTATAAATTTGATTTGATGGAAAGGAAAGGATTATTTTAGTTGTTCAATATATTCTGAGGGGCTACAGAGCTGGTAAATTCTAAAACATGAACATTTGCAGCAAAGAGAAAATTTAGGGACGGAGGGGTTGCCACTGAAATTATATATTGAATTTAATATATTTTATTAATCAATTATTATTATTATTATTTTTTTTTATTATTATACATTATATTTTTTAATTTTAAATGTTAAAGTAAATTTTTTCCATTCTCCAAATCAAATTCCATGGCCATAAAATTACTGAACTTTGATAAAAATTGGGAGAGGTGGGGGCGTCGGGCGTCCTGAAAAAACGGTGGGTGATTGGGTCATATTCGGATTCAGGGGGTCATTTTACATAAGAATCAGCAAAAATAATATCAGGGCTTAATATATATATATATATATATTGCAGCGCAGTGTTACTATTCTGTGACTCATATGGACAAATAAACAGTAATATTTTATAATTAATTAAAGCAAATTTTATTATCACGTTAAATGTTTTATATTAAAAACTGTAATATTGATTTTATTGATTTGATTTTATTAAACTCGACCAGGCTTCGTCAGCTTTTCTTCTAGCTGTACTTAAGTACATTTTAAAAACCTTGAATCACTTATTGCCTTATAAAAAATGTTATTGTTTTTATCTGATGCAGATCTAGAAACGAAACCGCAGACTTCCACTTTTGAATGTAAACATAAATATTTCGTTTCAAAGGGTGTTATTTGCAGAATAAATATTGGAATAACATACTAATTAAAAGGAAAATGATAAATATTTTATCTCTTCGGATCTTCGGATAGTGTGGGTTGGAGGTACCTGTGACTGAGTCACGCATCTTTCGGTACCTAAGGAAGGAAACTAACGGAGTGAAAGTCTCGAATTCAATTTTACGGCAATGGAAGGAGGGGAGGGGAACATAAAAGGAACAAAAAACATTAAAAAAGGAATTTTAGAGCTTATGGAAAAAAGAAACACAATGTGTAAAAATGAGTAGAAAGATTAAGGACAGCATTACAAAACTAGAAAAAAGTTTAGGGATGGTAAGAATATTTTTGATTTTTAAGAGCGCAATTTTTATTTTTATTTATTTTTTTTTTTCTGATATTTTGAAAACAAATTTTTTTTAAATTTTTTTTTAAACACAAGGACAATAAGGCAGACTAACACGAAACAATACAGAGACAAGAAATGGCTATAATCTCTGAAATATTCTATCATAATTTGAAGTCAAATTTGTTTTCAAATCTCTAAATAAAGTATCTGATATCAGATGCTAATATTTTTCAGCAGGATGTATTCGATATCTGTCGTCCTTGATGGAAAAAAAAATTGCCGAAATACCTGGCGAATATGTTTAATTTCTTTCAAAAATCATGGTTATTTTAACAACGCATATTAAACGAGCAATTAATAGTAAAACAATATTTCGTACAATACGTATTACGAAAACATACATCTGGCATGTATATTATCGTACTGCGTTTTTGATCGCCAAATACAAAACACGCGAAGGACGAGAGAATTTGAAATTTAAAATTAAAATTTTGTCACTTTGACAGCAAAATAACTTAATCTAGTACATATGCACGATAACTAATTTATAATTATACCAAAATATGGGAATTAAAATCGGGAAAGTATTATTATTATTAAATCAGTTATCATTTAAATGAAATAATTCATTCTTAATTAAGGGAGGGAAAAAAGGAATTTTCGTAGCAAATATAATCAAGCTGCATATCCAATAAAGCTATTCTACTTTATAATATATATCTATATATACACAGCCAAGTATTTGTACTGCTTTTGAAAAATAAGATAAATTTCGGTATACATAATGAAGTAATTTTTAACGTAATATCAACAAAATAACTTTTAGTGTAAATACATGTATGTACACTATTAACCCCTTCCGCTCCAGGCTAGCTGTAGTGTAAATGTCTGAAATACCAGATTATAATTTTGAAATAGTATCGTATACTTTCTTTGGACGTACGCACGTACGTCCATGGTATTAATGGCCATTAACACTTGGACGTACGCACGTACGTCCCTGGAGTGGAAGGGGTTAACTAGAACAACACGAACATTTACGAAATCATATTAATGCTAATTTCAATATATTATAAAAATATTACAAACTACGCATTGGCGCATCTAAATGAATATCACTATCAAATAATTTTAAATCTAATTAAAAATAATAATAACAAATGATAATTAAGAGTTATTAATCAATAATTAGTTATATTTACCAGATACATAGAATTTCATCCGTACGACCACGGAGTACGTACGACTAACTTTGTTTCTTTCGAAAACAAAAACATTTTATTCTTGATGCCATTTCTCAAATAAAACATCTAAAATTATTCTGTTGTGCAGACGATTGTTTAATTTCATTTGAAAAATATTTTAATTTAAACAGTGTACATTATATTTATTGTAGAAAAACAAACGGTATTTAATATTTATAAACAGGTTCAATTATTATTATTATTATTATTATTATTATTATTATTTTCATCTATACTTAGGTAATAAAATAAAAAAGAGGAGGAAAATTCACGCTGTTTGCATGGATTACAAGCACTTCCAAACTGTACTTATCCGATACATCATTTGACCCAACTTTCAAATATTGTTAATATTATTATTATTATTGATTCAAGTATTAACAAAATAATACAACTGAACATGCATTTAAAATAATTTTCTCTTATATACTAAAATGTATTTGAATATTTTTGCGTGGCCCTGTAAACCACTCACTAATGTTAACAATACAATATTTCATAGGAAGCCTTTTTTTTCCCATTTAAATACTGCATACTAAATTCTTTATATTTTATATTGTATAAAGATATTAAATCAGCTTAAAAGAAAAAAAAAAAAAAAAAAAAAAAAAAACACTTGCAGACAGCAGTATATCCAAATTATTTTGTGAGTTTGTGTACGTAGATTTTTTTACATACATTACCCGACTACAGTAGGTAATGGAAGTATTGTATTCGGTCCAAAAATTCGATGGCGAGTTTTCACGTGATTTACATGTTTTAAGGTCCCCTGAGTCCAAAAAAGTGCTTTTTGGCAATTGGTCAGAGTGTATGTGTGTGTATGTGTATGTGTGTGGGGAATCTTTTCTGACTAGTATATCTCCGAAACTAATAAATATGGAACCACTAAACTTCAGAATTGAGACAGGTCTAGTGTTCAGATGAATTCTTTAAATTTTGGTGAAAATTGAAAAACCGGGCGTGGGATATCCGAAACCGGTAGTAGATCCGTAAGTCCGTACCTCAAAAACGGCTCTAACGATTGTCTTCAAATTTGCTGCATAAACAGTCTATTCGATGTCCTTTCGAATGATATAGTTGGTTAGTTCAGAAAAATTGGTAGGCATCCTGTATAAATAGCTCAATTTCAGGTACTGCAGGTGAGTTTTTTTTTAGAACGGCTGAACGATTTTTTTTCAAACTTGCCATATTAACTCCCTTTTAAATATCCTTTTGTATGTAATTATTGTTTTCCGATCAACAATTGAATATGCCAAGTTTTGGTAAAAGTCGGTATCTCAAAAACGGCTCTAACGATTTTCTTGAAAAATGTTACATAAACCCACTTCAGATATCCTTTCTCATACTTTATGTGATTATTACAAAAAAATTAATAGTCATCCTGATCAGATAGATCAGTTTTAGATCTTGGAAATTAGTGCCTCAAAGAAAAGAAAAAAAAAAAAATCCCTCTACCTTTTTTATTTTTTTTAAAACTAGCTATGTAAACTTTGTTTTGCGTGTATTAACTCGTGTATTAACTATTAACTTTCTCTCACTGAGAAAGTTTTAGTTGTCTATTTCATTAGGTCAATTATATCACATCATATTCAAATATCTGATCACATTATATTCAAAAAGTGCATATAAAATGTGTAATAGAGGGTAATGGAAGTCGTGTGGTTGTTTCACACCAGACTTTTTTTTTTCTTCTTTTGCCTATGTAAGAAGTATTGGATTCGGGAAAAACTTTCAGGACTTCTTAGCGAAAATGGCACCAAAGTGGATATGTAAAATGTAAGCAATGAAAAGTTATGGCAATAAATATTTTTGTGCCTTATAACCAGTATAGATACCGCTATTATTCATGATATAGAGGAAAGATTTACGATGGCCACAGCATACAAGTTTATTTTGAATCTTGAAAAGAAATAAAGAATGAATACCTCACAATTCTTTATTTATAGTTTTACTTTTAAAGAGGAACGATAAAGTAAATTGCTTTATTGTAGCCCTGTATATTATCTAAAAATAGAATATGCTTTCATATATCGTATTAAAAAATTAGAAGAAAAAAAAAGGGGGGGGGGAGAAGAGAATTTTTCAACATAACACAGCTGAAGACGCCCTACGAGCGATTTCTACTTATTTTATTTTGTATGATTCCATACACTATGCTTATGTATATCTGGATTATGTTACATTTTTTATGTTTTGTGCAATATAAAAATTTAATAGGCTCTAAAGAAATACATCTTATACTTATAGAACATAATGTACCGAAATTCTTTTATGAGCCCCTATATACAAATCAGTACTGTTTTTTATAACACTTGTTCCAATTATGGATGAAGAAATCTCATAAAAATTATATTTAAAGCATTACAATACATAATTAAAATCTTGTGCAGCCGCCTGTATACTGTCTACAACTAAAATAAATTGCAATGTATTAATAATTCTCACAGCACAACTGAAAACACCCTTCGAGCTATTTCCACATATATTTTAATTATATGCCTGCAGAATTTTGTGTGGTACCCTGTAAATCAATGATTAAACTATTCATACCCTATTCTAGAGGAAACATATGCAATTTGCAGATGGATAATATAAATTAATTTTATTATGTGTTGTGCAGGATAGAAATATTACAATTTGCTTTACAGAGATACTCTCATAGACCGTAATATGTATGAATTTTTTTTACTGTTCTTACACACAAGCCAGTGTTCTTATTTTTACCATTTTAATAGACAGCGCTCTATAGTGTACCCGAATAAAATACATCAATTTCGATCATTCTTAACATATTTATGGAAATTAGAGTGCGGGATTGGGAGCGGCCACAAACAGACAGACAAATAGAAGAATGGAAGTCCTAAAAAATTTTAAATGTAGTTGGAAAAGGTTAAAAACGCATAAGCCTATTTGATTATTCGTTTCTAGTCTTTTTCAATTACATATTTAATATATCTGAATAATTTTGTGTGGTCATTATTATAAACTAGTCATTAATGTTGTTCATATGATATAGGACATAGAACGTGTTTTTGTACGTATGTGTAATATATGTTAAATTTGTTGTGTTTTGTGCTGTATAAAAATATGCCTTATGTACAATGCAACGACATGAAACGTGCTTTTGTACCTATGTGTAATATATGTTACATTTGTTGTGTTTTGTGCTGTATAAAATATTAAAATATCCCTTATAAAAATGCCCCACGTAGAGGTCAATAAATTGAAGCTCTTTTTGGGTGTCCCTGTATACAAGCTAGTAGTGTTTTTCATACTATTTTAAATGTAAACTCTATCAGCAAATCTTCTCCTAAGGACATCCTAAGGATACCCTGCGGATGAAAAGACATCCAGGAGATATACATACGATGTACTTATGATAAGTGTGCTGTTAGGAAAAGCTGCTTTAGTCTAATTAAATAACTTGTATAAGCTTGAAGGTGCGACATTGAAAAAAATGGGAAAAAATTTGTCGATTTTCCCCTATGCAGATCGACACTATGCGGCATTGGAAAAAATGCTCAAAAAATTGCCGATTTTCTCCGACGTATATCGATACTCGGCGACATTGGGAAAAATAGGTAAAAAATTGCCGATTTTCTCCAATGTAGATCGATATCGGGCGACATTGGGGAAAATCGATAAAAAGTTGGCGATTTTCATCGATGGAAACCAATGTCGGGCAGCATTGGTATAATACTGCCCCATATCGCTGTGCTACTGGGGGCAGGTTTTCTGTTTATGGTAAGCAATATTAAGCATAATACCTGAAGATAGCTTAAACCTACAACAAAATATTACCTTGAAATGAACCAAATGAAATAAAGACAGAATACATACTGAAATTTTATCATTGAAATTTTCACGAGAATAAAGTATTGAAAACAAAACACGAGTAATGGAACGTCGTAGTTAAAATCTAGCAGGTACGAGGTTGAGTTGTAGTGTTCTAGGTTGACAGTTAAAAATAATTTAGATTTTATTTAAAATTAAATAAACTAAGTAAATTTTAAATTAATTACCTATCCAATTAAATAAATCATATATTAATTATTAATGACATGCATTATTCGTCACAGTTAATTTTAATTTTGATATTTATTTTTAACTGTTAATCGTTCTAAATGCTTAGATTGCTTACTGCTGCCATGTATATTTCATATTAAAAATCAAAGGAACATAAATAAGACTAAACTATTTTACATTTAGTGAAACCAACTTATTTCAAAGTGAAAAAACAAAGAAATGCTTTGCCGTGAATTCAAAAACCAATTTGCCTTTAGTCTTAACAAGATGGTTGTTAATTTCAAAATAAAATTTTAAGAGTTTAGTAGTGAGGGAAATATAGATAAAATAATAAAAATAATATATATATATACAGAGAGAGGGGGGAGAGGAAGAGAGAAAAAAAGAAAGAGAGGTAATTTAACTATTGTTGTTGTTTTGATTCATTATAAGTTAGTTTATTCCATTTTGACAAATAATTTAAAAAAGTTTAATGCAAAAAATCGATTTGTACAATTTTTAAAGATACATTGTTAAATACCATTGTTTTTATTTACATAAACGCTCAAGAAGACTGTAGAAGGATTAAAAATTTAGTTTTGCCATGTGCTCGAGAGATCGTAACGCCAGAGGAATCATAATACAAAATTATTCAATAAGAATTATACACTGAAGGCTTAAAAAATTCCATTACTAACTAAATATTTTCTACAAGCATGAATCGTTAGTCCAGTAATAGTTATCTAATGCTCGCTGTTGGTATTAGGTTTATTGAAATAGTGTCCGTTGGCCCAACGGCACAATTTTCCTTCCTTTGTTGGCATTTTTTTTTTTTTTTTTGGGGGGGGGGGGAGGGGGTATACGTTTAGCCTACTATGCTAAAAACAACGCCATGAGTTCAACAGCAATTGACATTGCTAAATTTGCATATAGTGAGTAATATTTAACCTTTGCGCAACTGCAGTGAGAATATGTGGCCTTATTACACGCATCAAATTAACGTCAAAGAAATATTTTTTTTCTCTTGCAAAAGTATAATATTAAAAAATAAATGAAAAAATATAATTGTCAGCGTAAAATGCTGCATATGAAGTAACAGTATATGGAGTATCAGTTATGTCAACTGTCGGGCGTTCCATGCAGCAAATGTCTAATCGTAGCCACTGGGTAACAAAAAATCCGAAGAAAACAGTTGTTTCAATGTTGGCCCATACTAATTTTGTTTGTAAGATTCTCTACTACAATATGTATATACATGGTAGATAAAAGTTTAAAATTAAAACACTTTCTCGTCCTACTTATTTGACAGTGACTTTCTGCTAAACAAAAGAATTTATAAAATAATAAATTATATTAAAATGATAACAATAAGTGTTTCACATTTTAAAAAATGAATTAAAATTTTGTCATTTTTACTGCATATTTAAATTTCAATGCAATATTTCTGTATAATATTATGTCCTGAAAGATTTATCCCAAACGAAATTGCTACAACTTACATTACAGTGCTTTTAGAAATATGCTATCGAATAATTACTAATTTCGTACACTAGTAATATAAAAACTTCATTATTAAAGATTAAAATTACATCTGTTTGATACATAAATACCAGTATTTCTACGTGATAAAATACATTTGGCGGGACGAAATTTTAAGTGTATCATATTATCTCCTGAACACCGAATGTTGCTTCTGATTTTTAGATAGTTTGGATTATACGAGTAATAAATAATGTTATCTAGAATCAACCTATCGAATGAATGAATGATTGATTAAGGTCATTCGAGAGGCAATTGAAAATATATTATATGCAAATTTATTTATAGACTTATCTGTTTGAAGAATATGATAAAATAACTTCGGGAATGTTTATCTAAATTGCTCTTCATTAATTGATTTTTGAAGATAATATAAATTTTCTTTTGTTGCTATCTATAACTTCCTCTTGCAAAAATAATTTTGAAGTGAACTTTTCTTATTCAGAGATGACACGATAAAAAAATTTTATGCAAATAAAATAAAATCACAAATTAGAGTTGGTGATGTTGCTTCTAGTATCTGGGACCATGTTGTTAAAACAGATAGGTTGATAGAAAGGAAATAACCGCATTTAATAACAAGAGACTTGGCGTTGGAATATTAAAACCCGAATAAACTATTACGTCAGAAGCGCCAAAGAAAAATATTTGAGATGCATACAGCTGTTTGAGTAGCCATAATCGTACCGTCTTCAGCTTTAGTGCAAAAAGAACTTTCGCACTGAAGCTTCTTTTTGTACTGAAGACGGTACGCTTAAGGCTACCGAAACAGCTGTATGCATCTCAAATATTTTTCTTTGGCGCTTCTGACGTAGTAGTTTATTCGGTTTTTAACCGTATTTAGTATGCTATTTATATAATTTACTTGCTGTATGTATGTATGGCGGTTATATGGTTTATATGCATTTATATATCTATACTGATAAGTATAAAAGATTTAAGTCCAAAAATGTCGATTTTGAGTTAAGTACACAGTGAGACTCAGAAAAAAATATCTATCGATTGGTATAAAGGATTTAAATCCATGTCATTTAGTCTTTGAGAAAATCCATTGGTAAAAAAAGATTCAAGTCAGAAATTTAGCATTAATCTTTGGTATAAAATATTTAATTCAATTTTCCCCTTTATTAAATGAAGATTGACAATCACTGAATGATATAAAGCGTATAAACCAACATAATCCCTTTTTCCTAATCGATTCTGCTCATTAGTTTTTAGTTAGTTTAACTTTATTTTTCGTCTCCTGAAAAATCAAGAATATGGACTTAAATCCTTTATACTTATCAGTACAGATATATATGTGTTTTTTTTTTCAGTTAAATTATTTTTTAAAATGATCACTAATGTGAGTTTTGCAAAATAAATCGACATGATGGATTTTATTATTATTATTATTATTATTTGATTTTAGTAATTAAAAATTTATAAGAAGCAGTTAAAAAAAAATATCTATATAATATTTCTCTAACGAGGACCAGTTACAATTATTTTTTGTCGAAACGATACGATAGTGATGAAATTAATAAAATACGCGAGGATTAAAAAAATATTTAAAAATGAACAAAAGCATACGGACTCAGTGAACAAATAAGAAAAAATGACGACATTTGTATGGTGACATTATTTTATGGAAAAATGTATTTTTAAAAGTTCCTTCTTCAGAATCTTTGCAAGCGCCATTTTAAGCCTAGTATTATTTTAAACATATATACAGAATATGAATCCTCATCATACATTGAATAAAAAACGCATTCATAAAAAGTATAATCAAAATAGCATTTTCTTTTTTCTTTTAACAAAAAATTATGCCAAAATAAATACAATGTCATCGCACTCTTGGCGATAAAAATTTAAAAGGCGTCTAGGGGTTCTTTAATAAAACTGTACTGCCTGCGGAAGTATGAAAATTGGGTCATCAACCATGAATTTTATTTTGAAACTTTTTTTTGAATGATTTTGGTTTCACTATTGCACAATATTTATTTGGTTATAATAATAATTTGGCTTCTGGGGAATGAAAATTTTAATTAGGTGGTGAAATTGGTATAATATTTATGAATTTTAAATTTTAAAGGTAAATAAGAAAAGAAACAAAGTGCGAAAATCTCGCACGGGTTTGCTAGTAATAAATAAATAAATTTCGTAAGAACATTCGCTTTATGAAAAACTAGCAGGCAACGCCCGCTTCGCTGGTCCCTATTTTTAAATGAATCGCTATAATTACTGAATTCTCAAAATTGCATTAATTTTTATCACGTGAAAAAAAAACAGGAAAAAAAATCTTATTAGGAAAATTGTCGCACCGGGTTCTCACTGCCTTCGGAAAAAATTCCCAAAATGCTCTAACTCTTATTTCTATTATTTTCCCTCTTCGCCCCCCCCTCCCGTCTATCCTAATAATTTTAAAAATTCGAAAATATCCGCAATCGATTTGTAGGTATCGAAAATCTCTATATACCAATTTTGAATGCTCTAACTCTATTCTTTTTTTTTTTTTTGCCCCTCCGCCCCCCCCCCCCCTTACTGGCCCTCCTAATAACTTTACACTTTCGAAAATATCCCCATTCGACTTGCTGGCCTCTAAAATCTATCTGTACCAATTTTGAACAACCTAACTGTATTTCTATTTGTTTTTGCCCACACACACCCCTTCCCGCCCCTCCTAATAATTTTACAAATTCGAAAATATCCGCAATCGATTTGTAAGTATCGGAAACCTCTATATACCAATTTTGAACGATCTAACTCTATTTTTATTTTTTTGCCCCCCCCCCCCTCTCCCCTCCCCCTTCTCACCCCTCCTAATAACTTTACACTTTCGAAAATATCCCCATTCGACTTGCAGGCTTTTGAAACTTATCTGTACCAATTTTGAACGGCCTAACTGTATTTCTATTTGTTTTTGCCCATAGCCCCCCCCCCCCATACTGCCTCCCCTTCCCACCCCTTCTAATAATTTTACAAATTCGAAAATATCCGCAATCGATTTGTAAGTATCGAAAACCTCTATGTACCAATTTTGAACGATCTGACACTATTTTTATTTTTTTGCCCCCCCCCACCCCCCCACCCCTTAAAAAAAAAAAAAAAAAAAAAAAAAAAAAAAAAAAAATCGGAAAAAATCAAAAAATGAGTTTTTGCAAATATTTTCAAGAAGACGCTTGGCGTTTTTTTTTTTTTTTTTACATCTTTGAGCTATTACTTTTACTCGAAAATCCGTATTTTTCTAAATTTGCTTCCGAAAATCATTTATACCCCCTTCTCCCGTTAAAAATCCAAAATTCCAAAATCGCAGGAAATGATTTTTTCGTATTCAAGTCTAGTCTCCCCATCTGCAATTTCTTCACTGTGAAGTTATTTGGAGCCGAGTTATACTTATAAATGTGTTTTTGCCTTATGCGCCTCCGAAAATCATTTATACCCCCTTCCCCCCTTAAAAGTCCAAAATTCCAAAATCACAGAAAATGATTTTTTTGTTTTCAAGTCTAGTCTCTCCCTCTGCAATTTCTTCACCGTGAAGCAATTTGGAACCGAGTTGTGCTTATAAAGGTGGTTTTTGCCTTCTGCACTATCGAAAATCATTTTCAGCCCCTCTCCCCCCTTAAAAATCCAAAATTCCAAAACCGCAGAAAATGATTTTTTTGTACTTAAGTCTAGTCTCCCCACTGCAATATCTTCCTCGTGAAGCAATTTGGAGCCGAGTTATGCTTATAAAGGTGTTTTTGTCTTCAGCATCTCCGAAAATCATTTTCACCCCCTTCCCCCTTAAAAATCAAAAATTCCAAAATCGCAGAAACGATTTTTTCGTATTCAAGCATAGTCTCCCAATCTGTAATTTCTTCCCTGTGAAGTAATTTGGTGCCGAGTTGTACTTATAAATGTGTTTTTGCCTTATGCGCCCCCGAAAATCTCATTTTTACCCCCTACCCCCTTAAAAATCCAAAATTCCAAAATCGCAGAAAATGATTTTTTTGTATTCAAGTCTAGTCTCCCCATCTGCAATTTCTTCACCGTGAAGTAATTTGGAGCCGAGTTATGCTTATAAAGGTGGTTTTTGCCTTCTGCCCCCCCGAGGGGGAACGGGGGGATATTTCGCAAAATCCCGTCTTAGTGAGCGTCAGGGTCCTAAAATTAACCTGCTCACCAAAAATTGTGACTCTATCTCCCATAGGATCGCCACAACTGTGTTGAGTCAGTGAATCAGTGAATCAGTCAGTGAATCAGTGAGTTTACTCTTTTACATATATAGATTACTTATTGCTTTATTTAAATAATATCCTAAATAAATCTTACGAACAAAATATTCAAATATTCTTTCATACAAAAAATTATTGAATCGTAATTTTAAAATTATCTGCCTATCTAGATTCGTATTTATCATAGTCCTTAAATAAACTGCAGAAGAATCAATAAAGTAAGGAACTGTTAAAATAAAAATAATGATATAAAACGAAAATATATATCTCTACTAGACTCAGCTGCCAGACACATATTTCAACAGTTCACTTTTTAATTTATTCTCAAAGAAAAAAATGAAAAAGAAACCGATAAATTTTTGCAGCTCGACATGCCCAGTTTGATAAAACATTAATCGATATATCGCCTCAGCGTCTTTTGATATATAACTACTTCTCAAACTGGGCAACTATTCTTAAATTTTATTGAAAGCGCATTAACGACCAGACGTCCCGATTTTTAAACAAGACGTCTCTAGTCAGCGTCTTAAGCTATAAATATCTCTTTTGACTAACAGGATAGTTTGGAGTTTATAAGAACTGAAAAATTTTCTTTACTTTTTAGGCGAAATTTCCACAGTTTTATTAAATTATCTTTTTTTTTCTTTTATCCCATCCTTTACTTATTCTTTGAAATGTATAATATTATTTTTTTATGTGGGCTTGTATAAAAACTATGTACTCATTAACAACATAAAAAATTAATATATAACTCTGAAAAAACGCAAAACCTAATCAAAAACTCTATTCGTATTAATTCAACCTATATGTAATAATGTATCCAAATCTTTTAGTGATACTATAAAAATAATAGCAAACACACATAAATGGTGCATCACTTTTGTAAGGAATATACTATTGTGATTTTTATCCACATTTATCAATTTAATCAACATGAAATTAATTATCACCATGAAAACGTATCCCCAAACAATAGCGCTAATAGACAAATATGTATACAATATAAATGTATCTAATTTTCGTTTGTTCCTGCAGATAAAGATAAAGTTAAAACTTATTATTTTTATAGAGAACATGTTGCAGAGTGCATCTCAATATGCAGCTATGTGGCAAAGACAAGAGATTTTAGATTCTTTCCAATTTGACATTTTGTCAAATATTTAAGGTAATACTTAAGGCAATTTCTTGGATCTTCAGTATTGTAAATAACATTACATCATATATTTTGCGGTGAATGTTTTGTCGTGAAAATAAAAAAGGGGACCAGGAGAAAAAAAAAAAAAAATAATAATAATAATATTTTAGATTACTCTGTAAAAATCATAGGCGAATCTGGTTCGGTTCAAGGTGCTGAAAGACGCATTCAGAGGGAAGGATGCATCCCCCCCCCCCCGTCTCGTTTTATATTTTAGGCAGATGCAATGCTATGCACACACGATATTAAAATATTATTGTTAATTTAAAACTTGCCGGGCCAGCAAAACAAAAAAGAAGTTTCAAGCGGGCCTGAAAAGCAAAGAAACATTTTCTTATGGACCGAATCGGCTAGCAAAACAGAGATGAATTTCAGAACGCACAACAATTTTTGAAAATCTTGCATCACTAATAAAGTTTCATAGCATCGTGATTCCAAGAAGTTGTTTGATTAATTATTGTTCTACATTGATTTATTTATTTACTTTTGTGTATACGCAGGTCGGACCGGGACAGGATTAAAATTTTTCCAAACTATGTCAGCCCGGAAAGTTTTCCCCACTCTCTTTAATCAACAAAGAATATGAATGATAAAACATTTCTTAAATCATTTAATTTACATAATTTTATAGGCTAGTATGTCACATAAAATTTTATTTTGTTAAAAAGTACTTAAAACTTAAAATTAATTGTCTGTCTGTCTGTTTGTTCGTGGTCTCATTCCCTTAAAAATTTTTAGTATGTCTCAAAACTAATATATGTTAATTAAAGCCTCAATAGTTGGCTTCCTATTCAAAATAATATATCCGTGTCGCTATTAGTTTGCACACACGTACAAACAAGAGAAATTAGATACTTTAATATCTGTGAGGCTTTATATTTTATGTTCTGTAGAATGTAGGGACTGTGAAGGATATTTTTAAGCACTTTTCCGCTACATTCAAGGGCATTAAATGTGATGAAATTAGCATAATTTTTAAGAAGCGCAAAAGCATCTTTTCCATTGAAATATTTAGATTAGCACTGATATTTTGTTTACAGGATCACACAAAAGGATTCGGATACATTACGAAATATGGCATAATGCATTAAGTATGGTAATTGTTATCATAGTGGAACAATGGTTAAATCATAAAATAAGCCCCTGGGACTAAATAAAATAATAGCATTAATTAAATGAAGTATGTATTGCAAATTTCTGAATTTAAAAAAAAAAAAAAAAAAAAAAAAAAAGAAAGAAAGAAAAAAAAAAAAATTAAGCTAATCTACGAATACATATCTCTTCACGGCGTTAAATATTTTTTGCGTTTAATTTGAACTATGCAGTTTTAACATATTAAAAATGATTTAACTCTATGTTTAGGGAACACTTATGAATACGAGAACGAGGTACAGCAGAAATTGCACAAATTCCAATACATCTGTGGAACTTTGAGAAAGACCCTCAGGAAGAAGACACGAAAAGAAACACAACTTAAATTCTATAGGGTCATGGCCATACCCGTCTTATTTTATGGTTTAGAGACATGGACCTTGGGGAGCCGAGATCTATCGAGAATCCAAGCAACAGAAATGCGACATTTGAGACCTATAAAAGGCTGCACAATTTTCGACAAGATTCGGAATGAAGACATCAGGAAGGAGTTAAAGATCTTCAACTTATGTGATAGAATACAAGAATATCGTACTAAATGGAAAGACCATGTACAGCGTATGCCGGAAACACGGTTCCCCAGAGCTGCCCTCGACTACTCCCCAATGGGCAGGAGAGATCGAGGACGACCGAGAAAGCGGTGGACTGAACAATGAAGCCGGAACAGGCACTATGCCTAATCCCTGAAGTTGATGATGAAGTTGATGATGATGATATATATATATATTATAATTACTTGAAAAAAATAAATAAATTGATATTAAAAATGGTTAATACTACTGAATTTTTTTTTATTAATTTCTTAAAAAGCAAACTAATATGCAAATCTTAACAAAATCTGTATTATCGTTAAGCTTTTATTTTGCTATCCACTTTGGGGTGAAATAGTATTGGTTCATTTATACCATTAATTACTTTATTAAAATCAGAGATCTTCCCATAAAGCAGTTTATTTTAATTAATACGTGCAATTAAAAAAACAACAATAAAAAAAGTTCAAGTCAAGCATTGGTCTTGAATATTATATTTGAATTCTTCAATTTTAGAAATATTCCCAGTCTTATTGATTTACTAATTCCACCATTTCTTAATATCCTGTAAAGGAAATTTTGAATTCGACTTCATAAGATACCAAAACAAGAATTAAAGTGGATTAACTGAAATCTATGATATACGACAAATATTTTTTTTTCTCCATTCTGAAGCTTAACTTTTGAAAATATCTCATATCAGCTGATTCAGTCAAATTTGTTTTTGGGAATTAAATCTTTGCTTTGAAAGAAAAAAGGAAAAGGAAAGGAAAAAAGTTAAATAAAATGCTCATTTTAAGTCTTATTTTTTTCTTTTTAGAATCATCTTTTCAGTTCTGTTTAAACCGGAAATTGCTTTTTTTCTTTCTTTCTTTTTCTTCTTTTAAATCTTCTGATACTTTGCAAACTTGTTTTTTTTTTTTTTTTTTTTTTTTTTTCCCTTTCTTACATGACTCAAAAATATTTCGAAGTACCTGTAAAAAAAGAAGAAAAAAAATCCACGAAAAACCAATATAACGCAGAAGATAAAAATGAAGCAAACCACACCGGATGTTAATACGCCCCTGTGTTTATGCAGGATCACGATTTCTAGCATCCCTGTTTATTTCTGCCGAAAATCGGCAGCTATTTTTCCACGCTTGCAGCTTTTTTTTCTTTCAAACATATCAGCAATTTTGACGAATTTAATAATTCCCACAGTTCTGAAATCACAGATTCAGATAAATTGCAATGTTAAGTTCAGCGGCTTTGAAAAGACTTATATTTAGTCATACGAGTGAAAAATTCTACGTCGTTAAAGTTAAATCTCTGAGAAAAAAAAATGTTTTTTAAGTAACAGGTATAAAATTCTGTATAAAACAGAATTTATTTTTGTACGACAAGACACTTTTTTAGTCTATTTTTCAATAAGCATGCGGTAACTGTGCTGCGTTCCTTAGCAATGGTTACTATATTCTTTTCTTAAAATTTCTGTATTACTTTTTTAGTATGTATGAGTCACTGCTAACGGCTTTTAAATTGTTGTTGTCATTTTGGCAATAAATTAAAATGAATATCACCAAATAATTGTGCAAATAAAAACCTTGGCGAGAAATATCCGAGAAGATTCTTCGGTGCCAAATTTCAAATTTCTTCAATGGGATCTTATACTGAAACTGTTCCCTTTCTTTAACAGTATTTTCCCCATTTTTTTTTTTTTTAAATACTTTTTACTTTCTTCTATATGTAATATAGAGAAAGTATTGGATTCGGGAAAATTTTCGACCTCCGTTTTTTGACGGATCTACACGTTTTGGGATGTCCTGAACACGAATTGATAGTTTTTAAAAAATGTCTGTCTGTGTGTCTGTCTGTCTGTCTGTGGTTTAGTGTTTTCACCGTATCTCACGAACCAATGAATGAAATTCAACCAAACTTGGTATATAGTTGGACCCTGGCGGGGCATTGTGCTGATTAGATTTGGGGATCAATAGCCCTTCAGGTGGCGCTGTGATCGCATATTATGTAAATTTTTAACATGGCAGTATAGGACAAATTTTCGTATTTTTCACCGTATCTCACGAACCAATGAATGAAATTCAACCAAACTTGGTATATAGTTGGAACCTGACGGGGCATGGTGCTGATTAGATTTGGGGATCAATCGTCCAACAGGTGGCGCTGTGATCGCAAAATTTCGTATGTTACACCGTATCTCACGAACCGATGACTGAAATAGAACCAAACTTGGTGTATAGTTGGACCCTGACATGGAAAGGGTCTGATTAGATTTTGGAATCAATCGCCCAACAGATGGCGCTGTGATCGCATTTTATGTAAACTTTTAACATGGCAGCATAGGACAAAATTTCGTATAAATGTACATAATGAGCGTTATTTTAAACTTGTGATTGTAAAATTAATATGAATTATTGATAATAGTAGTAGTAACTACGAAAAAAATTTTGTGCATGTGGGGGCACCGGTTCCCCCCCTGGGGGGAAGGGGGGGTAAATTTTCAAGATGGGTATCTTTCGAAAGATCTTGTCAATACCTTTAAAACGAATGGTTGAACTATAAATCTGTGACAATTTGAAACAAAGTTATCGATTTTTTTACTTTTAACAAAAAAAAACTTAGAATTTTTTTTTTAAACGAAACTTAACCAAACTTGGTATTTAGTTGGTCCCCGACATAAACTGGTGCTGATTACATTTAGGGATCAGCAGCTCAACAGGTGGCGCTGTGATCGCATTTTTTCTAAATTTTTAACATGGCAATATAGGACAAAATTTCGCATAAATGTACATAATGAGAGTTATTTTAAACTTGTGATTGTAAAATTAATATGAATTATTGATAATAGTAGTAGTTAACTACGAAAACAATTTTGTGCATGTGGGGGCACCGGTTCCCCCCCCTGGGGGGGGGGGTAAATTTTCAAGATGGGTATCTTTCGAAAGATCTCGTCAATACCTTTTAAACGAATGGTTGAACTATAAATCTGTGATAATTTAAAACAAAGTTATCGATTTTTTTTACTTTTAACAAAAAAAAAAAAAACTTAGAAAAAAAAAATCGTATTTTTTTTTTTTTTTTTTTTTTAATATTGTTACTGTTTGAATATGTATTACTTTTACCAAAAAAAAAAAAAAAATAGGAAAAAATCGTAATTTTTTTTTTTTTTTTTTAATATTGTTACTGATTGAATATGTATATAGGAAAATATAGAAGAAAGTCTTGTGGTGGCCACAACATACTAGTTTAACTTAATGCGAGAATGAAGAAAAATTAAAAATATTTTTTAATTGGTAAATATACAAAAAGCATAATAAATATAAAACAATTTTTTAATTAAAATATGAAGTTCCATACCTTAGCAACTGTTACTATATTTATTTCTTATTTATTTCTTCCTTTTTATCCCCCCCCCTTTTTTTTTGCAGGTTTTATCTCAATTTTAATTTTTTTTTTTTTTTTTTTTTTTTTTTTTTGTTTAACTTGTTACCAAAAGGAAAAACATCCTGACATATTCAAGGTGAAACACAGCAAATGACGTCACAAAATGTCTGATTGAAAAAATAGTTATGCAGTACTAAGAAGTTATTATTATTATTATTATTATTATTATTATTATTATTATTATGTAAAAATAAATCTATTTGTTCTTCACAAATAAAAAAATTGTTTTATTTTGCGTCGGATTTTTTTTTTTTTTTTTTTCCTGGTTTCGATTTGATTTTTTCTTTTAAAAAGTTTTAAAAATTATGATAGAATTTTTATTTAATATACTTTGAACCAATTATCTGATTAAACTAAAAAATACGGCCTTAGGTAGATTTGGTCCTGACTAAATGTTGTATCAATTTTCGTCGCGATCGATTGAACAGTGTAGCTTTGTATAGCGAACTAAAACATGACATATTCAAGATGAAACATACAGTAAATAGTGGCGACTCTGTCTAAAAAGAGGACCGCGGTAGCCCAGTCGGTAGAGCGCCGGGCTCGTTGGAAGATTGCAAGTTCGGTACTCGAGCCGGAGGTGACTGATGCACATAAAATCTGTCGTGGCCGCAATGTCCTCCATGTTCCCATCAAAATTATACCTCTGGAGGTTACCGAAGCGGGGGAGCCATCATCTCCGTGTAGGATCAAAATTGTGATGGCATATCTCCGGACCACCTCTAGGGGTAAGTCCCAGAAAGTCGCCAATTGCCCATTGCGCAGCACTAGTGCGAGAAATAACTGAGTCGGTTATTTCTCATATTTGCCTCTCATTTTCAGGGTCGCTTATGTTCATTAAAAGAAAATAATAATAATAAAAAGAAAAATCGCAAATGTGTGTAAATTAATTATAAAGAGAGAAGTTGTACAAATAAAAAGCTACTTTTTAAAAACCTCGACTTCTAATTATTATTATTATTATTATTATTTCCGATAAAAATCTGTAAATTTTAGTCAGATGAACATTTCTTTAAAAAAATTGCAAAAAAAAAATTCCACTTTTTTAATTATAACTAACACGTAGGGTATTAAAATCAGTGCAAAGATATTTTTAGAAAATTTGGCATGCTACAATAAACACAGCATACTGCAATCAGAGAGAAAAAAAAAAAAAAAGTTTAATATCTTACAAAATATGAGTATTTTTAAACTAAATTTTTAACTACGCACATACTAGCTTAAAAAAAAAAAAAAAAAAATCCTTTACGTACAGTCGGTAACAAAAGTGTCCGAACACTAGCAAAAATTCCTATGCAAAAAAAGTGCACTTCATACGGTTTTGTTTAAAAAAAATAAATAAATAAAAAAAAAAAAAACTTATCGAATCCTGTTCTTAGTCAGTGTAAGAACACGATTCGATAAGGATTTATTTAACAAAACCGTATGAAGTGTACTTTTTTTACACAGGAATTTTTGCTAGTGTTCGGACACTTTTGTTACCGACTGTAATTTAATAGCTAAAAGTATTGAGCAACTTAAAGGAAAACCCCAAACAAATATCGTGTAAATTCAAAAAGTTATGAAAGATATATTAAACAGAATTTCAGTTCTCTCAAAATAAAAGCTGAACTATAAGGGGTTTTACTCACATTTTTATTTTTATTCAATCAAATGATAAATAGAGTGTTCGCGCTGATTGCAAATAAATATTGATAAAACTCCCTATCATCTTCCTCTTTTTTTTTTTGGGGGGGGGGGGGGGAAGAGAGAGAGAGAAGAACTGAATTTCTGTTGATTCTATCTCTCATAACTTTTTGAATTTCCACGATATTTATTTGGGATTTTCATATATGTTGCTCAATGCTTTTGGCTATTAAATTATGCAAATTAAATTTCTTAAAAGCTAGCGCATGCGCAGTTGACTGGGTCCAATACCCTACGTGTTAAAATTTTAAAAGTGGATTTTTTTTTTCTTTTTCAATAAATAAATAAATAAATAAATAAAAATAAGTAAATAATAAATAAATAAATAAAGTTATATCTCCATGCATATATGTGGTAGCCTCATGAAAATTTATACAGATAATGAAAAAAAAAATCTCACAATTACATGCTACAGCCAAAACGCATTTAAAGCAATACTTTTTACAGGGTGATCCAAAACATTTCGATTTTTGGTTAATTTTTTACTGGTACCCTTTTTCTCTTCAGTAAACAACTTTTGCTGAAATATATGAGGTATAACATGTTCTTTACACTACCAAAGTTTCAAGATGATTCCTAAAGAACTTGCTTGGATATTTAACAAAACGTCCAAATTCTAACGTGTCCGAAAACTTATTGGTAGATAGTGTAGAAAAATAATATTTAACTAAATTAAAAATGGGGAGTTTTTATAAAGCTATGTTTGCATTTATAATTCATGAATCTACCCTTCTTCTCCTTCACATTGTCATTCTGCGTTCATGCATTTTCAAAAATTATGTACTGTTATTTCTTTGCAGATAAATAATTTTTCCCACCCTATTTTTTTTTTACTTCAGTGTGTTGATTCAGGAGAAACTGAAACTATATACGTTTTATCGAGATTTTCCATCCTGGATTAAGAATTTATCTGTGGTACCTATCTTATCGAGAGATTTACGCTGAGGAATGTCGTCTGCGTTTGCGTAAACAAACTTTCGCAAGTAGCAAAGACACGAAAAAATGAAACACACTCTCATAAGAGAAAAATAGAAAATCACATTGAAACTTGACGTGGACAACAGAGCATATCAAAATGCCTTTATCTGACAAGGAAAAAATTGTGCGATTGTAATGAAAGACGTATGTTTGAACAGGATCATATGATATTAAGGAAACGAAAAATATCATTGTATTTTCCCATGTTGCACATTTTGAAAAGCAATGGAATTTTGATAAAAGAATGATCTAGATCTAGATAATGACATTGGATATATATATATATATATATATTTTTTTTTTTTTTTTCTTTGTCGTTTAAAAAATATAGATGTGAATAAAAAATTGCAATATGTTTTAATTTACAATTGAATTGAAAATTTAATTAATTTTAGCGAAATTATCGACACAAATTAAAATAAATAAATAAATAAAAACATGTTATTGATATTTTTGCTATGTAATAAAAAATTTATATAAAAAATAATGTAGTTAAAATACAATTCCAGTAACTATTTTTTTGCAAATGTCTGACAGCGATATGCAGCGTTCTCTCATTGTATATAAACTTTCTTTCCTCTCTCTCTCTTTTTTTTTTTTTTTCTTTTTTTTTTAGAAACCAATTTAAAAAATATATATACATCAGCATCAGGCATCGCGTTTTTCTTTTCTTTTTATTTTTTTAAATTATTAATTAATTAATTAATTTACTAAATATTTATCGTATGTATGATATGTATCGTATACTAAATTTTTACATTAAAAATTTTTAAATAATTTTTATAGTATGTTAAATATTAGTAATCCTATTTTAAATATTTTTTATTGCTCAATGTAGATTTTCCTTGTTTGGGTGGATGGCATTAGTTTAAACTCTGAATTTGCAACGAACGTTATGTTGTTGAAGTATAATAATTATATTAAAACGGGTCAAGTAAAATACTTATATTAAAACGAACTACAATAAAATTTTTATATTTTCTTTTTCATCCAAGGTTAACCCCTGGAGACATTTTTACGACTTTAATTGTTATTTGGATTCATTAACAAATATTAAACAAATTAATTATCATTTTATTATTAAAACCTGTATAATGAGCAATAATCGCATGATATCGAAATTTCATTCTGGATCAAAAATCTGTGCTACGGTTATGATCTCATAGGAGGGATTTTAATAAAATATAACTTAATGATTTCCTGTAAATATATATTTCGTATGTAGCAAGTAAGGAAAAATATAAATATAAGAAATTGCTTTAATAAAGGTTCGAGCATCGTACAGTCGGTAACAAAAGTGTCCGAACACTAGCAAAAATTCCTATATTAAAAAAAGTAAGAGTTGATACTGTTTTGTTAAATAAATCCTTGTCGAATCCTGTTCTTAGACTGACTAAGAACATGATTCGACAAGGATTTATTTAACAAAACGGTATTTACTCTACATTTTTTACATAGGAATTTTTGCTAGTGTTCGGACACTTTTGTTACCGACTGTAGCATGTCAATATGTTTAAGGAAAAATGCCACAATATTTCTTTTAAAAGACATGTATATTATCGTAGGAAAATAAGGGAACTGGGACAATCAATTTATTTTCTTCTGAAGCATTTTCGAGTAGTATGAAATGAAAATGTTGTTATCCGTAATAGAAAGAAAAGAGGGGAAAAAAAAAAAAAAAAAAAAAAAAAAAGGAAATTAATCTAAATAGATGGTAGATCAATGAAACATAAAATGGGTATATGAAGAAGTTTAAACTTTTTTTTATTATAATATAAAATAATATCAAGCGCACTGTTTTCCATTTTTATTAATTTGTCATTATAAATAAATCTTATATTGTATATGGTGAGAAAACATCACAGTAATAACGAAAATTGTTTATGACTTTGGTACGTTTTCCCGCCTGTACATCTGTCTGCTCTCTAGTTGCTTAAAGTATATTTAGAATGCCTTGAAATATCGTATGTTAATCATGTTCACTGTAACCTGTACTCTAATGAAAATAGTATAAGTATAGCACTACTGTTTTGTACACAGAAATGTATAAAAGAATTCCTATGCGCTACGGAATATGGGATATATGTTTAAAGAATCATTTAATAGATTTGTATCTAAATCGCTCTCAATCAACGTAAATATTAACGATTTTTTTCTCCCATCCCCCCCCCCCCGAGAAAAAAAAGGGGGGGGGAATCTTTTTACATGAATAAATTTTTCACAGACCACATTCGTTTATGCCAATTCCTTCAATTTTTATTGATTTTTTTTTTTTTTTTTTTTTAATTTACAGACTTATGAGACACCCGGTATATATTACGTTGACAGCACTGTACAAATGCAATGCATTGGAGATGTAATAGGCAAATACATTGGAAAGTGTTTTACAGTCTATGCGAACCGCATGATTTTCCTTAATTGTTTATTATGGCGTGCACACTTTCTTTGAAAACCTATTGTATAAGCTAAAAATAAGAAAAGAACTAGTCACATGAAATTTATTTTCTTTAACTTTTATTCGATGTCCATCCAGTAATATTAAAAGAAAATATATCTTAATCAAGATGTGTGGAAACAGCATGAACTGAACAGTAAGAACCCAGAAGGCATTGCTAACAATTTTGTATAATTACTTTAAATAGCACCATTACTATTTGTTTCAAACTAAACACTGCTGTTATTTTACTCCACATTTTTAGTTTAATAATTTTTCTTATATATATATATATATATATATATATATAAAAGCCACATTCCAAAATAACTTTACTTCAATTTTAGACTGCAACAGAAACTACTGGATTAATATACTTAAACTTTGTATTTTTGAAAATAATTTATGTAATGGTAATAATTATTTTTTACAAATTAAAGGAATTTCAATGGGAAATTATTTTTCGAGTGTTTTTACCAATAATTTTTTTAGTTTTTATGAGAAAAAAAAAAGAGTTATTTTTCTGATATAAAATTCTTTAGATTTATTGATGATCTTATAGTGTTTAATTGCAGTTTTTTTTTTTTTTTTTTTTTTTTTTTTTTTTTTTAAGACTTTTTGCTGATACTTATTCTAAGTATTTAATTTTAAAACACACTAATGATGAAGTTTAATTTTTTTTTTTTTCTTAGATTTAAAAATTTATTTAGTTAAGGAATCTTGGAATCTTTATGATAAAAGGTTATATATATTAAGCTGTCATTGCAGAAATAAAGGAAATTGAAGGTTTAAAGATGTAATGGATAAATACAGTTGAAAATAGTTTTATAAACTGTAACACAGTTGAAAACAGTTTCATAAACTGTAACCAAGAGCATGATTTTTCTATTAAGTTTAGGTTGTAATACATGAAAATCTTTTTTCTTTTAAACGAAGATATTGCAACTACGTTTCTAAATACGTTACTTTCATGCACAAAATTAAATGAACTTGTGGAATATAATGTGTAGTATATGATTATAGGGGAGACCGGGGTGAAAAGGACCACTTTTATAAATTATAACTGCTTACTCATAAAGTAATGATTTTTGGCTGTTGAAAATATGTGTGCATATTACCAATCTATAGGGATTCATATTGCATTCAGTCAAAAGTAATAATTGTGCTTACTTTTTTTATATATAATTTTTTTTTTAATAGCAACTGACAAAGTGGACCATTTTACCACAAGCCCGGGGTAAAATGGTCCATGGCATGCGTACTATGGACCACAGGTAAAATTTAAAAAGTGTACTAAAGTAGTGTGCTTTTTAATAGTACAAAAAATAGAATACATTATATTTGCCTATTTATGTCTTAAATTCAAATAAATAATGTAATATTAATGACATTAAAATCAGAAAATGATATAAACTAAAAGATTTTTGTGTCACTGAAAGTTTGCTGTATTCTTGTGAATTTGTAGGGTCTGGAAGACTCAATACAATATCTCGAAAATTTACAAAAGATTCATGAACACTTTAGAAAAAAAAAAATGTTAATATCTTGATTAGGTTTTCGTTGCATGAATCTCACTGAAACAGATTCTTTATTATTCATTTATGTGATTAAGCCAACAAAAAGTAAAACCGTCTTTTTCGTCAAATTTTTGACGAAAATTTATTTACACACTTGTATTTTATTAGTATTAAAAATTGAAAAATAATTATTTAAAAGTAACTGAATGTTTAGTAAAAAAAAAAAATCAAAGTAAATCGTTTGTTTATTTACCTTTGAAGATATAATAGATCTAATTAAGGTTAACTCTGAAATTTACAAGTATAATTTATAGGTAACACTTCAAAAATGTAGATTTTGTTAATCAGTTTATTAATTCTTAATTCGACACATAATGATCAACTTAAAAAACATATATGAGAGAGAATTTGGCTAAAATGGACCATGGTCCATTGTACCCCAGTTCCTGCTGGTCCATTTTACTCCATATAGAACTCTGAAAACAAATGTTTAAAAAAAAAATAATAACAAATTCTTTTAAAAAATATTTTAATGCGATCAAATATTATATTAGATGACCTTAACTCTTTATTGTGCTAAATAACCTCTTCCAGATCATAATTCTTGAGTAATGAAAAGAAAAAATGTTTGACTGAAAATGCTTACTTTTGGCTACAGCAAACTAATGGCTAAATTGTCAGTTAGGCATGAAGTTGCTAGATAAATTTCATCACTGCAGTGCTGTTATCTATGTGCTAAAATAGGAAGCATAAAAATAAATAAATAAAATAAACAATAGGATTGGTCCATTTTACTCCATCGTCCATTGTACATTGTACCCCAGTCTCCTCTACTTGTCTTATTACTTTTCAAGTTGCTACAACTATATTTGTTTACTACTTTTTAAATATTTTAAAGCTTAACAAAAATCATTTCAAGTAATAATCAGGATTGCATCACTGAATAACAAAGTCTCATTTTCATATTTAAACCGAAAGAAACTTTTGAAAATATAATGACTATAGTTTTGTTTTAATCGTTACTTTTTTATTTAAGATTTTATAACAATTGAAGTACAAACAAAATAACTCATGTAGAAATGAAGAAACTTTATACAAACAACTGTGTGTAAATATGTTTATTTTCCAGTTTTTATAAAAAATGATATTTCAAAACTCTTATGAACGAAGATTCTAGTAGCAGCCCTGCAGATAGAAACAGATTAATTTACATACGGATATAAATAAACAAAATGATTAAGCTATTAAATAAAATGAATCCATTATTAGAAAAATACTTTTATTGCATAATGAATTACAATTATTTGATTTATTTTTCAACATAGTTACCATCATTGTTGAAGTATTAATCCTTACTCGGCCTTGCCAAAATGTTCTCGTCGTTGAAAAATACTGCCTGCAAATTCACAATTTATGAAGAAGCGAAACACAATTTGATGAAGCGAACGGGAAATTTATAGAAAATGCATTGACAGTATTGAATGGTGAATATTCGGTCCTCCCTAATCTTTTCTTCAACTTCTTCACCATCAATAAAAGACGGCCGCCGCACTTCGTTCTTCACCTTGAGCGTTTTCACATCCTTCATTGAAACTTTACACCAACCTCTTTACCATCAAATCATTCATTGAGTTTTGTCAATTTTTTCTGAATTTCAATTAGTTTAATGTTCATATCATTTAGAAATCGGATGATAAAACAAACAATAACTCGCACGTGGAGGGATGTTCAGTTTCTTAAAACATTTTAAACAATCAATATGCAGCCAATGCAATTACTCAGCGATCCACAAATATTTTCAGTTTTTTGCCAGTAAGTCAGCAAAACAGACACGTGTGCGTGAAATCATGTGCACGACAAAAGTTGAAAAGGTAACATACTTTCTGGATTGCCCTCGTATATTGATTAAACTGCGACATTATGTTGTTATTATTATTATTAGGATTATTATTAGGATTCTTATTATTATTGCAAAGATTATTTTACAATAATTTTAATCTTCTATAGTTTACACAAAAGCAATTTTTAAAAAACAACTCACTAGAAGAAAAAAGAATTATGTATTAGGTGTAAGGGAAAATTCTGTCATTGTGTGGCACCCAAACAGAGAGTTTGGACCCGAAACCAAGCCTTTTAATGTGATCCAAAGCAGTAGTCTGATGAATTCCAAGCTTGAAGCCCACTTCTGTGGAAGTTAACGTGGCATTTGTCCTGATCATACTGTAGCACTTCGTTGACACCTGATGGCCTTCCTGATCTGGGTTCATCTTTCAAAGAAAAAACACCCAAACAAAATTTCGCAAACCATCTTTGGCATGTTCGAGCTATTACTGCATCCTCTCTAAACACGTCACACAAGTTTTTTGTTGCCTCCATGGCGTTATTACCTTTTTGGAACTCATACAACATACAATGTCTTAAGTGCACTTTTTCTTCACCCACGGTGACAGTTGTACAAGTTTGAAAAACCGACTAAAATACGAAACAATGCGAGTAAATCATCAGTCATACTCTAACTTAACTGTTTAAAGCGGTTTCAGTCGATAATCGACAACGCATAAAAGTGTACGTGTTCAAAAACGACAAAACATTTCCTTACACCTAATAGTTCATATGGTGTTAAAACACTTTCCAACGGTAGTTATCCGTTATATTATCTTCAATGTATGATATTTTTTGAATGTCATCTTAAAATACATGTTTGTTGGGAAGGAAAACTCTCAAAAATTATATTTATACCTTTACTTTCAAAGTACAACATATTGCTTTTGTGTAGCTCTGTATATTGTCTACAAACAGCAAAACTACAAAAATACATGAATTTAACTATGAAGGAAGGAATCTCTCAAAACCATCATTATGGCAATCTCTAAAGAAAAGGCATTGAATAGATTGTAATGCACAAAAAATAACAAAAATAACAAAATCCTTATAACAGTGAAAATTTACATTGAGGAATTTCATTTATGTCCCATAATGTATCTGAACAACTTTGTAGGGCCCTGTAAATACCCATTAATGCTTACCATGTCATATTATACATTAAATATGATTTTACGTATCCTAATAATGTAAATTAATTTCGTTATGTTGTGTGCAATAAAAGAATATTTAAATAAGTTTTTAAAAGTATCACTCATAGACCATAATGCACCAAAAATCTTTTGTGAGTCCTTGTGCACAAAACAATTGCGCTATTTATTTCATTTTCAACAACAAGCATGTAATTGCGAGCTTATTTTTACGACATCCTAAAAATATTTATGAAATTATAGCACAGAGATAGGCAAAACTCAAGACTTACGGATAAAGGAATCTAAGTTATAAACACTTTTAAACTTTGTTTGAAATGCATTACGCAACTAAAAATGCACCTGCAGCAATTTCCAGTTATATTCCCTAATGTATTTAAATACTTTTGTGTAACCTTATAAACCAATCATTTATACTAATCACATCATACTCTATCAAAAACGAACTTTTGACTAATATATGCTAATTTTATTGTTTTTTGTACTTACAAAGGTACTAAATTATGCTTCGGAGAAATAATTCTCATGGAATGCAACGTATCGAAATTCATTGGAATGCTCCTGTACACAAAACAAGCGTGCTATTTATACCATTCTCAATAGGGAAAGTGAATAACATTATCCGCGAAGATTCGAATTTTGTTGGAAAATGCTAAAAGTGATCTTAGTTGTGTCAATAAATAAGAAAAATAAATTAATTGATTATTCACACAAAAAACTAACTTTGGAAATAATGATTGAATTTGTTGCAATGTTTCCCATTTTTCTGTTAGGCTAGGACACTACCACGATAATTGCTTGACGTTTTACTATAATGGATCACGAAACCACTTTAACTTAGAAAATTCCCATTGCTTTGGAGTCGCAGACGAGAACGAATATTTCTGCAATTCAACTCATCCTCATGTTTATTTAATATCAGAATGAAAGAAAGCGGAATACGTTAGAACGGACTGCATTTTTATCAGCACAAAGGCAAGATAGTACGATATATTCATCGTAGCGGCACGGATATTCTGCTTGAATATCAGAAATATTCCTCGGGTGAGGTCTGGTCTGGGGTGTTTAAACTTACAACAGAATGTTGATGGCTAAATGTCGGAAATGCATAGGCCAGGTTCATGAAAAGAAATGGTAATGAACGAAATAAAAGTCCTTGCTAGTGCATTGTTAAAGACTGGCATAATTAGTCACGGTGCCATTTAGATTGTCTTCCAGACCGTAACAGTTTAAATTTCATAACATATGAGTTTATTACAGTTCTTTTCTTTTCCTTTTCTTTCATTTTTATATTGGTACGACAGTTACAGGCTACTCTCCAAAAAAGAAAAAGAAATTTCCGTCGCCGGAAGAGGTCGTCGATAAAATGATGGCCTTGAGATCAGTTGATCCTTGGTTTGAGTTCAAGTTCCTGGAAAAAATGCCCGCTTATATAAGAGTATGTGTTAATGAGTATAATTTAGAGTAAAAGATTTGAAATCAAGTTTAATTAAAGAAAACAAAAGGATTTATCAGTTTACTTATAGACGTTTTTTATTAGGTTTTTTACCTATAGTAGGTTCTATTCAGAGTATGAAATGATCTATTTAAATGAGAGAGAGAGAAAGAGAAAACCTTTATTATGTTTTAAGTCTGTGTTTAGTTGATCCAAAATTTTGGACGCCAAAAATGACTGAAAAAATTTCAATAAATGTAATTTACTGAAGTTGTTTTGTTAAAAATGGCTCATTAATTTTATTTAATATAATCACTTTTATTTAATATAATATTTATTTTGTATATAATTTTGTTTGTTAATGTCACAAAACTTTACTCCTTTTTTTCCTTATAGGTTTAGAGAATTTTGAAAACAATGACAGCAATGAATATAGTTGAAAGACACGCCCTCATAAATTGCTTATTCGAAGACAGGTTTTCTTCTAGAGACATTGTAAAAATTACGAAAGTTTAAGGATTTCAGTTTTACAACCTACAGCTGTAAGAGTAAATGGGAAATAAAACAAAACAAGACCAAAAACAACAACAACGCGGCAAGTAATATTAAAAAGACAGAGAAAACCCATTTTTAAAAGAGCTAGAAAGCTTTATCTAAAAAAAACTATTGATTTTTTTTTCTTTTAATTATATCATAGCTTAATTCATCAAGCCAAAAAGAAACAGAAAGAGTGTTAAAAATACACTGTAAATGCAATTATTTATAAAGAAATCAACGCAAGAAATGTGAAAAAGCAGTGACTTACTCAAACAAAAGACCAATCATAAGAGAAACTCAAGAAAGCTTTGGGGAAGACTTTTTGCTGGCATCAAGTATAAATATATGATTACTTTAGCATACTTGCCAACATACTAATTAATATTCCGTAGTATTGTTAGCCCCGCCTTCTTTTTGACACCAGTAACTTTTTAAAGTAATTTTCTTCTTATTTAATCGTAAATTCATTTGAAGAAAATTACTCTAAACATTTATTGGTGTGGTAAAAAGGGCGGGACTAACAGCACTACGGAATATTAATTAGGATGTTGGCAAATATGCTTTAGACGAGGTATACTTCTGTCTCGACTATTTTAATGGTACTAAAAAGAAAAAAGAAATTGTCTGCTTTTTCTTTTACTCTTTCTTTTTAGCCAAGAAAAAACATACGTAGTAGAAGAACACTCAATTAAATGCCACGAAAATTGGCCAAATTCATTCATGGTGATGGGGAAAATAACATAAATATAGTAATAAGACATAGATTAATCAGCGAGAGGGAAAAAGTGATTCGTTTACTCTCGGGAAAAGTCACTCTAATGGCTGTTTTATTCTCGGGAAAAGTTCTAATGGCTGTCTTTCCCCGAGTAAATTACGCACAGGAATACATACGGATAATTTAGTAAATAAATTTATGAATAATTTATTTAGTAAAGGTGAATGAAAAACTCCAGATACAGCTTCAAATTCATTTTTCTTTTTCAATACTTTCTAATGGCTGATTTTAGAACTTTTTTTCGGCATCAAAAATTTTTGCTCGATAACATGGGGATGATAGATCTATATATATTACTATATCTATGGGAAATTATGGGAAAGGCATACTATCATTAATAAAAATGCCGAGAAATGTGAAAATAAATGCCGAATATTACATTAATAATGTTTTTGAAAAGAGAAATTTCGCAAATTTATCCAGATAGGAAGAAAAAAGTTATTCTTCATCTGTATATTAATATGCAAACATGAAATTCGTTTTATGTTTTTAACATATTAAATATCGAGGTAGAGGATTGAAAGTGATATCATTCGACAAGTATGGTTAATGTGAATTTGATTTAAAAAAAAAAAAAAAAATCTCTTATGATGTCAAGCAGCTATTCAAAAATATATTTACTTTATTATTATGGGTACATGACACTTTGGTCCCGCCGTTTTGGTCCCGCCACTTTGGTCCCGCCGTTTTGGTCCCGCCACTTTGGTCCCGCCACTTTGGTCCCGCCATTTTGGTCCCGATATCAGGAATAATCAAAGTATTACAGAAAAAAAGCGAAATTCTTCATATTTCGAATTTTTGTCATTTGACTAGGAAACATGGGGGTAGGAAAATTATTATTATTATTGTTATTATTATTTTGCAACAGAAAGTTGAAGTAACAAATAAAACTGAAAAAAATGTCTAAAATTTTGAGATTTAGATTTTTTCTTTGTACGATAGAGGAAAAAGGACAGCAAATACTCGTACATGAGGGAACTTCGGGCAAAAGAGAACTTAGACGAATATTTTCAATTGGAGAGTTGAATATCTACAATCTTTGTTGAAAATGATGTAACTATAGGACACATGGAACAGAAAATTTATTATTTCGGATCGAATTTTGAATCATAAAGGTATTATTTATCAGCGCAGATCTAAGCATTGTTAATTTATCTAAGTCTGCAAAATTTTAGTTTAAATAAAATACAAGGTTTTTAATATAAAACACTGTAATGCGGCATATTCATATTTAGAGTGCTCGAATACAAAATTTGTAGGAAATCAATGCTTTATCGAAGCATCTCCTAAATGTTAGAGTTTAATAGTAAAAGAAGATGTGAGGAACCTAAATAATGATCTCAGGAATAATTTGTACAGATCTGCTAAACTTAAGTCATTTTCTTCTCTGTCAATCCGGATATATTTGTCAAACACAGGAAATAGTTACATATCACATAGAATTGGAAAAATATTTTTATTCCATTATAATCCCTTACAATATTGTTTAAGAAAATGTTCATTAAAAGCCCCTCCCATCCCCCCCCCCCTTTTTTTTTCAAATGCACTGAAACAAAACAGTGAAATGCCTTTTTATTGTTTGTGGGAGAAACAGGTGCGAAACGAATCTCAATGTGCTACAGAGATTTCAATGCGGGCATTGCTTTTAGCCATAGAGACATACCAGACAGATTTTTTTTTTTTTTTAACATAATCTTAAACTAAAAAGATAAAAAATTGTACATCAACATTTTCTGAACATTTATGCTTGCAATGCGCGCAGTTAATTAAATATTGGACTGCTTACATTTTTTCATTTTTAAAATAAAACCATTATAATTGAAATAAAAGTAATTTACACATATATACACGGTTAACGTAATTAAGTATCACGGACAAACAAACATGCATTTTATTATTATTATTATTATCAATATAACACAGATTTTGAAATAAATTGTTCTTAGATTAATGATAAAAAATAAATCACAATCAAATCGAATGAAAGGTATCTCTCTCTCTCTCTCACACACACACACACATATATATATATATTTATGAATAAATTCATATATAAATTCAAGAACTTCCTAAATGATCCCAAGCTTATGCTTATGAAGAAGTGTCTATGATAGGAGCAGGTCAATAATTAATTTTTTGAAAGAAATAGCATTCTGCCACTAAAAGCAAATTATATTTAACCCGTTAGTAGTCGCTAGTTGGCCGATTTGCCGCCCATCCTTTAGTTTTTCCAGATTTTTTTATTCAATAGCCACCGAAGATTTTTAGAAGTGGCATTTGATATACATAAAACGCGAATAAAATCGAAGAAACGTAGATCACATCACTTCTTAAAATTATTGGTGACAGTTAAATAAAAAGTGCGCTATCTGTAATAGGTGGCGCTGTCTATAGCGACTACTAACGGGTTAATATCGTAAGGTTTTCTTTCTTTCTTTTTCCCTTTTTTTAAACAAAATTTTTCTGTATTTTATTATTTTTAAAATAATTCAAACTTTATCTACTGTTGTTATTGTTAACAATACTTTTAAAATCACAAAATGCTGTCACTGATAGTAAATTAAAATTTAAATTACAATTGAAGTAAGTTAAATCGAAATCAAATGAAAAAAAATATCAATTAAAAAAAAAGTGCAATTGCATAAAATAAATAAATAAAATGTTCGCAAAAAAATTAGTACAAAATTCTCCGAATCTCAATAGTTAGGCAGCAATCGTAATGTCGAAAATTTATATATTTGTGTGTAAGATATTCCTTAATTAAAGATATTTTAAGAGCACTTCAATTTTCCCGTATCAATAAATGTTATCATATTAAAAAACTGATACATATTTAAAAAATTGCAAAAAATTGGTGGGACCAAAATGTCTCGGGACCAAAATGGCCAGGGACCAAAATTTCCTCGGGACCAAAACGGCAGGACCAAAATGGCGGGACCAAAGTGGCGGGACCAAAACGGCGGGACCAAAGTGTCCTGCTTCGATTATTATTATTATTATTTTGCATTATTTTCATTTTATACCATAGACCTGTTATTACCATAGACGAGACAATGGCAACCTTTTTCTGTGGCAAAGATTATTCATAAAAAAAGTCTCGTAATAATAGGCACTACAGTAAGCCAAACTGGTGAACATTGAATTTTTCTCTCCAAGCTGTAAATGTTCTCTACTGCAGACGATAACTTTCCTTATTTTTGAAAGTTCTTTTTAAAACTTATATTTCCCTTTTAAAGTTAGATCGTTTTGAATATAAAACATGTTTCGCAAGCAGTGGTGGTTAGTGGGAACAAACGAATTACTGTGCAAGAATATTACAATTTATTATGAAACAATGTTAGAATATTGGAATTTAGAACCGCTGTTTAATTAGTTTTTAAAAAGTTTAGGAAAATAAAAAGTATATATACTATACATAAAAAAAAAGAAAGAATCTCGTTACTTTTCATTTATTCATTACTATTTCTTTTAACTTTGATTAGTGTTGCCAAGTTTTTTTTTTTTTTTTTAGGACTGAGGGCCTATTAGTCTCAATCTGGGATTTTTGCGTTGTCGTTTTCGATAGTTGGACATTTGTCGAAATCACTTTTCGATAGTTGAACATTTATCGAAATCTAAAATTTATCGAAAATATAATTGAATAATTTGAAAGCGATGTTATAATTGGGAAGAAAAAAAAAAAAAACTGATAGTCCTCCGTCCTAAACTAAATTCTGCTTTTGCCAGAATTTCATCAAAATCTTTTTTTATTATTATTATTATTGAAAGAAAAAGAAAAGAAAATTAATAATAATCAGTATCGTTACAAGCGATATCGAAAAAGTTTTTTTTTTAAATAATTTTGAAATGGGAAATAAAAAGTGCGCGTGAAATAATATGAAATAAAAATAAGTAAAAAATGAATTTAATGATTTAATGTTTTTGTTTTTCGGGGGCTGCTCATGCATATAAAAAATGCGTATTAAAACGAGTCGAAGAAGGAAGCGAAATAAGCATTGAGTTATATTACGATAAATACGATATATAATATGATACGATATATTAGACCTATCGTCCAGGGTTAGTAGGCATTTTCGTTGAAAGAAATAGTTTGTTCGTTCGGTGCAACTTGCACATTAGTCCCGTGAGGTACAACTTTCACATTAGTCCCTTGAGGTACAACTTTCACTTTAGTCCCGTCAGGTACAACTTGCACATTAGTCCCCTTTAATTTCCTTTTTAGTTTTGTGCTGTATTCACTGTATTTTTTAATTCTGTTTTCGCATCAGAAAATTTATGACAGTTAAACGAGTCCTTGTTTTTTTTTTTTTTTGTTCTCTCTCTCTCTTCCCAGGATATTTACAACTATGCGTTACTTTTTTTTTCCTTACTTAAAAAAAAAAAAGCTTTGATCAAAATACAATAGCAAAAATCTATTACTTCCTGCATCGCATTCATTGACATAATAAACATTACCTTGATTTCGAAACATTCTTTTCACTTGAAATATTTAAACTAAGCGCGCTTTGGGAGAGAAAGAAATTCTCCTTTGGAATCTTTTAATAACGAAAACATCTTAAAGTATTGTCGGGGGGGGGGGGGGAAGTAAAATACAATTCTTATAACTTTTGTCTTTTGCATTTCGAGACAGCTTGTTGCATGCTTAGGATGTTTTTTTCTGAGAATGCAAGGAAAAAATATGTCAGTGGGAAATGTCAATCTGTACAATGCATTTCTTGAAAAATTAAAAAAAACAAAAATGTATAAAGATTTATAAGATTAGTGAAATATGCGTTTTAGATTTTCTTTTCTTGGGAATTACGTTTTTTTTTTTTTTTTTTTTTTCCCTAACAGGATATATTAATCATTTTGTTTTTATTATTTTAGATAGGAATTATTGTGCTTAGGTATAGTTCAGACTAATATTTAATAAGCAGAATTCCAAAAAGTTCCATGTATTTTGCATTAAAGAATGCAATCGATTTTTGAAATAATTCTTTGTAATAAGAAATAATTAATTAGAAAATATAGAATTACACTTTTTTACAGGAAATTTCATTATTTTTATTTTTATTTTATTTTATTTTATTTTATTTTAATTCTCTTAAAAGCAGTAGATAGTCATGGATATATATAATCTTTATTTACTATTATTGGTAGTAATATTTATATATTTTCTTTTACTGAAAATAAGATTTACCGGGGTTAGGGATGAAAAATTTACAATACGTGCATTAGTAACAGAGTGTTATTATATATATATAATTTTATGTACTACATATTATAAGTTGTCACCATTGCATATACACTGTAAAAAGATATAACTATTACCAGCTGCAAGAAACTCTCTGTGATTGGAGAAAATAATTATTTTATCCAATCACAGAGAGTTTCTTGCAGCTGGTAATAGTTATTTTTTTACAGTGTATTTGAATGTACTGAAATTCACCTATGTAACGATGTGATGTACTATGTATTTATTTAAAAAACGTACATTGTTAACTGCATGAGTGCGCGCATATTAATAAATTAAAAAATTATTGATACATTAAAAACTAATTTTATTGATAAGTTAAATATATTAAATGATAAATTAAATCGATATATATATATATATATTTGCTCTTGTTTTGAATTCGGTTTTTGTGGCTCGTGTTCTGATTTTATTTCATTTTTTCTCATTGGTGTTTCAATACATCAGGATGGATTGTGTCTAAATTGCCTCTCTTTCATTTCGGGGTGATTTTTTCTTGCGGGTTTAGGTTTTGGTTTTATTACTTTTTAGGTTCATGGTGTGTTTTTGTTTTTCATAGACGGTTTTCTGTTTTTGTTTTTCTGGAAAATAATTTGTCATTGTTTCATCTGATTCTTTCGGGGTTATTTTTTATTGTGGGTTCGTAATCAATCAATAAATTTCATGGTTTCATTGTTCTTTATTTGCTATGCGGTTTTGCTTTTTTTTTTTTTCATCCATGGGTCTCCTAATCTGGTCTTGCAGGCTGGGGGAGTGTTGCCGGCATAAAACAAGTTTAACACCACAGGCAAGTCACAAGTCTTGCCGCTTGCCTCCTTTCTTCCTTTCTTGGGTTGTTTTTTCCCCTGGATTTCGATTTAGTTTGAGTTTTTCTGTTGGGATTTGGTTGAGTTGGTTTGTTGTATCGTTTGTTTTGCGGGCTGTTAAAAATTAGCTTCTCCTACATGGAGAAATTGTTCATTCTCATTGGTCTTTGTGGTTTCGATGGTCTTGTGTCTGTTGCTTGGCTTGTACTGCGCTTGATGGGTCATTAATGTTCATTACAAGGTTCTCTTTTTTCACCTTGAAATATTGTCCTAGAGTCAACCTTCTTTTCATCAGAGTCTAATTACACGGTCCTATTTCAATTTTCAGCAGGTATTGTTGTACAGTGGATTGGCGTCAGTGCTATTGTTGAACTTGATAATTGAATCAATTTGGGAAATCTTGTTGCTTTATTTGGCGTGTGTATGTCTCTTTGGTGAATTGTTTGACTAACTATTCTTCGTTCTCATTCTTTGCTTCTACTACCAAAAGGATTATATATATATATATATATATATATAAACAAATATTTTTTTACTTATTTTATTTATTTTATTATTATTATTATTATTATTATTATTATTATTTCATTTACTTTCTTTTATCTTCAAAAGAAGAAAATGTTGAATACTTAAATAATTTTAAATTTCGCATTCTCACGATTTTTTTTTCTTTTTTTAATTATTATTTTTATTTTTAAATACATCATGTACACTATAAATGGAACCGAAGTATGGATATATCAAATTTTTACCCTATGCAGTCACTTTCTCAGGTTAGGTCAGGTTGGATTTAACGTCGCACTAGTGCTACACAATGGGCAATTGGCGACGGTCTGGGACTCACCCCTAAAGATGATCGGGATACATGCCATCCCAATTTTGATCCTCCATGGTGTGGATGGGAGTCAGTTGAATGCGTTTTTTTATGTCGCACTAGTGCTGCGCAATGGGCAACCGGCATTCATTTGGAATAATTTTGGAAACTAAACCCATATTCGGATCAAAAAATCACTCATGAAATAATCAGACAATCAATGGCATTTAAAAATAAATCACTGTTCCATTTTGATTTTACAAAGATCAATATTATATATACATTGTAAATCAATACCTTCAATGGAAAATATAATACAATATATTTTCTATTTAAGTTTTTAATGAAGCTTGTGTCATATTATAGATATATATGTATGCATATACAGTCGGTAACAAAAGTTTCCGAACACTATCAAAAATTCCTATGTAAAAAAAGTACACTTCATACGGTTTTGTTAAATAAATCTTTATCGAATCATGTTCTTACACTGACTAAGACTAAGAACAGGATTCGATAAAGATTTATTTAACAAAACCGTATGAAGTGTACTTTTTTTACATAAGAATTTTTACTAGTGTTCGGACACTTTTGTTACCCACTGTACATTGAAACTGGTGTTTTACATATCCACAAACACAAAGGATATAATAAGGTATATATTGCTGAAGCGAAAAAGGTATTTAGGACCTTAAATATAAGATTTTATTACTTTCTTCTATATGTAATATAGAGAAAGTATTGGATTCGCGAAAATTTTCGACCTCCGTTTTTTGACGGATCTACACGTTTTGGGATGTCCTGAACACGAATTGATAGTTTTTAGAAAATGTCTGTCTGTCTGTGTGTGTGTGTGTCTGTCTGTCTGTCTGTCTGTGTGTCTGTATCATTTTTTTGTGGACGCTGTATCTCACGAACCCATGAATGAAATTTAACCAAACTTGGTATTTAGTTGCACCCTGACATGAACTGGTGCCCATTACATTTGGGGATCAATAGCTCAACAGGTGGCGCTGTGATCGCATTATATGCAAATTTTTAACATGGCAGCATAGGACAAAATTCCGTATAAATGGGCATAATGAGAGTTATTTTAAACTTGTGATTGTAAAATTAATATGAATTATTGATAATAGTAGTAGTTAACTAGGAAAAAAAATTTGTGCATGGGGGGCATCGGCACCCCCCCTGGGGGGTAAGTACCCCCCAGGGAGAGTTAAATTTTGAAGATGGGTATCATTCGAAAGATCTCGTCAATACCTTTAAAACGAATGGTTCAACCATAAATCTGTGATAATTTAAAACAAAGTTATCGATTTTTTTTACTTTTAACAAAAAAAAAACTTAGAAAAAAAAATCGTATTTTTTTTTTTTTTTTTTTTTTTTTTTAACGAAATTTTACCAAACTTGGTATTTAGTTGGTCCCCGACATAAACTGGTGCTGATTATATTTGGGGATCAATAGCTCAACAGGAGGCGCTGTGATAGCATTTTATCTAAATTTTTAACATGGCAGTATTGGACAAAAATTCGTATAAATGTGCATAATAAGAGTTATTTTACACTTTTGATTGTAAAATTAATATGAATTATTGATAATAGTAGTACGTAACTAGGAAAAAAAATTTGTGCATGGGGGGGCAGTACCCCCCCGTGGGGGGTAAATCTTGAAGATGGGTATCATTCGAAAGATCTCGTCAATACCTTTAAAACGAATGGTTGAACTATAAATCTGTGATAATTTAAAACAAAGTTATCGATTTTTTTTACTCTTAACCAAAAAAAAAAAAAAACTTGGGAAAAAATTCGATTTTTTTTTTTTTTTTTTTTTTTTTTAATATTGTTAGTGATTGAATATGTATTAATTTTTACAAAAAAAAAAAAAAAATTAAAAAAAAAAAAAAAAAATCTTTTTTTTTTTTTTTTTTTTTTTTTAATATTGTTACTGATTGAATATGTATAGCAAAATATAGAAGAAAGTCTTGTGGTGGCCACAACATACTAGTTTTTACTTTACGAACAAGAAAACAATTATAATTAAAAAAAAAATACGACTATGATATTTTGGTGTAACTATACGTTTTGAGATAATATTCACTAAAGGCAATGAGGTGATTTCACCATCTAGATTTGAACATACAAATTTCCTCATGGTCGGTATTACACGATGGTCCATATTACACGGTTCTCCCCTATCTTTTATCAGCATATCTCCCGAACAAACAGTAACAAGAAGTCCAAAATCAGTATTCTCAGTCTGTATCATATAGTAATGCTACACTAAACTTTTCGTTGAGATCAAGCAAATAATTTGTGTACAGGGCCATCCAAGATAATTTTTAAATATACTACGTCTATGGGGAAAATTTCTAGTAAGTACAGTGTAACATGCATAGGTTGGCCTAAACAAAATGCAATTAACATTTTTTTTTTTTTCTTTTTTATGCATAAAAACATGTTTTGTGTAGATTGTGGTGTAGAAATCGTTCATCATTCGTTGACAGGGCTACCCAAAGTATTTAGATATAATGGAACTATACTTGGAAATTGTTGGAAGTTTATTTAATTTTCTTTTAGGTGTTTTTCATACAAAATTAACTTTAAGTAAACAATGTGATGTGACCGTAGTTTATAGACAATATACAGGGCCCCTGTGGCAGAAATTTATTATGCTTTCTGCGACAAGCTTCATCAATACCAATATCTTTCTGCAGGAATAGTTTGTGAAGTTAACATTTATGAATTCAAAATAAATTATTTTTAAATAGTAAATAATATTCAGTATAACCAAAGTATTTAAATTGTAACTAGGCACAAATGCACATATCTGCACTATTGCAAAAACTGACACTTTTTTTTTTTTTTTTTTTTTTTTTTTTAAGAAAGGTGAAAATAAATCTATTTATCTTAATTGCTTCAGATTTTTTGTTCACAGTGATATACAATATAGTTAGTTTATAAAATATTCAATGAATTCAAACTATAAAATGCAGTAACACATCAAAAATAATCTGCAAATTTTTTTAAGGCATTTAAATCATGAAATGTTTAAATTAAACAAATGTTACAAATACTTTTAAAATTTCATTACTTTTTTTATACTAAATATATATATTTAAATACAGAAATGCACTTATTTCATAAGGTGCAAACCAAACAACATAAAATATAATACAGAACTTAAAATTAAAATACAATAAATTAAAATTAAAAATTAATATGAATACTGAATATCATAATGAAATATAGATAATTTACAACATTTATAGTTTTTGAGATTATTAGAAAGATGCAAGATAACATTCTAATACACAAGATTCATTTTTATATTATATACAAATATCATAAAGATGTGAATTTGAAATCTAAAAAGTGCGATTTGACATTAAAGAATTCAGAATGTATAATTATACCATCATTTAAATACATAAAGTAAAACAGAATACAAGATCTAAGTAACACAATTATATATTTAATAAAAAATGCACCACAAAACTGGCGTTGTAAAAAATATTACTTACAAACTGTGAATAAACACCATAAAATGCAATAAACTCGCAACAATTGTTTCGGGTCGAAAAATCACACGACCCTTCATCAGGCGAATAAAGTAAGCACGAGTGCTTACTTTATTCGCCTGATGAAGGAGCGTGTGTTTTTTCGACCCGAAACAATTGTTGCGAGTTTATTGCATTTTCTGGTGTTTATTCACAGTTTATAAGTAATATAACACAATTATAGACAAAGCATAGTCGAAATAGTTTCAGAAAGATTGAGGCAAGTGAAACATTTAATTTTTAAGGAAACGTTGAAATGGGAATAATAACAGATTTCATGGATAATACCTATAATAGAAAATAATGATTACAAATGAATGAAAAAAATAGAAATCAATTAAAAGTAATATATGATATTGATATCTATACGAATAAGTAAATAAAAATAAATAAATAAAAGCATTTGCTGTTTAATTAGTATTTATTCAAAACAACTACTATTAGAAAAAATTCCTTTTGCTTACAAAAAAAAAAAAAAAAAAAAAAAAAAAAAAGAAAAGAAAAAAAAATCAACAAAACCTTTGTTTTGACTTTTATTCAAAATAACTATTTAATTTGCAATATTTCAAAAAAAAAAAAAAATAAATAAATAAATAAACATTTTCAAAAAATTCAAATGTTTAAAAAATGACATGAACAAGTTATAGAAACTAATGATAAGAGTATTTTTGGAAAATAAATTAATAATTTTTTTAACGACTTCATATGCTTAAACCATACTTGCCAACATCCTAATAAATATTCCGTAGTGCTGTTAGTCCCGCCCTTTTTTCCTCACCAATAAATGTTCAGAGTAATTTTCGTCAAATGAATTTACGATTAAATAAGAAGAAAAATACTTTAGAAAGTTACTGGTGTCAAAAAGAAGGCGGGGCTAACAATACTACGAAATATTAATTAGTATGTTGGCAAGTATGGCTTAAACAACAAATTTAAAGCTAAGAATTTTAATCACAATTCAAATAATTAATGATTAGTAAAGAAAAAAATTAGAAAAGTTATCAACTTTATAACTTAAGATACCCATTCATATTTATTGCTAAGGTCTTTTACTACACATAAAATGCTAAAAATCAATAAAGTATTTTTAAGATTAATATCTAAAATTTTCTATTTTTTGAAGCAAGGTTTGAAGCTTCATTTTTTATTTTGCGTATAACTACAGTCGGTAACAAAAGTGTCCGAACACTATCAAAAATTCCTATGTAAAAAAAGTACACTTCGTACGGTTTTGTTAAATAAATCCTTATCGAATCATGTTTTTACACTGACTGAGAACAGGATTCGACAAGGATTTATTTAACAAAACCGTATGAAGTGTACTTTTTTTACATATGAATTTTTGCTAGTGTTCGGACACTTTTGTTACCGACTGTACTACCACGCACGTATGCACGCTTCGCATACATTAATTAAAAATAAAATTACTAGATACAACTAATTTGTCGTGCGTAAATCAGAAAATGTATGAAAATCGGTACAGCAGCAATCACGCACTTATTAAAAAATATTTATATATATATCTAAATATAGATGCAGCTATTTTGTTATGCATGAATCTGAAAAATGCATGAAATATGAAATTCGGAAAATGGTCGCAAAGCCACATTCTTTAGAAAAACATCTTTTTTTGCAATACAATAAATACACACGAGACGAGCGGCAGGTGCGGCGCGAAAACAAAGTTTAGAGACACAGAAATGAAATTCCGATGTGAAGAGGTTACCAGTGAAAAGTGTCGATACACCGAATCATATCACCGCATCACGAATCGCTAATGCATGCCGTATCAATGCTAACCCAAGTGAGTTACATCCGCTCTATCTCCTCTCCTTATTCAGGATTGAAGGGATCGTATCTGCAGAAAGGAAAATTTGTTCTGCAGAACAGTTTATAAACCCTTCTTTGAGTTTCTCTCTCTCTCTCTCTCTCTTTTTTTTTTAACACAATGGCAAAATTTATTTGACTTAGGTAAAATCTTTCTGCAAGAATATTTCTGTTTCTGCGACATTGTCGCCGTGTCGCCGTGTTTCTGCCACGGGGTACAGGGCTATCCAAAATTGAGCTAAATGTTCTTTTCTATTGAATGTAATTGTTGGAAGTGCTTTGCTACATTTTACTATCTGGACGAACATTGCTCAAGAAGAAAAATAAATTTTTCATACCCAAATTATAAACAAAGTAATCTTTGATGTTCTCTTTTTAATTTTGGTTCTTTGTATAATATCATGATTTAAGGTGCTCTGAATACGAAAATCCAATTTTAACAGGATCTGTTTACATATCTGTTATCAGTATAACTTAAAAACAAATAACTGCAGAAAATACAAATTTAGTATTTTGAAGTTCGTAAAAGGTTACCACTTGAAAAATTTGATCAAGATTAACAAGTCTGAAGACATATTAATAACAGTCTTGAAAATAATAATAATAAATGTAGGCGCTATAATTGAACAACGGGTTAAGAGGGGTGGTAGCCCCTCTCACACAGAATGATATGCCAAATAAAACTGTTCCTAAACCTGTTTTAGCTTATTTTTAAAGTAGATTGAACTTTACTTTCTTATCTTATTGATCTTATGACTTAATGTGCAATCTCTCTTTATAGTATTGAAATGCAGGATAAGAGAATATCGTGTGAGTGACACACCAGACTGAGATTATTGTTATAATAATGGAAATTAGAAAAGTATTTAGTAATACTAATAGATACTAAATGATTTTCAAGTTTATTTGCTAGCATTTGTTTTTCATTCCCTTAAAAAGTATAAATGAATAAAGAGACTCTAATAATGGTTTAAAAACAGATAATGAAAGAAGAAAAATAGAGGACTAAACCACTGCTTTTTTAATCAGTAATTAATCGAAATTAAAACGTTCCTTTTTTTTTTGGAAATTATAATTATAATTTATATATATATATGGACTGTCTTTGTGAAAAAAAAAAAAAGTTTAAGAATACACTGTGCTTGTTTTTTCTGCGTTTGCTAATTTTTATGCACGTAAAACACACACACACACACAAAAAAAAAAAAGAAAAGAAACATGTAATTGGATACAATCGCCTATGGAAAAAAAAAAATTCAATAAACTTTACGAAGCTTCATTATTTTATTAAGATTTTGTTTATCGCCCAATAATTGCATTTAAACTCATATTTATGTCTTGTTTTAAGATATATCAGTTTTCTCTTAAGAAGCATAAAAATAATAATTAATAAGAATAATAACAGATTTATAAGCAATGTCAGTCTTTTTTTTTTGTTTCGATATTTGGAATAGCTGAAAATTTATAATAATAACAACAAAAGGAAACAGAAGTCTATTTTTGTTTTTTAAGTAATACATATGAAATTCTGTACAAAACCGAGTTTAGTTTAGGATGCCATTTTTTTTTTTTTTGGTCTATATTTCCATATTAAGGCATGTGAAGCTGTTTGAGTTTTTTAGCAACAGTTACTATATTCATTTTTAAAAACTTCTTTCACGTGTTTTCTCTCAATTTTATCATTTTTAATATTTTTTTAGGAAAAGAAAGAAAAAAAATTCAGTTGTATAAATATATGAAAAACGTACAAAAAAAAAAAAAAAAGATATTTTACTTTAAAGTCTAAAGTTAATTCCTTAGCAACAGTTACAGTATTCTTTTCTTTCTTTCTTTTTTGCACGTTTTCTTTTAACTTCCTTTTAAATATATTTTTCAGACTTGTTTTCAATATTCTTTTAATCGTTGCCAAAAAAAAAAAAAAAAAAAAAAAGTGGTCTGTTTTGTTTGAAAGTAATAGAGCTGCTGTTCTTAAAATAGAAAAAAAAAAAAAAAATGAATAAAAGACAGAAATATAGAGGGTCTCCTCTCTCTCTCTCTCTCTCTCTCTATATATATATATATATATATAAGTAAAAAATCTTTAAACTGTCATAAAAAATTCTTGTAAATAGTTTTAAAGCCCCCCCCCCTACCGTTTTTTTATATTAGTAAATTTTCTGATTATATTTAAGTATGTTTTAGGTTATAGGGTATACTAACTAAATATCCCTGCATATAAAAAAAGAAAGAAAGGAAGGAAAAAGAATAAAGGTTGGTATATGTTAATAATCGGGCTAGGTCTGATTGACAATTCTAGGGTCCTAGGCTTGAGTGTAGTGCCCGCCTTTGGCACAACGGTTCCTGAAAATACGCAGCGGAATTATTATTTTTCTCTTTTTTAGCATTATTGATATCAATTAAATAAATAAACTTATACACAAAAGCGTGGATTTCATAGAAGCTTAAATAATAATTTAAAAACATAATACGTTAAATAAATGTATACTTATTTAAGTACAACATACACTGAAGCAGCCAAGCATAAATCAAAAGTGACCTAAAAAGTTTTTTTTTTAGATATATATATATATATTTAGTTATTTTTAATGCAAGTTTCTTAAACCATTTAAAACAGGTGATATGTGCTAGGGAGGTAGGCCTAGGTAAAATGCCCTCCGTGAGGGTCTTTCTGAGGGATTCTGTCCCATATTTAAGTAAGTTTCATGAAAACTCCGAACGGCTAGGCCAACGAGTGTGATTTGGGTTCGAACCCGGCACCTGCCATCAAGCAGATTCGAGAGCAGAACCACTCATACACTAAGCATTTAAAAGGGCATGATGTTATTTATTCAATTTTTAAGAAAATATTAAAAATATTTTTAAAGAAACAAAACTGTTAAAAATAAAAATAAAAAAGAAATAAAAAGTAATAAATAATAAATTAGAAAATAAATTTCATGCACACACATAAACACATTTATGTTGATATATTTATCAATCTGTGTGTACACACATACGCATAAATTGACTATATAAAATGGTAATTGTATTTCTTCGCCCGAGTAAATGGTCTGCAACAATTCACGTGTTTTATTTATGCTCGAATTTTCGGTATCGTTTATATATATGCTAGTCAGTCAGCATTAACCCGCGCTCAATTTTTACACATGTATTTCTAAACTTATTTCTCCTTGCGAGTTCAAATTAATAAACATTGGTTGGGTTTATATAATATTTGAAATAAATCACTTCATCTTTTATATCATGATATCTAAATGTTTTAAAATCGAAAAGTTTCGGAGAAATTTAAAATGACGTCGTAATTCTTTAATTCAAATTTTATAACTACGTGTTTATTTATTTATGTATTTTTTCCTGACATATTAAAATGTCTCTTAGCAATGAGAAGAGTTTATTCTAAAAATGTAATTTATTTTATTTTATTTATTGAAAATCAATGTATGAATCTTGCAAAACTACTCAAAACCATATATAAAATTTTCTTTTGTTTTTCTCAATACATTGTTACGATTATGATGGGAGTTTTACCGTTAAATTATTTTTTTCATTATTTTATTCAGTTGAAACGAACGCATGGAAACCATAAATAAAATTTGATTTTCTTTATTCACAACGTATTCGGGAAACTTGGGCATGTATTATTAAGACGATACCAAAATTTCAAAAGTATAATAACTTTTATGCTTTTTTGAAATTTAACTTAACATCGACCATTCTACGACATTTCAAATAACACGGATTCGTCGGTAATCCCGACTTTTCACCTTGACTAAAAAGGATTTGAATACATTGGAAAACAATAGATGGAGGGAAATTCCCCCGTGATTATTTATTTTAATCATTTTGAATTCGAAACAATTAGCTTCAAGTTTGATATTTTTTTTTTTTTTTTTTTTAATTCCTTATCTTTTTATATATTTTTTCCTCTTTGTACTGCATGGAGATAGTTGACTTACTTCAAATTTATAGCGTCCTTGCATTCTTAATTTATAACATGCATAGGAACGTGATTCAAAACCATTGTGTGGTCCGTCACTTAAACAACAGGTCACGCTACACACCAAAAGAACAGCTTTCAATTTTTTTTTCGTATTTTGGGATTTTATTATTATTATTATTATTATTACTATCTCACCTTGTCAAGGTCGCAGGCGCATCCAGAAAAACATTCCAAGAAGACATTCGCTCTAAAGACGACGACTTGTGGGCTGCGACCTTGCCTGTAACCGGCTTTTAACTGAAGAATTTTTTTATTCTTTTTCTCAGCCTTTTAGGGTCACTTTTTGATTAGAACTTTAAAAAGATAATTTCAAAAGCCATCGTATCAGTTGAAGAGGATAATCGAAACTTTTACTGTCTGGAACATTTAAAATTTATTCTGAAAGATAAATGGAAATGTGGATGCTAGAAGACATGATGAAGAAGTAATGTGTTTTGGAAATTCATTTTGAGATAGCGTTTGTTAAATTGTTACAAAACTAGACATGTTATGGTAACTAATAGCTTTTCCTCAATTCTGTCCTTTGCCTCGTTCATATAAATTAAGACACTCACATCTATGAAATTTAAAACTAAAATCGAGATATGACTTAGAACTAATCTCAAATTATAATAATAACAACTAGCGGGCTTCGCCCGCTAGCGGGCCAGTATTTTCAAATGAATAACTAAAATTAATGATTCACTAACAGTAACTTTTAGTTTTAAGAAAAGAAATTAAAAAAAAAAAAAAAAAATCATTTCTGATTGGGTAAAAAGTCGGCCCGGGTCCCCACTGTCTTAATAATAATAATAATTAATTTTTATAATTATCTTCTTTAATATTATGCTGAGAGTAGTAAGACAGTAATCTTCTCCCAGTTGAATCTTTATTCTTAATAAATTATCATACATATGAAATGATATCACTTATGAGTATGTACAAGTGAGATACTATGTACAAGTTATATTAAAACAAGTAAATAAAAATTATGCTAATGCGTCCCACGCATTCTACTTCACAGACTGAAAGTTAAAGCTCAATTAAATGCCAAATGTCAAAACACCTTCTCCGGCTCACATGGGTATGAAAGGTTGTCTGAGTGAATAAAAATGAAGATAAGAGTGCTTGGTTTAATAACAATATATATAGTAGAGTTTTGTTTTCCTTGGGACTTGAGTCCTATTTATTTTACACAGGGGAAATAGAGGAAAATAAAGCTTCGTTACAATTTGCTGAAATTATCTTAAATTTTGCATAATAAGAAATAGTCCATGACAGAATCTGAATCAAGTAATAATAATAATAATAATAATAATAATAAAACCTTTTTAAAAAAACATTTTCTGCCACAAATCGGTTTATTCTACAACATCAAAGTCTGGAACTAGAAATTGACAATTAAATGTCTATTTCATATCCTAATATTTTTTCCATCGGCGTATTTTTGCCAATTGTGTTTTCTACTCTATTCTACACACTCTCATCACTCATCACTTACCTTGCAGGATGAAATAGGCATAGGAATTTCAGTTATATTAAAAATAATGTCATATCTCTGAGGAGAGGAGGGTTAATTGTTTATTTCATTTAGTTTTCAAACTTTCTTTATTTAGTTTCTATGTGGCACAACTTTCATTTTTAGATTTTTTCATTTTTAGCACCAGTCTTATTTTATTTTTAGGTTGCAAGCTTGTTTATATGTTTAATATTACAAGTGACATTTTTAACTATATATATATATTTATTTATAATTGTTCATTTGTAGAACTTTTATCGATTAATCGGGATAGGTCTCAATATTAACTTTTCTTATTAATATAGTTCTGTTGGCAACTTGTTATGTGTTACTCTCTGAGTTTGATGCCCACATGACATGTGGATAAATATTATTTGTCTATCTTGATTCATTGTTGGGTTGTGTTAATGATTTGTTGAAATTTAATTCATTCCTTTTTAAATTTTGGTTTTCTCGTAAGATAGGAACATGAACTGAATTTTTGGCTTGAATTAGCTATACAATTTTCCGAAATGATCTTTCTGCTTGTAAAAGGACATGTTCCCTGACGGTGAATCCTTCTATTTTTGAGCATTTCCAATTCTGATTCCAATGACGTTTGCAGCTATAAATTCATATACAGTCTTTACTCTGTAGATAATATTGAGGTCATATGGAAAATAAATAACAATAATGCACACACACACACACACACACACACATATATATATATATATATACATATACAAATTACTATTATTATTCTACAAAGTGTACCGAAATCTATAACAAATCTGTAAAATCTTCCAAAAAAATAACGAATGCAGACTCTGTTTTATGAAAACCCCTACACTTAAAATCAAAAGCATAGTCCTAATCTTTCAAACGCATCTGACAAACATCCCCATCAAACTTATTAGTTTTCATGTATAATTATATTTAAATTATCAATGAAAAATTTAAAAAACTTGCAAAAAAATACTTAACGCTAAAGTATGAGTTTGTAAGTAATATATTTAACCTCTTGAAAATGACACGAACATGACAGAGAAGTACTTTGCTTTCGCGCATTAATAGTCTTACAGCTGTGTAACAACATTTACAGGTAAAAACCGAGAAGCGTTGAAAGACATTGATATCGCCTCATGATTAGATCTATGGCGGCAAATTAGGCGAAGATTTTGGTGATCTTGGCAAGAAAGTTTTGCTTTCAGAAAATTTTTGTCTTGAAACTCGCTTGAAACATAAATATTATTTATTGAGTTAGCTAAAAATGTATAGAATGTAGGTTCGATTCATTGAATACACGTTATAAAACGATGTGTTATATAAAGAGAAAGTCGTGAAATATACGGTATTTTTTATTTTTGTTAAGTGTTATTAAGTAGAAAAAACAATAAAGGAAAACAACAACAACAAACAATAAAAATCACTTCCTGAAACCATGAAATAATAATAATAACAACAACAATTAAATATGTAAATTATATATATATATATATATATATATATATATAATTTGAATAATTTAATTCCTTAACAACACTCAGGAAATGAAAGATAGATGAAAATACCAACATATGAAATTTCAAATGAGATGTATATCGAATAAAATTATTGTCACGATGATAATTTAATTTAAGTACACTGAGTAGTAAAAGCATGTTAAAGTACTTACGCAGAAGATAAATGACACAAACATAACACATAAGCCTAACGATGAGATAATTTGCATAATCCATTAATCCAATAGAAACATTCATTAATTAATAGAAATGGAAAGAGATAAATTAACCAAAAGGATCAGTTGAAAGAAAATAGAATTTATGAAATAAAAATAGAATTTTAAATGCTGAAAAATTATATAATCCTTTTATAGTAAAAGAAAAGAATGAGAACGAAGATTAGTCAGTCAAATAATTCACCAAAGAAACATTCACAGGCCAAACAAAGTAACTAGATATCTTAAATTGATTTAATTTTTAAGATTAATAATACTACTTACTATAATTTTTAAGACTACAATACTTGTTGAAAATTAAATAGGACCGTGTAATAAGATTCTGAAGAAAAGAAAGTTGACACATATATGTATGCAGGGATGAGATTAGCAAAAATACAAAAAAGCTGAAACTGTATGCAAAGACAAGACGTTGAAATAAAATACCAGAATTTTGATGACAATATCTATTATATTAGAGTAATAAATATTTATTTTAATCTTCAATGTATAAAAAAAGAACAAATGCACATCAGAAACATAAAAAAAAGCTGATTTTTTTTTTTTTTTTTTTTTTTTTTTTTTTTTAAAGCTGAAAAGCTAAATGTACAAAAAAGCTGAAATCAACTGAAAAGCTGAAAAATATCATCCCAGTTATATGTGTGTGTGTGTATTGGTATTTCTTTGAAAATTTTATATCAATATGAAAGAATTATTTTTTAAAATTAATTATGATGAAGATTTCTTTTAATTATGCTATAGTCAATAATAATAATAATAATAATAATCCTAGGATTTTCAAACTATAAAGATAGTTCTTGTTGGCTATCAAAAGTAATTTCATACTATATAAATCAATATCCACAGCAGATAAATGATTACTAAATATTCATACCAAACATAGTTTTATTATAAATATTATTATTGTTGTCGTTGTCGTTGCTATATTAATTATTATTTTTATTGCTATTAATAGTATTAATAATATTTTGTATATTAAAAATCATATTTTAAATTATAGTACAATTGAAATTTTCAGAAAACGTCGAGAGAGGGAGAGAAAGAGAATCCTTTGAACTACTTACTGATAAAGAATTGGCCTCAATGTTTTACGAAAATTATTAGTAAGAGTTATTATAAATTAGTGCTGCTTTACAAGATGAGGGTATGAAAAAAGATGTATGCGAGTACATATATAAATATAAATAAAGCATATAAATGAATAAACATAATTTTTATTAAAATCACACAATCAACTGTGGAAGAAAATCATATTTATTGAAATTTTATTTTTCCGACTAAGTGAAAATAATGCCTGGACCGGGAGTCGAACCCCGGATCTTTGACTTACAAGGTCAAGGCTCTACCAATTGAGCTATCTAGGCCGACAACCGATCAGCATTACTCGCTCAGATAACCTTTAGGCAGAAACATCTCTGATCTATCATGTAGATAGCTCAACAGAAATAAGCCTCAGGAAATGGAAAACACCATTAAAGAATGGGAGAAAGAAATACAATTTTTATTAAAATCACACAATCAACTGTGGAAGAAAATTATATTTATTGAAATTTTATTTTTCCGACTGGGTGAAAATAAACTTGTAAGTCAAAGATCCGGGGTTCGACTCCCGGTCCAGGCATTATTTTCACTCAGTCGGAAAAATAAAATTTCAATAAACATAGTTATGTTTTCTAAATGTAAAATTAAAAGTAATGATGGGGTTTCATGTATTTACTTTGTATGAGGAAAAAAGAAAAATCTTAGGCTAATAGATCTAGAATCACATGCATCTTTTTTTTTTTTTTTTTTTTTTTTACTCTCTGCTATATATAGAAGAAGAAATTATTGACTTCATGAAAATTTTCTACCTTCAGTTTCTAGTGGGCTTATCGATAATACTTCACGGATCATTTTTGTCATTGAGTTATGGAAGTTAAGAAACAATAATATTTGCCTCATCTTATTACTCTATGCATTTAGAGAACATGAATTCAGCTTCAGTGTGACTAATCTTCTTTATAATAAAAGTTTAAGTTCCCTGGGGATAACGCTAGAAATTAACGTCATATCTACAAAAATGTATTGAAATAAAAAAAATAAATAAATATTTTTTTTATCGTTGAATTAGAAGAATGAATAAAATGATGGAAGAAAGGTTGATTTAGCAGGGGGGAAATAATGTCACAATTGCAACAATGTATTGATAAAAATGAATTTACTCGTGATTTGGAAAAAAAAAAAAAGAGAGAGAGAGAGAGAGAGAGAGAGAGAGAGAGAGAGAGAGAGAGAGAGAGAATAAAAGATAATTTTAAAAGAAATAGAGGTAATTCTACGTAAGGCCCGTCAATTCTCTCGTTTTTGCGATTTTCTTTCTTTGTCATCGATATAAACCACCAAATTATGGTCAAAAGATTTAATTAAATCAAGGGAAACCTAAAAAAGAAAACAGATTAATATGATTTTAATAAGTAATAAATACTTAATAATATTAGAAATAATATAAATAATGATAAATTTAAACTGAAAAAGTTATATTACTTTCCTGTTATCGGGATCAGATTCAAATAGAAAAAAAAGCAATAAATTTGGGGTATTTAGTTTTTATCTTTTCAACAAATCAATTAGCACCGATTTTGATGAATTTACACTGAATTAATTTTCATACATAATTAAATTTGAATTACATTTCATTATTCGATTATCTTTATTTTTATAAAAACACAGTTAAAATTTAAATAATTGTTTTTTCAATAGTGTTTATTTATCACATCATTTGGCCACTATTTTTAATTTGACGAATATAGAAAATTTAAAAGTAGGTTTATTTGGAAATATAGACAGCTAGATGGGCGAACACCGACAGATATTTTTGGTTTATCATCGATTCCAGCATCTTCCTTATCATCGACTAAGCATCACACACTGTCACCAAGTTTGCTACAAGTTCATCTTCGTTTTATATTTTAAACCCTCTATCATATTTGATCATCCTAATCCTTTCACAAAAACTTCCATTAAAATGTTTTTCTAAGATCTTTTGCTGTTGACGGATAACAGAATCTTACGGTTAAAATAGTGGCGGATAATCGAGCTAATGATTTATATAATGTTTCTTATATAAAAGAAAAGCTAATGAAATATTGTTTAGGAAAAAGTGTTTTAAAAGCTATTTTTTAATGGGTAAATTCACTACCAATTTGCATAAAAGCGACCATTATATCTGGAAAATCTAAATAATAAACAGATAAAAAGAATAAAATTTTTCAAATTATATAAACATGAGAAAATTAATACTTTAAGTAATATGATATTTCACAAATGCACGAACTTTTTAAATAATATTATCTTTTCAATAAGAAAGGAAATGGTACATCTCTTCTTTTACGTGATATTTACTGTCCGGATAACACTGATAAAACAATAGCCTATCAAATCCTCATTTTATGGTCTTCTTTAAAAAATGTTCGCATGGCATTTCAATACTTTTTAATGGCGATGTGTTTCTAAGAAAAAGCATTCATGGTTAAATAGGTTGGTTCAACTCCCAACAGCAGGATAATGATCTCTCTATCTTTCGAATTTAAGTTTACGAGCCAATATTATTTTCTTTTTACAGAAGAAAAATATAAATCGTGTTTTGAATACGTGAAGCATAAAAGAAAGTAACATTCAGAGGCACATTCGTTCAATATTAAATTATAATAACAATACCAATGGTCAAAATTCTCACAATCATAGCGTGGAAAAGCTATGACATCTTTAGTTAGGCATATTATGGCTAGGCAGAAAATAGTGACTAGTCTGAATGTGGTGAGTAACTCTTGAATATTTCACACACACACACACAGAGAGAGAGAGAGACATATATATACAGGGTGTTCCAAAAGTTCCCCCCCCCCCCCTCCTAACTCGAAAATGAGTCGGAATTGTGAAAAATGGCGAAACACATGTTCAATGAATTCGAGAGGTACCTCTTTTGGTGAAAAAAGTTTGTGCCCGGGGTGGGCTACGGGGGGTGGGGGTGGGGGGGGGCGCTAGGGAGGGTAACTTTAAAATTTCAAATAGGAAGGTATGTCTTGGGATACATCCCTGGAAGCGTCTCTTCAAAACAATGAATATGATATAAATCGTTTTGCCCTACGATGATTATTAAAAGAGATACATGAGTTTTTAGACTTATGAAATGTGGATTTTATACTTATGTATCCCCTTTAATAATCATTGCAGGACAAAACTATTTATAAATTCATTGTCTTGAAGAGACGTTTCTAGGGGTGTATCACAATATATACTTTGCCCAAAAATGTTTGGGCCCGGGCAAGGGGGTGGTAGGAGTGCCACTAGGGAGGGCAACGTTAAAATTTTAAACAGGAAAGTATGTCTTGTGGTACATCCCTGGAAACGTCCCTTCAAGACAATGAATTTGATATAAATAGTTTTGTCCCGCAATGATTATTAAAGGGGATGCATAAATATAAAATCCACATTTCAAAAGTCTAAAAAACTCATGTATCTCCTTTAATAATCATCGTAGGGTGAAACTATTTATATCAAATTCATTGTTTTGAAGAGACGTTTCCAGGGATGTACCACAAGACATACCTTTCCACTTGAAATTTTAAAGTTGCCCTCCCTAGCCCCTTTAGCCTCTCAGGGCCCAAACTTTTTTCACCAAAAGAAGTCCCTCTCGAATTCATTGAACACTTGTTTCGCCATTTTTCACAAATCCGACTCATTTTCAAGTTAGGAGGGTTGTGGGACTTTTGGAACATCCTGTATATATATATAAGTATATAATTATCAAACCTTAAATTATCACACTTTTCAATAATAAAGCCATAAATCTTATATTTAGTCGTAAAGATATTTCAAAAGTAAAAAAATCTGGTGTGTTACATTCACATGACTACTATTACCCACTATTATGTGCATTATATGCACTTTTTGGACATAACGTGGTCAGAAGACACAAAACTAACCTAAAAAATTAGACACCCAACAATTTTTCCTGTGAGACAAAACTGATACACGTGTGTAAAGACATATAAACAAAATTTACATAGCGAGTTAAAAAAAAAAAATCGATAGCGACGTTTTTGAAATACCTATTTCCGAGATTTAAAATTGACTTACCTAAGCCGTTTTTGAGATACCGATTATCACCAAAATTTGGCAAAATCAATTATTGGCCGGAAAACAACAATTACATACAAAAGGATATTTAAAAAAGAGTTAATATGACATGTGGGAAAAAAAAAAAAATCTGTACAGCCATCTTTAAAGGAGCGCACTTGCCAAACCTCGAAATGGCCTACTTATACAGGACACCTATCAATTTTTTCATGAACGAACAGACTATTACATACGAAAGGACATCTAATAGGGTGTTTATATAAAAACTTTGAAGAAAATCGTTAGAGCCGTTTTTGAGATAAGGACTTACGATACTACTTCCGGTTTCATATGTTTCGCTTCTGGTTTCCCAATTTTCACCAAAAGTTAAAAAGAAAATCGTCTGCATACCAGACCTTGAAGTTTCGTCGTTCTACCTTTATTAGTTTCGGAGATATGATTGCCAGAAGATTCTCCCCACGACTCACATACACACATATTGACCAATTGCCAAAAATCACTCAGGACTTTTGGACTCAGGTGACCTTAAAACATGTAAATCAGTTGATAACTCGATATCGAATTTTTGGACCAAATACAATACTCCCATTACCTACTGCAGTGAGATAATAGAAGTAATATATCTATAATTTTTGAAAATGAAAGCACTAATAGAAGACTACGAATTAATATAAGTTAACAAAGCAACTAAGAGGTGTTTATTTGTAATTAATATAGTCATTGATGTCATTTCAAATCCTAACTTTTCAATAAAGAAAAATAGCAAATTTTTGAAAGAAATATATGTCACAATTAATATAATTCAAATTATAAACATTAAAAAATATAATAAAAAATATTTGAAACAATTCATTTAATTAAATTGCTCTCCAAAAAATAAACTGATTCCGATATTATTATCAGACTAGAGTAAAACATTATTTTATTCTTCAACAGGGATAGTGAAACCATAGCCTCCTAAACTATATGCCTGTCGCGTGGCTCGGAAACTTGGCAACAGTTGAAGCGGTAGACAGCGCCACCTGGTACAGATTGCGCGACTTTTTTATTCAACAGCCACCAAAAAATTTTAAAAGTGGGCTATGATATACATAAAAGGCGAATAGAATCGAAGAAACGTCGATTATATATATCATATTTTAATAATATAAGGAGATATCACTTCTTAAAGTTCTTGGTGACAGTTGAATAAAAAAGTCGCAAAATCTTTACCAGGTGGCGCTGTCTACCGCTTCAACTGTTGCTAAGTTTCCGAGCCATGCGACAGACATCTAGATTAGGAGGCTACAGTGAAACCATCTAAAATACTGATATATTTTTCGGTAGGAAAAAATATATAGATTACAATATTGTTCATTTCGAATCAGTGGGAATTTTAGATGTTAAGAAATAAAATATTAAATTTTATTATTCCAATTGGCATCACGGGGAAGGAAAAGGTTAAGTCACTTTTGGAAATAAATTTGGCATTAAGTTTCTGTTTTTGTGTATATAGAATTAAACGTCTTTTCTTAAAGAAAAGAAGTAGTTTCCCTAGTTTATGCAGTTAATCGGGATTTGCTCAAAGGCCATTGTCCCCCTCTGACCACCTTTAAAAAGGGCAAAATTCCAATGTTGTTTTCAATGTACAGTTGTTACATCGTATTAAAATAAATCTTATACCAATTTGACGTTAAAAATACAACTATGCTCCTGAATTAAAGCCCCTGAATGCTCATACCTTATGAATATTATTTAATACCTTCTTATTTCAAAAACAAGTTAAAAATTCATAATCACATAATTTTGAATATACACTCATATAAATATATTGAGGAAAACACAACAGCGGACACAGAACGGATGTATCCGTCAGCAGCAGTCAGTTGGCTAGAAAAGACATAACCTTCCCAAGTAACTACTGAAGTCAGTTCAGCTTCATTTTTCCTGCTCTAATCAAAACCAAGCATAACCATTAAATACACTGCGGGACACTTTTGGCAGGACAAAATGACATTATATTATCGGATACGATGACAACTACTATACAAAGCACATAAACTATAGAAGACGTCTGATCGACGACGGTATAAATTGTATTGCTAGAGACTACTCATAAATCATGTTGTAATAAATATGTTTAAGGAAAGACTGATTATACCGAAGCCATTTTTCATTATTATTAATTCGTTTTCTATGTCAGATGACTGTTATTTTCTAGAAATTAAAAAAGGAAAAAAAAAAAAAACTTTATAACAAACTATGAGAGTTAAATTGTAAACACGTGTCATTTTTATAATATAATTAAAAAACACTTTAAGAACACGTCTAAAATACATTTATTAAAAAGGTTAAAATCTTCCAAAGCTTTTCGTCCTAACAAATCAAGGCATCATTAGGGATTCAGTTATACACATCATAGAGCAGTTTTATATACATTTTTTCTACCATGTGGTCAACAGTTAAGTCCTTACAAAAACCAAAGTCAACTGGAAGCTACACTTAGAGGCTGGAACTATTGTAGTATGAGGAGGTGCTACATTTAGAAGCTGGAATTATTGTAGGATGAGGAGGCGCTACACTTAGAGGCTGGAACTGTTGTAGAATTGAAGAACTCTTCTTCAATTATACAACAGTTCCAGCCTCTAAGTGTACATCTTCTCATCCTATAATAGTTCCAGTCTCTAAGTGTAGCACCTCCTCATCCTACAATAGTTCCAACCTCTAAGTGTAGTACCTCCTCATCCTACAACCGTTCCAGCCTCTAAGTATAACATCTCCTCATCCTACAATAGTTCCAGTTTCTAAGTGTAGCACCTCCGCATCCTGCAATAGTTCCAGTTTCTAAGTGTAGCACCTCCGCATCCTGCAATAGTTCCAGCCTCTAAGTGAAGCACCTCCTCATCCTACAATAGTTCCAGCCTCTAAGTACAGCACCTCCTCATCCTACAATAATTCCAGCCTCTAAATGTAGCACCTCCTCATACTACAATAGTTCCAGCCTCTAATTGTAGCTTCCAGTTGACTTTGTTTTTTCTAAGGCCTTAACTGTTGACCACATGGTACAAAAAATGTATATAAAACTGCTCTATGATGTGTATAACTAAATCCCTGATGATGCCTTGATTTGTTTGGGCGGAAAGCTTTGGAAGATTTTAACCTTTTTAATAAATGTATTTTAGACGTGTTTTTAAAAAGTGTTTTTTAATTATTTTATACATTAGTTAAATGAGGTATCAACTTGATTTTGAAGTGAGACACGATGTGTATATTTCTGAAGATATCATTTTTAAAAGCCCCAAATATCAAAATATCTCGCATTAAAAAAAAAAAAAAAAAAAAAAAAAAAACTATTTTCGTTAGAATTCATTAAATTGAGGGGTATTTAAACTTCCTTAGTGATACATGTATAGAAATAAATAATTACATCTACTGGCAAGTGACGTCGCTATGCTGCAATGTTCCCCGTACGCGGAAAGGACAGCTTCAGTTTCTATAAGAAAAGCTCAGTTTCTATAGCGTGAAAATGCAGCAAACCTGATATGTAAAATGGCCAACATGGGAAAAAAAAAAAAATGCTGAATAAATTTGGGTGTATACTGGTTGTGAGACAGCGTTGCTATTGTTTACCTTCTGCTATTTTTCATGTGCCTACTTTTCAGCATCTATTTATTAAAAATGCATAAACTGCATATATAAAAGGATTATTGTAAGAAGCTGTGGTTAGATTTTTGTAAGAGTTAACCAGTAAGTGACATTGTCATACTGAATAACAGAAAAAAGAATTTTGTAATGTCCACAACATATTAGGCTTTACTAAATCTCTTTAAATATATAGGCTGCGTGTGATAAATTTTTATGTCAATAAATTTCCCTGACCTCAAAATTTGTTGTATTTTCTGTCATCTGTCGGTTCTTTTATACTTTGATAGGGGAAGATATCTTCATATCAAAAACTTAGACAGACACGCCTGTCTGGAAGTCATAGACGATTAAAGACCACCCTCGGGAAAATGTAAGATCCACCCTTAGTCCTGATGCCTTGATGTTAGTGTATCACATCTGTCACATTTTACACTACTTTATGTAGCCGCTTGTTCCAACTAGTAGTTCTTTTAGCCGAATATACTTATTTATATAAAAATGCTATAAAACTACCCTGGGGAAATAAATTTTTAATATGAATATTTTTCGAAATTATTCGTCAGTACCTTTAAAACGAGAGGTTAAACTATAAGAATTTAATTTTTGTATTATTCAATATTACTCGATTATTTGTAATAAAGTTTCAAATTATCGAATATTCAATTATTCCCATTTTTATAAAATAAATAAATCAAATAATAAGCAAATAATTAAATCAAATGTTGAATAAATAAATAAATAAATTCGATATAATTTTATAATTATATTATTCAATGATTATTCAATAATTCGAAATAAACTTTCAAATTACCGAATATTTGATTATTTACATGTTTGCAAAATAAATAAATAAAATAAAATAATAATTAACTAAAATAAAAAATAAAAATCCAGAAAAGTTGTATTCCTTAACAACAGATGCATTTCTATCGTCTCTAAAGCACAAAATTGACTTTTTTTTTTTTTTTTTTTTTTTTTTTAACATGTGGAGAATTATTATCGTCTACATTTGCCATGGAAAACAATAATTATAATAAATAACTTGTACTACGGGAATTTGAATAGGAAAACAGTTTTCTGCTGGCCATAATATACTATTAAGTACAAAACTTTGAATAAACACCACAAAATGCAAGAAATCGCAGCAATTGTTTTGGGTGTATTGCGATTTCTTGCATTTTATGGCGCTTATTCAAAGTTTTGTACTTAATATTTTTAAACGCCTGTTCTGTGGTGCTTTCTATAACCATAATATACTAGTTTCACTTCATGAGACTGAATTTTAAAACTCATTATAAAAAAAAAAAAAAACTTGATTTTAAAATGAGTGATCAGCTTTGTAAATAATAAAATGATTAATTTTCATATAAAGAATTGGATTTAAAAAAAAAAAAAAAATGTGCAAGAGAGGAACATTAAGCGTAATTAATTAGTTATTTGCAAAATTCAAAACCAAAGTAAAATTAATTTAAAGTTTAAAACTTTATTAAATATTGTAAATATTGTTTCAAGAACTACAAAATAATATTATCACGGCAGTTTTATATACTCGTTATAATAATTATAATTGCGTTTTTTAATTACATGAATTTTTATCATTTTTGCCCTTAACACTTAAAAATTGGGAAGACTTTCCAAAATATAAGTGATTTATTACTTACAGAAAAACTGAAACTTTTAAAATACAAATTACAAAGTTACAACAAAAATAGGTTTAAAGGAGAGGGGGAGAAGGGTCGTTAACTTTTTGCAACTCTTAAAACTTTTTTCATAATCCTCACTTAATAACCTGTTCTGTAAAATTTATGAAATGCATTTTTTCAATGTGCCATTATGTAAATATTCAGCGCATAATTCCATCATTTTCTTTTCATATTTTTCTTCATTTTTAATTACAATTATGCAATGTTTTTTCTCACTCTTAAAAATTACAAAGGATTCACAGAACTATGTGTAAGTGAAAAGGCTAAACCAAATTAAATAATTTTGAAATGACCTTATAAATAGCTGCTTGGTATTATTTATTTAAAAAAAAAAAAAACCTAGGTTACACGCTAATTTATTTATTTATTTTCTTTCATTTTATTTTTGCGTGTGTATGTGTGTGTTTATGTGTGATTCACCAAATGTTTTTTCTCTTTTCCCACTTAAAAAAACTACAGTTATAATACGTACAACTCATGAAACGCATTTTTACCATAGAAGCAAACACTTGTAAACATTAAGCCTAAAACGCATATTTCCGCATTCTCCTTTACTTCTTTTTGTTATTTTTAGTTTCTAGTTATTATGTATTCTTTTCTGCATCTATTCTAAATGTGGGTTCAGAAGAAAATAAGCAAATGACCGTTTTTTGTTTATCTGGGTCTTTTTGCTTCGCCATATATCACAAGTTTCCTGTTCAATTAAAATTTAATAAAGAAAAGGAAAGGGAAAGAACATAGCTTTCATTTAAAGAATCCAAATGTAATTTTTTTTTCTCTCCTCTCGTTTTCTTTTTAACTATAATAGGTTCTCTCTCTCTCTCTCTCAAACTATTTTGCTTTATAGTGTGCATTAAAAACAAAGTTTTGTTGAATTGTGCCTCTCTTGTCGCCCTATTTAACAACCATTGTTCGGGGAACATTTTGTTACGTCGAAAAAAAAAAATCAAAAGGTGGACATACGTGCCGAGATTCTGAATACATTTCTATTACGTCCAAAAAGAACAAAAAATAGATTTGTAATTCCGATAACTGAATAATACGGAACAAGATGAAATCTGTGTCATTCAGTTTAAAAACTCATTTGATATTTTTTTTATAGTTTTGATTGTCTGATGTTATCTTTAGAAAATTCAAATAGGAATGAAAACAAAAACAGAAAAGCAAATGGTAAAAGAAAAAAGTATGCTTTTGTTACAACTATGTGTTCTCAACAGACCGAAAATCGTCTGCACAAAGTCTGTAGTTTAAGTGGATTTATAAATAGACTGCTTTTCCAGAAAAAAAAAAGCATCGATTATGTAACAAATTTTTATACAGAGGTGGAAAACATTTCTTGATTGAAATGCTGTGGAAGAAGGCAGTATTTTTTGAGGGTAGAAAAAATCCGTCGAATTTAATTTGGAAATTCCATATTACGGCATATAATTAAAGTGAAAGTAAGAGTGAGTCAGAGAATTAATTGAATGAATGTTATTTTTGAAAATGTAAAAGAAAAATAATAATACAGTCGAACCTCGTTAACGTGAATCTCAAGGAGGAAAAAAAAATGTTCATGTTATCAGAAATTCATGTTATCAACAATTAATCTTTATATAAGTAAACTAACGTTCATTTTGACGGGGTCTGTGGAAACAGTTCATGTTAAAAGTAATTTACAACGTCAACGAGTCTCTACTGTATAACAATTAGTATGCTGTTGTATTGTCCAAAGAAAAGCTATTTTATGCTATAATAAAAAATATTTTATAAAATGTGTACTATTATCATTATTATTATTTAAAAAAAAAAAAAAAAAAAAAAAAAAAAGAAAAATCGATAACTTTGTTTTAAATTACACTGCTCGACATGAAAATTGCTTCTGACACCATTTCAGCATATTTTTATGTATTGTAAAATGACCTCCTGAATCCGAATAGGACGCCCATTTTGCCCCATCACTCACCGTTTTTTAGGAACGGCCCCCTATTTTTATTCTTTTTCGGTGATTTTATGGCTATAAATTTGATTTTTAGGAGGGGGAGAATTATTTTAACCGTTAAATATCTTTTGAGGGGCTACAGAGTTGGAAAATTCTAAAACATGGACATTAGTGACAAGGAAATATTTTATTTATTTTATTTATTTATTTATTTTTTTGGGGGGGGAGGGGATTTGCCACCTGAAATTATGTATTACATATCTTATATATTTTTAATATGTTATTAATGTTATTTTTTAAACTTTATATAATTTTGTTTTTAAGAGTTAAATTAATTATTTTTCATTCTTCAAATCAAATTCATGTTCATGTTCATAAATAAAATTATCAAACAGGGAAAGAAATTTAGGGAGGGAGTGGTGTTTCTAGAAAACTGTGGGTGACTGGGCAAAATGAGAGTCATATTCGGAGAGGTCCTTTTACATAAGAATCAGCAAGAATGGTATCAGAACTCGAATTTTTTATTTTTATTTATTTATTTATTTTATTTTATTTATTTATTTATTGTGCAGAGCAGTGTTATCACCGAACAACTATTTGGTTTAAAGGTATTTTTGTAATCTATTAAAAGATACCAATATTGAAAAATTTCATCTCTGTGTATGTGTGCGTGTGTGTGTGTCTGGGGTTGGGGGGGGGGGGGTACTTTTCTCCAAGGAAAGGAAGTGATTCCCCTACATATACATTCTTTTTTTTCTAGTTTATTATTACTATTATAAATTTATGCAATTTTTTAATTTCACATCGAAAAAGTAAAAATAATTTATGTACATTTACACAAATTTTGTTTTATGCTACCATATTAAAATTATGAAAAGAAATGGGATGACAGCGCCACCAGTTGAGCGATCGTTTCTCATATGTAATCAGCACCAGTCAAAGTCCAATTGAATGGTGGGTTTGGTTAAATTCTGTTAATTGATTCGTGAGGTACAGCGTTCAGAAAGTTTTTAATACAAACAGACAGGAATTTTCTAAAAATAGTCAAATGGTGATTAGAGCATCTCAAAATTGGAAATAGAAAATTTTCACGGAAAAAAAAAGAGAGAGAGAGAGAGCACGTAAAATTATACATCATACATAAATTATGAAACACCTCCCCATATATTTGTAGGAAAAGGAGTAGCAATATAGGCGAAACCAGCAGAATCTGTAGGAGACAGGTTTCAATTTTCTTTTTTCTTTCGTTCTTAAATTTCTTTATTGATCTTATTATTAATTATATATGTATGTATTCTTAATGCAAATCTTTGATTAAACCTGATAAAAACATTGGGCTAAAGCAAACATTTTGGAAAATTTTATTTATTTATTTATTTACTCTTTTGATATCAAGGATGATTTTTCTTCTTCTTCTACTTTCTTTTTTCTTTTTTCTTTTTCTTTCTTTTTTTTTTTTTTTTTAATTTAAATCAATTTACTTCTTTATTATAAATACTATTATTTTAGATATTTCTCCGAAAAATATATTGGATTTGTAAAAATTTTCGACTTCCGGTTTTAAAAGCATTAAAGCGTTTTGACCTGAACACATTTATCCCTTTTTAGAAAATGTCCGTTTGCCTGCGACTGTGAGAGAGACAAAAATTGTGTGACATATTTAAATAAGGAAGTAAATTACGGAATTTTATTTTATAAAAGTGCATGCTTAATTGCACCTTGGCACAAATTGGTGTCTATCAACTTTAGTTTCATATCGCCCTACAGGCAGCGCTGCTATACTGTGATTTCCTCTATTTACTAGAAAATGGTATCTCGATATCTATAGTGCTTAAATAAGCAAAACTTAATATATCAGAAAATGAAAAGCTGCATCGATTCAATTTAGGTATAGAGATAATATTGAAAACTCTCATCCACTTTTAGGTTCTTTCTAAAACTACTTATGGCTTTGCAATGTTGTAATTTCCCCGTGCACGAGAAGGCTATAGCTCAGATTCTATAGCTTATAAATGCACCAAACTTGATATCTGATATAGCTATTATGAAACACAATGCTAACTTAATTTAGTGTATGTCGGTTGACAAGTGGTGTTACTATTACTCACCTTCTGCAAATTTCCATATGGCTACATCTCAACGTCTATTGATTAAAACTGAATACACAAAATTTTTGTTGTGAGTAGCTATAATTAAATTTTGTGCGTGTAAAACTGTAAGTGATTCTGTTATATAAAATAATAGTTGAAAGTTTTGTGATGGTCACAACATACTAGTTTTTCTGTTAATATTGTAACTTATAATGCAATTATCAAATTAAGCTACATAAATAAACTCTGTGCTGAAGCCGAAATCTTCGACAAATTTTAATTGTTTATTTCTTCTATATCAAATGAGATTTTTAAATAAATTTTCTGCTTTATAAATGTATGTTTTTGTTTACTTTTTATACTAATATTATAATTTTTAATACAGTTATCAGATTTAATAAACTCTGTGCTGAAGCAGCAAAAAAAAAAAAAAATATATTTGCTTATTTATTTCTTCAGTATCAAATGAGACTTTAAATGAATTTTCTGCTTTATAAATATGTATTTTCATTTACTATACTTTTTATACTAATATTATAATTTCATAACGCAGTTATCAGATTCAGCTCGATAAATAAACTCTGTGCTGAAGCAGAAATCTCGGACAAATTTTAATTGTTTATTTATTTCTTCCGTGAGAAATGAGATTTTTAAATACATTTTCTACTTCATAAACATAAGTTTTTATTTACTATACTTTTTATACTAATATTATAATTTTTAATGCAATTATCAGATTAAGCTAGATAAATAAACTCTGTGCTAAAGTAGAAATCTTGGAAACTTTTATTTGCTTATTTATTTCTTCAATATCAAATGAGATTTTTAAATAAATTTTCTACTTTATAAATATATGTTTTTATTTACTTTTTATACTAATATTATAATTCTTTAATGCAATTATCAGATTAAGCTACATAAATAAACTCTGTGCTTTGGACAAATTTTAATTGTTTGTTTATTTCTTCTATATCAAATGCGATTTTTAAATAAATTTTCTCCTTTATAAATGCATGTTTTTATTTACTTTTTCTACTAATATTATAATTTTTTAATGCAATTATCAGATTAAGCTGGATAAATAAATGCTGCGCTAAAGCAGAAATCTTAAGAGAATATACAAGATTCTCCGGAATCAATCTCTATTTCGCGGAGACTAGTCTAGTCTGAAAGCACACTCTGCAAAGTTGTATGCTGGAAATTGAGAAAATGCTCTTAGCAGAAAACATGAGAGCTGATAAAGAAGCAAGTGACGGGATAAGAGAGATGAAATACACGCTATTTGATGTGCTCGGAAAGACGCTTGGTTCGATCTTGCTTATCTGTAATAGATTCACTGTGATACAGCTTGATTGAATCGCATCGTATAAAATCAATAGGGGACGAGTGAATGCCAGTTTGCAGGCTAATATATATACGCGAGCAAAAAAGACAGTTTTATAGAATGCTTTAATAATAATAATAACAACAATAATAGTAAAATATATGTAGTTTTTTTTTCTTGTTAATCTAATAATTATCTTTAATTTTATGCACCCCCAAAATATCGTACATATAAAAATTTCTAACAAAGATAGCATTTAATTTAGTACGACAGGACTATTTTGTGTAATACGAACTCTTTTTTTTTTTAATCATTTCTTGCTTTTAATCAATATTTTAATATTTAAGGTTATATTTTTAAAATCAGTAATGCTTTAGTTAACAACGGATACCATATAAATTTAATTAAAAATTCAAGTGATTGTATCTTATATATATATATATATATGATATTATGTTAATTTTTTAGTTCCAAATAGAAAATAAATCAAAAGGATTTAAATTCAAATTTATTTCATAATAAATTAAAGAACTGATAAATAATAAATATTTAAACTTTAAAACTTTTTCACACACGCCATGCTTTTGCCTCCAAGGCACATGTTTTTTGCACCTGAAGATGGAAGGGTATGTTTTTTCGAAAACGGTAATGCTTGTACTGGTTTGCACCAAAAGTTGATAGATACCAGTTCATATCAAGATGCAGCTAAATGTAAACTTTTATGAAAGTCTGAGTATTAGTTCTTGACTTAGAGCTGCCACAAAATTTTTGTCATACACACACAGACACACAAACAATCAGACATTCATTTTTTTAAATTAATCAAATCTTGTTCTGGGGCTCTCAAAAAATATAAATCCATTGATAACTGAAAATCAGAAATTTTACGAATCCAAAACATTCTTAAATTGAAAATCGGAGAAAGTGTAAAATTTATGAAAGGAGAATGTTCTTTTCCTTTATTTTAATTATTTGCTTATTTTGTTCATTTTCAATTTATTCTCTCTTCTTTAAAATTCATATAAAAATAATTCATGTTATAATTAAAGTAGCATATGCTATAGTTATAAATATCAGTCTTACAACAATAGTACAATGCAAACGAGTATACTATCAAGACACGTTTCTTCTTTCGTTTTAAACTTTTTTTTTTTTTTTTTTTTTTTTTTCTATTTTGGTTGAAAAGCCTATCCCTCTATTATATCTCTCGCATGATGTAATAATGAGAGATAAAATCAGTCTGTTGATAATAAGTTTCCCACATTCTAAATCTAGATACGACAGTGATATATTATTCTCAATTTATTCTTTTTTTTTTTTCTTTCTTTTTTTCTTCTTCTTCAAATGCAAATTAGCAAAAGATTATCATAGATTAATGATTATATTCAATAAGTAACCCGATAACTTTGAGTGTGATAGAGTATTTTATAAAATATTCTGGTTCCTTTGTAACAAGATGAAATATTTCGAAAATATTTAAAAAAAAAAAAAAAAAAAAGTTGAAAATTAATTTTCTTTTCCTTACATTTTTCTTACTGAATAAAAATGATTACAAACTGACAAAATCCTCTTATCTATCTATCCATCTATATACATATACAGTGAAACCTCTCAAGTTGGACACCCCTCTAAGTTGGACGCTTTTTCTCGGAACGGAATGTATCCATTAACATTATGTCTAACCCCTATAAGTTGGACACCTCTCTAAGTTGGACACTTTTTCTTGGAACCGTAGGTGTCCAACTTAGAGAGGTTTTACTGTATATATAAAGCAAAGAGTTTGTCAGCGGAATACATCCAGGCGGACCACTCATATTTTTGATTGGCCAAGATTTAACTACTTTGGTGATGAAAATTGGTTATTTTTTTAGTAAAAACTGATGATTTTTTTTTAAAGATACTGTATAGATGTTATACTTTTTTAAAAGAGCTTTAAAAACTGTTCTTTTTTGTGCGAACACTATATACATTAAGTTATTAGATTTAAAGATATCACGTTGCAAAGTTTCACAACGCGATATCATTCAATTGCTTTTGATGAAGGTCTGCCCTTTTTTTAGTAAAAACTGATGAATATTTTTAAAAGATACTGCATATATGTTATACTTTTTAAAAAGAGCTTTAAAAACTGTTTATTTTTTGTGCGAACACTATTTACATCAAGTTATTAGATTTAAAGTTATTACGTTGCAGAGTTTCACAACGCGATATCATTCGATTACTTTTATCTTAAAATAAGAGTCTAATATTAAACAAAAAATAGTCTAATATTAAAGAATAATGAATAACTTTTTAAAAATTATCAGTTTTGTAGTTCTAAGAGCTGCAATTTTTAAATTACAGCGTACTTATTTCCCATACATAATCCATTAAATTTTTAAACAATTGTTGATTCATTTTTGAGAATCATTCACATAAGACCATAGAGCATTGTTGCAAAGCGAGTGCAAAACGAAAGAAATATTTTATTTCATGTAATTTGTAATATGTTATTTTGACTTTTTGATCTTAAAAGGAATTTTTAATTATGTTACAAAGCCCAAAATGTGATATAAAAAATAAATAGTGATTCAATTCTTTTGAAAATTCGTTTAAATTTAGTGACCAGCAAAGCGGGAGTAGCTTGCTAGTATATACATATATATATATATACATTACTGAAAGTTTGTCGTTGTATTTGTCCGGATTTTTAATTCGCTATTCAAAGCTACATCATCCAACCGATTGCAACAAAAATTGGTACACTTATTAATCAAGGCAAAATCGGGCTAACATCGTATATATATATATATATATATTTAGATCAGTCGGATAACTGGTTCAAAAATATATTAAATAAAAAACCTCATTTCAGTTCTTAAATAAAGGGAAAAACAAATTAACGCCAAATATAAATAAATTACCCATCTTTCTTTCTCTTTCTCTCCCTCCCCCCCCCCCCCCCACTCTCTTTTTTTTTTCAGACATAAAAGAGAATGTATTCCTTTATTACACGTTAAAAAAAATTGATTTTATTATTTATGTGTAAGTAAATACATTTATTTTATATTGAAAAAAAAAAAAAAAAAAATGAATGTGCAAATATATTTTTTTTTTTTAATTAATTCTTTATTTATGGTTTTATTCGCTTAAGTTCTCAAAATGAGTTCAAATTGTTATAATTGGGATTTTACACTGTAAAAAATGCTGCAGTAAAATTACGGGCAAAGCCCGGCAGCAGAGATTCCAGTCAAAGCCCGTAAAAATACATTTAGACGATGAATGATGTATCGCCAGTAATTTTACGTTGTGATGAAACATACAACCAACCTGCAAAAGAAGTAGCATTGACCGTAAAATAAAAAATTAAAATATGAGTTTCTTGAATGTTTTAAAAAAGTTTCTTGCAATTATTACACATGCGTGCAGGGAGAAATCCACAACACTATTTTTTTTTTTTTTTTTTTTTTTTTTTTCACGCAAAAGCTAACTTATTAATTTTAATGCGAAGCAAACCGTCTTGGATAGCCCGGGATTGGAACTCACAATCACCAGTGTCAGAGGCCAGCGCTTTGCCAACAGCGCCGTTGGGATCACAGAGACTTTTATTTACAAAAACAGATAAAGTCAACATCAGAACTGACTAGTTGATAAAATCTTTTCATACGCACCAAAAGACTTCTGGAAAAAATTTTAAACCGATTTACAGCACAATGTGAAGTAACAAATATTAAATTTTTTTTACAGAACTAGCTATACAAATTGACAGCAACCTATACTGTATTTATGTTAAAAAAGTGCTTTATTTTTACAGAAATTTTTTACAGTAATTAAATTGTTAACTTTCAAACTATGCATAAAAATTATTTTATTTTAAGACTATTTTAAAATCTAAATTTGCTATTTTTGACAAAATTAAGAAGTCAGACAATTCTCATATTTAAAAAACAAAAGCTTTTTTTTTTTCCCTATAAAGACTACGATATTGAGATTTGTGAAAGAAAATCTAACTATTTTTCGAAATCATATTTATTTGTAAACGGACTGGATTGGATTTGGGAATAAGGCCGATTGACTGCTGTAGGTCCTAGATCTGAGGGGGATTGTCCTCCGGGGAGTCTTTCTGAGGGGGTCCTAGCCCGTATTTGCACAAGTTTCGGAGGAAACCACGGAAAACTCCGAACAGCTAGGCCGACGAGCGCGACCTGTGATCGAGCCCGGCACCTCACGTCTACCAGCTTTGAGCGCAGAACCGTTCAGCCGCTGGTGGGCCTTTTTTATTCGTAAACACTAGCACTAAAGAGGTAGTCTTATTTCAAGGTTCTCATTAGAGGTAAATAATTGGTGAGAATTTCTCACCTTTTTTCAAAAACAAAATGAAACTTTTGAAAACTATGTGAGATCTCTGAAAATTAACCGAGACGCAGAATAAACTTTGAATAATAATAATAATAAATCTTTTACATAAATACAGAGAATTTCGATCTACAATTAATACGATTTTTTTCATGGTTTTCGATATTTATGGTTTCAGTACTGGGTGCAAAGAAGAAATAACTAGAGCCTAATTCTTATTCATCAAAACAGGTTTTCATTATAAGGCTGATTTCAAACTGTGTTTATGAAGTGTTAGGCGTATTTGCACTTTTTAGAACAGCAGAAGAGGATTTTTTTTTAAATCTGTATTCCATTGAAGGGAACCCACCAGCGGCCGAGCGGTTCTGCGCTCAGAGCTGGTAGACATAAGGTGCCGGGTTCGATCCCAGGTTGCGCTCGTCGGCCAAGCCGTTCGGAGTTTTCCGTGGTTTTCTTCGAAACTTGAGTAATAACGGGCTATAACCCTTTAGAAAGACCCCTCACGGAGGGCTCTCCCCCTCTGGCCTAGGACCTATAGAAGTCAATCGGCCTTATTCCCAAAATCCAAATCCATTGAATGAAGAAAGGACTGAAGTATTTCGAGAGCAGAACCTGCTATATATGATGTAATGTACATATCTGATGGTCATATTCAGATAAAGCTTTGTTTTTTAACAGTGAAGATCATAGTTAATAATCATAAGACTTACCTTCAAATGGTTAATTGCATATTCATTTCTTATTGAAATAAATTTTATTTTAGCATATTGTAAAAAATGCATTGTGGAAACAACTGTAAAATTTTCCGTTTTCTAAGGCTTAACTAAAGGGTTAAGAGCAATTAGAATGCTGTATGCTTAAAAAAAAAAATAAAAAAATAAAAACTAAAATAAAAAAAATGCGTTTAGTGGATAAAAGAATTATTAGGTTGTAGTTTGTGTTTTAGAAATCTGACTTCAAATCAACAAATCATTTTTGCTTTCTTTTTTAATGTTTTCGTGTTAATAGACAAAGAAAATCAAATTCATCAATATCAATTACTCAGTTTCAGTCAGATGGAAATTTTTTGAATTAAATTAAGAAAACAATAGCTTACTAAAACCAATGGATGTTTCTACAGTATAAATAACAATCATAGTTTCAGTTTGAAAATCGAGGAAAATGGAATTCTCTTTTGGTGTCACTGAAATGATAGCATTTGAAGAGATTTTCTCATAAGAAAATGGTTTGGTGAAAGATAAGAGCAATTTGCGTAGATTAACAGCTTTTTCTCGTAAAAATTCAAAAAATTATACTTTCGAAACATCAATTTATGGGCTACGACCGTTTAGCTAGAAAAACGGTCATTTCCCGTAAAATTATACTGTTATTTCCTAAATCATGCTTCCAAAACATTAATTTACGGATTATGACCGTTTAGGTAGCAAAACGGTCATTTCCCCTAAAATTATACGGTCAAATACCGTGATTTTACAATTTTTTTTACAGTGTAGTTAGATAGTTCATGTAGTGATTCATTTTTACTATTTTGTTGTCATTTGTAATTTTTTCTAATTTTGATACTAAAACTCAACTGTCATATAAATAACTGACTTCTGTTTTTATATTCCCACTTTTAATATCCATATATAAAAAGAAAATAATAATAATGCCTCCAAAAATGCGCCAATGTTCAGCCAAACACGTTAAATGCTCTGTTGCAATATCATAAAGCTAGAAGATACCTATTTTAATATAATTTAATTCTATCTCAAACATTCTTTACATTTCTTATAGAATAGAGTAGAAGGCTGATTTTTACCAACTATGTGAAAAATACCAGAGCCGGTAATCGAACCCCGGGCCTTCCGCTTAACGCGCGGATGCTCTAACCACTGAGCTACCCTGGCTGATAACCAGCTCGGCACTTCTCACATAATTTACGTTAGCAAGGTCACCGAGTCTGCATTAAAGCAGCTATATCAAGTGGCAAAGTTAAACATGGCATAACTCCAAACGGCCACGAAATTTTAATTCAGAAATTTAATTCATCAACCTGGAAATTAATTTCTTATAGAATAGAGTAGAAGGCTGATTTTTACCAACTATGTGAAAAATACCAGAGCCGGGAATCGAACCCCGGGCCTTCCGCTTAACGCGCGGATGCTCTAACACTATTACTCTATTCTATAAGAAATTAATTTCCAGGTTGATGAATTAAATTTCTGAATTCTTTACATTATTTTTCTTTAATTCAAAAATTTTATAAACACTACTTCAATCAGAACAGCGCCGGGTAGACGCTGCTAGTAAAAGAATAAAGTTGAACACTACTGTGAGTAACAGTTATTTAATAACGTTATAGAAAGATTTATAGTACATTTCTTTCCCTGATTTGCTTGTATAAAATCAAAACAAGTCTTTTTTTCTCAGTCGGAAGAGTTCTTTATTCTTTTCAAATAACTGTCATTTTGGAACAACGGGTTGGGGACAAAATATCGCCGACGTAAATGAATACAAAGCAAAAATGAGTTGCTAATTATTAGTAATGTTGTATAAAATTTCATGACAACACATACCTTAGTCAGAGCACTGACATTCTCACAAACCTACAACAAATTTTTTTATAAATTTTACTTAAAATAGTATAAAAACTATATTTATTAACTTTTGTCAAAATTAGCCATAATGAATTAAATCCTTCTTATTAATTTTAAAATTTTTAATTCAAGTTTGTGAACAGTGTTCAGCTTTAATGTCAGCAGTGATGTACACGATTTTTAAAATGTATTTTGAATAGTGAAAAGCAAAAGATAAAATAACTTAAAAATAAACATAGATAAAATAATGAAATTCAACTCTATGATTTATTTATTTATTTATTTTAATTAATTAATAATTATTTATAAGGGCCTGTGGCCCCCTCCAGAGATCACACGTGACACAAAATCAAATTTTCAAATAGATCATACTATTTTTTTTTATGCGAGATTTTGTCCGGCGAGATTTTGTCCCGCGGACAAAACACACACCCCGCTACTTTAGAATGTAGAAAAAGAGGGGGGGGGAAGCTAAAAGCCCATAGAAATAGCATGGGAAGAAAACCAAAAAAACTCACAATGTCAAGTGTGATTTAAAAAAAAAAAAAAAAAAAAAAAAAAAAACGGCTCACACCGGAAGGGACAAAATTGACTAGAAAAAGACATCGAACAGCGGCACACATCGCGGATGTCCGGATCCCTGGAAACACATGGCGAATCAATAAACTTTATTGAGATATTGACATAGGTTATATATAAATATATTCAAAGTTTTAAGCAAAACAATTCATAAATGGTTAATTTCATGCGAAACTGAACGAAAAGATCACTATTTTACTTTTCAAATAGCTCATTTTTTCTCTTTCTTTTTCTTTCTTTCTTTCTTTTTTTTTTTTTTTAATAGAAAACATATAAAACTTATCAAATAAAATAACTTATTATACGTAATTTTATATATATATATCTATATATATCTATATATATTATTGATTAAGAAAGAAAATTTAAATTTGAAATTAAGTAAGCAAAAATTAAGTCTAACCTTTAAACATGTCATATCTGTCACGCTATTAAATAATGTTTTGAATATTTAATTATTTAAATTTAAAAAATTTTTAAAAATAAGACATAAGAGTGATAAAGATTTTTTTTTTTTTTTTTGTCATGTCTGTCATACGACATTTTTACTTTATTAAGTGTAAATTATTTTTCTTAAATTTAAAGTTTTGTACTATTTATAAGTAATGCATGCATGCAGATATATTGGCACACCAAAACTCATTAACATAAATTAATATTTAGTATTTGAAATTGGACAAGAAAATTGCCTGATGTCTTGTCCCTCACAAATGAAATTAACCAAATGCGTTCTTCTTCCCTCCCCCCCCCCCTCCCCATAAGTTTAAAAAATTCAAATGGCCGAAATATTTTGACACAAGATGGTGGATTAAGATGGCCAATAAACCCATCCAAGATATTTTTAAAATAATTTTTAAAATAGATTCACTAATCAGACCCTGTCTAATTTTGGTTCGAACTGATTCATTATTTTCTCCAAAATAGTGATGGCATGTCTCCAGACCGTCGCCAATTACACTCGCAGTACTAGTACGACGTTAAACCCAGCCAAATTTCTGATGGTCCGAAGAAGAATTTTAACATCACTTGCATTTTTTAAAGTTTATTAGAAATTAAACTGATATTAACTTTAACTTAAGAATTTTCTGAGTCATTCTTACTCACAACATTAGATTCCAGAATTTTCTGGATGAGAGTGAGGATAAATGAATTTTTATCACAAAAATTTGAATTACAGTCGGCTGCAAAATTATTCGAGCACTAGCCAATAATTCCTATATTTAAAAAGTACACTTAAGACTGTTTTGCTAAGTAAATCCTTGTCGAATCATGTTCTTAGACTGATTAAGAACATGACTCGACAAGGATTTATTTAACAAAGCTGTATTAAGTGTACTTTTTTTTGGCAAGGATTATTGCTAGTGCTCGAATAATTTTGCAGCCGACTGTATAAGTATCGGGCATTGTTATTACTTTAAATTTCTAATTTGTATATAGCTAGTCATTGTTCAATTTTTTTATAATTTTCGAATTCTTCAAAGGTTTAAAATACATGTCAAAAATATAATTTTCCATTTGATTTTAATAATCTAACAACATGACATGATATACATATTACTAAATTTAGTAAATATTGTTTTATATATTAAAAAGCAATTTATCATTTTCGTTAAAAATTTCTTCTGTGTTTCTTACAATATGCAAGCAATAAAAAGGTTTTCACGTTCTTCCCCTCTAAGTATTTTATTAAAACCAAATAAAATTTAAGCCTCGTTTTAGTTCCCCATCATACTATAGCTATGGGGAACTTAGGTAATCGTGAAAATTTTCGACCTCGGATTTTTGACTTTTTTACACGTTTTCAGGTGTGAGGAATCCGAAAATGACAAAAAAATTGTATGGTGTCTGTCTGTAGGGTGTCTGTTAGTGTGTTAGTCCGTTAGTCTGTGTACATGATATCTCACGGACAAATGATCGCAGAGAGGTCAGATCAGTTTTAAAATATTACTTTTGATACTGGCAATTCCTTGGAACCCTATTCATTTGCAACATTTGAATTTAAAAACTTCGTAAGTTATTAGAAATTTACGATTTTCTTAACATGGGAGAATAGGACAAAAATTCACTTAAACGTGCATTAAATGGAAACTTTTTACTGTAAAAATGTCAGACCAGCTTTGATGCCGGGATGAACATCATTAACTATAAATATGCTACTTTGAAAATTTCGCAAGCTATTGGAAATTTACGAATTTCTGAACATGGCAGTATAGGGCAAAATTTCACATAAACGTCAATTTTTAGAGATATTTTCATCCTAAAGATGACAGACTACTTTTGAAATATTATTAAGACACTGGCATGAATATTAATGACTATGAATTTTCCAATATAAAAATTTCGTAAGTTATTGGAAATTTACGAATTTCTTAACATGGCAGAATAGAGCAAAATTTCACATAAATGTCAATCTTGAGGGATATTTTCATCGTAAAGATGTCAAACCACTTTCGAAATATTATTTAGGATACTGGCATGAATATCATAGACTAAGATTTTTCTAATTAAAAAAATTCGTAAGTTATTTGGAATTTACGATTTACTTAACATATCAGAATAGGCAAAATTGAGCATAAACTTCCATTTTGAGGATTGTAAATACATTAGACAACTTCAAAATTACATTTATGATATTTGTTTGAACATGATTGAATACAAATATTCTAATAGGAAAATTTCGTAAATTATTCGTAATTTACGATTTTATCAACATAGCGAAATTGTAAATTTTTCATATAAATATGAATTTTGAGGATTATTGCATTGGAAATAGTAGCATGAAAACTAAACAACGGAATTGACCCTGATAAAATAAATTAATAGATTATAATAAGATAAATATATCGAAGTGAACGGTGGATAGCTTATTAGGCGGGGATTTCATTCTGTCACTGTATCAAGCTTTGGTCAAATTCATTTCTTTTAACATGATTATAATATGTCTAGCACTAGAAATTTATGAGAACATAAATATGATGGGGAACTGAGCAGAGTCCACCTATGCCAACTAGTTTATGATTATTTACGATTTGCTTATAATAAAATACACATTTGTAATGTTTTATAATAAATAGGTTTATTTCATATTTACAAAATGGGCATTCTTTAATTTTTATTCTAGAAAATATGTTTGCGTTTCTTAATAATATTTGTGGTCCGTGGGATTTAAAATTATGAATTTATGGTCCGTGGAATTTTAAATTGAGAATTTAGTGGTTCGTGAGGTCAAAAAGGTTGGCAAAAGCTGGTCTATCCCACTCGACACCCAATAAGTGGCAAGTTTATTGTCAGGATCACTACCCAAATCACAATTTATTTTCTTACCCTGTAAAACTATTTTTGCAGCAATAATAGTATAACCGCAGGAAAAGAATTTATGACGCTACGAAAGAACTGTTAACATATTTAGAGTAAATATTATGTATAACTTTGATGCAGTGTTGGTCTTTCTAATAATCGTAAAGCAATTTTATATCGATTTCATGATATATGTATTTCTTAATATATTTTACGAAAACTTAATTTCTGAAATTTAAATGTTTTGATGGGATAGTAGGCTTTGAAAAGTGTTCTTTAAAATAACTTGCCTCAGAATTTGAAAGTTTGCATACATATACATTGAAATGTATCATTATTAAATATATTAAAATTTTTAAAAAACTATTAAAATTTTAATAAAAAAAGACTAAAATTCAAAATTTTAATTATTTTTAAAATATTCCATGCGACTGAGTTTTCCAATTATTTTCTGGATTTTACATTAATATAGTTTATTAATATATTCTAAACTTATTTGTGCGTTACTCTGTGGATTGATTGATAAGTTATTATTTTAGAAAATAGTTTTATGTTTGAAAGATAAAAATATGTATGAAATTTCAGCATTCAAACTAAAAATATTAAATAATAATAATAATAATAACAAAAATAACTCGTATATCAATCAATAAAGTAATGCACAAATAAGTTCAGAATATATTGATGGACTATAATAATGTAAAATCGATTAGCATTTAAAAATTTTCAAAAACAATTAAAATTTAAAATTTTTGAATTTCAATAGTTTTTGAAAAATTTAAAAAAACTTAATATCGATGCAATCCAATGCTTAAATGTGATGACTTTCGCAATTCTATGACAGTAATTAAAAAAAAAAAAAAAAAATGTTTCCCACTTCTTTAATTTGAGGACGAATTTAATAAAATCGGATATCGTGGATATTTTCGTTAATTCCAAAATTTTTATTTATACGAGTTCTATTTCACATAGGAATTTACATACCAATTTGTCAAATTTGATGTAGGTGTTGTCCTGACACCGGAAGCCAGACACTTAATAAGCGTCAGTATTTATTGCAAATGATATATTGTCAAAAATCCTAGGAATGTTAGAACTGTTATGACGTCATTGTAAGTTATTTAAGTTTATAACCGTGTAAGACATGAATAAATCCAGGCGATTGCTACAATTCTAGCTTATCGATAACAATGATTATATTCCTTTATTTCAAATTTCTATACTTCGTTTAGCCTAAATATGAATTTTAACAGCTCTATCTTAAGAAAAAAGTGTTAATATAAGCCAAATTACATTTGAAGACTGTGTTTAGAAAGTTTTCAAAATATAGTTGCTTGCATCACAATTACTTGCTTATGATGTTTTATTTTATCTAAACGCTGTTGCATTGAGATGCTGTTTATAAGTTCAATTTTGCTTTACAATAAAATGTTCATATAAACGAAATGTTTTTATTCCTCCATTTAAATTCCCATACTTCGCCAAACTATTTTCTTTCTTAAGAAGAAAAATGCCGAACTTGAATAAAAATATATTTCAGACTGCACTAAAACTTAGAAATTTATTTTCAAAGTTAAACGAAAATCCTATTCCAATTCTTAAAACTGGTATATTATAGCCATTAAAGAACTCTTTTCTATATCGTTTATTTTGTGCCACCTACCAGTTAGCACAGACAAATATTTAATAGTATCTATTTGCAATAAACATTTTACATGTGCAATTAGGTGCAATTTCGATCAACAAATGCTGAGTCGTATATTCTCTATGCTGAGCCATATAGAAAATAACAGAAGGTCAGTAATAGAATGTTTAAAAAATAATAACCTAGCGGCTGATATACACACAAATTAAACCAGCATTATTATTCCTAATGGCCATATGATATATAAAGTTTGATGCATTAACACGCAATAGAAGTTCAGATATAGCCTTCCCGTACATGGGGAAAATCGCAGCATAGCAGCGCCACCTTTCAGTAGATATGCGCCCAAATTGAATCAGCATAGTATACCACAACTGAACTCTCATGTATCAAATTTTGCGAAATTATACACTGCAGAAACTGCGATATAGTCTTCCCGTAAATTGGAGATATTTCAGCAGAGTATGTCACTTACTGGGGGATTAGCAGCAAAGGTTGATATGCACCAATTTATGTGAAGTGCAACTAAATATAAACTTTTATGGATTTGTGTGCATTACTTCTTGAGCTAAAGCAGCATAAAATTTTTGCCTCATACTGGCAGACGGACACGGAAAAAGACAGACAAACGGACATTTTTTAACAATGGTCATTTCGTATTGAAAACATCTCAAAACGCCTAAATCCACCAGAAACCGGAAATCAAAAATATTTATAAATTCAATACTTTTCTCTATGAATGTAGAAGAACGAAAAAAGAAATTAACTACTATGAATTTTACTGATGGTAAAATTCTGAATGCAATTACATAGATATAGTTATTTAAGTTAGAGTGTAATCCTGACATTGGAAGAACTAAATTTGTAATTTCGAGCCAAGTATTAGTCTTACTTTTCTAGCGAAATAAAATTGTGTAGTAATACAAAACTGTAATAATAATAACAATAAATCATGTAATTGAAAAAACATTTGAATATCCATTTTTCTGCAAGGAAATGCATCAACAATGGCAGATAGGTTTCGTAGTACGGCAATGTACCATTCACATCACAGAAAAGCAACTCATTGGATATTTACGTGTTTGTGTGGTGTGGTTTATTTCAACATTTCACTTATTCTTCTGAAAACTCTAGATTCTTTCACATCACATTTATTAGAACGGAATATGTCATCAACTAGTAACCCGTAAGATCAATAACACTATTTAACACTTCCTAGAACAACCAACTATACGCCTAAACACCACCCATCCGCAAAAACAATGCCAATCCTTTCTTTCATGCCGTAATGACAACAGCTACAACAAAATAATAATATCCAGTCAATAAATTCGGAGTTCAATTGAATTCTCTCAACAGCAAGTGAGTGACCTGTTAACCTCACAAGCGAGCAGATAGAGAAAAATAAAAACATGATTTCGAGTGCAACGATCGTTTCCTGATGCAAAGGAATGTAGTGAACAACTAATATCATCATGGAGCTTCGACCCTCCTCCATTTTTTTTTTTTTCGACCTGTGGAATGCCGTCGAAGCAACAATAGAAAGTGGAACACCTGCAATGGTTCGGTCACGTAGAATGCGTGATAGATAGCTGGGAAAGTGAACAAACAGTATGTAAAAAAGCAGATCTGCGAATAAAACGTCAAATTGCCCAATCATTGTGCAACAACTGCCGGACAGGAGGCACCGACTGGGGTTAAAAGGGGCACTGTTGTGCTAATAATTAGCACGGTTGCTCGAATTGCGGTGCTCGTAGTCGTATTAGAAATTTTCCACGAAACTAATCCAGAACACATTCGAAATGTATGATTAGCATATCGCATGTCGTGATTTGATTTCAAAAAAGTATATAGTAGTTATATTCAAATAAAAATAACATTTGAGTATTTTAATAAGAACGAATTTCTCTCACCTTATTCTGGAGAATGAATATTCCATTCACATATTAAATAAAATTCTACAAATTACGCAATTCATTTAAGAATATCAGTAGAAATCTTATTTTATATTAAAAGATAGAAATCGCTAAAATTAATAGATGATAATTCCAAATCAATGCTTATGGTACTGGATGATAATTAATATGCAGTGTAAGAGTGCTTGAAAAAATATTAATACATTTCTAACAGCATAATTATTATGAAATATATTTATAATTTTTTTTTAATTAAAATTATAATTGTATCTAAACAGTAGTATTTAAAAATCCTTCATTTAATTATTTTGATGCATAGTGCCAAATCTACCGATTTCGGGGTGACATAATAAGACAGTCTTCGTAATTTGTCTTAGAGCTTCTATCATAAAATCTAATAATATCTCTTACAGTGATTCAAAACAATAAATGATGTTAAAAAATAATTAATTAATAATTAATTTTTTTTTTAAATGTGTGTGCACTCCAGACAGCACGACATAAAGGAAATTTTCTGTAGTGATACACAATTTATAGATATCTTGTCTATTACCTTAAATAGGTAAAACACTCTATTAAACAATCTATTTGACTAATAATAACAGGAGACTTGGCGTTGGAATATTAAAACCCGAATTAACTACTACGTCAGAAACGAGCACTTCTCCAGATTCAGAATTCTTTTTGCACTGAAGACGGTACGCTTAAGGCTACCGAAACAGCTGTATGCATCGCAAATATTTTTCTTTTGGCGTTTCTGACGTAGTAGCTTATTCGGGTTTAAATCTATTTGACTGCTTTTAAGTAGCCTTCTATATGGTCTATATATTGTACATGCTTTGTACAGTATTCTAAAATTTCGAAAAAAAAAAAAAAAAAAAACTGCCTAATCTAACTGAGAATGCATTATTAAACAAATTTATTGATAGCGTTTAATGTATATGAATAATTGTGTATGATCTTGCCCATAAAATATTAATGCATACCCATAGGAAACATGCTTTTGTCCACATAACACTCATGTTAATTTCATTGCATTTTATACAGTATAAGGAACGGCGCAAATACGCACTTTCAAAAATTGCACCTATAGACTGTAATATATTGAAACTTTTCTGTGTTCCTGTACAGAACCGCTAGTCCTATATATATATATACACTTTCAATGGAAAACCTGTTATAATAAGAATAGTTACCATGTACAAATATAAAAAAATTTGAATAAATTTACTATACGCACAAAGAGATGGACAGACAGACAAACAAACCGAAATCAAAATAACCTTTAATTTTTGAACTACGTTGGAAAATGTTAAAAATAAATGCTACTTTTACATATAAACAGTAGTAATACAGTAGAAATCACACAGCTTTCAATCAAAAAGCAGAAGATAGAAGTAAAAATTAGGTTTGTCTCAAAAATAAACTATCTTCTACACGCAATTATTATTTATAATTATTTCAACATTACTTTCATAAACATACGCACAACTGTACCTAAGTATATCTCTTTTATTTTGATCTTTAAAACTCTAAGTTTAAAACAACGTGCTTAACTGTGTGTTTGTCAGTTTGTGTATATTACGGTGTCGGTTTCCAAAGTTTTCTATCTTCATTATTTTACAGGTCTGTTTTAAATTACACATTAACTTCTATAGACAATTATTTTTTGCTAGTCGGTCTGTGCCCGCCTTGCCAGCCCAAATTTCTAAAACCAGCCCAAATTTCTAAACCTTGGTTTACATGATATTTAAAACAAATGGCTTTATTTTTTACGTCATGATATTTGTACGTTTTGAAGCCCAAAAGTCTCCAAGAAATTCAAAATGGCATCGTAATCCTTTAATTAAAATTTTTATAACCACTGTTTATTTATGCTATTAATTTCTCGTAACGTAGTTGAATTTTACATAAGTAATTTATTATTATCATTCTCTCTGCATTTATTCATTACTGAAATAAACTTTTGAAATAATGTAAATGGAACAATGAATTTTGTATGTTTAATTTATTATTTGAATCAATGAATGAATTTTTCAAAAACATGCAAACTGCGAATAAAATTTTATTTTATTTATCTCAATACATTGTTGCCATTGTAAAGTAAATTTTTCCATTAAATTATTCTTTTTCATAATGTTATTCAGTTGACATGCACGTATGAAAACCATAGATAAAACTACTTTCTTTATTCCAATACGTTGCTTTAGCTATGGCATCATTTTCAGCTTCACCGCCAGTTTCAGGAAACTTGTTTTTTTATTATAAAGAAGATAGTTATTTCAACATTACTTTTATAAATACAACGGTACCTAATTGAACCCCTTTCTTTTCTTTCTTTTTTTTTTTTTATATAATTCTTTTAAATTCAGAGTTCAAAATTACATACTTAATTGCGTGTTTGTGTATAGTATACTACGGTATCGGCTTACGAAGATTTCTATTTTCAATATTTAACAAATCTGTGTTAAACTATTGCTGCAAAGGATTCAACCACTTTCCTGGATCAAATGTGCTGTTGTAGCAAAAGTAGGTTTGCAGTCAAAGTGGAAACATATGGCAATCCCATTTACTTCCATTAAGATCGTCCTTGGTGACAAACTTGTCGATTTCATGTTGGTGAAGATCCACATTAATTGTATGTTAGAATACAATGGAAAATTCCTGAACTAGGCTCTTATCGAAGATAGAACTTCGAAACTTCGGCAACCTTAAACTACCATTTCGCGAAAAAATTTCGTCACCAAGTGTCGCTAAATTCATCGAGAAGTTTGTCGCCAACTGTCAATGCCAATTTCCAGTTTTACAGCAACAACGCATAAAATGTGCTGTTGCAGTAAAAGTAGATTTACTGCCAATGCCAATTTGCTGTAAATCTACTTTTACTGCAACACCACATTTTATGCAGGAAAGGTGTTTAATCCTTTAAAACAACATACATTACATTCTATTAAAAAAATATTGTTTATAGTTATTTCAACATGACTTTTATAAACACATTGGTACTTAATTAAGTCTATTTTTTTTCTTTTAGGTATACACTTTAAAATTCTAAGTTTAAAGTTACCTCTATAATTACCAAAATTCGATTAGTCGTCCTTAGAACCTAAGATAAAGGTTAATTTAGGAGCGTCTTTTTAATTTCTGAAACTAAAAGGAAAAAAGATCTTATTTAGAGAAACAAAGTATTTAGTTATCATAAGTATTGTATTTAAATTAAAAGTTTATGGGGGCAGTTTCCCTGTTACTTTTGCCATGATCAGATCCTGGCTACCCTTATAGTGTGTTTATTTATGTCTATGTTAAAAATTTAATTGTAATTCATAATGTTCATTTTGTTTTAAGAATGATTTTATATTAAATCGATTTGTTTGTCATTAATTTTCTTTAATATGAATTTAATGTAGAATGTTCATGGAACCTTTTAGAAACTTCATGAAAATGTCTAGAAACTTCATAGAACCTCCTAGAAAAATTTGGCTTTCAAAATTTCCTAAAAGGTTCCAGAGTTTTAGAAAAACTTCTTAATTACATAAGCACTACAAAGTTTTTTAACGGCCCTCTTCACTTACCGTCGCCGGAAGCCCGAGCCAATGTTATTCTATGGGGGAATTTTTCTTTACAAAAATTTATTAACTAATACATATTTTTAAATTCTGTTTTCGCATTCAGAAAATTCCCAACTATTAAATTGACGGAACTTTTTTAAAAATGTATTTTTTTAATTTTTAATATTTTATTTTGAAATTGCAAAATGAAAAAAATTCACATATATTGAAAATTCGTATTTTGCAGCATCAAAATAAAATATAAAAAATTAAAAAAATATTTTTTTAAAAAAGGTCCGTCAGTTTAACAGCTTGGAACTTTCAGAATGTGAAAACAGAATTTAAAAATATGTATTAGTTAATAAGTTATTTCTAAAGAAAAATTTCCCATACAATAACATTAGGTTCAGCTTCCGGCGGCGGTGAGTGAAGCGGGCCCTTAATTAAATAGCTAAAAATCTAAAAATAAAAAAAAAGTAAAGAAAGGTTTTTAGAGTAGAATGCTTTTATAGAGGTGCTCTAAAGAGTGGAAAATTTTGGAAAATTAAGGTCTGCTTGAAGAAAATAAAATAAAATTTGAAAAGCATTCAAGGTTGACAATCCTGAGGAAAAAGAAACTACTCAACTTTGAATGCTTTTCAAATGTTATTTATTATTATTATTGTTATTATTTTTTTTTTTAACTGATCACAATTTTCTACTTTTTAGGGCATCGCTATAAAAACATTCAAACTATCTAATTTTATTTTTTAAACTCTTTTCACTTACTGAACTCTTACTTTTTCTTTATATGTAAGGAAAATATTGTAATCATGGCAAATATTCGACTTTGAGATTTTGGTGCATCTTTACGTTTTGATGTTCCCAAAGTTCATTTTTGCTATTTTTACTGTGATATATGTATGCGTATGAATGAACACGATAGCATCAAAACGCTTTGTTCAAATCAGCTGAGACTTGGTACTTGTGTTATCGATCACCATAACACGAACACTATTGATTTTGGTGAATCTAGCACTTATACTTTTTTTTTACAGGGACACAAAGAAGAATTCTTTATTATTGCTATGGCCTGAAAATCTTTAAAGTGCGATAGCGTCTAAATGGCTTATTCAATTATGCTGAAAATTTATGTTATAGGTCACCGTCGCAAGAACTGTATAGATTTTGGTGAATCTAACAATTATAGTATTTTTACAGGGACACAAAGAATTTTTCTTTATCATTATGGCCTGTGGGCTCAAATTATTTATAGTGCGATATCGTCTAAACGCCTTATTCGAATGAATTGAAAACTGATACTCATGTTATAGGTTACCGTCGTACGAACGGTATAGATTTTGCTGAATGGGTTTGATTTATGGGTTTTTACATGAACACAACGAAACATTCTTTATCATTATGACCTACATGCTCAAATTATTTGAAATGCAAAAGCGTTAAATTAAATAACATACTATATGAGGAAAAATACTCAAACACCCTATTACAATTTTCTCATTTATTTATTTAACGACTTCTCTTACTTTACTTTATTTAAAGAACCGTTAACTACGCTGCTCGGCATGAAAATTGCCCCAACACCATTTTTGTAAATTCTTATATAAGATGACCTCCTGAATTCGAATATGGTGCCCATTTTGCCCTATCACTCACCGTTTTTGGGGGACGCCCCCTATTTTTACCACTTTTCGGTAATTTTATGGCTATAAATTTCATTTATAGCGAAGAAAAGAAATATTTTAACTGTTAAATATCTTCTGAGTGCCTAAAGAGGTGAAAAATTCTATAACATGAACATTTAAAGCAAGGGAAAGATTTAAGGGAGGGGGGGGGGGGGAGGGGGATTTGCCAATGAAATTATAAGTTACATTTATTCAATTTTATTAATCGATTATTATTATCACTTATTATACATTATATTTATAATTCTTTTCCATTCTCCAAATCAAATTCATGGCCATAAAATTACCGAAGAGTGATGAAAATTGGGGGAGGAGGTGATGTCCCGAGAAAACAGTGGGTGATGAGGCAAAATCGGGGTCATATTCGGATTCAGGAGGACATTTTACATACGAATATGCAGGAATGGTATCAAGGCTCGATTTTTTATTTTTATTTATTTATTTATTTTTTGTAGTGCTACTTAATGTTCGTGAAATCGAGTAGAATCACTCCAGATTTTTTTTTTTTTTTTTTTAATGTCCTCTGAAGTTTTAATATGGTATTCCCAATCTCACACAAAATTTAATATTCGGATAAACTATCCGAAGTTTCTTGTTGATTACGAACTTTGAAATTCCGTTAATTTGAATTTGTTCGTGCATCGAAATTCGGCATGCCTCATTGCGTATGTTTCTCATCTGCATTTGAAAGACACTAACTCGTGTTTAGAATATCGGAAATGTAATTCCAGTTTGTCATTAAGTACTATACTGATGAATAGAAACATCTTAAAGCTGTAGAAATTAAGTTTATGTTTGCATATTTAGAAAATGATCTATGCGTAATGCATAAATTTTCAATTGTTTGTTATCCGTCTCATACGGCACTAACTCTTTAACAATTTCTTTCTCTGTAGTATAATGTGTGCAAAAATAAGCATATTTTTGATAAACAATTTTGCATTTAAATCAAAGTTGTCACAGGTAGTGAATTTAATAATAAATGATAATTTTTAATTATAGAAAAAAATGGTGTTTTTGTTTAGAGTTGTCTTTTCAAATAAAACCTTTTAAGCACACGTGACAAAAATACCTGTGAAAAAGGAAAAGGCCTATGCATTTTTACTACCATAAGTAATGAAAGTGTTTTTGGTAAAAAATTTTGATATCGAATTTTCACTTGATTAACATGTTTTAAAGCCTCCAGAGTCCAAAAAAGTGTTTTTTGGAAAATGATCAATGTGTGTGTAGGGGGAAGCAGAGAACATTATGTCTATCATATCTTCAAAAGAAATAAAGATACAGCTACTAAACTTAAGAATTAGGAAGGTCCGGTGTACAGATAATTTTACCAACTTCTGATGAAAAATGGAAAACCGGAAATGGGACAGTAAGACCATATCTCAAAAATGGCTCAAACGATTTTCTTCAAAGTTTGTATATACATTCCGTTTTAGATCTCCTTTTGTATGTATCAGTTGGCCATTTTAGGAAAACTGACAGGTATCCATATAAGCAGGACAATTTTAGGTCTTGCAAGTGCATTTCTTAAAAAAAAAAAAATCTGATGTGGGTGCCATATGACTTCCTTATACACTTTTAGAAATATACATAATGTTAAAAAATATTGACATTGGACCCGAAACAGTTGGCTAAAAATATTTAAAAAAATGAATTATCACCATGTTCTGAGCTTTTCTGAAAGTTAGTTAAAAACCGATTGCAAATTTGTACTGGTAACGCTGACGAAGGCAGCAGGGACCCGAAAAAATTGGCTAAAAGTATTTAAAAAAAGGCATTTTCCCCGTGTTCTGAACTATTCTGAAAGTTTCAAATGTCTACCTAGTCGGGAAGTTAGTTAAATAGATTTTCTGTTGAACCATATAAACGCTGCCGAAGGCAGCAGAGACACTGAAACAGTTGGCTAAAAGTATTAAAAAGATGCATATTCACCGTGTTCTGAACTATTCTGAAAGTTTCAAATGTCTAGCTAGTCGGGAAGTTAGTTAAATAAATTTTCTGTTGAACCATGTAAACGCTGCCGAAGGCAGCAGTGACTCGAAACAATTGGCCAAAAATATTTAGAAAATGCATTGTCACCGTGTTCTGAGCTTTTACGGACGTTTTAAATGTCTAACTAGTCCGGAAGTTAGTTAAAAATCGATTCCAAGATTTGAACTGGTAACGCTGTCGAAGGCAACAGGGACCCTACATGGTTGGCTAAAAGTATTTAAAAAATGCATTTTTACCGTATTCTGATCTAGTCTGAAAGTTTCAAATGTCTAGCTAGTCGGGGAGTTAGTTAAATAAATTTTTTGTTAAATCACATAAACGCTGCTGAAGGCAGCAGGTATCGGAAACAGTTGTCTAAAAATATTTAAAAAATGCATTGTCAACGTATTCTGAGCTTTTCTGAAAGTTTCAAATGTCTAGCTAGTCGGGAAGTCAGTTAAATTGCAAGATTTGTCCAAAACGTTTTTGAGTTATTACCGTTTTTTGATACATTATGGCCAAAACCTATGTATTTTTGGTGATTATGAACCTAATTTTCCTAAATATCTCCAAAACGGAAAATCACACAAAGTCCAAAAAGGGAGGTGCACAACTAGATGTTATAACAAACTTATGTACCAATTCGCAACTTTCTACGTCCAACCGTTTTTGAGTTATGCGACACACACACACACACACATACAGATGTCACGAAAAATCGTGTAAAATCCCTTATATCTCGAAAACGAGAGCTTGTGTTAAGACGACACTTGCAGGTGTGCAACTAGACATCGTGACAGTCACACGTATAAATTGGCAACATTCAGCGATCATTCGTTTTCGAGCAATGTGAAATACAAAATCCATTTTGCAAATCGGGATTACTATACTTCCTTATACTTTGTATAAGGAAGTAAAAAGACTTTACAGATTTTTTTGAAACTCACCATATTATAACTCACATTTAGACGCCCTTTCATATGATATGTAATTGTTGGTTTCCAACGAACACACGAGTTTGTCAAGTTTAGGCGAAAATCGGAAATATTTTCAGGTCAACTTTGTCTTTTAACTCTATCTCAAGAGTTTACAATATACGCAGTAATGAGTTATGAAAGTTGTATGGTTGTTACACAGCAGATTTTTAAAGCTATCTTCGAACTACATTACAATTGTTCTCAATGCATTTTTCAACACACATTGTTTTTTACTTTCTCTTACCCATACGGTCGAGAAATTATTGTTTTAGGGTCAAATTTTCGAATGTGAGATTTTGTTATATTTCGTGTTCTGAGGTCCCCTGAACATGAAAATCATGTTTTTAGCGAATGGTCTGTGTGTCTGTTATCAGCATGTCTCAAGAACAAATAGTAGCAGAAATTCCAAACTCAGTATTCTAAATGTGTATCGTATAGGGATGCTACAGTAAGCTTTTCGTTGAGATGAAGCAAACGGTTCGTGCACAGGGACACTCAAAAGTATTCAAATACATTACGTCTATGGGGGAAATTGCAGGTAAGTGGAGTTTAACATCTATAGACTGCACTAAACCAAATGAAACGAATATATATTTTTTGTAATAGAGATAGTCAACTGGGATAAAAATTTTGTGTATGTAGGAGCCCCGCCTCCCCCCTCGTGGGAAGTAAATTTTCATGATGGGTATCTTTCAAAAGAGCTTGCCAATACCTTTAAAACGAATGGTTGAACCATCGATCTGCGATAATTTAAAATAAAGTTATGGATTTTTTTCATTTTTAACGAAAAAAAAAAAAAAAATTTTTTTAATGTAATATTGAGAATAAATTCAACTTTTTTTTAAAAATATATCTAGTGTTATACTACTTCTCTAATATGAAAATCGTCTGCATTATCCTAAAAGATAATTTTTTTAAATAATAATTTTAATAAATTATTTTTTTAAAACAGAATTATTTTTTAATAACCGAATTAAATTCTATATAAATGTAGGCGCATTAATGAAACGGGGGGGGGGGGGTTGAGGGAAGCGGTAGCCCCCCTCACACAGAACTAATTATCATACAAAACTCTTCCGAAGCCCAATTTGAATAGTTTAACACAGGTTTACATAACAGTACTCGTTATCTTACCTCTTAATCTGCAACCTGTATTTATAGTATTAAATTTCAGGGTAAGAGAAAGTCGTGTGAATGACACACCAGATTATTCTTATAAAAAACATGTCACTTCGGAAACAATCCATTTAATTGTGGCAGAGTTGATATTTTTAAACTCTTTTTTGATTAAAATTACCTACCGTCTCTTACACTTTTAAATACATTATATTTTTTCGCAAAAGTATGAAGCCTGCAATTATTATATTTCAGATATTTTAAAATTGAATAATTTTTTTCATTTTTTTTTAGAAAGACAAAAGCTTTTTACCTTTCATACTAGATTAGGGAATCAGGATGAGGAAGGGAAATGCACAAAAAATGGAAAGAATGTTAAAAGAAATTAGAAAAAGTAATAAAAAATTTAATTTTAATAAATAAAATATAAGACTGTGAATTTCACCAGCTATGCGAGCTTGAGCCTCAGTCAATATATTGGATGTCTGTTTGAACAGAATTGCGAGAGGGAGGGTAGGGGGGCGCACAATCATCAGTATGAAAAAAAATAAAGATCATATTGGAAAAATTACCACTTTCTATTTTTGATGTTTTTTATAAAATCTCTAGATAAATACGTTGCTGATTCCTCATAGAACTTCAAGGATGTGAAAAGAAAATATTTTTTAGATCTTGTATGTTTTCGTGAAAACATATTATTATGGAGGAAATTCAGAAATCAACAACAATTTGATGGAAAAAGGAGTTGGAGAAAATGCTTTATAGCTGTAGAAAACTATTATGATGGCTCTTTATATGATCTGCATATTTATTTTCATGTATATTTATAATCCCCCCTCCCTCCCTCAGTAAATCTCGTTTGTTTTTATTTATAATGTTATAATGTGAAATTCTGAACGCAATAAGACACATCACATTTTCAGGAAAATTTATAAACTATAGCATACTATTTAATTTTCAATGTTAAAAAGTAAAATGAGAGGAAAACATGATCTGGAGAAGTTTGAACATGGCAAAGTGTTGATTGCCATGCCAGCATTAGATAAAATATATTGTGAGATTTTAGCTGTAATAAAAATAACTTGTTCCTTTGTAAATTAAGTATTGTTAATTACAAACATATAAAGGGTCATATCTGTGCAATTGAGACATGGACAATTGTGCTGTCTTGAAACAGATCACAGTGTCCTTGAGAGAGTTGCAAAAGTAAACTTACTTTTGAATACATCATCAGCATAATACCAAATTTTTAGCACCTATTGCATATTTTTGGATTAATTTTAAAAGGAAATGCTTCCGATATCTAGCAAAACTGGGTCCAAGTAACCTTGTTTTACAGTATTTAAAAAATCTGTCTACCCCATGACTTATTATTGTTCTCTCATTGAGTTCTTGAAAAAAGAGTCCCTGAAGACTTTTTTAATATTACATTTGATGAATCTGTAAGAAAGTCTGGTTTATCATGTTTGAAGGTCAGAAGCTTCCCTCTTAACCAATTAATCGACAGTCTCATTACTCTAAACTTCCCATTAGGTAGGGATCCATTGAAATACTACCTCTTTACCTAAGGGACAGTTAAGTAGATCGAAACAGCGATCAGTAATCATTCTGTACTTCAATAGTTTGAAGGACAGCTCTGGAATTTATAGGAGCACAACTTTCGAAAAGTGCCCCAAACAAATCTGTAGTTGTAACAGGGCTAGGTGAATGACCGCAATTCTACCATCAAAAGCAGTTGTGTATGAGCCAATGGATGCATATAATAAAATATTTCACAATGAATACCAGCATCGTTGATACAATCACTCAACATTGCAATCGCTGAAAATAACCCTTTTATTTGTTGTGAAATTTTCTGCAACAAGCAATTATGATTATATAAGAACAAAAATATCCTTCAAGAAAAGTGTTGTGAAGAAAAGACAGGTACTTAAAATGCTCCTGAATAAATTAAAATGTTGGCATGGATAGTAAAGGTAGCTTTAAAAGCAAATAAATTTTAATTTTTTACTTAAAGATTTAGAATACTGAAATCACTTGCAGGTAGTATATTTTTATCCTTATTAACTTTTAAATTATGTTTTAAACATGCTGAAGCTCACTTAGCGAGAGAGACTAATGGGTATCATTGCCATAAGTTTTTCTTTTAATATTGATGGTGCATTTGATAGGTTTCCTTCCATGCTATTATTTTTACTCTTGTTTTAAAGGGTACTAGTCTTTTTATAACTTATTAGTCTCTCTTACGCAGAACATCAGCATGATAGTACCTACATACCTAATGTGATTTTCAGAAAACTCTCATAAATAGAATCAGCGGAAAATTTCAGTTTTTTCCAATTTTTTTTCCTCCTCAATAAAAGAGACATAAATCCTTCATATTTGCATTATAATTTCAATTAAAAAAATAAATTTTTTCCTTGTTAAGTTAAATTTTCCTAGAATTAAATTATTGTTATATTAAAAATCAATTACTATATCAGCATACTTAACAGAAATTCCATAGTATCTACAAAATAAACAAATAAAAAATAAAGAAGTAATGTTCATTCAATTCATATAAAATAGATGGTGCTACCACCATTCAGCCGAATAGCCACCATGAAATGCAAGGCCGCTTAACTGGCTTTAAATTATTCCAAATATACTTCTAAATATGTGATTGTGAGCATATGACCAGACAAAATGTTAATATTTCTTCATTTTCTTTAAGAAAATATGGATTTCAAGGGTATTAGCTTAAATTCTTGTAGTCGAAATCACTAGCACCCAAATTTATGCTTGGATTAGCATTGACTAAACAGATAGCATCTTAAGTCACTAGCATAGCGTTTCAACAAAATTTAATCATAACTGGTTTGCATTAGAGAAATATTATATAGATTGGATTACTAATTTGTTGTCCTCTAAGTCTGTCTGTGCTTCGTTATGAATGCTTACTTGAAGGTTCATGCTACTTCTACTTCTGCTTGCCCACTGCACGGAGTGCTTTCTCCAAATTCCGTGGTGCATTATTATTGAATCTATTAGTTCATCTTGAAAACCTTACTCCATGTGTTGTTTCTGCTGATGATGAGGCTATTGTTTTTAGAGATAAATTTGGTGTCTCTGCTTGAGACATTATACATGATGCTTTTCCGCATGTTGCATGTTTGTGCTCTGATTCAGGCTTACTTGTCAACCCATCTAAATCTTGTTCCCTTATCTAGAAGAAGGCATCGTACTCTGGATGATATGATTTTCATTTGTAATAAATTGTTGCCTTCAAATAAGGTTTTTTTTGGCTTTTGGGAATGTAAAAGCTTTATTAGAAAAACTTGAGTTTTATGTCCTAAGGTGGTCCATTGGATCTACTCCATGATTATCTATTCTATTATCATCTATGGCTCTTCTGCCTGGTGGCCCAGAACTTATTAGGTTGATTACACTTACAGCTTGTTTTAATAAGTCGCAACGAATAGTTTGTGTTTCTCTTTCGGGCTGCATTAATACTATTTTCATATACCCTCTTGAGGGTTTGTTTGGACTGTTACTGCTTCTTTTGCATAATGAAACATAATTGGTTCATCGGATCAATGACATTTTATATTCAATTTTAATGCTAATATATATACAACACACAGAGATGAATATTTAAATGAAGGATGGTGGTTTTGGGGTTATAATGTTAAAATACATATACTGAAATTTTCTGAAGCCGCTTCTGTTCAGACATTGCAAAGGATAGGTTCATATACATTTTGCAGTAATAATATATAAAAAAAAGTTTATTCCAGATATTTAATGCCCTTTCAACTTTTATTTCACTCTAAATTGAAAAACATCTAGATAAAAAGAAAAAGAAAAACTATTTAAACCTTAATTTTATACTTAAATTATTTACATCACATTTAAAAGAATTCTAGCAAGCAATCTTGATTATTTGCTGGCAGCTTTGTTTATGTTTCGGAAATGTGTTAAAGATTATTATTTAATTTTGATAAGAAAAAATATCACAAATTGTACTAAATCACCAATATACTCTTACTCAGCATATTGTCGTGAGGTGAATGATGCATTTTAAAACCAATGTTCTTACTTAACTCTACATGCACAGGACAGCGTCTCCCATCTCACTCCAAATGCAATTGTGAGGAAACATATTAGACTGCTGTGTGCTGTGGGCCTGAGTAGCCAATACAGGTGTAACTCCCAAAATACAAAGATGAGAGATATTAATTGTATCTATTTATTGCATAATTATTCATGTTTTTCATTGATAACAAACTTTATAAATACTTATAGAAGTGATTATTAGACCTCTGATTTTACAACACATATAAATAGTTACAAATACTTAATATATGTTGAACCAATGTACTTATGACACACAAGTTACCCTTTCAGCATTTCGGTTTCAAGTTGTTTTAAGATATTTAGGGTTGTGAGCACATTTGCTAGTGCCACTGCATCACTTTCTGTATTATTGGTGTTATTATTACTTCCTACTGAAATGGAATCTAAGACTTGTGAAGCAATTTCAGAAATTGAAACTAAAGAAGTGGAAGCATTTTCCCTATCAAATGTCGCATAATCATATTCATTTTCTGTAACGCAGTTGCAATTCCTGAGATCTAATATTAACTCAAATAGTCAAAATCTACATTGAGGGCACTTCACCACAGCCTAGGGCCCAAGAGTAGACAATAGCCCTTAAATTTAACAACACAATGCTCTTTACAAAACTAGTGCCTACTCTCGTAGACAACTATCTGTAAAAAGGTTATATGCACAGAAGGAGAAAATAATAAGTGAGGATTGTTAGGTTGGTTTGAGGTCATCGGTCTCACATTTTACATATTCGATCAGGACCTATGAATTAAAGTTCATTCTGAAACTTTGTGAAAATCCATGCCTGAACCTACACTCAAACTAGACATCTGAAAACTGATGTCCAAAGCACTAACTATTCAGCCACCAGATGGTCAGAAGTAAGAATGGAGAAATGATTTTTCATTGATGACAAAAGATCGTTTTTCTGTACCATGGATTTGAAGTGTCACTTTAAGATTATTTTTTGCACATTAAAGCTCCTTAGATTAAAGTCTACAGAATAAAATGGATTCCAAACCACTACCAACATCCATACCTGAACCGGGATTCGAACCATGCACCTGGGAAAAGCACTAACACTTTGGCTATCACATGGGCTGTTTACTACAAAAATCTATTGCTAGTCATTCAGGTTGTTTTATACTAAAATTCAGAAAAATCTCTGAATTGACCTAGTGTGACACAAAAAATATCATTAAAAAAAAAAAAAAAAAAAAAAAAAAAGATAAACATATGAATGGACGAACAAGAGGAAAAAAAAAAACAGAAAGAGGTTGAATAAGCAATTATGTTATTATTCTTTAATAATTATAAAAGTTTGAATAAACACTATAAAATGCAATAAACTCGCAACAATTGTTTTGGGTCAAAAAAACACACGAACCTTCGTCAGGCGAACAAAGTAAACACGAGTGCTGCAATCAGAGCGGCAATGCACAAAACCATTTTAAAAGAACAGCAAAAATATATAAAGATGAATTTAAATATAAATGCTGGTGTGAGCAAAATTATGAAATAAAAGGAGAAAATAAATAAGACTAAAACAAGTAACAAAATCTAAAAAATACGAAAATTAAACGAAAATCGAACTTATGTGAGTAATTTCCAAGCATCAGACAAGAACGGAGTGGGAGAAATATCATTAACAAGATTTTTTTAATTTTTAAGTATGTAAAAGGCTTCATGGATATCCAAATGGGAAGAGGAGACAGGAGATGAAATTATGTTAGTTTTAGAAAAATCAAAATGATGACCATAAGCCCAGTAGTGGGAAGCAATAGAAGATTTGGAGATCTCTTCATTACAGACATTACAACAGTGCTCATTTATTCTATATTTCAAAAGCTCCCTAGTTTGAGCAATGTAACCTAAATTGCACGATGAACATGGGATTAAATAAATACCAGAATGGTTTTCAGAAGGAATGGAATCTTTAAGAGAAGATAATTTAATTTTGTTGTCGGGTTTGTAAGTGACTTTAATTTTAGAAATTTTAAAAGAAAGTGATGAATTAATAAAAAGGTAAAACAACTGGGATGAGACTGTGATTGTTCAAATTGGGAGCAGAACATTTAGGAATCTTGAATTTATATAGAGCTTTATCGATAATAGAGGGATAATAGCCTCGAGAAAAAGCAAGAGATTTTAAATAATTAATTTCTTTCGAAAGACTAGATGGATCAGAACAAATGGTCACTTCGATTGACTCATGCATTCAATTCACTTTTGAGAATGAAAAGGATTGCTCTTTGCCATTCCTTGACGTTTTTGTTTTGTGTCTAAAGCAGTGGCGGCTCGTGGCAGGAGCTGCAGCCCCCCCAGAAATATTCGAAAAAATTATTTTATAAACTTTCAAAATAGTTTGAAAATAAATATTATTATATTGTATAGTATTATGCATATAGGAAAGCAGATTACTTCGTTATCATGAAAAATTATTAAAAAGCTGAGAAAAGTTAACCATTTTTAAACGCAATAGCACCTCGAAAATTCGTAAAGGGGCTGTTCATTCATGCAGCTCCCGAAAAAAGGGATTTCTTTAGGGAAAGAACATTTACAACCGCCCCTACTCGTTTTCCCTACCAGTTTCGACCATTTGGTTGGAGCTGCATCCGGTGCAGCTCCAATCTGATTAGGGATTTCGGTAATGCTGGAAAAGAACAATTTCCCTTTGTAATCTACGTTTTTTCTTCACTGTTTTTAATGCGGTAATCGCTGTGTTTGAAGATTATTTATGTATGAAAGGTAAAAAAAATTAGCATGAAGGTTATTAACGATTATATGAGAAAATAGAAGTCATTTTTATTTATTTTTCAAACAGATTTTTATTTTATATTACTCGTACATGGAAATTTCGCAAGGTTTTTCGGTTTCTTGCTTTGCCAATGGCAGAAACGTTGAATAGACAGAATCACAATTTTTATATAAACTTTGCCTTAAACATAATATTTAAAATCGCTTTGTTGATAAGGCTTTTATTATAATTATTATTATTATTATTTTTTCACTTGTATATTAGTCACTAATGTGTTTCTATTTTGATGAGAAATATTAGCAGTCGAACCTTTCTTAAAAACACGAGTTTACTAAATTTTTAATTTCTGACATTTTTGTACAACGAAGTTGGAAAGCATTTATAACTTCGTTTCATCTGTCTTTCTATTTGAGTGAGAACTTTCAGAAATATGCTCGGAAATTTAAGCATTTTAATATCCGTTCTTTAGATTGACCACACTATTTTTCCTATTAAAAAAGGGGTACGTTTCGTTTACAGTTCATTTAGAGGAATGCACAAAAATTTCTTACACATTACATTTTATAAGAAAATTAATTTAAATACATTTTAACAGTGTTATTCTGTTGCAGAATCTAGGAAATTTATGCAAATTATTCTAATGCATAACAAACTCATCCATTTAGAAAATGTTGTATTTTTCATTTATACTTCTTTTACGAGGACACACAAAACATCCAGAATGCTTTGCTGGCTTGGGTAATATTTCAAACCAAATTAAACTGATATATTACTATTCAAGTCTTTTTAAATATATCTAAAGAAAATAGTGTTTTAACATTTGTAGATTTTTTTTTCTTTTTATGCACGGCAATACAGAAGATATCGGATACGTTCCTGACTATGTGCAGCAAATTTTGGAAATTCGCTTTTAATTATACTAAGGTTTCACATCTAAATGAAATTTTAGTTTACTGTACCATGTGTGTAAAGTTCGCATTAAAAAAAAAAATAATAATAAAATGTCCGTAATGTTAGACAAGCATTTCATAATCTATGTGATGTGCAAGATTTTATGTCGATGTTAACTCTTTTAATTAATATTTCAAAGGATGTTCTAAATAAATTAATGAAACGCATCATTATAATTGCACTTTTAAGATACGGGCATTACATTACTATAATGTTTTGAGGTCTCCTGAGCTCATTTTTGTTATTTTTACAGTGTTATATGTATGGTGTGAGTAAGTGTATATATGTGAGTGAATATCATAACATCTAAATGATCGATTGAACTGAAAGCTGGTAAGTATGTGAAAGGTCACCATCAAACGAGCTGTACAGAATTTGATGGATGTGAGACTATATATTTCTGTTACAAGGACACACACAAAAAAATTCCTTATCATTTTGATTAATGGACTTAAATTTATTAAGTGCGATTGCGCCTAAATGTTTTATCCAATTGAGCTAAAAATTGGTAGGCAGGTTATAGGTAATCGTTACGCAATTTGTATAGTTTTGATGAGTACAGGACTTATAAATTTTTTTAAAGAGACACAAAAAGAAATTCTTTATCATTATGGACTATAGATTCGAATTATTTGCAGTTATTATCGCAAGAACTGTACAGATCTACATAAGTATGTAATCAAACTATTTATTATTATTTTTATATAAATCATTGTGCGTATCTTTTTAATGAGCAAAAGTTGATTTACAAACATGTATGTATACTTCGTACCATCTTGGAGAAAATAATAGCATGCAGATGAAAAATATTTTGTTGGGGGAAAATTGATTATCATAAATAAATAAAGTTAACAAAATAAAATCTCCAGATTTTTTTATTTATTTTTTATTTATTTATTTTTTTTTTTGTAATGAATTTTAATTTTTTAATTTTAATTTAAAATTTTAAATCTATGCTGTATCCTGTATTACTTTGCTTCTTGCTCAGTCTATGCATATAAAACCCGAAGCCCCCGATTAAAACAGATTATTTAGAAAATCATTTTCGCTTTTCTCCCAGATCTTACATAGACATGCAGCTATGCAGCCCCCCTGTAAAGGAATCTCACGAGCCGCTACTGGTCTAAAGACAAGGATCAGTTCTCAACCATTGTCTTTAGAAAATCATTTTCTGTCTCTCTTCTGCTGCATGATCTCTCTAACCATGCCCCTCAACAGAAAATGTCTACTTTCTATACTTATGTTTTTCATGCCTTACACATTTGTTCTGATCCGTTTAGTGTTTCAAAATAAATTATTCAAAATCTCTTCCTCTTTCCTATTATCCTTCTAGTATTGATAAAGCTCTATATAAATTCAAGATTCCTAAATGTTCTGCTCCCAATTTGAACGATCACAGCCTCATCCCAGTGGTTTTACCTTTTTATTCATCACTTTCTTTTAAAATTTCTAAAATTCTTTCGCCGTTTGGCTTTAAAATCATTTACAAACCCGTCAACAAAATTAAATAATCTTCTCTTAAAGATCCCATTCCTACTGAAAACCGTTTTGGCATATATTTAATCTTGAGTTCGTCGTGCAATTTAGGTTACATTGGTCAAACTAGAGGCATTTGAAATATAGAATAAATGAGCACCATTGTAATGTTCGTAATGAAGAGATCTCCAAATCTTCTATTGCTTCCCACTGCTGGGCTCATGGTCATCTTTTTGATATTTCTAAAACTAACATAATTTCATCTCCTGTCTCCTCTTCCCATTTGGATATCCATAAAGCATTTTGCATATTTAAAAATTCGAAAAATCTTGTTAATGATACTTCTTCCACTCCATTCTTCTCTGATGCTTAGAAATTACCCACGTAACTTAGTTTTTCATTTAATTTTGATATTTTTTAGATTTCGTTACTTGTTTTAATCTTATTTATTTTCTTCTTTTATTTCATTATTCTGCTCACACCAGCATTTCTATTTAAATTCATCTTTATATATTTTTTATGTTCTTTTTAAAAGGTTTTGTGCATTGACACTTTGATTACAGCACTTGTGCTTACTTTGTTCGCCTGACAAAGGGTCATGTGTTCTTTCGACTCAAAACAATTGTTGCGAGTTTATTGCATTTTATGGTGTTTATTCAAAGTTTTGTAATTAATACTTTAAAACACCAGTTCTGTGGTGCTTTCTTAGTATTATTCTTCATTTAAAACACAAATAGTTTGTTTTGGGGTGTCACTTTGCAGATTTTTTTAATATTAAGGCTCATTAGACCAGGACCTACAACAGATTATGAACCATTACAAACATTAATAAAATTCCAGGTTACAAAATTTGGTTAGTAATAGTTTGAAAAAAAAAAGATAAAATAGCTTGTGACTTCAAAGATAACATAATACATTTTAAACTGCATGCTCAAAAACATTTTCCAGGTTTACATTATTATTCTTCCAAGTTTTTAAGCAATATTTCCAATCTTCCCTGACATTTCCCTGGCTTTTTTTTTTTATTAATTTCAAATTCCCTGACTTTTTTTTTTAGGTTTTTGCAGGTTCTCCCTAACCTAGAGAACGCTGCAACAGAATGTAAAGATGGAGATAAAATGATAAAACTGCATGAAGAGAAGAATTTGACAATTCAGTTATTAATAATGAGCAAACAAAGAAAATTGGAGTGAGAAGACTATTTATTTAATTCAAATATATAGATTTCTAAACAAATTTTCTCCCAAATTTTACACCGATCAATAGTAGGTTTAAAAATAGAAATAGACAAAATATTTTTATAAAATATTTTAAGGAATTAAATATATTAACACTCTAAACACACGTAAATTTAAATTTTATTTAAAAGATGTTAAAAAAAAAAAAAAAAAATTATCCAAAGCTTTTCGCTTTAATAGTAAAGCATCATCAGGGATTTTTTATTATTTGTTTCCAATGAGCAGTTTTAAATATGTTTTCTTTTCACAGTCAACAGTCAAGTCTTTTAATAACGTGAATATCAGCAAAAGCAATTTGAAGTCCGGTTGACTTAACTGTTGACTGTGAAAAGAAAACATATTTAAAACTGCTCATTGGAAACGAATAATAAAAATCCCTGATGATGTTTTACTATTAAAACAAAAGGCTTTGGATATTTTTTTATTTATTTATTTATTTTTTTTTTTTAAACATCTTTTAAATAAAATTTAAATTTACGTATGTTTAAAGTGTTTTTAATATATTTAACAAATGACACGTGTTCAATTTAACTCTATTTTTTTTTAGAGATTATTTATTTTAAGGAATTGTTATTTTATTGCCATATACTGGCATGAACCTGTATATTTTATAATTCCTATTGCAGAGTTATACTCAGCATTTTGCAAGTATTGTTTTAACTTTCCAAACAAAAAACATGGGTGAAACTACCTAACATGGGAAAAATCTTGAACACTGCTACTTGTATGCAGGGGAGACTTATTAATGGTATATCATAAGTGATGTTTGGAGAGTTCTTAATATATTTCAAGGTAAATTAAACATTCAAAATGAGAAATTTCTATAAAAACAAAATAATTTAACATGGCATCTAGAAAGCTAAATTTTTAAACACCCTAAATTCAAGGACAGGTTCTGAAAAGTTTGAACCCTGAAAAATTCTTTATTGTCTCTTATTATATAATATGGTCAAATAAATTAATCTTATGACTGGCTTTTCGAAAGTAGCCAGATGATTTAATACTATAAGACTGTACCCAGATTTTACCTATACTTGACAAGACATTAATAAAATCATTAATGCCAAATATTTACACACTCACTTTTGCATCGATTTTTTAACAATAAAGATTGCTGAAATCTCCTGGTATCCATTAAATAATTGTTCTATCAGAATTGTCCCAATCATTATTAGCGTTTGAGGATGGGCTATGTCTTCTCAGTTTAACTCAATTATGTTGTTACCATATTGAAATTTTAGAAGGATACATTTTTTTAATAATGTACTGATTCTAATCTTGACAAAAAGTCTATTTATTCAATATTATTTATTTATAATTTTGATTTTACACGAATGATCACATACATGAAGTACATACATTATTTCACAGTACAACCACACTTACATAAATACAAGAAATTATGTTTATTCGTTTTAACATACAGATACATCAATAGTTTTTGGCTGTATTTCAGTAGGCAATTTCTTTTTTAAAAATTCAAGGCTTTGCTTATATAAGTCTTTATCACCTATACTGTAATGAGAACTGTATGGAACAGTAGCAGTTGGAGAAAGCTGAAAAAAGGAAAAATAATGACAGTAATTATTAGGAATGAAAATTTAATTTAGGGTTCAGAAAAAAAAGTTAAGAATAAATTTAAAAAATATTAACACATAAATAATTCCCTATACAGAAAGAGAAAATAAAAATATGTGTTTTTTCTTTAACTGTGTATAATAAAATAACACTAAAAATATATATTGAATAAAAAACTGAACTTTAAAAAAAAGACTGAAATTAAACGAATAAAAGAATTTTAAAAAAGGGGTGGGGGAATCTTAAAAAATTTATATAATTATTATTAAAATATAAAAGAAAATAAATTCTTCGAAACAGAAAATCACAGAAATGACTTTTGATGCATTCTTTGATAATTTACACATAAATCCAAAAATTTAGGATGCATATAAATTTTTAAACATATACACACTGTTGCACTTCTATGCTGTTGTTACAACACATCATCTAAAGTTAAAAATAATACAATATGAATTAAATTGACTAGTTCTTTATTGTTGTTGTTTTCAGTAGACACTGTATGAATTGACAACTGTGAGTGTTCTTGTGTAAGTGAACAGTAAAATTAAAGAGTAAGTAAACTGCATGTAGTCCATTTATTTTGTTGTGATAGAGTTGAATTCCTTACACCTTAGAAAAAACTAATTTGAATAAATATCCACATGATCTTTCTATTGTAAGGTTAAAAAAAAAAAAAAAAAGAAGCTGTAAAATATTGGGTCGTTCCATAATTATTGGCAGAAAATGAAACACAAAAGAAAACATGAGTCACAAAGAGACTTCAGCAAAGTAGCTGTGCAAATAAAAAAATTTTTAAATTACAAAATTATCATAACCAAATTATTTACCTTATTTACAGGTTTGCATAATAAATTACGAATTTGCAAATCTCTTCTAGCACACAAGGCACGTCTGTATGGACCCACTTGACTGAAAACTTCAACTCTTTCTTTTTTAGTTTGAGATATTGCAACATGAAATGCAGCTATCTGGTGTTCCATTACAAATTTCTTTTCCTCACTTTTCTTGGGTTGATCAGAATTTTCACCTAAAATTTAAAATGAAGTTTTAGGGCAATGGAAAATGATATAAATAAACATCATATTTTAAAAATCAATAAATTACTAAAAAGTAAAGTTTTAAGAAAATTTAAATAAATATTCAATATTGAAAATATCTGAAAAGAAATTATTTAATAAAAGTGACCAAGTTATAAATAATAATAAAAAACAGTGATTGACGGCATATTAAAACTCACATTACAAAAGAAACATTAATAGAAATGGAGACAAGCAGGATAATGTAAACTTTTCAATTTTGAATATAAAAATAAAATAGCAATTTTGAAAATCTGCAGACTTTTCTATTGATTATCTAAATTCATTTACACTGGGTATGACTAGCATATGGGGCAATTGTCCTGGGTCCCCTTACTTAAGTAGGCCCCCAAATCAAATTTAAAATTCATTTCAATGCTTTTTTATTATTTTAAATTAAAAAAAAAAAAAAAAATAAAGGTGCCCCTGAAGAAGTATCTGTCTAAGGTATCAGTTTGGCTAAGTCGGACCCACACACATGGGAAAAAATGATAATGTTTTTGATAAATGTATTTCCAGTAACAGGCATGAGAGTGCAGAAAATTAAAAAAAGAGGAAACACGCGTGTTCATAAAATTAATTTCAAATAAAAAATAACGCATGCGGGGAAAACTATACAAATGTGTTCATAAAATTTATTTCAAATGAAAAAATAATGCTCACAGGAAAAAACTATATAAAATATTTTAAAACTGACAGCACAATAAACCACGTGTTAAAAAAAAAAAAAAAAAAAAATTAGCTAGCAATCAACATTTAAATAACATTGACTGGCGGTGGAAAATGGGAAAGGGGGGGGGGGTGTGTGTGTTAAAAAGTAGTTCATGAGTGAGAAATATTAAACACAATTCTTCTTCTTTATGGGCTCTAGAATATCATAAAATAAGTTTAAAATTAATATTGACATTTTTGTTGTGGATGGATAAATATTCAAAAATAAAAGGCTTCCCGCAGAATGTTTGATTGGTGATGATGGTTAGAGATGAAAAAGGGGGGGGGGGGGGGGTAGGACAAAAAAAATTACATGAGTGATAAATATTGAATAATTCTGTTCTTTTATATGTTATAGAATATGATAAAGCATGTTTAAAATGAATATTGACATTTATATTTTGGATGGAAAAAGATTGAGAATCTAAAGTTTTTCGTGCAGCGTTTGAACACTGATTGTTATTGGAGTTTGATTTTAACAAAACAAAAAATTACGAAATTAACGAAAATCATAAAAAAGCGGAAAATCGCGGATCCGCGGAAAATTCTCATGCCTGCAGTAAGCTATTTTAATCATCATCATTGGATTCTTTAAATTTGTGTAATTCATCCCCTGATTTTTTTTTTTTTTTTTCATTTTTCTGAACTCCTCAAAGAAATTTTTAATCTTATTGGTCATTGGTGTTTCAGTGATCTTGTATCTGTTGCTTGGCTTCTACTATGCTTAATAGATCATCATTATTGTATATATAATGACCAATAAGATTAAAAATTTCTTTATGTAGAAGAAGTTCAGAAAAATGAAAAAAATATATATATCATCAGGGGATGAAATACACTTATTTAAAGAAGCCAGATTTATTAATTAACAGCCTGCATAACAAACAAATCAATAAAGTAACACAACAAATCTTAACTTAAAAACATAAATTATATCGAAATTTATGAAAAAATAATTTAAGAAACTTAAGAAAGGAAGGAAGGAGGCAGGCGGCAAGACTTGTGACTTGGGGGGCTGTGTTGTAGTTCTATAGTTGATTTAGAAGGTGCTGCTGAAGATGAAAGGTTTTTTGAATCAGAGCGATGCTGATAAATTCATAGATGTAGAGGTGTGGAAGTTTCACCAATATAATTAAGTTTAGAAAGACCACAACTGATTTTATAAATAACATTGTATGCCTGACAAAATGGACTAATGATAGACAGTTAAAGTGCAAAATAAACAATTTCAAAGTTATTTTATAAATTACTTTATCATAAATAGCTAAAATCTCTCGAAAAATATATTTTATCCCTATTGTGGATGATTAATTGATAAATAATAAAGAAAAGCAGAAAATATAATTTATTATTGCTCATATCCATGGTTTTATCCATGATTTCCATGCATGCATTTGAACTGATTAAAACAATGTAAAAGAATAATTTAACGGGTAAACTTACATCACAGTCGCAACTATGTAGTACAAAAAAAAAAAAATATTCACGATTTGCATGTTTTTGGAAGAATTGTTTATTGATTCAAATAATAAGCTAAACATATGAAATTCTAATAAATTAAACATGCAAAAATCAACTACGTAAAGAGAAATTAACAATATAAAAAACAAATAAATGGATACGTGCTTATAAAATTTGAATTAAAGGATTATCATGTTATTCTTAATTTCTTAGAGATGTTTGGACTTAAAACATATAAGAATTATATGATGCAATAAATGAAGCTATTTGTTTTAAATATAATTTAAACCAATGTCTCGTAGTTTGAATTGGCAAGAAAAAATAGATTTAAAAACACGTGTGTATAAATCGAAAACTAGGCAGCACAGATCGACTAGTTATAGAAGAAATTATCATACTTAGCTTATATAGAAATTATTAATTTTGGAATAAACAATAAAAATGGGGTCCTCATATGTTACCCCAGGGCCCCCAAGTTCCTCTGATAATGATAAATTTAATCTCCACTAAACGTTCTACTTTTACAACTGGTGGACATTGGGTAACAAATTTAACCCTTCTTTGCATGTTTTTTTTTTTTTTTGTGAAATAAATGAGGATGATATAATTCTGTTATAATTCATGCTCTAGATTAAAAGAAAAAATATTTAAAAAAATCTAGTATAAATATGTAAAATAATTTAATAACAGTGTGTTGGAAATATCCATTATCAGGCAACGGAATGAAGCGTACACACACGTCATTGTAAAGAAGCTATAAGCAGTTCAAAACTGACTAAAAGCAGCTAGAACCGGTTCAAAGAACTTTCGAGTGCCGTATTTCATACTTTCACGATCAAGTAATCGTTATTCTATAGAATACCTAGCTAAATCGTAGAATTCAATAATTTTATATACTTTAACTGACTTGTCTAGCTATTTCATGAAATACCTAGTTATTCTATGAAATAATGGATTTGACACTATAACGGTAACATATATAAAAAGACTTATGTAAAATAATACAAAAAAGTATTTTATAAAACTGCATTAAAGAAAAAATATTTTCAAATAATACTAAAATAATAATAACTAAAAAGGGGAATACAACTGTTTTTTTTTACAACAATGTTCAGTACACGTCAAGGCACACCTATTTATTATTTTTTTCTTAGTGTGTATAAAGAGCTTTTTTCTGATTGGTTAATCATAAGAAAAATTGCTTGCAGGAGCAACTTTTTCAAAAGTAGTCAACAAAAATTTACCCATACTCCAATTAAGTTTTGAGGTGACTTCGACAAAAATTTTATGAAAAGTTGTTATGTGTAATAGCATCATAAGAATTCTTTGAAAACAGGATGTTTTTAGAAATATGTTCAAATTTTCACAACTACCTTTCAGCTAAATTTTACTGCAGCTAAGCATCCCACAACAAACACCTTTTCTTCTTGAAACAAGCTCACAAAAAACTATAAAACTCTCTCTCTCTCTTTTCCCTTTAAATTATTAACCAACATGTTAATTGCAAAACTGATTTAAATCAATTACTAGAAAATGATGATTAAATAAGATAGCTTACCTTCATTATCACCAGTTTCTTTTTCTAATTCTTCCTGGCATTTCTTGATGATTTTGTCACTCAATTCAGATCCAGCAAAAATTTGAGAAAAGCCAATTCTAGAGAGAACATGAGCAGCAGAAAATCTTTTGCGAGCGCAACCAGGTTTGAATTCTGTTTTGGTTTCACTCATCAAAGCTGACCAATCAACATCCAGAGCATCAACAATTTCTGCAACAAAATAAAATCAATAATAAACAAATGAAAAGATAAAACCAGCTTTGGCATAGAATCCAAAGAAATTACTCTACTATAAAATTACAGTTTATAAGTGAAAACATAATTGTTGACATTAAGTTTATTCTTACTGCAGCATCAGTGATGATGAAGTTTTTGCTTATGTACATGTAGGTAAAGTTTTAACAGCTAACAAAGCTGTAGAAAAAATATAAAATACAGCTAATTACAGCAATAGATACAGGTAAAAATTGGAGCGCTATACGCAAAGAAAAAAAAAAAAATAGAGTTAGATCATTCAAAATTGGTACATACAGGTTTTCGATACCTACAAATCGATTGCGGATATTTTCGAATTTGTAAAATTATTGGGAGGGGCGGAGGGGGAAAATAATAGAAATAAGAGTTAGAGCATTTTGGGAATTTTTTCCGAAGGCAGTGGGAACCCAGTGCAAAATTTTTCATAATCAGATTTTGTTTCTTTTTTTTTCACGCGATAAAAATTAATGCAATTTTGAGAATTCAGTAATTATAGTGATTCATTTAAAAATAGGGACCAGCGAAGCGGGCGTAGCCTTCTAGTATATATATATATATACAGTAAGACCCTGCTTAACGCTGTTTCATTTAGCGCTCTTTCAGTTTAGCACTCTTTCACTTTAGCGCTCTTTTATTTCCCCTGTGGATTCCCCGAAATTGCTCGCAGCAGTACAGGGATTCCCTGAAATTGTGCACCCGCTGTTTTGCATTACTCTCTACTTTGATGGAACGTATCCTCCGCGTTAAGCGGGGTCTTACTGTATATACAGATGTTGTACAAAATAATGTAAACACTTTCATTTTTTTTACTTTTCATCAAATATCTTGAAAAACATTTAATGTATTGTTTCTGAATTTTGGGAGTAAGGAAAACGTGCCCTTCTTCATATTTTTCAGCAAAGATTTCAGCAAAGCTCTTAGGGGATGAAACAAATCTAATAAAATAAAAAATATTTGTGATTACCCTGTACCTGGAAGGGTGCCAATTCATTTGCAAATTTTAGATGTGGTTATAAATGTTATATTTTATACATGTGTAGAGTTTTGTGAGGATAGCTCGAATATTTAATGAGTTATAAATATATTTATTAAAAAATGCAAAAAATTTTTGCAAGTTTTTACGTTATAAATCTACAGGTTTTTCTCTAAATTTCATAAAACTTTCAGAAAACATGACAAGATATGCCTAAATCATTATACTATAGTTTAAAACAAATATATTTAATATTGAAAGAGATATGGACAGTTGTAGTGAGTTATTTATTATTGCGCATGCACAGACAGTAGCAAAAAAAAAACTTTGACATAGTTTAATACTCAACTGTATAGAGAACCTTATAAAAAAATTTAAAAAAAAAATTCAGTTGAATATAATGAAAATTCATAAAGATATCAGTGATTAAATGAGCTGTTTTTCAGCTATTTTCTAAAAAGGTCTTTGCGATAAGGGGTCATTCACAAATGAAAATTTGTGTCAGAAAAAACTATCTTACACAATAAAATTTAATACAATATCAGTGATTCATTTTTCTTTCTTTTATATATCTTATACTATTAAGTGAGCAATATTTGTATATATATTTCACTGTTCTCGAAAACGGTAGCTCGGACAGTCACGAGATTTAACACAAAGGTGCCCCCCGAAGGATCATTGTGCACATCGAAGTCAGAATTTCAAATTTCTGTTTAGTTTTCTTTTAATTAATAAAAATATGAAAATAATAAGCTAATAATAGCAAAAAATTAGCCATTTAAATTTAATCCGTAATTTAATTGTTGCCAAAAAAAAAAAAAAAAAAAAAAAAAAAATGAGTTTATTTTTTTTTCCAACAGGAAAATAAACACATTTATCTAAACATGAACAATACTACACACTACTGATCGCAGAGCTTCCAAATTTGGCATATAGGTGGTACCTGGGACCCCGCAGGTGTGCACCTCATCGAGATTTTTTCGAATTTCGAATCTGAATTTTTTAAATTAATGTTTTTTCGATTTTAAACATTGGCTTTTATGTTTCATTTTTCATGAATTTATTCTTCGATTGTAATCGTCTGCGTATCTTAGCAACGGCTATATTATGCAATTTATTTTTTATTTAATACATTTATTTGAGGGCGAATCTTTTTTCTCTTTTTAATTTATTATATTTATTGAAAATAAAATGGTAATGCAGTAGAAAAAATTAAATTTAAAATTTAAAAACGTATTTATAACAGTTATGTTTATGTATAATTTTTGTAGTATAACAACAATTATTTTTCATCTGTTAATTTAATTTCTTTAAAAGTTTCTTTTTTTTTTTTTTCCCTAATTTATAGTATTTGTCAGGAAATAATGGTAGTATATAGTAGAAAGGATTAAACTGATTGGAATTAATTTGCTTTTTTATGTATTTAATTCCTTCTAAAAGAAAATCTACTTTTTATTTTATTTCATTATATTGGTCGGAATCAAATTGTAATGTAGTGTAAATAGCGTGAGCAATAAAATACTTGGTTCAAAAACTAAAAATATTTAATAGACGCTGAGATACAGCTATCTTTAAAATCGTAGTTCTTAAATAATGGCAGACCTACCTATCGTCAATAAATACCCATATTGAAATACATAGGAAAGAGATTTCTGCAGGCAGTGGGAACCTGCTCCCAATACAGTGCGGGCAGAGAAAGAGCTGCCGTAGTCAGCGAGTACCCGATGCGAGGTCTAGAGCGATTCCAATGTAATTATTTTAGTTTTTATTTATAATGTGATGTAAAAAATAAATAATGATCCAATTCTTTTGGAGATTCATTTAAATATAGTGGCCAGCGAAGCGGGCGTAGCCTGCTAGTATATATGTAATACATACCTATTTAAAAAAAAAATTTTGAAAAGAAAAATGAAATGTTTTTCTGATACAAATTTCCATTGTATGACTACTTATAGTAAAGACCTTTTTGGAAAGCAGCTGAAAAGCAACTCATTTAATCACTGATATCTCTATGAATTTTCATAATATTGAACCGGATATTTTTTTTAAATAAGGTGCTCTGTACAGTTGAGTATTAAACTATGCAAAATTGATGAAAATTTTAAAGTTGATAAAAAAAATTTTCTCTTGCGAGAAATGTCGAGCTGGTTATCACCCACGGTTTTAAATATTTCAGCTATCCTCACAAAGCTATACACATGTATAAAGTATAGCATTTATAACCTTATCTAAATTTTGCAGATGGATCGACATACTTCCAGATACAGGGTAATCACAAATATTTTTTATTTTATTGGATATGTTATTCACCCCATAAGGGTCATTGTGACAAAATCTCTGCTGAAAAATATGAGGAAAGACATATTTCTTTATTCCCAAAATTCAAGAACAACACATTAAGTATTTTTCAAGATATTCGACAAAATGTAAAAAAAATGGAAGTGTTTCCATTATTCTGTCCAACACCTGTGTATATAAATATATAAACTGGGAGGAGACCCGCCAATTCCATTATTTATGGCTTGGAGATACCAACCAGGACATACAGCTAATGTCCAATCCATACCTTCATGTGGTGCAGCTGTTAGTAATGCCTAGCATTACGAACCAACATGGGTGGGCCAGAGTAGTGTGACTTAGCCAATTCCTCCTTCATATTTCAAAATACTTATGCTTCAGAAACTTGGACATTAACATGTAAAGCTATACAAAAATTTCAAACAACCCAGAGAAACATAGAGAGATGCATGATAGGATTCACCCGAAGAGACAGAAAGCAAAATACTTAGATTAGGAAGCAAACCAAAATTACTGATGTTATTTCTAGAGACAATAAGTTAAAATAGAGCAGGGCTGCGAGGGCACCTTGCGAGAAAAAATGATGGTAGGTGGACCACCAAAGTCCCATTTTGGATACCAAAAGAAGAAAAGACTGAGGAAGAGACCGCTGTGTCGTTGGAGATATGAAATTGTGAAGTTTGGAAGAGCAGAATGGAGAAGAATTGCAGAAAACAGGGCAATTTGGAATCACCTAGGAGAGGCCTTCATCCTGCAGTGGATTGATAAAGGCTGAAATTGATGATGATATATATATATATATATGTGTGTGTGTGTGTGTGTGTGTGTGTGTGTGTGTGTGATCTTTTTTTCCCCAATTGCTGACATTTTCACAGCTGCTGCTAAAACATGGATTTTTATAGATTTCATAGACTATTTGAGACCCCTTTAATATTGATTTTATAACTGTATGGAGAAATAATTAAAGTTTAGAAAGGAAATAAACCAACAATTAAAGAAATAATTCAAGAAAAAAAATACAAATTATTTAAATATTGCATTAAAAATAGTCACTTACTGGATTTTTCATTTTCAATTTGAGGCTTGGTTAAAGTTTCTTCGGGTTCTTCAATTAAAGCATCTAATTCATCGTCACTTATTGGGTCATAATCCACACTTTCAGCTGTTATATATTCATCAACATCAGTAGCTACAACACAATTTTTATGTAGATAAGAAACTCAAAATAAAGAAATAAAATAAAAATAAATATATTAAATTAAAAATACAAACATTTATTTTTACAGCCTGAATAAAAAGGCAACTAAAAATCCTTAATGCAAATACCATACAAAGGACTGTACTATTTTTTTTTTTTTTCAGTATGAATTTGCATACATTTACTGCACAAACAAGAATATTATTTTTATAAACTTTTGTGTCTTCATTTCAAATTCTGCTACCTTATAATAAACATATAAATATATGGTGTTACATGAACTTTTTCACTCCCCCCCCCCAAAAAAAAAAAAGTCCTTCTGGCTTATTTGGAAGGGTAGGTTGATTTCTTTTTCCGTATCAAGTAACCGTCATTTTGTTTCAAAATGGCAGCTACAAATTATTAATGCACTTGGTAGAAATATTTATGTAGGCTACAAACATATGGAGTTTTAAGCAAATCGGTTCATAAATACATTTTTATGTGAGTTTAAAATTTTCAAGTGGCCGGCGCTTGGAAACAAAATGGTGGGTTAAATTGACAAATATATGGAACGTATTTGTGAGATAAGTCTACTGTACACATATAGTTCGAATTAATTCAAAATCTCAAAAGTCATCGTGTTGAAAAATTAAGTGACTGCCACTTGGATCAAAATGGCAGAGAAAGTTGCTCATCTAAGATATTGTTGCAAATTTGAAAATAATTTTTTTTTTTTTTTTGTAGAAATTCCTTCAAAGAGGTTTAAGTAAATTGATAAAAATGTTAGTTTTCTGCATTTCGAGTTTGTTTTAGCATAAAATAGCCTAATTTTTCCTTAAAAACGCATTAAAAAGATCCAGTAACGGAGGTAATAGATTTGGCACCAAATTTGGCGACTTTTCCCCTATAGCGACTTTTTTGGCGAGAAAATACTTATCATCGATATACCAAAGATGGACGCAATAACATGATTGGTTCACGAGTTACGTGAATTTTCTAGATTTTTGTTGTTTGAATGATAAATCCAATTTTCAACTTTGATTTGAATTGATTAAGTATTTCTAAAGTTAACGTGATAACAAATTTTCAAGTGGCCGCCACTTGGAAACAATACAGTGGAACAAGTTGCCCAGCAAACACATCCAAGATATTTGAAGCATAGGTTCACTGTCCAAATGTGGTTTAAATTAGTGCCGCATTTCAAAAGTTATTATTATGGCAAATTTTCAAGTGGCAGTCTAAGTGGCTGCAACTTGAAAACAAAATGGCAAAACAACTTGCCCATTGAAATCATCCAGTATATTTGTATGATAAGTTCATTGTCCAGTTCTAGTTTAAATTAAATCAGTATTTCAAAAATTATCGCCATAAGAAATTTTCAGGTGTCACCACTTGTAAAAAAAAAAGTGGAGTGAGATGCCCAGTGAACTTAAATGAGATATTTGAATGATAAATCCACGACCCAAATTTGATGCGAATTGATTCTGTATTACTAAAATTACCATAATGACAAATTTTCAAGTGACCGCTACTTGGAAATAAAATTGCGTATCAAGTCACCAAGTGACCTTATCCTAGATATTTGAACCATAAGTTCACTATCCCACTTTTATTTGAATCAGTTTAGTATTTTAAAAGTTATCGTGTGGCATATTTTCAAGTGGCAGTGTGATTTCAAGTAGCTGGAACTTAGAAACAAGATGTCGGGACAAGTTGCCTAGTGAAAGAATTCAAGATAATTATATCATAATATCACTGTCCAAATTTGGTTCGATTTGGAGTATTATTTCAGAAGTTATCATGATTTTAAATTTTTAACCACTTACCAGTTTTGCCCGAACGCCGCTCGGGTGCAGCGAAAGGGGACTTTTCTGATTTGCCCGAGCGCCGCTCGGGCAGCATGTTTTTTTACGCCGATCCACTGATTTGCCCGGCTTTTTCTCATTTTTTTAGTTTCCATTGCTTCTAATAGATGGCTCTAGTTGTCCAGTAAAGACTGGCTTTCAAAATAAGTGTAAACCGGTTTCATCTGGTTTTACTGCTTTACGCGGGAAAAAGTGCAAATTTAGTTTATTGTATCACGCGTTGCAAATACTTTCTTTCCTCATTTTGTGTTACAATGAGTGATAGTGAGCGGCTTATTACAGAATATAATTCTGATATTGGATCAGATAGTGAATCGGAAATTTCGCTAAATGATTCTGGCAGTTGTGAAAGTTCGTTATCGGACTTCTCTAGTGACGAAGAAACGGAAAGTTCGGATAACCTAGCTCAGGTTCGGAACTTTTGCGAAATTGATATCAATAATCCTCCTCCACCACCGCCAAGATTTCCTTTCACAGCGAATCCTGCTATCCATTTGAATATAGATGTAAGTGACGGAACTCTACAGTTTCTTGATATTTTCTTCGATGATAACCTACTTGAAGTGATAGTTTCGGAAACCAACAAATATGCAGATCGAAGTATTCGAAACTGTAATCTTCGAAGAAATAGTAGAGCAAAAAAGTGGGAACCAACATCAAAAAACGAAATTCAAGTGTTTTTTGCATTGAATATTTTACAAGGGATTGTAAAAAAACCTGATATTGAACTATATTGGAGTAGGCGACATTCAACTTCAACGCCATTTTTCTCAAAAATTATGTCTTACCGTCGTTTTCACCTAATTCATCGATATTTACATTTTTCCGATGATGCAAAATTTGATGTTAAAACACATGAGTGTCCGAAATTACAAAAACTGTGGCCTGTAATAAAATACTTGAATGTACGTTATCAAGAAATCATGACACCTGAAAGAGATGTAACAATAGATGAGAGCTTGATGCTCTTCAAAGGACGACTGCACTGGAAGCAATATATACCACTAAAGAGATCACGATTCGGTATAAAAAGTTTTATCTTATGCGAGTCAAAGTCTGGTTATGTATATCAATTTATTATATACACTGGAAAAGACACACTTTTCGATAATAATTACCAATATTTGTGCAAGTCATCTCAAGTTGTGATGACACTTATGCAGCCACTATTGAATAAAGGATATTGCCTAATGACAGATAATTATTACACATCTCCAGAACTGGCAGATATCCTTCTTAGCAAACAAACAGATATGTATGGAACACTCAAACTCAACAGGAAAGACGTTCCAAAGGAACTGCAATCAAAAAAACTAAAAAAAGGTGAAGTCCGTGCATTCCAAAGAGGAAAAGTGTGTATCATAAAATGGATGGATAAGAAGGTTGTAAGTCTTTTATCTACAATACATAATCCCGAAATGATTGAAGTGCCATCTCACAATGATGAGGTCAGAAAAAAACCACAAGTAGTAATGGAATATAACAATACAATGGGAGGTGTAGACAGACTAGATCAACATCTTACCAATTATCCCATCAAAAAGAAGAGAGGAAAAAAATACTACAAAAAAATATTCTTCCACCTTTTTGATATATCACTGTGGAATGCTTTTGTTTTGTACCAGAAGCACGGCGGAAAATACTCCCATTTGAACTTTAGACTAGATTTAGTTGATCGCTTGATTGAAAGACATGGAACAGTAAATGAAAGAATAGGACGACCAGGAATTTTGCCCAATCCTTTACGATTGACGGAAAGACACTTTTTAGAAGTGATTCCTGCCACCGAAAAGAAATTGAGACTGACGAGGCAATGCTTTGTGTGTTGCTCAAAACGGAACGAGAGCGGAAAACGAATCAGAAGAGAAACAAGATATTTTTGTCCTGATTGTGATGTTGGACTTTGTTTATCTCCATGCTTTAAAATTTACCATACAAAAGCTGATTTTTGAAATAAAATGTAAGTATTAAAATATTGCATGCTCTTTCTCTCGCTTCCATTCCTGTAAAATGTTCTTTACAGTTCAGTTAGTTGTTCGGAAAAAAGCCAACTTTAAGTAAAAATGCCATTTTTTCGCTTAATTAAAAATTTAAAATAAATTAATAAATGCAATACTTGTAACAATTTTGACTGTGGATTTGAGTTTATACAATCGATTTGAATACAAAATTGTTTATAAAAAATGTGCTTATTTTTGGACATAATATGGCAGAAAAACGAAACTGTTAAGTGGTTAAGTGGGAGCCTGATTTCAAGCTTAATTTAAGATATCTGCCACTTTATTAAAAATGCGGATATAGTTTATTAATAAACTTCATTGAGATCCTTACGTGGTCTGTATTTACATCGCAATTCAAACAATTTCGGAATACGCTTTTTACAATTTAAATTTGAAATTTTCAAGTGGTCTCAACTTGAAAACAAAATGGCGGTGCAACTTGGTTAACAAACTCATCTAAGATATTTATAAGATAAGTTAAGACACTGTTCAAATTTGGTTCCATTTGAAGTATTATTTCGGAAGTTATCATCGTTTTATATTTTCAAGTGGTGGCCTGATTTCAAGTGGTCCCGCTTAACTTAAGATATCTGCCACTTTATTAAAAATGGCAGAAAAAGTTCATTAATAAAGTTATTTGAGACACTTGTATAATCTATGCATACATTAAAAAAAAAAAAAAAATCGGAATACGCTTTTTACAATTTGAATTTGAAATTTTCAAGTGGTTTCCACTTGAAAACAAAATGGTGGAGCAACTTGGTTAACAAATTCCTCTAAGTTATTTATAAGATAAGTTAAGACACTGGCCAAATTTGGTTCGATTTGGAGTATTATTTCAGAAGTTATTGTGATTTTAAAATTTCAAGTGGTAGCGTGATTTCAAGTGGCCCCGCTTAACTTAAGATATCTACCACTTTATTAAAAATGACGGATAAATTTCATTAATAAACATCATTGAGACCCCTTATGTGGTCTATATTTACATAAAATTTCAAACAAATTCGGAATATGCTTTTTACAATTTGAATTTGAAATTTTCAAGTGGTCTCCACTTGAAAACAAAATGGAGGTGCAACTTGGTTAATAAACTCATCTAAGATATTTATAAGATAAGTTAAGACACTGTCCAAATTTGGTTCGATTTGGAGTATTATTTCGGAAGTTATAGTGATTTTAAATTTTCAAGTGGTAGCCTGATTTCAAGTGGTCCCGCTTAACTTAAAATATCTGCCACTGTATTAAAAATGGCGGATAAACTTCATTGAGACCCTTATGTGACCTGTATTTACATCAAAATTCAAGCAAATCTTGCTTTAAATATGCTTTTTACAATGTCAGTTTAAAATTTTCAAGTGGCTGCCACTTGAAAACAAAAAGTCGGAGCAACTTGGTTAACAAACTCATCCAAGATATTTATAAGATTAGTTCACTGTCAAATTTGGTTCCATTTCGAGTATTATTTCGGGAGTTATAGTGACGACAAAATTTTCATTATAGATAGATAGATAGATAGATAGATAGATAAACGAAGTGATTGCAATAGGTCGATTTCTAAAGAAATCAACCTAAAAGGTTTGATTTAAGATTGCTGAATTTTGAAAAAGGACCATTTTAAGATAATTGATTTTTTTTACGAAGGATCCATTTTCAAAACTAAATTTTTCCTAGATAAGACTTCTGTTAATGCATGAAATAACTCAATTAAGAAACAAATTCACTTGTTGATATAGTTTTTTATTGTTAAGAATAGTTTGGAAGCTATTTTTAAAATTTTCCAATAAAGTTTAACAGTATTTATGACTTTAGTTTGTTTGTTCGACTGAGTTTTCATTTTCATTAATATTTTAATAATTCCATAACACTAATGCATGTTATTTAGATTTTTTTTTTTTTTTTAGACTTACTGAATTGTGGCCAAGGGCTCATAAGATAATTCAGATATATTATAGTCTATTTTTATAAGAAAATTTCAACATCTTTATACTGTGCTATACAAAGCAAAACAACATTCACTTTTAAGAAACAATAAAGAAAATCAAAGAAAAGCCACATCAAACATCAAGGAAGTCCTGTGGGTCTATTCTGGCTTGTACGTTAAAAAGAAAAAACGATCGTTATTTTTTCGATCTAAATCTCTTTCATAACGATATTCCGTGGTAGAGCAATTCTGCCCTACGAACGTTATAATCAAACGAGGTGGGGGAAAACTGCGTTCGAGGTTAACTCTTTCATCCAATCAGGACGAAGCACGTGGTTTGTTTTATTGTGATTACGATTACAAGTGAGTAAGAGAGAGTAGAAGTAGACGATGATCGCCATGTTTTGTTAAATATAGGTTGTTTGTTAATTTGTTTGTTGTGAAAATGAAAAAAATAAAAAGCAAAGACACAGTGTGGATTATTTTATGTGTTGTAGCAGAGCAGTTTTCCAGTTCAATTCAATTGTATCGTCTCGATGAGAAGCCAAGTAAATTTTTATATCAGACTGGCTGTTAAAATGAAATCGGCCACACGATATAATTATTTACTCGGCAAATTAAAGAGGAAGTATCACTTTCTAAAGATTCAAAATAATAGATTTATTTTATTTACATGGTATGTACTCATGTTTTAATTATTTTTTCCAAAAATTAATTTTTAAATATAGTACGTACAATGCACCTTGTTTGAATTATATTTTTTGTTTAAGTGCAATTGAAATATTTGATATTTAGATATATTTGAGTAAAATTAATTCAACTGTAACGCTAATTTAGTGAGTAAAACATAAAAATATTTTTCTTTATTTATAAATGTATTTTTACTTAAATAATTGAAGTTAAAATTTATATAGCCATTGCCTATTGAAATGATATAAATATTTAAATATTGATTTGAACTAATGTGATAAAATTTGTTCGATTGTTTTAAATTAAACGGGAATTTATTTTGATGATATTAGATCTTTTCTTTTTAAAAAAAGAAAAGAAAGTATATTATTATAAAGTATATAAATGTTTGATTTACACTGTATATACTAATTTCTAGAAAATTATCTGTATATTTATATGAAAAGTACGTTTCTTTATTTTTTATATAAATATATGAATAATATATTGCTTTCTAAAATATATTAAGCTTTAAAGTTGTTTAGATTTAGTAAGCCCAAAATATTAAATAGAAGTATGCAATTGTTTAGAATTATTCAAAATAATTATTTAAAAAATATATAACTTTTTAACCCTCCCCCCCCCCCCCCCCCAAAAAAAAAAAAAAGTAGATAGATGTTTGATTTAATCTGTATATTAATTTCTAGAAAATTATTTGTAAATTTATATGAAAAGTACATTTCTCAATTTTTTACATAAATGTATATGATGAATAATGCATTGCTTTTTAAAAAAGATTAAGCTTTAAAATTGTTTAGAAGATTTACTATACCCAATATATTAAATTAAATCATAAATTTAAATAATAAACATTAAATCAAAAAAATTAAATTATATACGCAATCGTTTAGAGTCATTCAAAACAATTACTTAAATACATATAATAATAATAATAAATAAATAAATAGGTTCTCAAATACAGTTGAAATTTTCATAATTTTAAAATAATAAAGTTTGTATTTCATTCCGTTTTCACTTTATTTAAATTTGGATATGTGTGGGAAAAAGTGATTAATTTTTGTTTACATTCTATATATTTTAAGCTTTGCTAACATTTCTTTAACCAAGTTTCCTTATTTCATAAATCATAACTATTTCTTTAAAAAAAAAAAAAAAAAAAAAAAAGAATGATTAAACACCTTTATAATACCAAAAGGGCGCGCCATATTGTAACGAATTCAAAAGCCACTCAACGACAGCCTTAGAGCTCTCGAAAAATAACGAAGATAAATATCGCTAAAATTTCGATCGCAACAGCCCAGAATACCAAATTATCGTTATATTCCGAAGATCGTTGAATTCCGAAGGAATATAACGAAGCGAACAAGCCAGAATAGACCCCCTGATGATGGCTTGGGCCCCCAGGTGGGAAAGCTTAAGAAGGGCTTTTTAAAAGTATTTCTATTTTAATATATTGCAATCTATAGTTCTTAAAATTAATTAGCAAAAATAAAGGATGTTTTCTTAAAAAAAAAAAAAAAAAAAAAAAAAAAAAATCAAAGCAGTGTTTGGGGACTGCCGATAGAAGTGAAAACTAAGTAACTTGTGAATTGTATCGTTGAGCTAATAGATTATTATTTTCGAATTATTTTTGGTTTGTAAAGAAGTGTTTATGATCTGTATTATATGATTCGGCACAATATTTGTAGCTACCCAAATTAAATGAACTAAGCCTTATAATTAGGTAAAAATATTGATTACTTATGAAATTATTTTAATTAGTAGCTGAGATACAAAAGAAAACTGATTCAGCACACCCCAAACGTGTAAATCAGGTGAAATCTTGAATTCCACTTTTGATAATATAAAAGAACTTTAAAATATCTTTCGAATGATGTATTAAAAATAATTTAATCATAATTAGAATTTGAAATATTGGAATTTTAAAATATTACAGCGCCATCTGGTGGTAGACATTTCTGTAATCTACTGTTCGATTCCAAATCAACAAAGCTTTCTAATTATATATTACTTAAGAAATTATTTTAATTAGTAGCTGAAATACAAAAGAAAACCCATTCAGGACACCTCAAAACGTGTAAATCAGGTGATATCTCAAATTCCACTTTCGATAATATAAAAGAACTTTAAAATATCTTTCGAATGATGTATTAAAAATAATTTAATTATAATTAGAAATTGAAATATTGAAATTTTAAAATATTACAGAGCCATCTGACGGTAGAAATTTCTGTAAGTTATTGTTCAATTCCAACTCAACAAAGCTTTCAAATGATGTATTACTTATGAAATTATTTTAATTAGTAGCTGAGATACAAAAGAAAACCCATTCAGGACACCTCAAAACGTGTAAATCAGCTGAAATCTCGAGTTCCACTTTTGATTCTCATGGAAAGCCTTCGCTGACGATGACGCAAGTTTCATGATTTTTGTTCACCCAAAAGTGCTCAACGCGCCTAAAGAAGTTTTCACTTAAAAAAAATGAAATAATTAGCATTAATCATTTATTTATAGGGCTGTACAAAAATTATTGATTTCGTTACCAGAAATTGCTGGAGGTGCATTTTCATTTGCGTTATATATTCCCTACACTTTCAAATTATGTTCAAAAAAGCTTGTGTTTCAGTATTTTTGATATGACAGATAAATACAATCAGAAAATATTGTATGGAATTTTAAAAATATTTATGGAAATGAAAACAGACAGATTTAAGAATTAAAATCCTGAAGACATTTAAACTATCTTGGAAATTGCTAAACTAGTCTCCGAATTATTGTTAAAAAATGAAAGATAAGTTATATAAACTTGTTTTTTTTTTTTTTAATTATTACATAAATAAAATAAACAAATATAATAAATAACCAAAAGTAAAAAAAAATTAAAAATCCATAATTCTAATAATTTTCGTATGACAAATATTTAATGCCTATTTTTTTTTTTTTTTTTTTTTAATTCACACTAAATTTACTACATACAGGGTTCCCACTCAATTTCAAAAATAAAATTCCCTGACTTTTCCAGGTATATTTTTAGAAAATTCCAGTCACAAAATTTAGTTCTTGGCATAAAAAATAGCTCACGGAACAGAACATAGTTCGTGACATAAAAGACAACATAGTAACGTGACTTGTGATATAAATTGAATGCTCAAAAAGCCTTTTCTAAATTTATATAATTATTTTTCCGGGTTTTTGAGCAATATTTACAATTTTCCCTGATATTTCCCTGACTTTTTTCAGTGATTTCAAATTTCCTGACTATTCCAGGTTTTCCCTGTTCTCCCTGACTCGTGGGAACCCTGCTAGAATTAATTAAAAAAAGATATCATCATCATCAAACTGGTCATTGTTGAGGGGCTATAATATTACAATGATGATAAATAATTATTTTGTTTCACCTGTATCGTCTCTGAGTGATGATGTTTCATGAACATCTGTATCTCTGCCATCAACTGAAAATTTATTATCCTTTTGTGAAGCGTCATCATTAGACCTAATTTAAAATTTAAGAGGAAAAAAAAATATTAAAACAAACAATAAGCAAAAAACAATTCAGTAAAATAATGCATGTTGTAAACATAATTATTCCCCGACTTAAACAGGGTTAACAATTAAAAGTATGGAAATTTTTACTTTAAACCATCATATTATAATAGTATAAGTTTTTACAACTAATACCACAATAAAATATTTATCATATCACATTGATTCATAGGACACAATAAAAAATACTATAAGAATTAATCAAACACTGATGTGACCACCTAAATATAAGTGCAAAAGAGAAGAAAAAGTCTGTAAAAATAGAATCGCATAAGCATGCTGTGATCATCATCAAACTTTCTTCTGTATTATTTTATATAAAAGTTACACTTATCAGTTAACAAGCACAGATATTTAATCAACAGATGCTGAAGTATAGCTACTTAAATAAATCATATAAAGTTAGTAATACACTATCACCTGTCATATAATAAGTATCCAAATTGAAGCAGCATAATTTTCCATAATATCAAACACAAAATTTTGTCCCATATACACATTACACATATATCACAAAATTTTAGTCACACATACATATATACACATACATATAGTCACACAGATAGATGGATATTTTCTAAAATGGTCAAATCCCACTCACAATTATATCAAAATGGGTAAATACATCATAATCTGTAAGTCCAAAGTTTTTATGAATCTAATACTTTCTTCTATTTAAAGGGGAAAAAAAGGAAGAAATATTTAGTAAAAAATGTAATATATAAACAGAGGTGATAAATAAAAAGTATAAGGTAAATTCTAAAACCATAAACAATTCCAGACCTGTCTCGGCTATTTGTTCGGCTTCTGCTGTCTTTAATTCTTTTTATTTGTGGCTGCTCTTTTAAGGATTTATCCCTACGTTTTAAGGCAGAATCGTCTTGTAATTTATCTCCAGATCTATGTCTCATTCTGGAATTGTCATTTGTACTTTCAGACTACAAATAAATAAATTTGCCTTATTTAAAAAAAAAATTAGGAATCGATTAAATAAAAAGGTAAGAACAGAATAATCTACTTTTAAACAATGCATATTTTTTAAGATAGTCTGCTGAAAATAGGCATTAATTTCCTTTAATAAAAATGTCCAATTTATATAAAAAAAATAAAATAAAATAACAGCAGTAAAATTTAAATTATGAGATTCATTACACCTCCCTCCCCCCCTCACACATAATAAAATAACAAGCAAATTATCAACTTGAAACCTACACAAAAAAAAAAAAAAAAAAAAAAAACCTTTAAAAGTATATAATGTTAAATTTCAAAATATATTACACAAAAATCACATACTGTTTTAACGAGTATATTAAGAATTAGCCATTCTAGTTTATTCCTGATGGTTGAGTGAGCAGTGTAAAAAAAAAAAAAAATACTTTTGTGTGAGTATTAGGAATCAATGTATTGACATTTAATAACAATACATCCACTGTTTTTTATTTTTTTATTTTCCAGACATACATTATGTAAGGAAAGTATTTTAATACAAAAATCCGACTATAAGATTTTGGTGTATTTTCTCCCGAGTTAAATCAATCATTGCTTTTTTTATAGTGATGTATTTATGTGTGTGAGTTAACACAATAATGCCTAAACACTTTCATCAATTGAGATGAAAGTTAATTGTATGTTATAGCAGGGCTGGCCAACCCGCGGCCTGACGTTTAAGGTTTTGCAGCCCGTGACAGAATTTAGAAAATTTCTAATTTGAAATCTTCAGTTAAAATATCTAAAATTAAGAATTTTTTTCCTGACTTATCTAATAAAAATACTGATTACGGTAGCTAAAGAAACAAATATCGCGCTCATTGATGTTAATAAAATATTATGAGATCAATAACTGATTTATACTGTTATAATCATGAATATATAATCATAAGTTTTTAATTATTTTATAGTTATTTTATGAATAAAATATATATTTATTATATATATTTTCTGTTTTAAATCTTCACAAGCCCACGGAAAAAAGAATTACATATGTATATGGTTCATACATTTATACAATACGATCCGCCTGTGTAAAATAGATTTCTAACGGGGCCCGCCAAGAGTTTTGGGTTGGACAAGCCTGTGTTATAGGTTACCATCGCACTAACTGTATAAATTCTGATGAATCTAGCACTTATAGCTCTTTGACAGGAACACAAAGAAACTTTTTTTAGAATTATGCCCAATGAATTGAAGCATAATAGCATCTAAACACCTTATCTAACTGGTACAAAAGTTGGTAGGTATGTTATAGGTCACCACAACACAATTTGTATAAATTTTTATAAGTTTAGAATTCATAATTTTTTTTTTTTTTTTTTTTTTTACCAGGAAAAAAAAAAAAAAAAACAAAAAAAAAAAAAAAAAAAAAAAAAAAAAAAATTCTTTATCATGATGGACAAGACTTGAATAATTTGAAGTGGATTAACATCTAATATCTGACCATATTTGATTAAGATATAAACTAGTAAGCACATTATAAGTTATCATCTCAAATACTGTACAGATTTACACAAGTGTAGGACTTATACATTTTCTCAGAATACAAAGTATAAATTTCATACAATGTGGCCTATGGGCTCAAATTATTTAAAGTTCGTTATAGTAATGTTAAAATGTTAAAAACATATACAACTTAGGTAAAAATACTTAACATCTATTAGGATTTCTCCTTTTGTATATTTAACGGCTTTTTCAATTAACATTTATTTAAACAATTGTTAATTACTAAATGTTTGGGAAATCCCTTGCTAATTTTTCGTAAATTTTATGAATATCCTGAATTTTTCCTAAGCTGACCCCTAAAAATGCCTTTTTATTTATAGCCAGAGTTGAAAGTTGTTCTTTTACATAGATAATCAGTAAATAAAAGACAATATTTGTGCATTCAATTGACGAAATGTAGAATTATTATTTTGCCAATGATTAAAAAAAAAAGTTTTATCCCTGCTTATTGTTAGAAAACAAAATTATTATTATTATTTTCTTTTTTTAATCATCTATAGTTATTGGAAACAGAGAACAACTTCACTGTTAGTTGAAAAAATTCATACTATTTTTCAAAAATGGTTCACGAAATACATATGGCTATTTCACCACAAATGGACTAATTTTCTACTTTTTGTGTGTAATTGCTGAGATACACCATATTTTATAGTCTGATTTTAAAAATGTGGAATCACTTCGCAGCTGCTTAACTTAATTCATATTCAATTTCAGAAATACGTAATTTTCATGGAGTAATAAAAATTTAACTTATAAAAGAGATGAAAGAGAAAAAGTGCTAGTTGTTTCATTTTTTAAGTTGTCGTTTTATTTTATTTAGTCACCATGTGCCAAGTGGAAATTTTCACATCTAAATTTCAGGTTATCATATCCATTAAGAGCGGACAATACCTAATCTCGCCGGCAGCCTTGGCCCATGTTATTCTATGGGAAAATTTGTTTACATAATTACTCATTACCTAATGAATATTTTTCAATTCTGTTTTCACATTTAGAAATTCATAAGCATTCAATTACAGTGGAGCACCTTTTATACGTTTCTCATTTATACGTTTTTCTCATTTATACGTTTTTCGACTTCGGTCCCAAATCATTCTTTGAATTCTAATGTTAAAATATTTCGTTTATACGACACAAGTGAATTCTTAATTTCACTTATACGTTTTGTTTTGTTTTTCTCCTTGTAGAATCCTAAGTTTAAGTTTCATTCCAGGATTAAAGAAAAAAAAAATGAATGCTCTTTATGTTTTATCTTTATTCTTATTTTTTTTTTTTTTCGATTATTTTTTCTTAGAACTATGGTAACAAATTGCGGCTATAGAACAAAGTGCGACTAGCATCGATAGCCTGGGGAAGGAGGGCGGGGTTATAGAAATTTTCAGAGATAAGCAGTTGGCGACCGGGTTGAATGGTAGGTATACAAGTAGCCAGTGACCACTTGAAGACCTTCCACTTTCTCTTTTAATTGATTCCAGGAATGGAGTATGAAAGGAAAAAAGCCCACAACTTTATAGGCATTTTGTAAACTTGAAGATTTATTACTCACTTCCATTGGGTGACTTGGAAGATTTTCTTATCGTGTTTATTTGACATTACGGTTGGAGAAACATTTTTTTCTTTCCTTCCTTTTAATCGTTTGCAAAAATGTCATATTCGTTCAGAGAACAAAAGGCTTTGTCTTTAAAGGTTAAAATCGAAATCTTGAAAAAATAATTTCTGAATTTCTATACTTTCTAATTATTATTTAATTTTTATTCAACCTTTTAAAAATATTTTAAATATAATTAAAAATATATCTTATTCGAATAAATGTAAAGGAAATCATGAAAATTGATCAGACTTTTATTATTAATATGATACTTTATTGTGTATTAATGTTAAAACGAATTTTCAGTTGTACGTTTTTTTCAGTTATACGTTTTTTAGGAACGGTCCCTTGAAAAACGTATAAACGGTGCTCCACTGTAGTACTTGTTTTCCAAAAATTGATTTTTTTAAATTTTAGTATTTCATTTTGCGACTAGAAAATGAGAAAAATACATTTTGTGAAAAATCGCATTTTTTAACTCAAAATTAAAATGTAAAAATTAAAAAAAAATGAATTTTTCAAAAATGAGTACTCATTTAACAGTTATGAATTTTCTGACTGCGAAAACAGAATTAAAAAATATACATTAAGTAATGAGTAATTGTCGCAACAAATTTCCCCATAGAATAACATTGTCCACGGCGGTTCGCGGGATTAGGTATTGTCCCCTCTTAACATGTTAAGTGCCATGTCAACCATCAGTGGCTGACACTAAAATTTCCGTATAGGCTACATCAACCACCGGTGGCTGAGAGTATAAAATATGATATAAAACTAAAAAAAATTACATTGCCTTAAGTAATTACTGAAAATTTATTTAAAATTTACCTAATTTTTATTTATTACAGGATTATATCACTAAGGCATTTTAATGGATTTTATTGAAACACGGTAAACATAACATCTACTTTTTGTGTGTAATTGCTGAGATACACCATATTTTATAGTCTGATTTTAAAAATGTGGAATCACTTCGCAGCTGCTTAACTTAATTCATATTCAATTTCAGAAATACGTAATTTTCATGGAGTAATAAAAATTTAACTTATAAAAGTGATGAAAGAGAAAAAGTGCTAGTTGTTTCATTTTTTAAGTTGTCGTTTATTTTATTTAGTCACCATGTGCCAAGTGGAAATTTTCACATCTAAATTTCAGGTTATCATATCCATTAAGAGCGGACAATACCTAATATCGCCGGCAGCCTTGGCCCATGTTATTCTATGGGAAAATTTGTTTACATAATTACTCATTACCTAATGAATATTTTTCAATTCTGTTTTCACATTTAGAAATTCATAAGCATTCAATTAGTACTTGTTTTCCAAAAATTGATTTTTTTAAATTTTAGTATTTCATTTTGCGACTAGAAAATGAGAAAAATGCATTTTGTGAAAAATCGCATTTTTTAACTCAAAATTAAAATGTAAAAATTTTAAAAAAATGAATTTTTCAAAAATGAGTACTCATTTAACAGTTATGAATTTTCTGACTGTGAAAACAGAATTAAAAAATATACATTAAGTAATGAGTAATTGTCGCAACAAATTTTCCCATAGAATAACATTGTCCACGGCGGTTCGCGGGATTAGGTATTGTCCCCTCTTAACATGTTGAGTGCCATGTCAGCCATCAGTGGCTGACACTGAACTTTCCGTATAGGCTACATCAACCACCGGTGGCTGAGAGTATAAAATATGATATAAAACTAAAAAAAATTACATTGCCTTAAGTAATTACTGAAAATTTATTTAAAATTTACCTAATTTTTATTTATTACAGGATTATATCACTAAGGCATTTTAATGGATTTTATTGAAACACGGTAAACATAACACACTTCTAAGCAGCGCACATGGCCTGATGGGGATATTCTTAAGAATTTGCGGGGTGCTCAACGTGTTAATAATATTTTTATTTGAATAAAAAAGTCTTAAAATTAATCTACAATTATGTAATTTTTTTTTAATAAAAAAAAAAAAAAAAAAAAAAAAGAATGAACATAATTCACCACAAAGGTATTATAAAATTATTTTTGATCCATGAGAATAAAGCAAAATAAAGGTAGACTATTCACTTTAATTGAATATCTACATATTTACATTTTCTTTTTCTAACTTTGTTTTAAATTTACTATGATAATTTCGTGTTTTATACTTTAGAACTTTGAATTTCATCTTCACATTTTTTACGTTGTCTCTGATTTTTTGTTTTATTATTAATTTATTTTTTGTTCATTAAAAAATTATGATAGCATAGCACATTTATGCCATTTTCACACGATTCATCATTTCTGCCTTCTGAATAACATTCCAAACTTTTATAACATTATAAATGACTTTTAGCTCAATAAAAGATCTTTTAACTCATCTGTGTTTTGCCTTGATATATTTTTATTTATTGAAAACCCACTCTTGATAGAGGCATTACTATTTGAGAGAATTAATACAATTTTTATAATTTCTCAAACACCTTTAAACTTTTCATTTTTAGATAGAAAGTCTCCATAAAATACATCGAATCTATTTCCTCTAATACATCTAATTAATGTCGCTGCATGACATGGTTTGTATCTATTTTTATTTCCGTTACTTGACTACCCTAGGTAATGGGAGTATTGTATTCCATCAAAAAATTCGAGATCAAGTTTTCCCTCATTTATATGTTTTAGTCTCCTGAGCCCCCCTGATTGCCAAAAAAAAAAAAAAAAAAAATTTTGGCAATTGGTTAGTGTGTGTGTATGTGTATATATGTAATGTATGTGCGTGGGGAGTTATCTGGCTATCAGAAACTTCAGAATTGAAAAGGTCTGATGTACACATGATTTATCCAGCTTCTGGTATAAATTGGAAAACCAGAAATGAGACATTGAAAACTGTAAGTAGAACCGTAAGTCCATAGCTTAAAAACGGGTTTAACAATTTTCTTAAAAGTTGCTATATAAATTCCCTATTAGATGTTTTTTCATATGTATTAATTGGTTAGTTTAGGAAAATTGATAGGTGCCCTGTAAAAGAAAGTCAATTTGAGGTCTCACAAGTGCGTTCCTTTAAAAATGGTTGTATGAATTTTTTTTTCAAACTCATCCTAATAACTCCCTTTTAGAGATCCTTTCATATGTAATTATTGTTTATGGTCAATAATTGAGTTTGCCAAGTTTTAGTGAAAGTCGGTACCTCAAAAATGGCTTTAGCGATTTTTTCGAAAATTGCTACATAGAACCCTTTTTCAGATAACCATTCACATATATCACGTGGTTATTACAGAAAAAATTAACAGTCATCCTAAATAGGTAGGTCAGTTTGAGATCTAAAAAATATGTGTTTCAAACAATGGCTCTACCATTTTTTTTTATTTATTTATTTTTTTTTTTTTTTTAACTTACTATGTAAATTCTGTTTCATATGTCTTTAAACATGTATCAGTTTCCTCTTAGAGGAGAATTTTTAAGTGTCTAATTTGTTAGATCATTTTTATGTCTTCTGCCCACATAATCTCCAAAAAGTACATATAATATGTGTAATAGCGGGTTATAGAATTCTTGAGGTTGTTACAGACCAAATTTTTGTTTTTAAAATAAAGTAAGATATATTTGGGTGTCCATATTCAATGTCTCCCTCCATTTTTTTGGTGATCAACAACATAACAGAAACAAAACAAATAATCACAGCAAGAAAGGGAATTTTTTTTTTTTCCCCAGCTAATTTCTATTTAATATGAAAGAGTGAGGAGGGGAGGGGATTTTTGGCTACATTCTATGAAATTTTAAAAACAATTTGTGTGCGTGGGGGGGGGGGGGGGGGACTCTTTTTTGAGTTCTTATTTAGCGGGGAAAGGGAATTTCTTACACAACCTTGATAGCTTATTTTTAAGTTGTGAATTCTTAGATTTGATAATATATTGGCTTCGATGACTGCATTAAAATGTAACAAAAATTTAAATTATTACTTACATCTACAAAATCATCTTGATTTAATAAGTCATCGTCACCATCACTCCAATCACTAAACTCATCATCTCCTCGCCCACTCTCATCTTTGAAGGGGAAAAAAAAAATTGATTTTAAAACTTATGGTGCTTCAAAATAAAAATTCTAATTTTTATAGGTACAAAGAATGCAACAAATTTAAATTAATGATAGTGATACTTAAACATATTTAAATTTTCTTCTAATTAAACATAATATTTTAAATAAACTACATTGTTAAACAAGATAAAAAAAATAATGAGTTCAAAATATCTCATGTAATAATTTAATAATTTAACTTTTTAATCGGCCAATTATTTCGAGTAAGGGTATACTAAAATATTTTTAGGATTCAGATTGATTTAGGTAAAGAAATCAATTTAGCTTATAAGGTAAAAATTAATTTGATTTTTAATCCATCATAAGGCCATAAAAGTATACTTATATTTATCATCCAATTCATTAATTTTAAAAGAGAAAGGCATAGTTTGTAAGATACTTTTCCATGTCTACTGTTTTTAGTTTAAGCATCAATAACAATTTCAGAAAAAAGGAATGAATGCAGAGAGAGATATTTTGTTCTTTCATGCACTTTAACAGAGTAAAAATGGCATGCGTAGTAAATCAGTTTAACATGCCTTTGCCATTTAAAAATTGTTTTTTGTGGGAAATATACTCACCATAGTCCATTAAAGGGTTAAACAAAATATTAAGCTGATGCTTAAAAATAAAAATAAAATAAGTAAATAAAGTTAACTACATTTTTGACTCTTCACTATGCAAGGTTGTTTTGCCCTTCATAATTTATTGTAGGATGCCTAAAAGAACACTTCTCCATGAATCGTTGCTGAAAACTATAACAATGACTTCATACTCACACACTGTAAAATGCTAATACACAACAATTGTTTCAGCTCAAAATAATTAAGCATGATCGCTCATCATGTTTAATATGCAGTATGAAAGCAATTTATACTGCACTTGTACCCGCTATTTTTTAGCTTAAGTATTTGATGTGAAACATTTGCTGAATTTATATTTAAAATTTATCTCTACCTTTTATCAAAACATATGTCAAATTTAAATTCAATATTTCAATAAATACAGTTTTTAATTTAACTTCACGTTCCATAAAGCTTTACTTCTTTTCTTTTGGTATGTCCTACGAGAATGTTTCACTTTTTTCCATTATCAGTGTTAAATTAGAAAATTTGAGAATCTTCATGGAACTTTTATTCAGAAGTCTTCTGACATAAATAACCAATCAGGATTACTTCCACTTACCACAGCCATACAGATTTTAATTACAAGTTCCAGTTATACAGATTTAAAATTTGACATAAGAAATTGAATGCCAATAGCATTTTAATATCACATGAACAATTTATTTTACCCTGTTAAAATTATGTTATTTTTTCCCCAAGTATAGAATTACTACTTGTATATATCACATACTAGGACGTGCTGTTTCTAAATGAATATTCCTCATAAACCATAAAGTTCTTTGCCACTTAAAGCTTTAGTACATCATAACTACAGTTTAACTAACTAATATAAATTGTTATAGGAAATATATATCTATACAAATATTAATTAATGTAATAAAGATGACCTTTTTAAATCTAAATGTCATTCAAATAAATGATTATTTTATTAAATAGTTTTATATTAATAATTATGGATTTCACAACACAAAACAGTATATGAAAAATATATTTTTTTCATGTGCATAATAAATTTATAAACATAATAATAATAATAAATAACAAAATATTATTACGCCTAGGCTTTCTGTCTTCTTTGCCCTTTGTTTCAGAAACTTTAGCAACATCTCCCTTTTCTATTACATGAGGAGAACTGAGATCACTCTTTGGTGAAGGAGTACCTATCTTATCTATAGATTAAAGAAAAGGAAACAGCTATAAGTCCTACGTAATTCGAATATATAAAATAGAAATTATTCAACATTTTGTTTTATTTATTATGTTAAATATTAACAATAGCTTACATTACACCATTTATATATAATAAAAACAAGTTTTTTTTTTTTTTTTTTTTTAACACTTTAACATTGATTATATGCAAGTATTTTCAGGGATCTATCTCACCAGAAACAGATTCCTGTGGCAAAAATCTGTCTACCTATATAGGATCTTGAGATTCATTTTTAATACACTTCTACCAAACCAATTTTACTCAAATTTTGGAGATAAGTCAATGACAAGAGAATCTGAAAGATTTTTTTTTTTTTATGAGTCTATCTCACCAGGGGTAGGTTCCACTGACAAAAATCTGTCTGCATGTATCAAATCTTGCAATTCATTTTTAACACACTTCTAATCAATTGATGTTACCAGGGATAAGATTACCAAAAATACAAAAAAAAAAGCTGAAACTGTATGCAAAGACAAGACATTGAAATGAAATATTAGAATTTTGATGACAAATCTATTATATTAGAGTAATACATATTTATTTCAACCTTCAATGTATAAAAAATGAACAAATACACATCAGAAACATAAAAAAAAGCTGAAATCAGCTGAAAAATCTCATCCTTGTGTTACTCTGATTTTAGACCAGAGTCCACAGTCGATGATACAATATACTAGTATTTTTAGGAATCTATCTGACCAGGACAAGTTTCAGGGGAAAAAGCTCTTTGCCTGTGTCAAATCTTGTGATTCATTTTACATTATTGCCATTAATTTAACTTGGATTTTAGACATGAGTTGATGGCAATATGACATGCAAGCTTTTTCAGGGATGGACTTTACCACAGGTAAGTTTCATGGGCAAAAGCTCTTTGCCTGTGTCAAATCTTGTGATTCATTTTACATTATTGCCATTAATTTAACTTGGATTTTAGACATGAGTTGATGGCAATATGACATGCAAGCTTTTCAGGGATGGACTTTACCACAGGTAAGTTTCATGGACAAAAGCTCTTTGCCTGTGTCAAATCTTGTGATTCATTTTACATTATTGCCATTAATTTAACTTGGATTTTAGACATGAGTTGATGGCAATATGACATGCAAGCTTTTTCAGGGATGGACTTTACCACAGGTAAGTTTCATGGGCAAAAGCTCTTTGCCTGTGTCAAATCTTGTGATTCATTTTACATTATTGCCATTAATTTAACTCGGATTTTAGACATGAGTTGATGGCAATATGACATGCAAGCTTTTTCAGGGATGGACTTTACCACAGGTAAGTTTCATGGGCAAAAGCTCTTTGCCTGTGTCAAATCTTGTGATTCATTTTACATTATTGCCATTAATTTAACTCGGATTTTAGACATGAGTTGATGGCAATATGACATGCAAGCTTTTTCAGGGATGGACTTTACCACAGGTAAGTTTCATGGGCAAAAGCTCTTTGCCTGTGTCAAATCTTGTGATTCATTTTACATTATTGCCATTAATTTAACTCGGATTTTAGACATGAGTTGATGGCAATATGACATGCAAGCTTTTTCAGGGATGGACTTTACCACAGGTAAGTTTCATGGGCAAAAGCTCTTTGCCTGTGTCAAATCTTGTGATTCATTTTACATTATTGCCATTAATTTAACTTGGATTTTAGACATGAGTTGATGGCAATATGACATGCAAGCTTTTCAGGGATGGACTTTACCACAGGTAAGTTTCATGGGCAAAAGCTCTTTGCCTGTGTCAAATCTTGTGATTCATTTTACATTATTGCCATTAATTTAACTCGGATTTTAGACATGAGTTGATGGCAATATGACATGCAAGCTTTTTCAGGGATGGACTTTACCACAGGTAAGTTTCATGGGCAAAAGCTCTTTGCCTGAGTCAAATCTTGTGATTCATTTTACATTATTGCCATTAATTTAACTCGGATTTTAGACATGAGTTGATGGCAATATGACATGCAAGCTTTTTCAGGGATGGATTTTACCACAGGTAAGTTTCAGAAACAAAAATCTGTCTTTCAGTGAGAAATTTTGACATTTCTTTTTAATCCACCTTCACTGAATTGGGGTCAGTACATTCTGGAATAAAAGTATGATTTCTTTTTTTATTATTATTATTTATGTGAAACTATCATTATTATCACTTTTTTCTATGATGACAAAAACTGTATTACTTAAAAGAAAATTAAATCAAACAGTGTTTGAAATTAATAATATATACTTTTTAAAGATAATAGTGAAAAATTTAAATTAACAACCCTAAAATTGCACTTTTTTTTCCGAACTAGCAATAATAATAATAAAATCTTGTTTTACTTACATTTAGTCAGTTCTCGAATACTAAGCCCAGATCCTTCTAAAAATAAAATAAATAAATAAAATTACAGTAATTACTTAAAAAGAGAAAAATTAATATTTTCAATTTTTTGAGCTTGAAGTGAAATTTTTTAAAACATATATTGTTACTTAAAAAACAGATACTAAATTTAATTTAATATACAAATTCTCTACTAAAAAGGGTAGAATATAAAAGGGTAAAAATGCCTTATATATCAATAAAATTTTAAGTAAACGTAAAATGACCAAATTTTTTCACTTAACTCCTTAAAGCATGACCTTTTTTTTTTTTTTTTTGAAAAACTGGTAAAAAACGATCGTTTTTCTTTTAGCATTCCTAACAATCTTTAGCTAATCATCAAAATGCACCACGTGGTTTACACAAGAAAAATGCTGCATAATGCTGCATAATGGTGCAATCTATGGTAAACAGATTTAATTATAATCTAGCCTTTCTATTTTTACTAGAACGGATCTCAGACGGACATTAGAAATAAAATAATGCAAGATACAAGATTCCCCCGTGTGAGACACGGGCATGTGCAAATTTGCCGGTAAATTTTACCTGTGTCAGACATGAGCAAATGCGTTAAGGGGTTAAAAGATAGTCTAATAAAAATCATAAACAATTAAGTTTTTAGTTTAAAAGTTTTTACATTTTAACTAACTTTCAGATTTTTTGTAGCTTAGATTATTTTTATTTTTTATGTTTTGCTAAAGGTAAAGGTTGAGCTCAGTAAAAATATTTTAAACCTGCAATAATACTTTAGCTGTCACTATCCATTTGTAACACATCTTTTATGCATTATTAAATGAATCTTTTGGTTCCTAGTATACATAAATATCTATGACCTTAAAAATTTATTTGTAAGTTTCAATATTAAAATGAATAATTTTGTTTTATTTTCTAGCTTATAATTTGATAAGTTAAAAAAATTCTGTTAAAATATAAAATTAAATATAATTTTAATTTTATTAACTAAGTAAATAATAATACTTCTGGCAATCAATTGCATTTTGTATAATTAATGCTTATAGTGGTTTCTTTTATACTTATAAATTACTATTATTATTTGTTACACTTGCTTGTGATATTGCAGATTGGTAAGGAAGATTACCTATGATATTTTATCTATGATTAAACAGTTTTTAGAAAATGCATAAATAGAGTTTGTTTTACTAGGGGTAATCTACCCCCTTCCCCTCACCAATTTCTTTTTGTATGTATTTTTGATTTAAATATGTTAATAAGTTATTGTTGTATCTTAAAATGACATGAAAACAAAAATTTTGCTATAAAAGAAACTAACCTATTTTTTTAAATAAAAATCATTAATTTAGATATTTTTAAAATTGACATTTTAACATAAAAAAAAAAAAAAAAAACATAGACAGTAAGAAACATATTGTTAATTTACTCTAATGAAAGAAATCTCACATAATAGTAATATGATTTGTATGTTTTGTAAAAATGAATATTTGCTTTATTTATGTTAATTTATTAGTATCATGTTATTATAAAAGAAGAATCACTATAGTAAATATTTATATTAATTTGACACAATTCAGTGATTAGACGTCATATTATTAATTATACTTTAACAGCTAATTTTACAAAAGAACGTAAAAAATAACAATGATAAATCAGTACTTGTTTTCTTTTTAGGACGGTTAACAGGTTTTGCATCAGCTTTCACTTCATCATTCAATCTTTTATAGTTCAAACCTACTGAAAAAGAAAGAGAAAGAAAAAAATATATATATGTTAGACACAGAAAGGAAGGCAACATTATATTTATATGGTTTACATATAGATGTGTGGATGTATATGAGTGCATATATATGAAGTAGGGGTCAAAGAAAACAAGCCATTAGATTTTTTTATTTTTGTAAGTGTTTTACAAATTTTGAATAGCAATGATAGTTTAATTTTAAACATAAATAATATTTTAAACTGCTATTTTACAATATATAAAGTTGAATTAATAAATTGTAACAATTAATTAAAAGATACCAAAATTAATCCAAGTGTCACTGACTTATATTTTAGCTTCTTGTTCTTGACAATAATGTAATTAAAAAAAAATATATATATATATATATATATATAAACAACAGTCAGTTTTAATACATATAGTTTAGGGTTGCCAAAGTTTAGAAGCTTTATTTTATTAGGAGCTGAGTTCTGATATTTCCCAGAACAGTCCATTATATTTCTGGAGCAGAACTAATTCAAAAATTTGCCAAATTACGATTAAAACTATACTAAGAGAAAAATCACTCTTAAGTGTCGTGAAACACGACAGCGTTTTATTTATTCAGAGTTATGTTTCTGCATTAATAACAATATCTTCCAATTTAACAGCATTTTTTTAATTTCCTCTGCTCAGCTATCTTCCCGTTTCGCCCCTGTACGTTTGCTTACCGGCTGCGCGCTGATCGTTTTCTCTCCGTGGAACTTCAATCGAGGTTTCTTTCCCCCTCTCCCTCTCGGCGCACGCCGCCGCGATTGCTCGTCGCCGGTTGGCTTAGAGGGCTGTGACGTCGTTCTCGCTCTTCAGTCCGGAGATCGATCGCGTTTAGCAGTCAGTAGCTAGAGAGTCTGGGCAATGTTTGCCGCGGAATTTTTGACGGTCGCGTATTGACCGTATAATACAACGTGTGCTATCCGAGGGATGGCTTGCAATTTGGTTAACACGTTGTCACGATACTAAAATACGTTAATATATATATTTAATTGCTTTATTCAGTACATAATTAATAAGTTTTTTTTTAAATGTGTGTCAACTTAGTGCCGATTGAAAAGGATTGTGCTTCTCGGTTCACGCAACCAGGCCCGATGGCAGTCATCCTCTTCTGATGAATTCCTTGAATAAAAATGGATTACCTCTAATGGAGTCTCTTCTATTTCTTGGTGAGATAATTCCTTTTTACTCTAATTGCATGATATTATTTACAATATCTCCATTGAAAAATTTACTCTTCTTTAACAAAGCCAGTTGTAGTGATGCTATTAAGTCTGGGTTACACGACGACTATGGACGTTCACATTAAAGGGATATAACTTTTCCTACATCGAAAATAATGCTTCGAAATTTTATATGTAACCATAGTTTTACTAGTGGAACATTGACTGTTAGGTGTAATGAAGTAATTTCATATTTAAGAGGTGCTTCTTCAAAAATTTTCAAGATGGCGTCTTTGAGCCATTTTCTTCTTACCAGCGAACCTCATGTTCACTATTTCTCTGGGGTTCACTTTACGATAAGTGGTGCCGTAAGGTTTTCACATGCTGGCTTTTCTTAAAGTATAAAATATGAAATATTAGATTTAATATACATCGTTCAATTACAATGGAGATAAAAAAAAAAAAAAAAAAAAATTGTTTTTATAATTTGAGTGCATATCGCCATTTTGCTTAATAAAAAAAAAAAGGGACAGTATATATATATGCATATCGATGTAAAGTAAATAGATATATAATAAGAATTTTAGCATGAAAAAGAATATATGCAATGAATTTAAATTATATAAGAAGAATTATATTCAATGAATTTAAATTATATTCAATGAATTCAAAATAAATATATGTATTTAGATATAATCCTTTCAATACGGAAATATGAATGATATAATGAATATATATTTAATAATGGTATGAAATTTGAGTAAATTGGCATATATGGTTATATAAATAACTGCAGCACGGATTTGGTGGTGTGTGTATACTTTAATTAATTTTTTTTTATGCCATAATAACATGTGCAGTCTTAAAATATATGGTATTTAATTTTGAATTTTGTCTTGTACTTAATATATTCATAGTAAAGTTTTTTTTAACGTACAAGGGTACATATAAAATATATAATAACATAATAAGTCTCAGAGTGATATGAAGGTTAATTGAGCTGGTATATTTCATGTCAAATTCTACAAGTGCTATATGTATTAACCATTCTGCTAGACATATATATGTATAATGCATGATAATAATGATTTAAAGAAAAATATATTTAAATAAATAAAAAAAAAAAAAAAAATTTTTTTTAAGGTTTGCTGCATTAAGTACACAGATGTTCTTATGTCAAGAGTTTTTGTTTTTATGGAAATGTATATCTATTATATAAAATGTCAGAATTAATAAAATAACTTAGTCATCCTACACAAGAACAGTATAGTAGTACAAATTTATATATGTATATCAGTTTCTTCTGTCCTATATGCAAAGTTTAATTTTTTTGAAAATGCCTAAGAGTAAAAAGAAGGCATCTGTGGACTCAGTTAACATGCCCAACTTAACACCCATGGTTACCCCCACCGGGTCGGGTGAAGAACATGCTCAACGTAGTTTCTTTCCAATTGTGCATGTACAACCCTTCGACGGGTCTTCAGAAGAGTTACATTTCTTTATTTCACAGATTCAAGAACTGGCTATTGTGCATAAATGGACGGATCAATACACACTTGCGTATGCAAAATCCAAGCTTCAGGGCGCTGCCCTCAAATTCGTGTCACAGACACAAGAAATTAGAAAATTTAACAGTACTGATGATCTATTTACTCAACTTAAAAGTTTTTTTCATAAGCAGTCTTCTGCTACTAATTTATTAGAATTTGAGAATTTCAGCATACGTCCAGGTGAATCCATTACCAACCTTTCCCACAGACTTAACTTACTTGTCAGTAGAGTGTATTCTAAAATAACTGATCCGATAGCAATAAACGAAATTAAACTTAGCAAGTTCTTAAAGGTTTTACCGCCCAACATTAGGCTTTTGATCATGCAGGACAATATCACGGACTATGAGGTAGCTATTAAAAGAGCGACTCTTGCTCAGGATTGTGAAGTCAATAACGAATTGTTGTCAGTTGCCTCAAATAACTCTGCGTCAACGTCAGATAATCAAGAAATCAGTCAATTGACTCACCAAGTTAATGCATTACAGATTGCTCTGGATAAAATTAATGAAAATAAAAATAATAAAGATGAGCACAGGAATAAAAGTTTTCCTTTTAAAAACAAGAGATTCTACAAACCAACACAGCAGGGTGGTACTCAATATTCAAATCGGCAAAAATTTAATTTTAAGCGACATGATAAAGATAAAAACAAATCAAAATTTCAACATCGACGTTTTCCTAATAAACAAAGGTATAATAATAATAGTAATAATTTCCATAATGTACCTAAACAACAAAATAATGATAAAATTCAATGTCAATTATGCTTGTGCAATGGGCATTCTGCTCGTCAATGTGTCATTGCACCTCTTCTTAATTCTTCTAACCAAAATCAAGATAGCAATAATCATTTAAACTAAATGACGAGGTTCTTGTAACTGGAGGCATGGCCTCGTGCTTTTCTTCAGCTCCAGATTTGTGTAATGTTCAAAACAATAACAGTTTAGATTCTACTTCTTCAACATTCCAAGATAATAATAATGATGTACACATTAACCAGCATAAATCCTTACGTCATAATAATAACATTCAAAGTGAAAAATCTTGTTCTCCTTTTTCCAATTTAACTTCTCATCATGAAATTATAGCCAATGTCCAAGGCCAAGAGCCGAATATTCCAATTGTAGATATTCATTTTGCTAATCAAGATATCCCATTTTTATTTGACACAGGGAGTTCTATTTCATTAATTGATAAGAATTTTTTTGATTTGAACAAAAGTTCTTTAAAATACAAATTTTTGGCTCGTTCAGTAAAGATGACTACTATCAACTCACAAGTACACTTCAAAGGTTGTGTCGACATCTCTTTTAAAATTAGTAATGCACATTTCAGACATCCTTTATATTTAATTGATGTAAACCCCTCTTCTTCTTTTTTGGGTATACTAGGTTTTGACTTCATAAGAAAATTTAACGTCTTATTATTTCCAGAAAAAGAACTATGTAAAATTAACGAACAGTTGATTCACTTTAAATCCTCTAGTTCAAATCAATTGGCTTCAATTTCAAAAAGTTTCCAGGAAAACCTAACGTACATTAACCAACATAATGATAGAACTGTTGTGAATTTTAAAAATCTTGTAGATGTTCCGCCATTTATTCCTCAGGAAACAGACAACATAGAACTTCTTCAAAACTCAAACTTTAATCAAGTACCTAAGGTTCATGTCACTAAGAAGACAGTAATTGACGCACAAGACACGTCATATGTTGAGGTTCACGCCTTTTTACCTAGTGAACTCATAGACTGTGATATTCTCTTCATTCCTAAACAAAACGACACACATCAGGCAATGCAGGCAGTCTATTTTCTTAGCCGCAAGCCTTGCACAGACTCTCAGTTACTCACATCTTCTATGGAGCAAGCTGCTCCACTTATAAATAGTGACACTCAGACCAAACCAGGTCACCCTTTTAAGTTTTTTGTGTGTATTAAAAATTTGTCTTCAACCCCCATCCATTTAAATAAGAATATGGCTATAGGCACTGTAGAACAAATTGATGAAATTAAGTATCCGGATGAGAAATCTAATGACTTCAGATCCTCTCCTCCTTCTATGGAAGAAGTAATAAACTTAATTATTCCGTCAGATGAAATAATCGAAAAACGCAGACAAGAATTTAACCAAAGTAAAATTAACTTAAAACATTTAAATCAATTTCAAGAGACTCAATTACGTAACATTCTAAAGGAACATTTTCAGGCATTTTCAGCCTCTCTCTCTTCCATTGGTCACTCTGATAAGGCAAAGCCTGTAATTAATTTCACTAATGATTTTCCTATACGTACACTTCCTTTTCCTGTTCCTCAAGCTCTCCAACATGAGGCAAGGAAGCAACTTGACCAGATGATCGAAGCAGGGATAATTGAAAAAAATGTGTCAGCATGGGCATGTCCCATGATTTTAGTTTAAAAAAAATCTCAAGATTCAGGTCCCCAGAAGTATCGGGCAGCTCTTGATCTTCGTCTACTTAACTCTATCATCGAGTTCTCTAGTTACCCCCTTCCTAAAATTCAAACTCTCATTAATAACATTGCTGATTTCAAATTCTTCACCACACTGGATATGCCTAGTGCATATCACCAGATTCATTTACCTAAACAATATCAGGACAAAATTTCTTTTACAACTCAATGGGGTACTTTCCGTTTCAAACGTCTTCCATTTGGGTTAAAAACAGCCGCCAGCATCTTTCAAGCCATGATAGATGAGATTATCGAAGAGATCAACTTACCTGGCATTTTTTCGTACCAAGATGATATTATCATCTGCAGTAACTCCTTTGATGAAACTACACGTAAATTAAAAGCCTTCTTACAGTCATTCCAAAAATATAATCTTACTCTTAATTTAGATAAATGTAAATTTCACCATACTTCTGTTGACTTCTTGGGATTTCATATCAATAATAACAGAGTTTACCCAGTTTCTTCTAATATTAAAAAAATCAATTCGTTTCCTGTCCCACAGACAAAAAGACAAGTGAAGAAGTTTCTTGGTTTATGTGGTTTCTATCGCCACCTCATTCCTTCCTTTGCTCTGGTTTCGGAGCCACTCATCGCTCTGACCTCACCTAAGGTTCCTTTTAAATGGACACAGTGTGAAGAAGAAGCGTTTCAGAAATTACAACAAGTTTTCTTTAAAAAGCCATTTTTACAGCAACCTAATTTTAATGAACTTTTCTACCTCAACACGGATGCATCCAAATTTGCTATTGGAGCTGTCATCTTGCAAAAACATGGCAAGGATCTCTTGCCTGTGGCTTATTTTTCTAAAGCTCTCAGAGGGGCACAAACCAAGTATCCTCCTTTACAGCTTGAGCTCATGGCCATCGCCAAAGCATTGTCAGCTTTTCGTTACCTCCTCTACGGTAGGAAGTTCGTCATTTTGTCCGATTGCAAGTCACTACAAAAATATAAAAAAAGCTAAGTCCCCTGCTGACATAATAACCCGCTGGCTGTTAGAAATTGATGAATATTCATTTACATTCCAACACATTCCTGGTAAAAATAACATTCTTGCTGATTTTCTTTCCCGTACTCCAACCAACCAAGAGGACGTAAACACAAACCCTGATATCTTAAAATCTAATGAGATACTTCCGGAAACTATTTTTGAGGATGATCCCAATATAAATCTCAAGACCAATGCTCAGATACATAATATTAATTTACAACATTCTATTGATAATCAAGACGTCCACCCTCCTCTACCTGATCCTTTACTAGACATAACTATTCCGACCATTGTTTTTCATCAGAATAAGGACAAAGAACTTAGTAAAATAATTAAAGAATTAAAGAACCAGAAGATCTCTCAACATAAAAATTATATAATTTGTAAAAAAACTCAACTTTTACTTCATGATCCCTCTTTTAAATCCAATCCCGAGGAGAATTGTTTCCGCATTGTGCTACCAAAAGAACTGCAAGAAAAGTGTATACGAATCCATCATGTCACGCACTTTGGCATTGACAAAACATATAAAAACATCTCACAAAAATATTACTGGAGGGGTATGTTTGCAGATATCTCAAATTATATAAAATCTTGTACAGTGTGTCTTACTTCTAAACCACAACGTATTAAAGCAGCTCCTTTTCAGAATACTTATATACCTACAAGACCTGGCCAATTCATCAGTTTAGATTTTGTTGGTCCTTTTCCTAATAACCAATTCATCCTTACAGCTATCGACCATTTTAGTAAACATTTAAAATTATATCCTTTAAGAAAAATTACTGCCATGAACACTGTTCATGCTATTTTCGACTATATTATTACATTTGGAAGACCTGAGCTAATTTTAACAGATAATGGAAAACAATTTACTGCAGAAATTTTTGATGAATTTTCTAGAATGCTAGGAATTAAATTATCACACACCACCGTAGCCAATCCTGCTGCAAATTCTGTTTCTGAACGTATTAATACATCTATAAAATCCACCATAAAAGCACTTGTACAAGGCGGTTACAAATTTGAATATGCTGTAAAATTCCATGAAAATTTATATAATAATACATACCATAATACAATAAAATCGTCTCCAAATTATGTCCATTTTGGCCGTGCCATGGCCAGTGTCATTGACACATTTCAAGTACAGCAATATCAAAGTCGTTTAGATGTACATCATGATTATTTTGTCTTAGCTGAAAATCTACAGAAGCTATATAATCGAGTCCATGGAAATCTGCTGGAATACCAATGTCTACAAAATAAGAAACAACACTCACATGCAAAACTAAGAAAATTAAAAGTTAATGACACGGTTTTCATCCAACATAATAATGGTTTCAAAAAATTCTTCTCTTCTTCTCCTTTTAAAGTCGTAGGAAAAATTTCTGACGTAATCTACAAAATTCAGAGAGTAGATGAACCGCAGGCTCCTATAAAGAATATTCATATCAACCGTCTTCTTCTTGCACCTGAGAGAAATACAAATATTAAATCATCTAATCAATCTACAGTCACGAATAACTTAAGAAATAATCCTACTCCTACTTCTTCAAGAAATAACTCACCTGAACCAAGTCCAGATTCAAATTCTTCAATTAACGATCATCTACAGATTAGTTCTCAACCTAATGCACATAACGTTTCTTTCAACAATACATCTTCTTCGAATAGCCGTCACAATTATAATCTGCGTCCTCGTTGAACTGTGGTAACTGCACGGATGGTGGAGACGTCCATCATTCATGTAGTGTTTGCTCAGTTGCTAGTCTAATCTGCTGGCAGAATCCTCTAGTGACTCTTGCGAACTATTCTTCAGTTCCATAGGACAGTGTATTTTAAATCTATGATACAGATCTTACCATTTGTTTTTCTAAAGAACTGACAATAGACTGTGAACTGTTTATCTAATATAGAACTTTAATATAATGTGATCATTTTCTAAAAAAAAAATTTTTTTTTCTCCAGCTTGGAGTGCACATTTCTTCTGTAGTCAAAAAGGCGAATGAATCTAGAATGTTTAACAGTATAACACATAATATTTAATATCTTACCTAATATTTGTCTCTTTCTTTCAGTAATCTCTTATGTAAGCTGAAGATCTTCTTTCGGGTAATGTGTGTAGAATTTTTTTGATAAAGCCTGAAGGTAAAATTTCTTTTATTATCAAACCCCTTAATGTAATTCCTTTACAGAATTGTACCTCAAGTAGATATGGTATTACAGCGTATGTAGATTCTTATGGATGGTATGACAATGTAATATGCAACAAACACTTTGGTTTTGTAGTGTAATCAGTTTATTTTTATATATACATAATATAATATACATATCATTAACAAAATTAGTCAAGAATATGATAATGTGATATAAGTGTCATGTATTCTGTGATTTTTTTTATGTGTATACAATTTTTTCTATCTTGCAAGTATGTATCCATTTTTTTAGATTTTTTTATTTTTTTTTGTTTGGCCAAACAATTTTTTTTTTGTTGGATCCTAACTTTCATTTTTATGGATCCCAATCATTTTTATGGATCCATGTGTATTTTTGTGTAATTTTTCATAATGTGATAATTAAGAAATTGGTGTTTCACATAATAAGTAATTATAATTTACCTTGTTCGTATTTAACCCAGAAATCTGTGATATGTTTTTGTCATATATACCTGAATATGTAACAAGTTTCTCAATGTTTTTTTTGTTAGTACAATTGGTCTTTTGAATATGCTTATATACATGTACTAGAAGCTTTCTTATGTATGATCCTCGTGTCAACAAACAACTGCTTTTGCATAATGTACCTTGATTTCAATGTAACTTGATGCTGCTGGACGGGCTGGTTGTGCGTGTCCCTTGCTTGGCACCATTCCTTTTCCTTGACTCTCTTCCCGACCTTTTTGATTTTTTTCACTGTGTTTTCCGGGAGAGTGTCGTGAAACACGACAGCGTTTTATTTATTCAGAGTTATGTTTCTGCATTAATAACAATATCTTCCAATTTAACAGCATTTTTTTAATTTCCTCTGCTCAGCTATCTTCCCGTTTCGCCCCTGTACGTTTGCTTACCGGCTGCGCGCTGATCGTTTTCTCTCCGTGGAACTTCAATCGAGGTTTCTTTCCCCCTCTCCCTCTCGGCGCACGCCGCCGCGATTGCTCGTCGCCGATTGGCTTAGAGGGCTGTGACGTCGTTCTCGCTCTTCAGTCCGGAGATCGATCGCGTTTAGCAGTCAGTAGCTAGAGAGTCTGGGCAATGTTTGCCGCGGAATTTTTGACGGTCGCGTATTGACCGTATAATACAACGTGTGCTATCCGAGGGATGGCTTGCAATTTGGTTAACACGTTGTCACGATACTAAAATACGTTAATATATATATTTAATTGCTTTATTCAGTACATAATTAATAAGTTTTTTTTTAAATGTGTGTCAACTTAGTGCCGATTGAAAAGGATTGTGCTTCTCGGTTCACGCAACCAGGCCCGATGGCAGTCATCCTCTTCTGATGAATTCCTTGAATAAAAATGGATTACCTCTAATGGAGTCTCTTCTATTTCTTGGTGAGATAATTCCTTTTTACTCTAATTGCATGATATTATTTACAATATCTCCATTGAAAAATTTACTCTTCTTTAACAAAGCCAGTTGTAGTGATGCTATTAAGTCTGGGTTACACGACGACTATGGACGTTCACATTAAAGGGATATAACTTTTCCTACATCGAAAATAATGCTTCGAAATTTTATATGTAACCATAGTTTTACTAGTGGAACATTGACTGTTAGGTGTAATGAAGTAATTTCATATTTAAGATGTGCTTCTTCAAAAATTTTCAAGATGGCGTCTTTGAGCCATTTTCTTCTTACCAGCGAACCTCATGTTCACTATTTCTCTGGGGTTCACTTTACGATATTAAGGGAGTAAGCTTTGCATTCAGACTTCGAGCTGAGAGGTCGTCTGTGCAAGATTGTGTTTTAAACAGTTAATCATTGTTGCTGAATTAGCTAAAATCCTGAATTGTTGTATATTTACTGCTGTTTATATAACTTTAGTGGTACAAGTGACTGTTTTATTGGATTGTTTCATGAATATTCATTGATTATTGACTTTTATGGTGTGGTATAAGTAATAGTTTTATTAGACTGTTTTGTAAATATTTGTTAAATAAATTGCATTAACCATTTCATTATGAATACTTTCTACATGTGAGAAAATTGACAATTTTTGCAGCAATGTTATTATTATGGACTCTATTATTAGTCTATTATACTATATCATATCACGTATATTCTATTATTAATATTCCTTATATACTCTGTATGCTCTATTATTCAGTTCTCTTGAAATCTGTAAGACAGTAGGTCATATAATAGTTGAAAATTTTGAGTTTTCGTAGATATCTTTAAAACAGAAACTCATATGAAGATCAACAAAAAAGCCACTAAATGTTACAATAAACCTACACACGAATTTTCAAAGTTCTACAACTGACTATTTTTGAATTATGAGAGATACATAGATAAATATACATACACATGCAGATGTCATGAAAAAAGTTGTAAAATAACAATAAGCTTTAGAATGGAAGATCATACCAAAACCAAAATAAATTAAAGATGTACAAATAAATGTTACAATAATTACATCTATAAATTTACAATATTCTACAAAAAAGAAACATTTGAGTTATAAGAAATACAAATTCCACTTTGTAATCGGTTTCACTAAACTTTCTTAAATTTTATACAAGATAATAATAATAATAAAACAAAATAAATAGAATAAATAAAGTGCATTAAATTTGTGAAAAATACTTAATATTTATATCTTTTTATGGGTTCTAAAGTTGCAAAAAAAAAAAAAAAAAAACAAGCTTTAAAATGAATATTAACTATAAACTCAATAAATCAAACTTTAAACTTATTATAAAATACTACAGTAATATTCATATATTGTTGATACAGAAGAATTAGAAATCGCAAAGCTTCGGTCGAATATTTAATCACTGATTGTTAGTTGTTGGTAGCGGAAGAAAAACGATAAAGGAAAAGGTGGAAATCTGCTGTTCAGCAGAAGAAAAGCAACCCCTGATAATATGAAGAAGTAAGGAAGTTTTAGTGCATGTTTTAAAAATTTCTGCATCAATGTATATATTACTTTTATAAAACAGACAATTCAGACACTAATCATGTGCATATTTTACACTTATTTAGTTTTTTCTTTCTTCTGCTCAAATTAATATGTATTACTTAAACAAAAAAAATGTTCCTGAAATAATGTGCAAACATTAAATTATGGTTCATTGATATTATTTCCATGATATGTATGAAATTTCATTTTGTGTACATCTTATGCAATATCAATTCTTAAAAAATAATAAACTAAAAATTACAACAAATTTCCAGTAAAATGAATGTATTTGTAAATGTAAAAGTATTTGTAAAATGTAAAAGTATTCCTAAAATGCTAAAATTCTACAGAAATCTAATATTGAATTGTAAATGTGTTTAAAAATATTCAAATAACCTTTTTCAGAAACAGCAGCATTTTCTGGAGTAGCAATGTCTTCTTTCCTTCTTTTAACATCTTTTGGAGGTGGAGAAGGAGAATGTGGCCGCTTAACAGCTTTTTCTTTGGGTATATTGACAGGTTTGTTCTCAAGTTCATCCTTTCGTTTGATTCTGTCTTTTCGAATATTTCTATTTTTCCGATCATCTAAAACCTAAGGAAATTAAACATTTTAAAATAATTCCTTTTAGCTTTAATGGCACACAGAAATTTAATCCATGATTAAATAAAACTAAAATTATTTTACTATAAATTTGTAATTATATGACTTGCAAATAAAGGACATGGCATGGTAAATTAATTTTGTAATAAGTCTTTATGGGTAATAAAACAAACAGATAAAATGGCTGGATTAGTAGCATGCAGTTGTCTAGGTCAGAGGCTGCAAACCAGTGGTCAACATGAATCATTTTGCATAAAAGCACACGTAAATTGGTCTAGTAGTCTTTTAATCTATAACAAACAAATGCACTAACATTGCACTTCATACCTATATACAAATTACATGGCTTGTTTATATCAATTTTTGTGATATAAACATAATTGCTTTCCTTGCTAGGCTGTTTTCCAGTTGTGCTCCAAAGATCTGAAGCAAACTCATGTATTCCCTCTATCCGTTCGTCATTATTGGTGTGTGGCAAGTGATGATGCTGGCATGACGTTAAGCCATGGGAGGTAATTTGTGACATGCCTCCAGAGTGGCAAATCGCAGTTTTTCTTCCTTTGCTTATTGTTTAGCAGCTTCATTTTTTTTTTTTTTTTTTTTTTCATTTGCAATTTCAAAATAAAATAATAAAAATTTAAAAAATACATTTTTAAAAAAAGTCTGTCAGTTTAACAGTTGGGATTTTTCTGAATGTGAAAACAGAATTTAAAAATATGTATTTAGTTAATAAGTTATTTGTAAAGAAAATTTCCCATAGAATAACACTGGCTCGGGCTTTTGGCGACGGTAAGTGAAGAGGGCCGTTAAAATTCCCGATCTAAAAGAGTTGGGAGTTCATTTCTATAGTGTAAGCATGGGTTAAGCTTCCATAGTGCGCTTCACAAACTTTGTTTGTATCCAAGAAGCACATACATGTGTGTTTGCATTTCTGTCCTTTTTTTTTTTTTTTCATATAAATTATGAAGTGAATATTGATATGATCTTTAACATAAACAAAATTTGAAATATTTATTCCAAATGAAATATGAGATGCAAGTAGTTTGCATTATAAATTGCATCTTGGATAATTGCATTTGCTGGTTTTTTTTGTTTTTTTTTTCCTCTGTGTGTGCCTCCAAGTAAATGGATTCAAGGTGAATTGCTGTTCTAAACTCATTGTATTTTATTTTATAATAGCAATAGAATGAGTAAGCATCATTATAACTTTTAATTTAACTTGTTTATATTTCATCTGAAATCATATAATTTCTTGGTACATGGCTGTTATATGTTATAGTAAGTTCCATAACCTTTACACAATGCTTATATATAAAACTTTAATGATTTAGAAATACTATCCATTATTTAAATAAATTTCACTCACCACAAAATTACAACCACAAGCATAAAATTTTCTACTCAATTTAAGTTCAGAATAATAATAATAAAAAAAAAGGTCAGTTTTCCTTCCCTTGGCTTATGTTAAAATTCCTAAGTAACTTTGGAATTTTAGAATTTCATAAATATTAATATAAATAAACATACAAAAAATATCTATACATGCTTTGTATATATTTCTTATGTTTGAAACCAGTATATTTACCCAAATTTTTATTAATTATCATCTACGAATTGTTTTAAGAATTAATTTGTTAATTAATTGTTAATTTATAAACAGTATAATACTTAGATGTTAACTTATATATGGCAAATAATACTAATTTCTATTTTAACCAGATTTAAGCTCACTTGTAGATTTTGAATTTTGACGATACAGGTTTTTGATGGTTGAAACCCTTGTCATGCCAAAAACCCAACCCCGTCTTGATGCAATGTTGGGAACCTCTGTTCTAGGTAATATTACATTGAATACAAGCTTAAACTATTGGAAGTGAAAATATTCATGAATTATTTTTAAAGCATGATAATTTAAATTTAAAAAGAAATAAAAAAACAGCTCTGTGCTGTACACATAAATACAGATAGCTAATCTTAGGACTTAGGACCAGGATTTTTTTTTTTTTTTTAAACACTATCTTATTTTTGTGTAAAAATATATAATTCTGTAAAAGAGGGAGGGAGAATCTGAAACTGTTTAATCAATTTTTGCGAGCTTCTAATATATGATAGAATGATGTGTATTTCATTGTTAATTTATAAATCAATTCATTTTTCTTTTTCTTTTTTAATAATTATTTGATAAAAATTATCTTAAAAAAAAAAAAAAAAGTTTTGCGTGAAATTTGTTTAATAATAAAAATAGGAAATAATACAAAGAATATCATTTACTTTTTCTACAACTCAATTGTAAGAGATAATATATAAGTATATAATGCATAATGATAAGTGAGTATATTATACATTATGAGTATATAATGCATAATGATAAGTATATAAAGCATAATAATAAGTATGATAATTATAATGTAATAAGTATATAATAATAAGTATATAATGATAATTATATAATGCTTATATTGTTTGTAACACAAACTGTACAATAATAATAATAAAGAGCACAACCTTAAACAGTCACTGAAAACACATACTTTTTGAGAATCTTCAAGTCTGTTCTCATTTCTATTATCATGACGGGCACCACGATCTCCCCAAATCCCTCGACCACCAGATTTTTTACTAGGAGGAGACCTTGATCTACCGTCTTGTGAAAGCTGACCTCGACCAAGTGGCCTACGTTTAAAATAGATTGTGTAATTAAAAAAAATAAAAAAATTAGTTGTTAATGTTAGACTTAATTTTTGAGAAAAAAATATAAATATTAAAACTAAATACATTTTCACATACCTACGTCCTCCTAATGAAGAATCTCTTTCATCCAATCTTTCTCTCGGCCATTCAGGAGAGGCTCTTCGACGTCTTGGCATACCATATCGATCTTCATCCAAAGCTAAAAATAAATTAAATTTCAAAAAACACAATTCTAAGTCAAATGATACAATGGCTAATTGATAAATGAAAACGGAACAAAATTTGAACATTTTAATGCCTTGATAATAAATTTGGATATTTAAAGAAGTATTTATTACAAAAATGTGCTACATATTTAAACAAGTAAATTTCAAATATGGGGGGGGGGGGGGGGAGAAAAAGAAAAAAAAGCAATTCTTGAAAAATTATGAACAGTTAGAGAGTTAAAAGCTCAAGGAACTAAAAACACTTTATTTATTTATTTATTTATTATTATTATTATTTTACCCAATTTGTCCTCTTATATCATAGCATAATATCCTTCATCTGAAAACTTTAAGATCAAGCAATTTAAGTTTTTAGGAATAAAGTAACTAAAAATTTTCTTGTTGCATACAAAAACAATCAAAGTATTATCTAACTACAGATAGTTTGGAATTTTGGCAAACAAACAATAAGGGTCAATCCATAGAAAACAATTTAGTAGGAGTAGAAAATAAAAGTGAGGGGGACTTATTTATTTTATTCATATTTCTTTCTATTTATTTTTCAATTCTCATCACCTCCTAGTACTTTGTAGTATTTTTATACAGTACAAAGTTCTATAAAAAAAAAAAAAAAAAAAGCTACATTAAAAAAAAAAAAAAAAAGTTCTCTTCCCTTCTCTCTCTCTCTTTTTTTTTTTTTTTTTTTTGTAACAAAAAGAAGGGGGGGGAAATGAAAAACACATTTATTAAAATGTTGTGTACACAGACTAAAATCTTTTTTTTTTTTTTTTTTTTTTTTAACATTTATTATATGAAGTGCAATAGCATAAAATTAAAAAATGGAGAAAAAATACTCAAACACACTTTTATAATTTGCACTTTTGTTTATTTAACGACTTGTCTTATTTTCACTTATTCATACAAACGTTAATTACTTAACGATCAGAAAGTCGAGAGAAGTCCCTCCAGAATTCTTTTTACCTTCCGAACATACATATGTAAGGAAAGTATTGTAATCAAGTCAAAAATCCGATTTTGAGATTTTGATGTTTCTATACATTTTTAGGTCTCTCGAGTTCATTTTTGCCATTGTTACAATGATGTGTGTGAGTGAACACAATAGCGCAAAAATGTTTAGTTCAAATGAGCTAAAAGTTGGTACGTATGTTGTAGGTCCCCATAGCAAGTACCCTATTGATTTTGGGGGATCCAGAACTTATAGTTTTTTTACAGGGACACAAAGAAAAATTCTTTAACATTATGGCCTATGGGCCCGAATTCTTTAAAGTGCGATAGCATCTGAACACCTTATTCGATTGAGCTAAAAACTTACACACATGTTATAGATCCCCTTCGCACAGACTGTATAACTTTTGGTGAATCTAGCTCTTATAGTTTATTTTTTACAGGGATACAAAGAAAAATTCTTTATCACTGTATCTATGGGCCAAACTTTTTTTTAAGTGCAATAGCATCTAAATGCTTTATTTGATCAAGCAAAAAATTTATACACATGTTATAGGTCATAGTCACATAAACTATATAGATTCCAGTGAATCTAGAATGTATAGTGTTTTTACAGGAACACAAAGAATTCTTTTTCATTATGGCCTATGGGCCCAAATTTTTTTAATTGAAATAGAATCTAAATGCCTTATTCGAATGAGCTGAAAATTTACATATATGTTATAGGACACCATTGCACAAACTGTATAGATTTTGGTAAATCTAGCCCTTATAGAATTTTACGGCAACTCAATGAAAAATTCTTCATCATTATGATCTATAGGCTCAAATTATTTGAAGTGCAATAAGTAAAATTGAACAATAAACCATATGGAGAAAAATACTGAAACACCTTATTATAATTTTCACTTTTATTTATTTAACAACTTCTCTTACTTTAATTTACTTATACAACTGTTAATTACTTAATGTTCAGAAAATCGAGGAGTCACTCCTGATTTATTTATTTATATTTATTACTGAATTTTTTTAAAAATAAATATCAAGCATTAAAAAGGAAGAAAAAAAAACGGGGGGGGAGATAACAAATGAACCTGAAAATAACCAATTTACTTCTTTTCCTCTTATAAAAATTTTTTTCATACTTCTTTAAAGTTTAATTCCTTTTTATTCTACATTACTCAATGAACTTTTGTATTTTTCACAATATTGGCATAATATGACAATATACAGTTTATTATTATTATTATTCTTTATTTGTACTAACAAAATTCAAAACTCAAATACATAGGGTTCATGCCAACAGTGAAAACTTAGTGGGAAAAGACCCTAAAGTTAATCACTTAGTAGTCCAAAGTTATAAACTGGTAGACAAATGTAATAAAAAAAATTAAATAAATCAGTTACATGATTTAGTGGTACAAAATAAAAAAACTTATAGACAAAAGTTTAAAAAAGAAAAAAAAAAAACATATGCCAGCATTTTTTATTTATTTATATTGCAAATATAAATCGTCCACTGCAAGAAAAGCCCAAATATTTTCATTTTAAGATATTCTAAATGTAAATTGCATATTTTTATTTGATTATATCAGTACCTGCAAATGTAAAATTGTTTAAATAAAAAAAAGGGAGGGGGTTAAAAAAGACTTTATTTCTAATGATCTTCGAATGTGATGAAAAGGCATGTGTACTTGTTGATGTTTTCACAAATATTTCATTTTGCAACTTGTGAATTAAAAAAAAAAAAAGTGGCTACCATTTAATTTTTTCCAAATTCCCTGATTTTTTCTTCAAAAATTTCACAGCATTTGCGAACAGTTTAAAGATTTAGAGCGTGTTCAGTAGAGCGCCCGAGATGGATCAATGCGACCGGGTAATGACGTCACTGATCCTGGACCGGTCTTGGATCTGGCCAGGAATCTACTGAACGCTTTGGAACAATTTTGACGTGATAGGAGCAGCGCCATCTATCTAATTTGACCTGTATTAGCAGCAAGTTATTTATTGTATTTCTGTTGTTTATTTTGTCTGGACTTTTAATACGTAATTCCATAAAATGCTAAACTATATTACGTTTTTTCTTAAAAAAAAAAAGAAAGAAAGAAAGATCTTTTATGTAATAACAGTTCTTATTAATGTAGAATTCTGTACTCTGCTAACAAAAAATAAGAAGCTATGAATTGATTGTACTGATAAATTACTAATATACATTACTTTGGTTATGATTTTTCTAAATTCACGTATAAATTTTAATCATGAAAATGTTAAGAATGTTACGTTACATTTATTTTTAAAGGAGCAGAGTAGATTTATCTTAAATGAGCACTTAAAACACCTTTCTTTCTCTTCGAATTTTATTATGAACAGAAATGTACAACAAAAACGTTTTTGAAAAAAAAAATAAAATAAAATAAATAAATTATATAAAATATGAAATATGCTGTTCAGTTAATATAATGGATTTATATAAAAAATAATCTTATTTTCTTCTTCGATTTATGAATCAATATAAAGAGCTTTTTCTCTTATTACCGACTGAATATTAAAATAAACTAGCATTGTAAACAACACTGCATAATTTTATAGCTACTTTTTTTTACAGTCTGTTTTGTTTATTAAATTTGACATCTTAAACTTATTTTTACCTAAATTAAAAATATGTGGAAGGATTTTAATTTATTTATTTATAGTTAACTTATTGTTTTAAAGGTAAAAAATACAATCGTTTACAAACTTTTCTATTTGTAAACAAAAAACAATCGCATGAATGAAAAGCTTTGTCTAAAAAAAAAAGAAATATAATTTTTCCCAGCTTATTTTTATATATTAAATTAACAAAATATGATAGCGTCCGCATTAAAAAAAAATATATTTTTTTGTTTCAATTAAAATTGCGCAAATTTTTGTTTTAATTTTATGTTTGAATGTTACGTTCATCAATAAAAAAAATTACGTATCGAAAATCGTTATTACGTAAAAAATCTTTTTTACACAATAAATAAATAAACATAATATAGTTTAGCATTTTATGGAATTACTTACCTTATTTTCTACAGCACAAACAATGCATATAAATAGGTACATCTGTATTAATCCTCAGCTAATCAAACAAATAAACAATCATTGTCAAAAACAGATGTTCATTGTTCAGGTTTTCACTGCGTAATGTCAATCAGAGCCTGATTTTCAACCTATTGCGCATTTTATCCCTCACGTGACGCAATGGATCAAGAAATTTTTCTGGGCTTTCTGATCCACGACCAGTCGAGATCGGTCCATTCCACGATGTGACTCTGGATCGGTCGACACCACTGAACGCTTTGGCTCGGAATCTTTCGACCGGTCGTGGATCGGGCGCTCTACTGAACACGCCCTTAGAGTCATGAGCTTTCAAATATAACTTATTTCCGCAAAATATGTCAAAACTCTCTGATTTTTCCAGATTTCCTAAACTTCCTGTTTGCCTGACTGTTAGCCATTCTAAGAAGTTAAGGAAAAAAAAAAAAAAAGACATGAATGTTGTATGTGGGTTCAGCATAATTTTTGTTACTTTAATCATATGAGAAAAATACAACTACTGCAAAATGTTGTTGAAAATTTAAAAAAACATGCACAAATGATGAGATGACTTTATTTTAATTTCCAATCAGTAATGTGGAAAACAGCTGACAAAACAAAAAACCTTCTACACTACAAACATAACATTTCTGCCAAGTGTTTACATAAGCAAATTAGAAAAAGCAAAAAGCTATTGAACTACAGAGTCACCTAACTCATCCAAACCTTGCTACAGCAGATGCTAGTGGAAAAGAAAGAAAGAATGAAAAAAAAAAAAAAAAAAGATTGGATCAGAACATAATAATAACAATTATTTTTTTTTATTTATTATTTTATTTATTTATTTATTTTTATTTGTGTGTGTGTGTGTGTTATATTACTGCAAAACAGGGACAGACAGTGATTCAATGAGTAAATAAATTAGGATGTAAATGCTTTTTTTTTTTTTTTTTTTTTTACACAAACAGAACCCTGCTGTAATTTAATTTTTAAAATAATTTTTCACCCAAAATTTTGTAATTTTAAAAACAAATTCATTATTAAGTTTATTGATATATTAGAGGGAAAAAATGTTGTCCATTTTTGGGATACTGGCAACAATTGTCACAATGTTGGCATGAACCGTATAATAAATGTATCTTTTTACTAGAAGTAAGAAAAATACTTGCATAAATACATATTTAATGTTCATGATTTTTTTAGTTTGTAGTCAGACAGGAATTTCATGTATAATAAATTATAATGTAAAATAAAACTCTACCGGCAGCTACATGAGGTGGAAGAGGAGCAGGTGGGATAGAGCCGTAAGTATCCCAATCATCTCTCCCTCTACCTCTTGACCACCTTTCTTCATAGCCTCTTTCTTCAATGGGAATATCAGGAATATAATCTATAAAAAGATTATTGAAGATAAAGGTTTGAGTGATATTAAAAAAAAGGATTTATTTTTTAAATTACAGTTGATTTTTTGTAAAGGTTTAATATCATTTGAGAATTAAATAAAAATGCACCCAAATAATCAATATTTTGTATTACATAAACTAGAGTCCAAGTAATCAATTAGTTAACCATAGGATTTATTTTTTTATGTAAAGAACGGATAATACTAAGAATAAATAAATAAATTATATTAATTGGCAATTCATACTAACCATCGTATTGTCCTTATCTGCAACATTTTTTATTGGATGAGAAAGAATGTAACACAAAGACCATATATTAATGTAACTTTACAAAAATGCAAGGTTATGAATACACTAAACAAATGATAATTTCAAGTGAACTAGAAAATTTTCAAAAAAGTATTTGAATATCTCAACACAGAATAAGCGTACTGCCAACCCACAAATCAAAAAAGAAATTAAAAAAATATATTAAAAAATGAAACATACATAAATACATATCTATTTTAATTTAAAAAAAAATGCCTATGTGTATCAAAAATCTGTCTGTCTATGTGATGTTTAGATGATGATATGTTCTGATCATTGGAAAACTACAAAACATGGGATCTGGGATGTAGGTTACATTTTGACCCCACATATATTACAAATATTACTAATTTAAACCTTGTACTTTTTTTTTTTTTTTGGTTGGGGAGAGAAGGGGGGAGAGCAGCTGAAAAACAGATTGGAGAAAAAAGACTAAAAGCACATTTTAAACAGCACAGTCAACTCACACTAATGGGCAGTGCAGCTTTTATGGTGGGTGGTAGGGGTTTTGTCTGATGCTGAAGCAATTTCTTTCTTTTTTTTATTAATTTAATTGCCTTTTTAAAAACACTGAAATGGAAAAGTGCCTTATTATTAAATGTTTTTAATTTCTATAATTCTATTTTATACATTTTATAAAGTAATTTCAACTATTTTTTAAATCAGCGTTTTTGTGGAACCGGTAAGTGGTTAGAAAATTTTACAACTAACAGTACACAAAAGTGAGCAGTATGTATAAAATGGTTGACTACCCCTGGTTTAGCACAAAGTTTTTGTTATTCTACTATTCACTGCATGATATTTCTTTTATAGCTTACATAGTTGTCATTCTTAACTATGAACTCAATTATGACAGATTAACTGAATCTTTGAGCATTTATGCAGTTGTGAACAACACTATATTACAATTACATATGCAAATTTTATAAAAAATTCAAAAATAGACTTTTTTTTATGTGAAAAGAAAATAAATATAAGGGTGAGAATCTTAATAAAGGAAATGTATGACAAATATGTAGCATATTAGGTTTGGTTTTGTCACTCTATGGTTATTTTTTGTGCTTTAGGGCTAATTCAATCTAAGACCTACTGCTTAAAATGGATTTTAAATGTTCATCCCTATATCTGGGATCAATTTCAGCACTTAGTAACTGAATACAATATATAGGTGGTGGTGTAGGGTTTAAGGCTGATTGTGTACTCTAGAGACCCATGCCTAGGTGGAATGCACTCAGTGGAGAACCTTTCTAAATTGGTCCTAGACCACATTTATATGAGTTTTGGGGAGAACTACAGGAAACTCCAAACAGATAGACCAATGAGCGTAACTTAGGTTTGAAACTGTCTTTTCCTGTCTACTAGCTTTGACAGCAAACAATTATTTCGCCTAGTGGTGGGGTTGTAATGTGCAGGACAAATATAAATTATATAGTAGATAGATAGAAAAATTTATGTAATTGTTTTTATAATTTAAAAATAGATATATTGGAAATCTAAGAAAATTTTAAGGTCTGTATAATATTTTTTTTTTTAGTTTATAGGTATACAAAGTTTTAACCAAGAATAGCACTAGTTTTGCAATAACAACTTTATAATTAAATTTAATAAAAATTTATCAGGGGTAATTGTGACTCAAAGGTAAAAACCCTGAAAAGTAGAGCCTCAAACAAGAAAAAAAAACCTAGAGTACCAAATGACATCCAAATTATTAAGACCAGAGGCCCTAAATCTTTTTACAAATCACTCATATATCACTTGGATGACAAATAAATAACCAGCAAAAACAAAACATAACTTTGTAGGAAATATGAAAATATAGATGGATTAGATTAAAAACCCTGAAATCAGGGGTAGCCCCTGAGAACAAACACCCATGATTTATATGCATTTTAACTTAAACTTTTATTCTTTTTCTTTGTTACAATATATTTATATTAAATTTATTATCATTTTAAATTTCTTTCCATTTTAAATATGTATAATGATGCATTATCTGGACAGAATGAGAAATATTGAGTAATTTACTATTCATTTTTATGAAGTAATGTGTTTTCTTTTAACTTTTTAATCTATTTCTATAAACAGATGAGTAAAACAAAATATTAAGGTTTTAACAACTTTTTTTTTTTCGTGATTTTTTTTGCGCTTATATTCCTTTTCATAGCTATTTCTGTGCTTCTTACAGAGTATATATTTATTTCAGAGAGAAAAAAATAAATAATAATAATTATTATTATTTTTATGATATATCGTAAAAATAAACAAAATCATGATTGATGGGTATAGACATGCAAGTATGATCATTGAATTTTTCTAGATTATTAAGTATTATTTTTTGGGAGGTAAAAAATACATATGTGAATTGAATTTAAGAAAAATTTAAAATAGGATGAAAGAAACAGAAATGATAAAATAGTAAAGAATTTAATTTATTTAACACATGAAGCTTATGTAAACACAAAAGTTTGAATCCTGTTATCATTAAAAAAGCTCTTTCCTAGTATTTTAGCACAAACTTTACTGATTAAAAAATGTCTTCAAATATCATTGATCAACAACCCTCCCTTTGTAAAAAAAATTCTAATCTACTATTCTTTGTATTTTGCTATACTGACAGTTACAATGCATTCATTGTGGGACCCTCCACCTATTTCTTCACAGGAAAGTAGTGGGAAAATGCTAAATAAAGAAAAAATTATTTAAATTTTCAATATCTTTTAGTATTTTAGCACAAACTTTACTGATTACAAAATGTCTTCAAATATCATTGATCAACAACCCTCCCTTTGTAAAAAAATTCTAATCTACTATTCTTTGTATTTTGCTATACTGACAGTTACAATGCATTCATTGTGGGACCCTCCACCTGTTTCTTCACAGGAAAGTAGTGGGAAAATGCTAAATAAAGAAAAAATTATTTAAATTTTCAATATCTTTTAGTATTTTAGCACAAACTTTACGGGTACATGACACCGGTCCCGCCGTTTTGGTCCCGCCACTTTGGTCCCGAAGAAATTTTGGTCCCGCCGTTTTGGTCCTGCCGCTTTGGTCCCGCCATTTTGGTCCCACGTTTTGGTCCTTATATTAGGAATAATCAAAGTATTACAGAAAAAAAGCGAAATTATTTTTCATATTTCGAATTTTTGTCATTTGACTTGAAAACATGGGGGTAGGAAAAGCCAAAATTATCATCATCATCATCATCATCATTATTATTATTTATGAAGTAACAAATAAAACTGAAAAAAAAAAGTCTAAAATTTAAAGATTTAGATTTTTTCTTTGTTTTCTTTGATAGAGGAAAAAGGACAGCAAATACATGAGAGAACTTCGGGCAAAAGAGAACTTAGTCGAATGTTTTCAATGGAAGAGTTGAATATCTACAACCTTTGTTGAAAATGATGTAACTGTAGGACACATAGAACAGAAAATTTATTATTTCAGATCGAATTTTGAATGATAAAGGTATTCGTCAGCGAAGATCTAAGCATTGTTAATTTATCTAAGTCTGCAAAACTTCAGTTTAAATAAAATACAAGGTTTTTAATAAAAAAAAATGCTGTAATGCAGCTCTTAATTATCACATTCAAATTTTGAGTGTTCGAATACAAAATTTGTGGGAAATCGATGTTTTATCCAAACATCTCCTAAATGTTAGAGTTTAATAATAAAAGAAGATGCGAGGAACCTAAATAATGATCTCAGGATTAATTTGTACAGATCTGCTAAACTTGAGTCATTTTCTTCTCTGTCAATCCGGATATATTTGTCAAACAAAGGAAATAGTTACATATCACACAAAATTGGAAAAGCATTTTTATTCCATTATAATCCCTTACAATATTGTTTAAGAAAATTTTCATTAAAAACTCCTCCCCCCCCCCCTTTTTTTTCAAATGCGCTGAAACAAAACAGTGAAATTCCTTTTTATTATCTGTGGGAGAAACAGGTGTGAAACGAATACCAAGGTGCTACAGCGATTTCAATGCGGGAATTATTTTTAGTCATAGAGACATATCAGACAGATATAGTTATTTATTTATTGTAAGCATAATATTAAACTAAAAAAAAAAAATTGAACATCAACATTTTCTGAACATTGATGCTTGCAATGAGCACAGTTTATTAAATATTAGACTACTTATATTTTTTCATTTTTAAAATAAAATCATTATAATTGAAAGAAAAGTAATTTATACACATATATACACGGTTAACGTAATTAAATAGCACAGACAAACAAACATGCATTTTATTATTATTAATATAACACAAATTTTGAAATAAATTCCTCTTAGATTAATGATAAAAATTAAATCACAATCAAATCGAATCAAACGTATCTCTCCTCCCTCTCTCTCTCTCTCACACACACACATATTATGAATAAATTCATATGTAAGTTCAAAAACTTTATAAATGATCCCAAGATTATGCTTATGAAGAAGAGTCTATGATGGGAGTAGGACAATAATTAGTTCTTTGAAAGAAATAGCATTCTGCCTCTAAAAGCAAATTATATTTAATATCGTAAGGTTTTCTTTCTTTCTTTTTCCATTTTTTTAAACAAATTTTTTCTGTATTTTATTATTTTTAAATTAATTCAGACTTTATCAATAAATATAATCAAATGGGGATTCTTTTTAATAAGAAGGTACTATTGTTATTGTTAACAATACTTATAAAATCACAAAATTTTGTCACTAATAGTGAATTAAAAATCAAATTACAGTTGAAGTAAGGTAAGTTAAATCGAAAAAAAAAAAAAAAAAAAAAAAATCTAAAAGAAAGAAAAAAAAAAGTGCAATTGCATTAAAAAGGGAAAAAAAGGTTTAAATATATTAAATGTTTGTAAAAAATTAGTAAAAAATTCTCTGAATCTCAATAGCTAGGTTTCAATCGTAATCTCGAAAATTTATATATTTATCTGTAAGATATTCCTTAATCAAAGACATTCTAAGAGCACTTCAATTTTTCCGTATCAATAAATATGCTTTCATATTAAAAAACTGATATATATTTAAAAAAATAGCGAAAAATTGGCGGGATCAAAATTTCTCGGGACCAAAATGGCCAGGGACCAAAATTTCCTCGGGACCAAAACGGCAGGACCAAAATGGCGGGACCAAAGTGACGGGACCAAAGTGTCCTGCTTCGAACTTTACTGATTACAAAATGTCTTCAAATATCATTGATCAACAACCCTCCCTTTGTAAAAAAATTCTAATCTACTATTCTTTGTATTTTGCTATACTGACAGTTACAATGCATTCATTGTGGGACCCTCCACCTGTTTCTTCACAGGAAAGTAGTGGGAAAATGCTGAATAAAGAAAAAAATATTTAAATTTTCAATATCTTTTAGTATTTTAGCACAAACTTTACTGATTACAAAATGTCTTCAAATATCATTGATCAACAACCCTCCCTTTGTAAAAAAATTCTAATCTACTATTCTTTGTATTTTGCTATACTGACAGTTACAATGCATTCATTGCGGGACCCTCCACCTGTTTCTTCACAGGAAAGCACTGGGAAAATGCTAAATAAAGAAAAAATTATTTAAATTTTCAATATCTTTTAAAGAAATTGTTAATTTTTCATAATTTATCCAGGCTTAGAATCAGAATTTTTTTTTTTTTTTTTTTTTGTGTGTGTGTGTGTGTGTCTGACTTTCCAGAATTTCCATCACTTGTACAAGCCCTATTTTCCACCTTTTCATTTTTTGTAATAATTCTTATAACTATCAATAAACAATTTAAAAATCTTTACTTTAAAGTTACTGTGCTGTAGACCTTTCATTGGGGGCCCTCAACATACTCAGTAGCTACACATTGGAGTCCTTTGGCAAAATTGTTGGTGTTTGTACTACACAATCTTTTCTTAAACAAATGACACCCCATTTGGTCTACAGCGCAAAATTTGAAAGTAATGTTTTTTATATTGTTTAGTAATGTTTAAAACAAGTTCCTAAAAAATTTCATCAAGTTTTATAATTATGTTATCTTTTAAAGGAATTTTCATAGTTTATTTAAATTGTGTATATTATGATTTTAATTTCAATGAAGACTTGTTTAATTATGATGAATATTTTTTTAAATCTTTTCTCTTCACTTTGGTTTGATTAATCTGCTTTTGTCGGTTTGAGTAAAAAATATAAGCTTATATGGGAATATACTGTGTATTCTTTTAATTAGCCAATGTATTAAATCGGGCCTGCACAATCTTAACAATGCTGTGGGCCATATTATGGTAACTGAATTTGCTGTGGGCAAATAAATAAATAAATAATAATAATAAGTTCAAAATTTAATAAAGAAGTTACATACTAAAAGAAAAAAAAAACATACTAAAAAAAGCAAAAGCATACTAAAGAACAAAATTAAAACAACATTTAAGAACTTAATGAGAAACATTAAGCATTTTTTTCACGTACAAGTTTATCGTGCTCAGGAGTCTCATTTTATACTGCTGTTTTCAAAATATCTCCGAAATGATCATCAATCAAGCATGAGCGTTGCTTTTTTTTTTGTTAAGGTTCATAATACAGAAAGTTTGTTTACAGATGTATGTCTTTAGCAAATATATTGGCCCATCTTCTGGATCTGCGGAAAATGGATCTCCAGTTAACTTTTATTGAATTTCTTCTTATTTCATTAAAGAAAACATTTCTTCAAATTCTGCTATTAAAATATTGACTTGATTTGAATATTTTTTCCCTTACATAACGTACTTTATCATTGAACACATTTGCAAAAGTATCTAATTTCAAATTTCAGTAGTTGATTTTTGAAAACTTTCAATGTTATATAGAAAACTTTCACAGGGTTCCCAGCATGTAAGATACTCAAAAATAGTTGCTTTAGTAGCCTTTGGCATAGAAAATAGAAGCCAAAATAGTACCCTTTATAGTAGAAAATAGTAGTCTTTAGAGTACCCAGGGTTCACAGAATGAAAGACGATAAAAAATAGTTGCTTTATTTATATTGTTTAAAGTGTAGTTGCTTTAGTCGCTTTTAATGTAAAAAAAAAAAAAAGGCAACAAAATAGTAGTCACTATGATCTAAATAGTTGTCTTTGATTAAAAAAAAAAAAAAAAAAAAAAAAATACGCAATATAAATATTTAAACAGTTTTTGGAGATAATGTGGTCAGAAGATATAAAATTGAACTACAAAATTAGATATCTAATAATTTTCTTGTAAAAGAAAACTGACACATGTATAAAGACATAAAACAGAGTTTACAATGAAAGATTAATATGTATATATTGGTAGAGCCGTTTTTTGAGGCTTCAATTTTTTGAGATTTAAAACTGATATACCTAATCAGGATAATTGTTAAATTTCCTGTAATATTCACATAATATACACAAAAAAATATCTAAAAAGAGGTTTACGAGGTTTGTCCAGAAAATACGTATAAAAGTTGAATAATAACTTTATTTTACAGTTTGCAGTCACCGCCAGGTGGCACTACTGCTGTAGCCAATCCCATCAACGCTCAGTTCGAGTCAGAGCACTCAGCGTGTAAGTAGGAGTGTGCGGCTGCTTGTTGAAAGTTACCCTTTTTCACCTGGCGTCGGCATGGAGCACTCTCTGATTGAGGAACAGCGCATCAACATCAAGTTTCTTGCAAAGCTAGGCAAGAATGGCCGGATTTGGCACAAGGGGGCAGGTGGATCCTTCATCGCGACAATGCGCCCGCACACAGTCGCTCGTTGTGCGTGAGTTTTTGCCCCGAAGCTCAATCACCGTGACAGACCACCCGCCTTATTCCCCCGATTTAGCCCCTTGTGACTTCTTCTTGTTCCCGAAATGCAAAATGGTGCTTCAGGGGCGGCACTTGGGAGATGTGGAAGCCATCAAGGCAGAAACGACACGGCAACTGAACAACATCACAACTGAAGACTTTAAGTAATGTTATCAACAGTGGAAACGGCGTTGACAGAAGTGTATCTTGTCTCTGGGAGAGTACTTTGAAGGAGACCATATTGTAATACCTGAATAATTCTAAAATAAAGTTATTCAACTTTTATACGTATATTCCGGACAAACCTCGTATATAGCAATTTTTAAGAAAATCGTTAAAGCTGTTTTTGATACTGACTATCACCAGAACATGGCAAACTCAATTGTTGACCAGAAAACAATAATTACATATGAAAAGATATCTAAAATGGAGTTAATATGGAAAATTTGAAAAAAAAAAAATCATACAGCCATTTTTAAAGGAATGCATTGTGAGACCTCAAATTGACATACTTATACAGGATGATTATCATTTTTTTTTTCCTGAACTAACTAATTAATACATGTGAAAAGACATTTAATAGAGTGTACACATGGTTCGTACACATTTATGATAAAGAAAAGTAAGCAGTTTTTAAGGACTTTTTAAGGACCTCCAGAAGATTTTTTAAGGACTATGTAAAATAATAATTTATACATTATGTATTCATATATACATATATATGTAATTTTTTTCCCCCCAATGTACCTATATATAGAGTGAGAGGGGGAAAGGAGCACTGTTAACTAACATTACAGTCTAACACAAAACATAAAATAAAATTTCATAAGTTCAAATACAAATTCAAAAAGGAAAATTGAGAAACAATCTTTTTTAATTCATAAAAAAAAATAATAATAATAAATTTTTCAGTTACTCACCAGATGATTCTGGAAAGTTGTTTAATTCAGTAAAGTTGAAAACATATCTTATTTTTTATGTATAGTTCAAATGTTAAAGGAAAAAAAAAAAAAAAAAAAGAATAGTTGATGAAGTTGAAACTAGTGGAACATAAGGCATGCAGGACAGTACAAAAACAATTGAAAGTAAAAAGGAAAATGATATTTTTTATATACATAAACTTCTTCCCGCTTAAATGTCCCTCCCCCTTCTCATCCCCACCACAGATGTTGCCATCTCGGTGGCATAAACTGCGAATTTTCGAGTGCCTCCACAAACAAATCTTGAATCCATACAAAAATTGCAGCATTTAAAAAAAAAAAAAAAAAAATAGTTTGATGTGGCTATTATAGCATAGACTTTCTTCTAGCTATATTAATAAAATCAGACTTTTGTCTGTAAATTTGTCGGAATAAAAAAATTTTGCGATATCTTCACGTTTTACACCCCATGAAAGCCGAAAATGACTTCAGAAAATTTTGCTTGTGTGTGTGTGTCATCGTGTCCGAACGTCGCTTTTTTTGTCCGGGCATCACTTGAGAACGGCTGGAAGGTATTCAACGGCGCTTGGCAAGAATTTAGGTCTTCACCCAACTTAAAATTATATCTATCAACTTTTCAGAAATTCCCCGCCGTCCCCCCCCCCTAGGGGGTAAAAGACTAAAACACGTTTGTCCGGGCATCACTCGAGAACGGCTGGACGGAATTTAACGGCGCTTGGCAGAAACTTAGGTCTTCACCCAACTTGAAATTATATTTATAGAAATTTTCAAAATTATGATTAGTGTTTAAATTGTGGGTAAAAAACGCCTGCGCATGTGCCATAAATAGTTTTTCACTAAAATGCTTTGAATGGAAAAATAAAATATAAAAATAATTTTTTAAGTTAAAGACTTTTGTATTCACGTGATTCGCACTACAAATTATGAAAAGATTGAAATGAAGTGTTTCCATCTAAGTTTCATACTTTAGTTAATTTTAAAAAATCTAATTGTCGTATCGAAAAACTGTTTACACCCCAGGATTCAGAAAAATCACCTCTTTCATTTGGTACTGAATTTGTAATGATATGTCTGATATTTCTAATTTATTTTTCCCTTTATCCGTTTTTCCATTGCCACTTAAATTTCATACTTTAGTTATTTTTTAAAAATCTAATTGTCGCATCGAAAAACTGTTTGAACCCCTGGATTCAGCAAAATCGCCCCTTTCATTCGGTATCAAATTTATAAATATAGGTCTGATATTTCTAATTTATGTTACCCTTTTTCCATTTTCAACCCAGATTCGATATGAAACAGCTTTAGTATTGGATCCCTTTGGCAAAATTTGAAATTCGGCACCGAAGTAGCTCGGACGTTTCTCGCCAAGATCTTTAATTGCACAATTGAGATAGCCAATTCAGTTCATCGCAAAAATGGCTTAAAATATTTAAAGTCACCAAAGGGTTCCGATACTTAAGCTGTGCTTTTTGTATTTATTTATTTATAATACTGTCTATTAAAGACTTCTGTGGTCACGAAATTTGGTGCGTAAATTGTTTATATGCATCCGGCACTTATTGTAACTGCATTTCACGAAATTCGAAATCCCCCCCCCCCCCCCTTCTCGGAGTCGGAGGGCAATAAACATGTGTAAAAACATGTTTTTCCGTTTGAATTCGCTTTGAATTATCTTAGAATGGCGAATTTTGGTGTGTGGATATTGATTAAGTATACGCATTACGTACATTAGTGGGATTTTGCAAAACTTCGAACTCACCCGCTGAGGGTGGGGAAGTAAGAAGTGGGTAAGTTGTGCCGAAGACAGTGGGCGTGGGGCCCCAGACTCCTCACATTGGGAGTGAGAAAACCTCTACCAATCACAGCGAGAACTTAGGTTATTAATAAAGATATGGCATTTTGACAACTCATTTAAGTTTAATGTCCAGCGAAGCGGGCAAAGCCTGCTAGTATATCTTATAAAACTCATGCAATACCAAATTATTTATTACATTATTACTCACTTAAATTATTTTCCCATCATGAATGCAGACGACTTTTCCTGACAAGTGCAGACGATTTTTAAATATAACATCAAATGCCGAAAGCTCATAGTCAGTTCTGTACTAGCATCAGAAAAAAAAGCATTTTTTTCTGTTTTTCTTTTTTCCATTAAAAATGAAAAATTGATAACTTTGTTTTAAAATTTAACAAATCCATGGCTCAACCACTTGCTTTAATGGTACTGACAAGTTCTTTCGAAGGACTCTCATATAGAAAATTCACATCCCAGGTGTAAGGAAGGGTATTTCTGGAGCAATGCTCCTAGAAGTTTGCATTTTTTTCCCCTAGTTTACAACTGGTATAATCAATAATTCATATTAATTTCACAATCAGTGTTAAAAATATCTATCATTATGTATATTTATCCAAAATTTTGTCCTACACTGCCCTGTTAAAAATTTAGGGGAATAAAAGGATGTCAGCGCCACCTGTTGAGTGATTGATCCTCAAATATAATAAGCACCAGTTTAGGAAAAGGTCCAACTAAATATCAAGTTTGGTTAAATTTCGTACATTGGTTTGTGAGATACAGCTTCGACAAAATTTGCGATACATGGACACAGACATTTTCTAAAAATAATTAAATCGTGTTCAGGACATCACAAACTGGTTAAATCCGTCGGAAAATGGAGATTGAAAAATTTTATGAGTCCAATTTTTATATATAGTGAGCGAAGAAATAAAAAAAAAAAAAATAAAAAAAAATAAGTATGCTGAAAAAAATCTGGTGTGTAACAAACAGACAACTTTTAATACTTACTATTACACATAAATTCGTTTTAATGATTGTGCGGTCAGAAGGAATAAAATATACCTAAGTAATCAGACGTTTGTAGCAACTAATTAATTAGCACAAATGCTGGAAAGACATCTAAGAGAGATAATTAATAGCACGCGTTCAAAGAAAATTAGCAGAGCTGTTTTTTGAAGCACCTATTTCTTAAATTGTATATTGACCTATTTAATCTGGAAGCCTATCATTTTTTCTAAAGTAATATCAGGTATTAATGAAAAAAGGACACCTAAAATGAAATGTATTTTTTTTTTTTTTTTAAGATTTGTTTTTAAGACACTGTTGCTGTAATCCCATTTTCAGTTTTTCCACAAATCTTTGCAAATTCATCTCTTTATCAGAAATACACAATTGCGAAGTTGAAGAAAATCCGTAGAACTGTTTTTTATGAAACCACTTACAAGATGTAAAACTGACCAATTTATTGAAATCTGTCAATTTTCCTACAGTAACCAACGGATATATTTTTTTTTTTTTTTAATCCGGCAACTGACGTTTTCTGACCATGCCTGTTAATCAAGGTTTTACTGTATTTATAAATCAGGTGAAAACTTTATATCGAAAATTTTGACCGAATACATTATTTCCATTACTTACGATAGTTGCGTAGTAGAAGTGAAAATCTAGATAATTCAGCGCATTGAAATTCCAGCTATACTCTAAGTCAATAGAAATACTAAAGTATGAGACCAATATCTCGGTTTAATTACCAATCAAAAAGTTTTCTAAATAATATTGGCCCCACTAGAAACTTGGGGAATTGGTTTGAGACTGATTTTTATACCTGTTTATATTTTTAATAATCTCATATTTGTATTTAAAATATAAACGTAATTTTTAAAAATAATTCTTAACATGTGTGTTTATCTTTTTTTTTTTTAAAGAAAATATCTTTTTAAATAGAGGATCAACTTATACACAAGTATTTACGGTTATATTGCTAGGCGAAATTACTTCAAGAACTCAAGTAACATGGTTTTGGGGGTTAAGGACGATAATATACTCATGAACCTAAGCTTGAGTAAAATGCCTTATGTTTAGGTCTTTCTAAAAAACCCTAGCCTGTATTTCTAAGAGTTTGAGAAGAGGAAAAAAATATATATATATAATGAATATATAATGATATAATATAATATATAATGAAAATTGAAAAGCACCTAGTCAGACATATGCTTTTTCTTTCCCGCCCTTTCCTCATCACATATTATTTGTTTAGACCTCAAGTAAATAAAAAAGATTATTCTTTTTTACATTTTTTTTACCAAATCATTTTTCTTGTAGAACGTCTTTTTAGTAGTCCATGACAAGCAGACGATTTTTATGTCTTTCCAACTTTGTTGCTAAGATGTTACATGTTTTAGATTTATTATCGTTCCAAATATAAAATTGTCAGTTCAAAAAACGAATTTCCTTTTTTATTTATTTATTATTATTATTATTTTTTTTTAAGTTTTAAATACTATAAGAGAAAAATAAGTACTTTTTAAGGTACAAGTATAAAAAGTAAGGAGTTTTTAAGGACCTAAATCAGATATAAAAAGTAAGGAGTTTTTAAGGACTTGCTAGATTTTTTAAGGACTTTTTAAGCACCTGTACGAACCATGTGTACAGATCAAATGGTCCCCATTCAGTTTCCAATGTACTACTTCCGATTTTCCAATTTTCATCAAAAGTTGAAAAAATCATCTGTACACCAAACCTGTGTCAACTCTTGAAGTTTCATCTGTATTAGTTTCGGAGATGTGATAGTCAGGAGATTCCCCACACACAAACACACACGTACACACACACTGACCAGTTGGTGAAAACCTGGGCCTCTGGTCATGAGGTGGGTCTTCAAAAAATCTTAACCTTTAAGTATATGTATCTAGTAAAGTTGTTGTATTGTTATTTTAACCTGAAACATTCTCTGAAATTCCACTCTAAGCCATAGTTTCCTGTCTAAAGGGCCTTACTTAATATACAAAAAGTAACCGTAGAGCAACAACCCCAAAATCGAAAGAATCGATTTATGCAAAGCCTGATTAAAGCAGGACATGTAGGGCCAATGCCTGTGGCTCTTCGTTAGGCTTCTGAATTAATTTGAAAACTTACTTTAATACCTTTTTATAGAAATAAATTTAAGTGAAGAAGTGCAAGAGGACCTCAATATATGAGTGGCTTCAATTAGCGGGGGAGAAGGCCCAGCCCAGAGAGACTTTTGCACTGGGCTGAAAGAGTTGTTGAATTAAATCAGTAAATTTTGTTATGCAGAAACAAACTATATAGCTTTAATTTTCTTTTTTCTCTATTTTAACAAATTTGTCTGTAACTTATAAATTTAATGTAACTGGAAAATATTTTATTGATTTTTTAAAGAAATATACAATAAATTATTACCATCAGTTCTTCCAGTCAAACTGATAACATCTCGATGCGGCAATATTTCATGGGGTGACAAAACATCGCGTCCTCCGTATCTATCAATTAAAGGTCCTGGTTCTTTACTATCTCGTCTGTATCTAGTTTCAGGATATACATCAGGGGGATACAATGAAGTACTACGTATTACATCTGGTTCATAATCTGCAGGAAGCAGCCTGTCACTTAAATATGGATCATGAAGAGAATCATAACCATACGCATATTCCCGTTCTCCTGGTGGCACTTCTGGATCATATATACGACCTCTGTTTCCAGTAAGAGGTTCAATTTCTCGAATAGCAAGATGTCCATGTAATGGGGACTGTGACCTTGGGGGGGAAAATGAACAAATTTACAAATATAACAAAGAAATTACACTGAAATATTCTAAATTAATAAGGATGCATAATGTTTAATACATACAAATTTGTTATAAATCTCAAAAAAGGTACGATACACTTATTTCAAGATTTTTAAAAAATGATACCTCTACTCTTAAAATAAGGAGAGGGAAACAGAAGAGTTATTATTAAACACAAACACATTAAAAAAAAAAAAAAAAAAGTAGAGAACTACAAAATATCAACAAATTATTGAACATTTTGATTCATCATGTTACATGGTATAGAATTTTGCACAAAAACTATATAGTCTAAATATTATTAGTAGCAGAATATGTCTGACTAGCAGGCCTAACAATTAAACGGTTTTGCAATCTGTTAAAATATTACACCAATCTTCACTAAAGGTAGTCATGCATAATCTTCCTGAAAGTGATTTCCATCTAAAATTTTAATCTTGAGCTGAAATTTGATAAATTCTTCGTTTTTATCTTTTAATGCAGCTACAATTAATTTCAAAAACTACAGTAGAGCCACGATTATCCGAGCCCTACTTACTGAGTTCCGGGTTAACGAAGGTAGTCCCGAAAAAGCCATGCCCTGTTTTTAAGTTATTAAACATTACAGACAGTCAAGAAACTGTGCTTACAACTGAGTATAACAATGATGACGACCTCAACTTTGCACAGCTAGCGCAAAATTTGGCAGATGAGGCAATCACTAAAAACATGGTAGCCGAGTGGATCAATGCAGACGAAGATTTAGAAGTGACTAATCAGATGACAGGAGAGGCAGTGAATGCAGAGGTTACAGAAAGTGAAAGTGATAATGGAGACTTTGAAATGGAGAATGATAAAATCAGTGACAGTGAAGGATGCAGAACGACAGAAAAAGCTATCAAATACATCGAGCAACAGTTGGAGACAACTTCAACTGACCTTCTACTGCTATGACGATTGCGTGAAATAGTGGCAAAGAAGTGAGAAAGTTCCATTAAACAGAAGACACTTAAAGACCTTTCCAAGAAGTAACTTTTTAACTTTGACAAATTGTACTATAGAATTTTATATTTATGTATGTATTGTATTGTATTTTTAACTGGACTATTTTTAAATAAGTAATTGATGTATTCTTTTATTTCATTGACTACATTTTCATTCATTTTAAACTCTACCATATGCTTCCCCCTCAATTTACGGCAGGATCTGTGTTATCTGAGTTTTCAATTATCCGAGGTACCTCCAGTCCACATTACCTCGGATAAGCGAAGCTGTACATAAAATTTTTTAATACCTCCTCATATGAGAATTCTTTCAGTTTATGCTTAAAATTATACTATGTACCTTAACAATATAGTAACCTCATTAACATGAACATACTTAACATGAATTACTTTTAACAAGAACTGTTTCCACAATCCCAGAGCTGCCAACCTCATAACTAAAAATTTAGTAGAAAGAGACTTAAAAAATCGGAGCAACTATTACAACACAAAAATTTTAAATAAGATTTCTATATATAATCTACATTTACGCAGTCTTAAAATAGATTTCTTTAAATAATGAGAGGCTGGGGGGGGGGGGGGGAGTAAAAAAAATACATAATTGAGAAATAATTTTACTTCTTTATAGGTTTTTAAGTTTAATAAAGCAAGTTTGAAATGAATACTGACATTTATTTTGTAATTAGAGAAAAAATGGGAAACAAATGACTTCTCCAAAGCATTTAACTGCTAATCACTAGTTGAAAATAATAAAAGAGGGAGAGGGTGTAAAAAAATAATTATATGAGCAAGTGATATTGTATAATTATATTTTTTTATACGTTCTAGAATCTCATAAAGTTTAAAGTGAATAATAACATTTATGTTGTGGATGGAAAAAGATCGGGAATTAGAATTCCCAATAGTAATTTTTTTTTTTTTAAGTAACGAACGTGTTAAAATTGAAAATTTTAACACTTTAGAATTTTATTACTTTTTATCAAATCCTCCGGAAAATACTTTGGCTCTCATTTATTTCATTTATTTTCCCCATTTAAAATTTTAAAAGTTCGCAATTTTCAAATAGAGAGAAGAGTTTAAAAAATCTCATGTGAAGCGTTTGTTTGTAAACAAACTAGGATCCATGTCTACGATATGTAAACAAACGTTTTCACCAATTAGAAATTCCAATTTATAAAATACTCAAATCGTTTCAAAATCTTTTTAGATCGTCCTCAAATAATTCAAAACTATTTTCCTAACGTTCAAATTCCATTAATTAAAATCATGACGTCACTTTCATTACGTATTTCAAATTTTCTTTCTGGAACATTCCTTTCGGTCCGCAATCGGTATCACTACGCGGATTCAAAGTGCCGTCCCTCTAGAAAAACGAATTATTTCAATATTTAATATTCGTTCCAAAAAATAGCCCAATATAAAATATTTATCCATCAAAATTCATTATAGTTTATCCCATTTTATTAACTTTTATTTGAGCAGACGATTGAAGTGAATATTTTGTTTTAGAACTATTTACCGCACGCTAGAATACTCTGGTAAGTAGTCTTGAGGACGCGGGAAAATTGGATGTGCGCCACTCTCTCTTGTATGGAAGCGGTCTAAGACAGCACACGTGTTTCGCCCGGCCGGGCACCGTTCATAGCCAAAGTGAGCGGACGGTGTCGTGGCTAGGTATGTTTTGCCTCTGTTAATTACATAATAATGTTATCTGATGGTGTTGAAGCATCATTTCTCTAAGTAAAATTTCTGTATCATCAAAATTGAATTAAAACTGTGAGATTTCTTCCTTAAGCTATGCCTAGCAGAGATAACCGACGAAACTGAACGTTCAAGAAGATTTCATGAAATGTGCAGTGACAATATCCATATTACATCCTTTTATTCCGATGGACTGCCTGATATGCACTTAAAGTTCTGATTCTAGACCACAAAATGAAATACTTCAGCGATGTCCGGGGATATCAACCGTTCACTATCCAAATGTCATGGAGACATTCATATTCAAATTGCGGAAGTCTGCTTTTGTGATAACGGTGAAAGAATTATGGTTCGATATTTTCCTGTTTATTTATCCATTGATACCTCAAAGAGAATTCTTTTTAACATAACTAATAGTGATTCACTACATACTCAGTGTGGACTCTCCATATATGAGAGCAAGTGTGCTTGTGAAAATTACATACCATTGCAACATATAACTGATATCGGATAATAATGATCACTACAGTATCGTTTCAATTTTAACATCGCTGACATTCAGTGAAAATAATAGTAAGATCGTCCGCAGCCATGTATGGTCAATGTGAGAATATATTGTGGTGTTTGTTTCACAATCAGTGTGGTCTACATATAATTGTGATGTAATTTAAAAGTGCCGGCACAGAAATTTTTTTCCATATAAAAATGCTCGAATAAAGAAAAAAATTCATGTTTGTGAAGAATTTGTGTGTGATCCTTTATATTGTGTTTCATTGGATTAATAATTATTCTTTTTCAGATATTTTTGTTTAAAGATGGGGTAAGTTAAATTTTGAAAGTATATTGATTTTTTCCTATTCTTATTTGATTATGATTAAAATTTCAATTTTACATTTTAATCTAAAATTTCTAGAATTCGGAATTTAAAATGGGTTTTTATGAAGCAGCACTTTCCGATGTATCCACTATACCACTCCTTTTCCGGCCATTTCTTAAAATTTTATTATTTATGATTTCATTAACCAATATTATTGAATTATCCAATTTTAAAAATTAAATCTTAATTTTTTATATGTAACAGAACGACATTCATGATTTTGTAAAAAATGGAAGAAATCGATTTAATATCGAACGCTGGAAGATTAACTTAAAAATTGGAAAACTTCTGCCAAAAACAGAAAAGTTGGCACCTATGAATAAAAGAGAAAATAACAAATAAAGAAATGTCAAGTTTAAAAAATCGGAGTTTTTCGATAATTTTCGGATTAATGGAGCACGCTGATAAAAATCGGAGAAACTCCGATTAAATCTGAGTACTTGGCAGCTATGCAATCCCTGTAAAAATGAAGATTAGTTTAGTTATATGAATATTAGTTACTGATAACATGAATATTTTTTTTCCCCTTAGAGATTCACGTTAACGAGGTTCAACTGTACATATAAATTTCATGAAAAATAATTAAATTTTACAAAAGAGTTTAATCAATTAAACTAAATTTTTATTTTCATGAAATTTACAGTAACATCATCACACAGAAACATTATGTTAAATATGTTTCTTTATTCCTTTTTAATTATCGTTAACATTCCTTAAAAGTTCTTTTTGAGAACAATGAAAAATGAGTGCCAGCCTCTTACCAAAGCTATTAGTAAATGATGAATCATTTCAAATGCTCTGCTAGACTTATCAAGATTTCTAGAATATATCATAACTGAAATAAGAACATTTTTAAACTTTAGCAAATAATGTGACTTTAACTCTTTACCTACCGACGATAATTTAAAGTGCCATTAGTTTAAAAAGTGTATAAAATTGAATTTCTGGAATAAATGTTAATGGTATTTATAAGAATAGAACCTATATACCTCACTTTAACCTCATTACAAGGCACTAGACACTACCTGTAGCCATTTTTGTTTTAGAAAAGATTTTATAGAGTGCTATTGCCATTTTTGCTTAGCAAAGAATTTCCCATAAATTTCAGAAAAAAAAAAAATACAAAAAAAAAAAAACACAAAATGTAAATACGTTTTTACACTTTTTACAGTCCAAATATTTTTTCGACCTCTATGTATCAATGGTACACTAAAGAACCAACTCCCAAAATTCCCATTAATTACTATGATGAGGTGATATACATCCTTTTTATTGCAGATATACTCTTAAGTAACTAAAAAAATATGTCTAAAATACATTTTCTGTGTGTTTCATAATGTGGTAGATAAAGGGTTAAAAGAAAATTTTATTTCTGATTTTGTTTTATGTTGCTTTTATTCTAAGCCAAAGAGGTACATACCTACGAGGGGATGCTAATCTATTTCTCTCAGAATCCTCAGATCTAGCTGAAAGATCCCTTTCTTTTCTTTTTTTCCTGTCAAGTTCTCTTTCCCGTGATCCATGGGTGGTGGGCGGCTGTGCTCGTAATTCTGGCCTACCTCTTGGTTCAGGTGTTCGACGACCAGTTGAAGAAGTTTTCCTCTGTTTTCATTTAGAGAAATTTAATAAATAATATTTTATGAAAATATCACTTTTAAATTTAATTATAAATATAATAATTATATTGGATATCTAGTGCTGAATCTAAGCTTATTTGATAGGGCGTAGAGATGTTGGAATGAAAGTTTGTTGGTGTTGGAGAGCGTAGAGTTTTATGTGATTGTCAAGTTATTAGTGAATTAGGCGCCGAAGTTCGATAATTTGATGAGTTGTAGTGTTATAAGGAATTATAAAGTTTAGTGTGTAGAAGATTTACTTGGAGTGTCAAGTTGCCGACGATACTGTGTGATCTTTGGAAGTATTCACCGAGCGATTAAAAGTTTAAGTCAAGCTTCTAAAGTCAGCTATCATAACCACCAGTTATGAGCATATTATTTCATAGTAGCTTTAATTTATTTATTTAATATACTGTGAGTTTCTTTTACTTGATCCTCCTCCCCACCCCCACCCCCTTACTCTTATTCAAGTTAGAATAAACATTTTTTAAATTTTATACAAGAGTCTCTTTGATCATTTTCTATCTTAGGTAGTTATTAAGATGGGGTCTGCAGCAGATGCCAGAGCGCAGACCTCACAACATAGCCTACATATATAAAAGTAAAAAATAAATAATTCACTTTGTCTTAGTACACCTCTTTTCTAGTGTACTTTACAGACTAATAATAAAAAAAAAAAATCAATTTATAGATTTGATTATCAATTTTCTTTTTCTCAAATTAAATTGTTAGTTAATATTTGTAACATGAGATAAGATCTGATTTATTTGAGGATTTTTACTGAAAGTTAGAAATATTTTATATTAGAAGAAAAAAAAAATTATTAATTTTTACAAATCATAAAAACTGAAATAAAGAAACTGTCATGTGTACACGTACATATATACAGATGTGTGAAAATTATTAGAATAGCTGTGATTTATTTTATTTCATTTATTTATTGTTTGCTTGTTTTATTATTTGTTTTAATTTGGTATTCAATAAAATAATTCAAGAAAAGTAATTTCACTTGTTGATGCTATTGATCTTTAATTTTTACTTCCTTATACAAAGTATAAAAAAGTATTGTAATCCCAATTTCCGAAATGGAGTTTATATCTTGCATAGCTCAAAAAGGAATCATCGTAGAATGTTGCAAATTTATATGTGTGACTGTCAGATGTCTAGTTGTACATCTGCAAGTTTCATCTTAATACGAGCTCTCGTTTTAGATATATCAGCGACTTTACATGATTTTTTGTGACGTCTGTATGTGTGTATCTCACGTAACTCAAAAAAAGGTTAGACATAGAACGTTGCAAATTGGTATATAGGTTTGTTTTAGCATCTAGTTGTGTACCTCCCTTTTTGGTCTTTCTGTGACTTTCTGCTTTGGAGATATTTACAAAAAATATATTCATAATGACCAAATATACAAAGGTTTTGGCCATTATATATGATCTACCATCATAGAGATTTTAAAATATGCTAACGATAGAGCATGATATTATTATGAAAGTTGCCGACATTTATGTGTGTAGAAAGTAATTCTTAATATATAAGCAGATTCTAGTCGACGAATGCACTTTATTTTGTTTTAATCTTGTTTGCCATTTAAAAAAATTTCAAAGAATTTAGTTCAGCGCTATAAACCAATGAATCTTTCTGAAAAATTCCAGAATTCTGTTCTTATTGAAGTTAGAGCTTCCAAACTTTGGCAGCTCTAAACTACAAATTTTTGCCAAATTCAGTCACCAAGTCGCCAAATTTGATGCAAAGTCACCAAAATCGATGCCAAAACGTTGGCTACAAACTTGGCAACTTGGCGAGATTAGTGATCAAATTCGGTGGCAAGTATTGTTTCAGGATAGCCAGAATTAGTAAATCCTTTCTGAGTTTTAACTAAATTAATTATTTTGGTAAAATGTATCATTTTTCCCCTCTAATTTTCGGCAAAGAGAACAAAAATAGGTTATCTATATTCGGAAGATTTTCATTAAACTCTAAGCTATGAATTTGCCAATGAGAGATTCTGTAATAAGCCACTCCGGAAAAAACTAGTATATTTGTTTGACGGTATATATAATCCTATTATCATGACTTTTGCACCTGGAATAGCAGGTTTTCAGTTTTTTTTTTCTTTGTGGTTAGAACTTGCCTGTTTATTTACGAATCAGTTACCTCACACAAAAATGTCAATGCTTTCATAACAATACGTATATTCCAAATGGTGTATAAGGAAGTCATGTGGTGTCCACATCATATTTTTTAAGATTGATTTAAAGGGTATTTTTAAAAATTTCCAACAAATTTTAAAAGTGTTTTTTACTTTGGTTCATCTGCTTACATCTTGTCTATGTTTAAATTTTCATAAATATTTTTAGAATTCCACAAAATTGATATACAGCAAAAAAATTTAACATGAATCTGCGGGGACCAAAATATTTTTTCGTGTTTAAAGAATTTCGTGTTAGAAGATTCATAAAAAAGAACAAAACCAATGTTTTCTATGTCGTCAAATTTTATTTTGATTTCCTGTTAAACAACTAGTAGGCTGTATCCATTGGGATAAAAAGCAAGTAAAAAAAATTATTGTTTTCTGGTGAGAAAAAAAAATCAGACATTTTTCATAGAAGTGTATTTTTCAGCACCATATTGTCCATAAATCATTCAAGATCATCCATCGTTTTATTTATTTCTCCATTCTAATGTGCATCTAAATATAATAACTACATATACTTTTAATCATTTTCTGCATTTCTGAAGAAGATTGGACAGGAACGACATTATTGGATTCTGTCGTCAGATTCATCATCAGAATTTACATAGGTGGTATCATTTAAATTATGACAGATATCTAAAATATCTTTGCCTGTCATAATTGGTGCTGTACACACATCATCATCGACTATAACATATTGTAACAAACATGCCACTGAAGATCGAAAGCAAATTTTTTTTGTGTTAAACGATTTTTGTTTCGTATTAAAAGAAAAAAAGTGTATTAGATTATATAGTATACTGTCTGGATTGTTATATCATTTTGTGCTAACTGATTTGTCATGTTAAGAATTTTCATGTTAAACGTATTTCACTGGGGCATGTTATTGAGGTCCATTTATGTCGAATGTTTCCTAATAAAAATTGTACATGTAGTTCAACTGGTTTAAGTGCAAAAAATAATTCAGATGCATTACGGTCTCCGGGACACATCTCATAAGCGCATTTTAATACCTTTATACTACACTACACAAACAAAATCAACATACATTTTTCACATGTATGTTGAGGAAACATACATGTTTCCACACATGTTCATTTTTATATGTATGAAAAGGAACTTTTGCACAGAAAATGGTGTAATTGACATTATGATTCATGTACAGACCCATACAAAAATATTCAGATTCATAATTATTATTAAACAAAAACCTTACTTTAGCTTTATTGATGTAATCTTTTAGCGGCGAAGTACTTTCAAATCAGGAGGCCCCCCAGGAAAATCAATACACGCATCAAAGAACATATTAACAACATTAAATTTGGAAAATACGGCACCGTGTTAGCACAAACCTACAAAAATGAAAATATTAAAATAGATTTTGAAAACACCAAAAAAATTGCTAACTACAACAACTACAATTATGCACTCTTTCGCGAAACAATAGAAATCATTGACCAACCCAACGCATGCAACCTAGACCAATCAACAACAGGTATAGATGCTACCTGGCACCATCTCCTGAAAGAGAGAAGAAAAGTCAAGCATCGGAAGGAAATCTTCACAGATACGCAGCATGGAGTAACCAGCGCTGACGATAAGGGGGGGGCTCCTGATTTGAAAGTACTTCGCCGCTAAAAGGTTACATCAATAAAGCTGAAGTAAGGTTTTTGTTTAATAATAATTATATTCGTGGCTTTATATTTTAAAAAGTTTACTGGAAAATTTCTGGAAGTGCATTTTGAGTTGTATTGAAAAGTATTTATAAATGAAGGCACATGATGTGATTGGTAAATAAATTTGTGCTTTATGTAACTTTAAAATATTTATGAAATGAAAATAAAGATATACAGATAAACAAACCAATATCATAATTACTTTAAATGTTGTTGGGAATTGTTAAAAATTCACAATTATAATTCAAACACTTATAATGGTATATATATTAATAACTTACATGCTCACTTGACCAGGAGCCAGTTTCATAATCAGCAGTCCTATCTTTTGGATTATAATCTCTATTCCTGTCATCTCTACCTTTCTTGGGTTCTGGAGATAAAACTCTTTTTCCTTTTGGATCACTCCTCTTGTCAAAATGAGCATCACTATTTCTATATTGATTATCTCTACGAGGTTCATGTATTCTGGGAGATAATTCCCTGACATCTCGTTTTTTATCAATATCACTTAGCTTTCTGCGATCTCCCCGAACAGGAGAAGTCGATGCTTGTCTCCTATGATCCACTTTGTCATCTTTGTGAGAATACAGTTTTTTTATACTTGGGATCATTTCTGGATCATATCTATCTTTCAGAGGAGATAATGAACCCCGACGACTGTCTTTTCGAGGGGATAGCCTACTTCTTTTATTATTTCTATCACGGCTATCAGTTCTTTTATGCATTTCTAGCATATCATCTCCATCTTTCTTAGAATAGAATTTAGATCGATCATCTATACGATGCTTATCTATCTTTTCTTCTGATACATATCTCTGAGAACTCCCAAGCAGTTTTCCTGAGGATGATGTGGAAGCAGAACTACGAGATAATAATAATGGTGAGGGTTCTCTTCCTCGATGGCGTTTACCACCCAATTCATCTCTTTTAGACTTTTTAGATGAAGATGTTGACGGCATCAAGGCCGTTCTGTTTGGACTACTAAGTGGAGGTGGTGAAGGCATCCGATCTGATTTATACTTCTAAAATAAATAAATAAAAAAATATTTTTAGAACAATAAGTATATAATATTGGTAATTTTAAATACTTCCGTGAAGAAAAATATATAATTATCATTATGGAAAATATTAAATATATTGTATTAAATATTGTAATGAGACAAGAGATTGACAATGTTTATAATTTTTAGATTCAAAGGAGGGAGGGGAGAAAGAAAAAAAAAACTTGTATATTGTACAGTTATGATTAATGTTATATAATGTTCATATTATATAATGTTCATATTATATAATGTTCATATTTATAAGTCTACATACAAAATCATGTTAAAACAAATAAACCAATTTTAATGGGACTTTAGGAAATAAAATTTGTGATCAAATTTAATATTATAGTTATTTTTTCTGAGATTTAATGCAAAATTAAAAAACATGCACTTTATAAAAATCTGAAGTTTTATTTGCATGCTACAAAAGCTTTAGTGAATAATTTATTTTACAAATAAAAAAAAATCTTCATCAACAAAAAAATAATAAATTTCAAACAAGATTTCATTATTATATGGGATTTTCCCATTTCAGTCCAAATTTTACAAAGAAAAGATTTTCAAATATGACTTTTACAAATATTAAAGCAAGAGAAACATGAAGTACAATGTGCACTTTTACTACTTTTCAAGTTTAAAACTTTCAGTGTTAAACAGTTTTTATGCTTCATCAAATAAATACTATGTAAATTATCAGTAAGAAACATTTTTAACTGAATATTATATATATATATTAATCTCATTTTCTACAAAAAAATTTTGTTATGCTATCTATTTACTTTAACTATTACATGATGAAAAAAAAGATGGGCACAATGCTGAAAAGGTTACTTAATAAAATAAGTGCATCTTGAATTGAATGCTGATTAGTCCAACTGACTACACGAGGATCCCAGACCTTGATAGAAAGCTCTCTTCCATAAGATGCCTTTCTAGCCCCTCTTTCTACAAATTTCAGAGAAAAGCACAATTCTGAACAACTAGGCCTACAAAGTATGACCTGGGTTCGAACCTGCCACAACTTGCACGGTAGACAGAAAGGATTAAACTGTGTAAGCTTCAACATGATATTTAATTACAGATTAATAGTGATCTCCATGCATTAAAAATGTATGACTAATCTTACTGAAATATATTATTACTTTCTTCTATATACTTGCGGCGTTGTTATAGAAAAAACAGTAATTTAGTACTGCCAGAATCTGGATTTAAAGTAGTCCACCAGCAGCCGAAACGTTCTGTCTTCGAAGCTAGTATATATAAGATGATGGGTTCAATCCTAGATTACATTCATCAGCCTAGACATTCAGAGTTTTCTGTGGTTTTCTCCAACCATTTTTGTAAATATAGGGCTAGGATCCCTTAGAAAGATCCCCCACAGAGGGCAGTCCCCATCAAGCCTAAGACTATAGTGTAGTCAATTGGCCTTAATCCTAATACTATACCACACTCAATTTAAAATGGAGTAAAATAATAATATTATATTTATTTATATTTCTTAAAAATTCTAATATACTGTATATTAGAATTTTTAGTAAAATGTATTGATCTCACCACTCACTGATCCATCAATCCTACTCATACCAATCAATCACTCATCTTCACCAAAGGCCATCTGCATTCAAAGGAATTCCATTGAAATCAGAGTTGTGCATTTGTTAATAAGAGATTGAGCAAATAAGTTGTTAATAACTGTTCCTAAATAAGCAATATTTTTACTCTGTGGTGCATACAATTCTAATTTTTAGACTCTTGCGGCAGATAATAGTTTTATTGGATGTACAATCAAATGGGCGTACAAAAAAGTCATGTGTTGTCCACATCAGATTTTTCCTTCTTATTTCTTGAAGATGGTGAAAAGAAAAAAATGATACATTTCTGGACTTTATTTCCCTTTTTTATTTCTGCTAATGGTTAATTTAGCAATTGTGTGGCATATTATACATTGAGACTTTAATGTCAAATCAAAAAAGATAATCGTTTTAATGAAGTTAAAATATTAAATTAAGCACACACTTAAATTACATAAGTGACTGTAGTAAGATGGCATTGAAGTTTAGGTAAATTGGCACAAATTTTTTAATTTTTCATTTATATTAAGCCACTATTTCTTATTTGTAATTCCCATGTGATAACCTGCAGACATCCTTCCAGGTTATTAATTTGGATCATTTAAGGAAAAACTAAAGAAGGTAAAATATTATGTGGCATTTTGTTAATAGAATTTCCTTTTATATGAGTAAATGAGTTTTGCAATACTACAAGCTATTTCAAATCCTGTGTAAAATCATAAGGATTAAAATATAATTAAATTTACAGTAACAATCTACTTAATTATACATTGAAAATATAAAAGAAATGTAAAAAACTATCTAAACTATACACTAAATATAAAAAGAAATTGTAAGTTTTTTTTTTTTTTTACTTACATCACTCCTTGAACCATCTCTTTTTTTCTTATGTCTTTTGCCTTTACTTCTTTGAACATCAGCAGAGCGACTATCCGTTGAGGAACTCTGTGCCCTTTTCAGTTGAGAGAGAGAGAGAAAAAAAAAAAAAATCTCATTTAAAGATACAAAACAGATTTTTAGAGAAGTTGAACAAATAATATCATTTTGGAAATGAAACAATGTTAACTTAGTAAAGCATTTTTATAACATGAAAAATTCTTTTACAAAGAAAGCATACTAGAAAATTTTATCATGGAAACCGTGAAACAACATAAGAGTATATGAAAAGTTAACCAATATTGCCAATTTTTAAATTCATGTTATCACAATATTAATGCTGCGACTTTTTTTATTTAATTAAAAAAATAAATAAGTTATTTCCTCAATATTTTAAATATATTTTTAGCATTACCAAACATTTAACATTAAAGCAATATTATGAAATTGCCAAAAGAACTGATATTTTTAATTCGACTATCTGCCAGTCTAATGCATAGATGAAAAGACTAAAATACAAACACAACTCTGGTTGTTTAATACAGAATGAGAATTTGAAAAAATAAATAAATATATATATAAATAAATATTGTTTTGTAAAAGTGATGCAGCAATTACCTATTCAACAAGATACCTTCACATTATTAAAATGAAAATTTGTTTTACAAAGTAATAAAATCAAAAAATGTCAGGGATAAAAAAAATCAGGATATCATAAAATATCGAAGTATCTAAAAACTAATTAGTGTTGCATAAATTTCAGACTTGTAGTAATATTATATAAAATTGCTTTTTAAATTAAAGCTATTATACTTACAAGCATGAAAAAGCTCAGAAATAAATAATTATAAGATAAAAAGAACTTTTATATACCACATTTTTAAATTTTCTTTTGAATAATATAAATTTGACAATTCTATGTATTAATAAATACTTTTTAAAAAATTTCTTGATGAATTATTCCATCAACTTGAAAGAAAATTATCAAATGCATAATAAAGAGAACAATTATAAGAAATATTCAAATATGTATTAACTGAATCATAGTATTAAAAGAATGCATTTCCATCGTATTCTGAGCTATTCTAAAAGTTTCAAATGTCTAGCTAGTCAGGAAGTTAGTTAAAAATCGATTGCAAGATTTCTACTGAACAAACAAACAAGAAAGCGAGTTAATAAAAATGTGTAAAAAAACAGGAGCGGGAACTGTTCCCTCTTTTAGGCTCAGAGATCTACTTACAATGAAAAACCTTCCATACAAATAACAATTTAATTTTCTTAAATATATTAAATTAGTGTTATCCAATTTCTATCACTGTTTAAATGCCTATCATGGAAAATATTCTAAGCTATCATCAGTCCAAGGTTGCAGTACTTACACTAAAAACAATACAGTATTGAATTTTAAAATAAAACTGTAATAAATTATGATTTGATTTCTTTAGTAACACAATTTCTACAATTTTATCATTTCAAATTTTAGTTAAAAGGCACCTATTCTTTAGATCTGACTGAGTGCCCAGAGTCTAGTTTTATTTAACAGCATTTTATATTCTTCTAAGGGGAGGGGGGGGGGGGGGGGACTTTTGTAAAAAATATATTACAGTCGGCCCAATAGAACATATAGAAAGATCTAAATTATATACATTACTTAAGTGATTTTATGCTTATATAAAATGATTGATATCTCTTTATTATTTAAATATTTAATCAAATTTTAACTTACAATATTAAATATTATAATAAATTATAAAGAAAGTTAATATAAATATATCAATAAATAATGTGCATTTAAAATTTCATTTTTTAAGAAAAAATAAATTATAACTGAGTGTGTCTGTATTAGAGACTTCACTGAATATTTATTTATTTCCTAAAACATATAACAGATTATAATTGCTACTATAAAAACTCAAGATGACAGCATCATTTGACATTGACAACGTCAAGATGACAATAACATTTAATGATTTTGCAATTTCATTTGTCATTCCAGGAGGAACTGTTTGCTCTTCATTACTTTCTTAATTTTTTTTTTTTTTTAAGACATCATTAGAAGACTAATTCTTTTGTTTATGCATCTTTATCTACATCTATGAAATCAAAGAAATCATTTACCTCAAAAACTTTTAAAATGTGCATTTTCTAATTTCTGGAGATCATTTGTTTTCTCATTTTTAATTTCCTCATATTCAGTTGCTGATTTTAAAAAGCATATATATTTTTTTTAATATTTAGGCAGACATACCATGGGGTGTACTTGCTTCAGCAGTACATATACTAAAATTGGAACAATACCATGGGGTCTATTCTCCGATCTGACTACATCTCAATTCCGACTGTGAAAGTCGTTATTTTGATAACGTGACGTGACATTCCGCTACTCTCCTCTCTCAGTCACAGAAATTTGCAGTAAAGATCCAGTTCATTTCAGTTCTTATCATAACGACTGCCTAACACAGTCTTTATAATGACAACCGGTCGCTATTTCCTTCAATTCTCATGAATGAATTTTTGGGAAAGATCAGTTTATAAATATAAAATTGTTATTGTGAGATTAGTTTATCCTCCCTCTCCCCAATATTGTTTTTGAAAAAGCAAACCTATATATAATTAAAGAAATTTTTAATAATAATATAAAAGAATACGCTTTTCAAAATTAAAAAGTAACCGAATAGAAAGCTACATTTTAATCCTAACTGAAGTGATAACATAAAAATATGATTTTCCAACTGTGTAATGAGGCTATATGCATATATAAAATTATAATAGTTTTAACTAATAGTTTAATAGTTTTTTCAAAAAATATTTTTTTGGCATTTATAGTACAAATTGAGCATTATCGGAAAATCAGAAAAAGATCATTGTTTAAAAAATGTGCACTTTACTCATTCAATTTCTTTTTTCTTTGTTTCAATAGCTTTTAAACTGAATTTACATTAATTTTTAAAAGTATTTTTGCTGAAAAGTTCTTGAATTTTGCTGTTTTTCAGAACATTATTTTAAAAAATTGCAAATGTTTTATGCAATTTCTTTTAATGATTTTTATTACTTATTAAGGACAAATATTTTTCAATTGTAATAATAATTATGTACCAGCATTCTGTACTTTGTTGGTGCAAAAAAAAGTTATTTCCTGGTGTATTCAACATTTAAAAAAAAATTTAAAAAAAGCATAAAATCTTTTAAACAAATATGCATTATATTCAGTTAGGATTTATTTATAAATCACAGATAGAGGTTCAAATTAACAACCTTTCAAATTTTTAACAAAGTTGATTTTGGAGTAGGATGATATTTCCAATATGGGGATATTTAAAACAATAATAATTCTAAAGGTGCTTTTATGCTATAATAAAATAAAATTTGATATAAAGTAAAAAAAAAAAAAAAAAAAAAAAAAACAGATTGCCATCTTGTTTAATTTCTCCTCTCTCTCTGAATATATATATTAAGTAGTAAAAGCTGAGTAACAAATGATTTGACACATATTAAACATTTTCGGAAAATCAGAAAAAAAAAAAAAAAAAAAAAAAAAAAAGACGTTTAATGCAATTTTTTAATGTTTTTTATTACCTATTATTTAAGGATAAATATTTTTTGAACTATAATAATTATCTATATTATTTTGTTTATGTACAAATTATTTTCCTTGTGTATTCAATATAATTGGAAAATCTTTGTATTATTAATCCTATGAAAAACATATTACTTTTTAAATAAAAATGTATAAAATTTTCTAAGTAAAAACGCAGTATTCATTTATAATATGTTTATTAAGCACAGATAGAGAGAGGTTCAAATTAACAAATTTTCAGATTTTTTAAAAAATCGGTTTTGGAGTAATGAAGCTCCCAATACGAGATATTTAAAAAATAATATTAATTCTAAAAGTGCATTTATGCTACGCATAAAATGAAATTTCATATAAAGTTAAAATAAAAAAATTTCAGATTTCTATCATGTTTAGTTTCAATATATAATATAAATAAATAAATAAATAATAATAACTAAATTTCAATTCAGTTTATCTGCTATTTGTTAATAAAATAAAATGATTGAATCAGTTAAATAGTTTTATAATAATGTTGATTTGAATATAAGGAGTTTGAAAAATTAATTTAATTTTGCTTCAAAATAATCTATTTATATTCTACTCGTATTGTGGGCAAAACATTTCATTTCTACATCTTATTTCCATGTTGAATTTTATTTATTATTTAACAGACACCTTAATATATTGTAGATTTTATTAATAAAGTAAGTGTAAATTTATAATATAAAACAAGTAGGTTAACACAAACAATAAAAAAAAAATATAATAATAATAATTGCATTATATATAGATTTGAGTTGAATTACATTTTCTAATAAGTAATCTTACTTCTACAGATGAAAATATTTTTTAAATAAACAGACTTATCAAAATAATTTAAACCGCCAAAATAAATAAATAAAAATAAGAGAGAGAGAGAATGGAAATAGGAAGAAAAGAAAGAAAGAAAAAATTACATTAAAAAAAGAACTTTGTGGTACTTTAGCATATTTTTCTCCTATTAATTTTTTACACTCTAACAACTTTATCCCCTTTTATTAGTAAAGATAAAATTGTATCAAATAATAATTCTTGTAATGAAACTTTATACACAGTATTGACAGAAAAGGAACACAAACTTTGAACAATGAATTTTTTTAGAAACCGCATTTTAGGATGTGCGATACTCATATTGCCTTGCAATGTTGTTTTTCTTACACAGCATCTATTCACAGGTATATCGTCTTCTTCAACACGCCATTGGCTGAAATCACTGACATCTTTAGCCTCAGTAGAAGATTGTTTCGATTACTACCTTAGACAACAACCGAGGGGGGAGAATTGCTCTTTAGCAATGGGAGGAAAGAAAGTCCGTAAAATTGGGATTTAATGACTGTCATTATATAAGGAGTTGGATAACGCGATCGGGTAGGAGAATAGATGCCCTGGTTCCCCCACATTCTTTCTTTTTTTATGTATTGGAACCAAAACATTTATTCCTTTAATATACTTTCGGATTCCACGCATGTCTCCTCTCCTCAGTCCATAAACTGCAAGAATTCCTTGATTACTTGTTACCAATAACATGCTTTGAACAGATAAACCCTTGATCTAAATTTTACAAATAATATTTGCTAGGAAAATTTTAATTTTAACACTGAATAGATGAATCGATCTAGATTCAGTTTTGCAATTTGAAACATTCTCAGGGTGCTACACAAATCTGGGAAAAGTAATTCCTTGTGCTTTCCTCGTCTCTCTAAAAAATAAAATAGATGACATGCAATTATGCAGCATTAGAATCTAACAAACTTACAAGTCAATTGATTATATCTAGGATACATTAATTTTATTATCTTAGTCAGGAAATAATCATGTAACTAACTTTTAATTTTCTGCATTAAAAAGCACTAAAAAAAAAAAAATCTTCAAATTATAAAACGAGATAATTTAAAATTATATAATTAAAAATTGAAATTAAAACATTCTTATGCCTAATCTTTCCTATGTTTTTCCCTAAAAAGATTCTTTTAAATTCTTTGAATTTTAAATGTTTTTGTAATAAATTTTGAAATTTCCTGAGATTTAACCACTTTTTAATATATTTTTTAAATTCTCTTGGTTATTCAGGTTTTCTCTGAATCCCAGGTATTGCAGCAACACTGACTATCCATGGACAAAATGATTGTTCTGTTTCACTTTTTCATATCCATGATATGATTTATAAGACATCTTTCAGTTTTTAAAATTCCTTTTACCCAGCTTTCACAAGTCATCTCTTGATTTTTTTTTCTCCATGCCCTGCCTTGAAACTTAAATTATATTGTAATTGCTACCTAGATAACCAATTTTTATAAATACAAAATCTAGCACTATCTTTTAGTAAACTTTTTTTTTTTTTTTTTTTGTATGATATTCCATTCATTAAATCCACTTTGGCTCTTTCTGCAGAAACCAGTTCATCAAGGCTGTATTCATGTTAGCAAAATTAGACTCCCCTTTTCTTTTAACTGAATCTAAATTGCCATTATTTCTATAATTTCTTTGACACGAAAACATCTGTAATCTGAAGCAGTTATTAAAATTTGATTGGTTGGCAATAGTAGAATTTTACTTTAAAAATGTTGAGTGTTTATGTAATTAAGAAGGGTGGCATGGTTAAAAATATTTCTTAAAGCAGGGAAATTTACAATTATTTCTACAGTGAAAAATTGGTATTAAAGATTTTATTCAGATAATTCAATTCCGATTTAAATATATAATGGGCTCTTCCCACCTGACGTCAGAGGTCACATGATAGAGGAAAAACAAATAGCAGACAAAGTCTTGTTTATCTATAGTGATTGCTGAAATAACATATTTTCTATTCTTATTTTTGATCAATCGTATTTAATCTGTGTTACTTTTTTATACATCATCATTTTTAATCCATTTTATATCATTATTCATCCTCTTTTGTTTGTTGTATACATTTACAATCATCATTTAGTTTATGTTTGTTATTGATGTTCATGAAGAACATGTTTAATAATCTGATTTTTGGTACTTAAATCAGTGACAGTGCAATATCATACTGCGTAAATCCATTTAGACCAGTAACTAAGTTAATTAACTTGTTGTAACACCTTTATGCAATTAAATTAAATTAAAACATTTTAAAATTGCAAATTATAATCCATAAACATTCCACAAGAAGCTATTATTTATTGCTAGATCAGTTAATGTTACAGTTACACTACAATATACAAAAATCGATTCTTATAGGTAAAAATAAATAAACACATAAAATGTTTTTTAAAAATTATTAAATTTACAAATACAATTATTCTACAGTTTACAAATGCACAATATTACTTTTATTTTATTTTATATTAAAGTTTTTGTTCTTAAGAACAATATTTAATTGAAATCGATTCTCAGAATTTGGTTATTCGCTTTCCTCTATCACGTGATTGAGCAGACGATGGTGGGAAGAGCCCATTATTCATTATTCGATTAAGTGGGGATGACTGTGTATGTATATAAATATTTAATTTTGTGAATCTATTTAATCAATCAATTTATAAATTCCTAAAATATGATAAAATGCTGTTTTTTTTTTTTCCTTTTAATCTGGTAATTAAATAAATGTTATTTTATCAGAGTCAATTTATGAATTTGTATTAGACTTTTTTCTTTAAAAAAAAAAAAAAAAAAAAAAGACAAACTATACAAGATATCTTTGCAGCCAACTAACAAAACAAGTAATCATTTTAGCACATTAAAACAAGTAAAAAAATTTTTAAAAAAATTTCACAAATACTTAAGTTCCTTATACTTATAGTATGACAGTGAACTAAAAGTTATTAAAAAAAAAAAAAAAAAAAAAAGATGTAGAATGATATATTTTCTGAGTGGTATAAAATATTACATAACGATTTTAATTTTATGCACAGAAAAACTAGTTACTCAATCAAATACATGATAAATTTTCAGAATTACAATGGAATAATAATGCAACAATTAAAATTATTCAAATTACAAAAATAAACATACCACTGGCGATGCTTTCTAGGTGGAGGCATCGGACTGGGAGTTCTGGGTCCTCTCATTTTAATAGGCACATTAGATTTTCTGTCTGTCAAATTTGTTGTATCTTGCAATCTTCTTCGTGGAGACAAAGAAGGTTCTTTTCTTTTATCTTTTTTCTTGCTTACCCTACCCTCAGGTGATGGTGATCGCATCCTTTGCATCTTAGCCCGACTGCTCTTGATTTTGTCATAATCATCTTTCCCTTTGCTTGATTTATCAACAACTTTTGTTGATTTTTTGCTTCTTCTTTTGGCTGGTGGACGAGAACCACTGGAGGATGATGATGATGAGGAAGAACTGCTATCATCAGTGTCATCGTCGCTACTACTGCTACTGGATTCAGAACTACTCGAAATGCTTCCACTACTACTGCTGCTGCTACTACTACTTTCACTAAATGATACCTAAAGTGTTTAAGCAAAATATATATTATATATATGAAAGGATATAAAATAATTAACTTCAATTTAAGAAAAAACCTATTCAAAATTTATAATGAGGTATTAATTCTATAAAACCAAGTTTCTTTCTCCAGTCAATAAATTACTTTTTCATAAAATAAAAATGTAAATTCAAAAGCTAAATTTAAGCCAGTAAATGATGTTATAAAGTAGAGGATACCAGGGGTATACATCTTCTATTTCCAGACACCACAGAACCAGAGTGCTGTCATCTTGCTAGTGGGAAGTGTATGTATAGGTGCAATATTCACTGTAACTTCAGTCTGCTTGGTCAAAGTGCCACAAAGGAAAAATCTCTGTTTTATCCCTTTTCTGACTGGTGAGTAAATTTTTTCATTGCAATTCTTTGTGTTATAGTGAACCTGTTAATTGAATTGAGGTGCTGCTTATACTGGTTTTCGAATGAAAGATTAAATGTGGTTGCATGCATGTATCATATTCTTTTGTTTCATATAATAAGTACAAAACTTTGAATATACATAAAATGCAAGAACTCACAACAATCGTTTCAGGTTTAAAAAAAAACATGACACTTTGTCAGGCTAACAAAACAGGTACAAGAGCTACAAACAAAGCGGCAATGCACACTTGCTTGCATGCTGCTTTGTTTGCAGAACTCAAGCCTACTTTGTTTACCTGACGAAGGTTTGTGTTTTCTTTTGACCCAAAACAATTGTTGGGAGTTCTTGCATTTTATGGTGTTTATTCAAAGTTTTGTACTAATTACTTTTAAATGCCAGTTTTGTGAGGGGGGTGGGGGTTATATATATATATATATATAAATTTTGTTTCATATGTCTGAGATTCTGTGGTATTCAACTTGTGTTGGATATGCCTGTGGGGCTAGTTGGCATAGTTAGGTAAGAGGTCAGTTGACTTAACCTTTAGAAAGGGGCTCTTTTAAAATCCCATAGTGAAGCGTGACAACTGCTGTCACAGCCCCTCTCTAAGATTAACCATAATATAACTTCCTTAATGATAGTTCAAAGGCTAAAGAAACCCTCCATGATAAACAGAAGAATAGTTTACATCCTCAGCCTCTTGCAAAGATGATGGAGAGGATTTTTATTCAATAACGTTCTCACAAACCCATGAGAACCAAAAAAGATGCCAACAGGTCATATCAAACAAGATGAATAACAAATCTTTCATAATATCAAAGGCCTCCTCTGTTCACTATGAATACAAAAGTGATTCTGTTTTAGTGAAACAACAAACTCACCAGTATCTTAGGTAAATTAATAAAACGAAAGGAAATGAGGTTCACATGTCCACCCTGATCAAAAAAGGGAAAAAAATGGAGATGGCCAGATAATGATTAAATTTTGTATGACCAAAGCAAAATTCTGTAATTATTGAACTCATCTGTTCAAATAAATGAGCATGTAATTCCGACATTTGTGGTTTATTTCAAACTTTGAACTAATTATATTTCAATAATTATAAGCAGCTTTAATAATAAGCAGAATTCATTATTTATTCATACAATTTAGAAAAAATGATTGACCCCAAATATTATTAAAATAACATGTTTTGATATAATAAAATGATTTTCCTTGAAAATTCCTATGTTCTGTCCAAGTATCTCAAACCTATCATGTTATGCCAACTCACTCCTATAGGTATGTCAACTAACCCTGGATGGTGGGTTAGTTGGCATAGTTGCAAACTTTTACGAAAAATGTGTTTGAGATCATCTAAATACATGGTTAATTCATGGGTCCTACATGATTTTGTAGTAAAATATATATATATATATATTTCCAATGCATTCACCAGAATTTCTCTAAGTATTGCATCAAAAAAAAATAATAATAATAATAATAATAATAACATAAATCAAAATTTATGACACCTATTCAAGAAGAAGATGAGAGAGAATCTTTAGAGTTAGAGTCAGTCAAGCCAACACACACCTACAAGGAAGTTTGCACTTGGGATGGTACGGGCCTGTACAGAAAATGTTATGCAGCATATTTCCAAGTATGGCCATTTATTTATATTTAAATAGTAATTAGGAAATATTAATTTATATCTAAGTATGTTATATCTAGGGCCAAGATTTTTTTTTAATGTTTGTGAGGTGTTTTTTTTCAGCTCTCCTCTTTTCTCAAGATGTCTTTGATTGCACTACTCATTGTTTCAAGAATCATTTTAATAGAAGTTTCTTTCATTTTTTAAATAGTTAAAAATGTATAATAATACTTAAACGTAATGAAAATTCTTTCCATTGAATGACTTTTGGAGTTTTTTCGTAAAAAATACTATTAAATGCTTTTTAGGTGGCTTTTAGATCACCATTTTAATAAAATACATATTTAAATTTAATTAAATTTTTTCAAGTGGACGTTTATATAAAATTTTTAGGCAGCTTTTTGAGTCGGCATTTTAGTAATCTAATAAAAATTTTCTCATTTGAGATTTTGTTAAAGTTTTTGTGAAGGGATTTTTTGGGTGGCTTTTTGATCACCTTATAATAATTTTTCTTTTGAAGTTAATTGAAACTTGTAATGGAAAAAACAGAGAATATATCAAAAATGGAAAAGTGCTTATAAAAAGCTTATTCACGAAAATAAACACCGCAAATTTCTTTGCGATTGTAAGCGTTTTAAAATAGTCCAAAATTACTTAAAGTAACAAATAAAATGGTAAAAGAGCAATTTAAAAAGGAAACTTATAATTTTGAAAATCTGATTTTAAATAAAACTATAAGGAAAAAGAACTCTAACTATTATAAACTCAAAGAAAATGTAAGTCAGTTTGAACAGCCGGTTAAAGCTTAAAGGGTTTTTTTAAATAATAAATATAAACACGAAAGTTAAAAAAATGAATATATTTATACTTAAAAATAAATAAATTGAAATTGCTTAAACTTCAAGCTTCTACAGGAAACCACTGCAATTTTCCACATGCAAGAGCAAGTAGAACTGTTAGACACCTCTTTTCACCCCCTTAAGGGTGTTAAATTTAGGAAGTTTTAGATCACCATTTTAATAAAATACATATTTAAACTTAATTAAATATTTTCAATTAATTTTTTTCATGTGGACTTTTATATAAAATTTTTAGGCAGCTTTTTGCAGCAGTTATGGTTCTTACCATAACTGCATAATAAGAAGAGACATTTTTCTAAATTTCATTCTCACAAGAAGATTCCCATAGTAATAACATGGGATTTGATTGCTGGTAATATTAGGTATTATATCTTTTTAGGGCAAACATAAAAAAAAAAAAAAAAAAAAAACTATAGATTCAACAGTGGAGAAGAAGAAGATGAAGAGATAACAAAATATTATTATTACATGAAAATATCATGTATGCTAAAAATATTTAACAAGTTTTATACAAGTTTTGTAACAAATTAATATTAGAACTGGAACTAAATTAAAAAATTTAAATAAACTACTAGAAAAATTTCTTCCAAGATTTTTTTTTTTTTTTTTTCCTTAATCCTTCTAAAATTTCTTACACACATGTACACTATAATAAGAATAAAAAAAAAAATCCTTGAAAATGCATATGAAAAAAATTGCTGTTATTGGAAAAAAAAAAAAAAAAAAGGTGGGAGGGTGGGGGGAAGAAAAAGAAAAGAAAGAAAATATTCTAATGAGAACTATTTTGACTTACTGTTTTTGTAATAGTGACATTTTCATTCAAAAGTCTTTCCTTTTGTAATTCTAATGCCAATTCTCTTTGTAATTGTTGCCTCTTTCTTTCTAAAGTTAATTCTTCTTTAAAATCGAGTTGAGCTGCATCCATAGGCCAATCTGAAATGTATTTTTTTTTTTTTTCAATAAATAACAAAAGAAAAAAAAAAACAGTTACCAGAGGACATTACAAATAAATAGTTATTTTTATTTTAAATAATTCGCAATCCACATGTTATGTATCTTAACTAACAATATTTAAAAATAAACCTGAATTAATTAGACCTTTATACACTAAAATTTCTCAAAATTTATTTAAATTAAAATGAAATGCAAAGTGTTACTATGGACATAATACATGTATCCATCATGATTGGTGTGGTTATTTGGTGCACAAATTGAAACATACATTTCATAGCAAAACCTGCAATAGACTCACAGCCAATTTTTTTAAAAAACCAACATACATAAATAAAAAGTTGACTAATGTATTAAAGTTACTTCTTATATGACATTTTTAAAAACTACATACAGTAAAATCCTGGTTATCAGTATCCTGATTATCCAAAAATCAGTTTAAATGAAAAGCCTCATTCTGGTTTGCAAAAATTGGGTTTCACAGAATGGTCTCTGTTTTTTATATCTTCATATGGAAAATGTTATTACAAAAATATAACTAAACCTAACTACATGATAAAATAACTCTGAATGATACAAACTAAATATATATGTAATACTAGCGAGCTTTGCTCGCTAGCGGGTCACTATTTTTAAATGAATCACTTTTTATCAAAATTGCAAATCAATATTTTTTTTCGTAATTTATCATTTTTTACGTCTGAAAAAGTTAATCACTTTTAGGAAAAAACTTGCAGGTTGCTGAATTGATGACCACTTGTAAAGGGGCACAAATGGGTGGTCATCGCTCCCTCTAACAGGGACAACACACCCATGCTTTGTCAGGGATTCGAACTGAGACCCAGTTGTGTAGAAGTCATGGACAATAATCCCTACATCATCTGGATAGCATTTTGGAATCAATTTAAAGTAACTTTGTTACACATTCTTTTAAATAAGTGAACCTTAGAAATGGTGAGATCATCTTGTGCTTTAGTACACAGAGTGTTTCATTTTTCAAAGTGTGTCAAATTTCCATAGATTGAGTATCTGATGTACTGATACCCTTTGACAGGGTTCATACTCATTTTCAGAAAAAAAATTCCCTGAGTTTTCCTTGAGTTAGTTCCCAGAATCAATAATATTTCCATATCGACAACTAGTGATGTTTATTTTATCCCCCCCCCCCCCCCCCCGTTTCTAAAAATAAAAAATATATAAATAAATATTAGCAAACTAATTGCCTAGAATGTTTTGTATCTGAATAACTTATTTTAAATTAATTTTAAAATCCTTTTCAGACAAAATAAAATATTAATCAGAATTGGAAATGTGTATATATATAACAAACTCTTGGAAACTTAATTACCTTATATAAAAATTTGCCCTTAAACTAAATGCTTCAAAAAATTTGATTAGCCAATGATTATTAAATGACATTGTGCTTTGTAAGGGTCACTATCGACCCAAATCCATCTCACAAAAAAAAATGAAATAAAATGCCTAAGTTAATAAAATAACTAAGCTAAGCACGTGCACACTGCATCAATAAGACTAAATAACAAACTAAATATTTAAAGCTGCTACCAGATGCCGATTATCGAATGAAAACAAATTAACCATGGAGAAAAATCAAGCTAATGAATCTCTTAGAGAGAGTAAAGGTGTGTCTAATTTCATGATTGGATTGTTCATAATGCAAAAAACGTGCCCAGTTTTTCATTGGATCAGCATGATGCTAGTAGGCGTGTCTTATCGGATTTTCACGTCACGGAAACGCACAAGTACCAGCTTTTTCCAGAGTAGATCCCTGTTTTTCCAGGTTTTGGTGCTTGTTTTGAAAGTTTCCCTGAGATTTTATGACAGATTTTTTTCCCTGAGTTTTCCCTGATTGTCAGGTTCTCCCTGAGGCGTATGAACCCTGTTTGAGTAACTGTAAGTACATTATTCATGCCAAAAATACTATTTAAAAAAATCTGAAACTGATATACATTAAAAAAGCATTTGGAAGAATCATGCTAGATTTTTATTATTATTATTATTTTATTATTATTTAATTTTAAAGTTATAATGAAGTCATTTTGCCATATCCATAAGCAAATTTAATTTTTGATATTTTTTGATAATCCGTGTGAAAACATATTTCTTTTTATGTCAAAAAATAAAATAAAATAAATAAACTCATAAACTTTTTGGCAACAGCTAATTTAAAGCTAATATTTAAATGGCAAGCTAATAGAAGGTTACTATTTTAATATTTTAGTAAATTAAAAAACTAATCAAAAATTCAAAAATCAGACTTTGAGGTGCACTTAGATACCTCAGGGAGCATCTTCATGTTGAATAATTTGTCTGTCTGAAGTACAGTGTCTGCGCTATGCTGTCCACACACACACACACACACACACACACACAGATACAGACACTACTTCCCATATGGGTCGTTCATTGTAAAAGTGAATTATCTCCTTGGAAATTGATTTTGAAATAACAAGCTTTTTTTCAAATTTATGAGTAGGAAAAAGAAATATAAGATTAAAAAAAAAACTTTTTACATACCATGTTTTTAAATTTTCTGATGAATCATTAATAAAATACACAAGGATAAAAATAATATTTAAGCAATAGTTATGCACGCAGACTCAGTTCAGTAAAATAATAATAATACTGGAAAAGAAAAAAAAAAAAAAAAAAGTTGGTTTTAAAAATAAAATACAGTAGAACTCGGATAATTCGAAGTTGAAAGGACCTGAGAAAAATTCGAAATATCCAAAAATTCGAATTAGATATACTATTTCATACTTGCCAACATACTAATTAATATTCCATATTATTGTTAGCCTCGCCTTCTTTTTCACACCAGTATCCTTTTTAGAGTATATGTCTTCTTATTTAATCGTAATTGCATTTGCAAAATATTACTCTAAAAATTTACTGGTGTGAGAAAAAGGGCAGGACTAACAACACTACGGAATATTAATTAGGATGTTGGCAAGCATACTGTTTTGTCAAAAAGAAGAGAAAAATTAAAAAATTAAAACTCTACGACCAAATGTTTAACATATAAACTTTATATCTAAGAATACTGCTACATACCCCCTCCCACTAAATCAATATTTTTTACGGGCTTAATTATTAGACATTTTTTAAAAAAATGTCAGATATTTTTTTATCTTCTTCAAGTGCAATCTTTGTGTCATAGCACATGACTTCAACCTATCAATTGATACACAAATAAAATCTTCTACATTCGACATGACTTTCAATAAAAAAAAAAAAAACAACCTTGAAGTTCATCTACATGCACCATATCTTCTGATGCACTATGTAGAGGCTTTTCTTGTATTTCCTGATCCACCTTTTGAAAGACTATTAAAATAAATAATGCACTTTAGCTGAGAAAATCTCCGGGGGTGGGGGGAGGGGGTTGAGTGATTCCATACCAACTCACCTAAAAAAATAAAAGTGCATGACCGACTCAGATTTCCTTTAAATTAGGTACACAGATTGATGATATAGAGGCATGAAAAAGTCCAAATTTTTAGTTACCTGCTCCGCTTATTTATAGATACAGGTCCTTGAAGTTTGTCCGCCCCCTCAAAATACCATGAAATTCATGTTATTTAATTTTTTTTTTTTTTCCTTAAAAATTGTGCTCATGTAATATGAAAGTGTTAGGTGTCTATGGAAACTAGTTATGCCAAGCATTCAGAAAAAAAAAAATACTACAATGTTTATAATGAAAATCGTTAAGGTACAGTACTCTTAGAAGTTGCAACCACAAAAATTTGATTTTCCTGATTTTGCTAAAATTGAGACATCAATTCCAAAAAAAGGAAAATAAAACCAAAGGTTTACTCACTTTCTGGTAGAGTACAGGTGTTCACCATAAATTACTACACAATAAATTACTTAAGTTTCTCACTCCTTCTTGGAAATATTTAAGCTTAAAGGCAAACCATAGGGCAAAAACATGCAATTTCAGCCGTCTTGGCAGCCATTTTTCTCATAAAGGGGGAGCACTAGAAACCTTTTTATTTTTTTTAAATAAGCTGCTGATGTGTTAACTATTCACAGGAAAAGAGTTTACTTTTGGTTATTACTTGCATAAAGAGATATCTTGCTGATAGTATATGCATGTTTTCCTCTAGAACATATGCTTGTATTTCCCCTCTCACAGACTTAACAATAATAAAAAAAGATGTAAAAAAAAAAAAAAAAAAAAAAAAAACTTATTGAATATTATATAAATATTGATTTAATACATGTATCAAACTTTATTTACCCTCTGAAAATTACTTAGTTACTTTTAGAAATAGTGTTATTAGGTGAATGAAGCATTGAATAAGGGTGCAACATTCTGATTTTATTATATTCTGGTATTAAAACAAAACTAATGTGCACTCTATTTTTGTGATATCTTAAAGAAAGATGTAGGAAACCTTTTAATTTTTAAAAATTCAAGTTAGTATTTAGTGAAGAAATAAAATATTTACAAAACAGAAACGCCTCATTTTATGTAATCTCAAAGAAGCGTACACACTTTTTAAACAGGAATATCCCAATCACAAGATTGGATTATCTAAATTTGCTGATTTGCGACCAAAGTGGTGTGTGTAAGTGGTGTGTGTACAGGTACTCATTCAGTCAATGTCTGTATGATTCACTAAAATGACAGGCTAACGATGGCATCTCTAAAACAATCTATTAAACCATCTATCAGTGATTTTTTTGTCTCATTATGTGTGTGACATTAACAATGAAGCATGTATTTTAAGATTTTGTTCACAGTGTCCACTCCAAACTGCATTTGAAGAATTTTTAGATATGTTAATGGATGATTATGATGAAGAATCTGAAGTGACGTTTCAACGGTGGATAACTACAGTCCATTCAACACTGATTAAATTACTTTGTCTGCACCTGATTTTAAATCGAAACTTATATTGAAAATGAAGTCCTTGGCAAAACACCATTACATTGCAAAATCTCAATCAGAGTATTTAAAAACAAGAAAAGCAGAACTAAAACTAGATAAGCGCATTTTATTACTTGATTTTTCTGAAGATTTTACTTTTATTGTACAGGATACAATACATGGATATCACTGGGAAAACACGCAAGCTACACTCCATCCTTTTTTAGCATATGTTTGGCCAAATGATAACCTAAAAGTTATTTCTATGTGTATTATCAGTGACTGTTTGACACATGATATGGTGGCAGTGCTGAGTGACATTTTTTTGCCACCTCCCATGGCAAAAGCCCCTGTGATGCCACTGGAGGCACAGTTAAAAGGTCTGCTTACAGAACCAGCTTGCAACGTCCTTACAAGGATCAGATAATTTCTCCACATGATTTGTTTCATTATTGCAAAGGTAATTTTAAAAATATTAAGTTTTTCTTTGCATCTGAAGAATATGTAGCAGAAACAAGAACATTGCTTTCTGAAAGGCTAACTTTCGCTGTAAGAATTGAAGATGTCAAGGATTATAATAAATTTATTCCTATTAGTAAATCTGTGCGTTTAGTTTCCATTGTATCTACAAACATACCGAATCAGATTGAAGTATCTGCAGTAGGTAAGCAACATGTCAAAAATTTAGTCTTAATAACATTTCTAAAGGTTTTTATGTTGCTTGCATGTATGATAAGAAATGGTGGCTAGGAGTTGCCTTAGAAAACTGTTTTGAAAAAGGTGATGTTCAAATACAATTTATGTGTCCTCATGGGCCCCTGCCAAAATTTCTACTGGCCAGAGAAACCAGATACATGCTGGATTTCATACAAGCATATGTTAGATATAATACCAACGCCATCAGCAGCAGCAGCCACAGGATGCATGTTTTTAATACCAAATGATACTGTGAGGAACTGATGCTTGAAGTTGAATAAAATTCTGTACAGATCAATTTTTAATATATTGCTGTATTTCAAATATATTTGCTTATGAAATAAATATTTATAGCTCCTTTATTTTGGTTGATTTTTTAAGAAATTATTTAGTACTTTATAATTATGAATGGACAACGTACAGTTTTGGAAAAATTCTATTTCTTGTTTTCATCAAATATCTAATTTTGCTATAAAATATAGAAATTAATTTTTTAATTATTAAATAATTTAATATATTAAATTTCTTGAATTCTTGTATAGATAGCTCAGCTATCAATACATGCATTATTATTTTTCCTTTTTATTAATGTTAAGTCTATGGGAGGGGGAACACAAGCATATAGTATTAGAGAAAAACATACATATACTATCAGCAGGATATCTCTTTATGCAAATAATAACCAAAAGTATACTCTTTTCCTGTGAATAGGTAACACATCAGTAGCTTATTTAAAAAAAATAAAAAAGTTTTTAGTGCCCCCCCCCTTTATGAGAAAAATGGGTGCCAAGATGGCCGAAATTGCATGTTTTTACCCTATGGTTTGTTTTAAAGCTTAAATATTTCCAAGAAGGAGTGAGAAACCAAAGTAATTTATTGTGTAGTAATTTATGGTAACACCTGTACTCTACCAGAAAGTGAGTAAACCTTTGGTTTTATTTTCCTTTTTTTTTGGAATTCATGTATCAATTTCAGCAAAATTGGGAAAATCAAATTTTTGTGGTTGCAACTTCTAAGAGTACTGTACCTTAACGATTTTCACTATAAACATTGTAGTATTTTTTTTTTTCTGAATAACTGGAATAACTAGTTTCCATAGATACCTAAAACTTTCATATTGCATGAGTACAATTTTTAAGAAAAAAAAAATTAAACAACATCAATTTTTTGGTATTTTGAGGGAACGGACAAACTTTGAGGACCTGTATATCTATAAATAAGTGGAAGAGGTAACTAAAAATCTGAACTTTTTCATGCCTCTATATCATTAATCTGTGTACCAAATTTAAAGAAAATCCGAGTCGGTCATGCAACCCTCATTAGGTGAGTTGGTATGGAATCACTCTACAGGGTTCATACTCATTTTCAGAAAAAAAATTCCCTGAGTTTTCCCTGGGTTAGTTCACAGAATCAATTTTTCCATATCGACAACTAGTGATGTTTATTTTAATCCCCCCCCCCCTTTTCTAAAATGGGAAAAAAAAAAAAAAAAAGTAGCAAACTAATTGCCTAGAATGCTTTGCATCTGAATAATTTATTTTAAAATCCTTTTCAGACAAAACAAAATATTAATCAGAATTGGAAATGTGTATATATATAACAAACACTTGGAAACTTAATTACTTTACATACAAATTTGCCCTTACACCGAATGCTTCAAAAAATTTAATTAGCCAATGATTATTAAACGACATTGTGCTTTGTAAGGGTCACTATCTAGTATCTACACTTTCGACCCAAAATGCAAACTGTGCATTTAAGTTTTTATCTGCCCAGTCCAGATTAAACGATGTTTTCCAACTCACGATAATAATTACTTTTTAATTATAATTCAAACCATCTCACAAAGAAATGAAATAAAATGCCTAAGCTAATAAAATAACTAAGCTAAGCAAGTGCACATTGCATCAGTAAGACTGATTAACAAACGAAATATTTAAAGCTGCTGTCAGATGCCAATTATCGAATGAAAACAAATTAACCATGGAGAAAAATCAAGTTAAAGAATCTCTTAGAGACAGGAAAGGTGTGTCTAATTTCAAGATATGATTGTTCATTATGCAAAAAGCGTGCCCAGTTTTTCATTGGATCAGCATGATGTTAGTAGGCATGTCTTATCGGATTTCCATAATGACGTCACGGAAATGTACGAGTATCAGCTTTTTCCAGAGTAGATCCCTGTTTTTCCAGGTTTTGGTGCTTGTTTTGAAAGTTTCCCTGAGATTTCCCTGAGATTTTATGACCAATTTTTTTTCCCTGAGTTTTCCCTGATTGTCAGGTTCTCCCTGAGGCGTATGAACCCTGCTCTAATAATAGATTGCAAGATTTGTATTGTACCAAACAAACAAACAAGAATCGAAGTTAATAAAAACATGGTAAAAAAAGTCAAGATTCAGTAAGTGTTATCGATTGGTTATAAGAATTTATAAATTATATTATATTATAAATAATTTGAAGTAACTTAGAAACTTCATTTTTATAATGAATATTTAGAATTTAAAATTAGATAAAAGGTAAATTCTAAAACTATATAAAAAATAATAAACTTTAAAATTACCCGGTACGAGCGCTTTCAGCCGCTAAACCGCGGCCTTCATCAGGTACGCTTCAGTGAACTAGAGTAAAGAAATAGTCGAAATTTTAGTGAACCACAACTCCTGCAACAGTGACCCAAAAGAAATTGACGCCAAGTGGCATGCCATGCTGGAAAGGAGAGGAGGAGGAAAACCAGATGACATCACTGCCGGATGCTCTAGTTCACTGAAGCGTACCTGATGAAGGCCGCAGTTTAGCAGCTGAAAACGCTCATACCGGGTAATTTTAAAGGTTTTTAATGAATATTATTTAGAAGTTTTAGTTTTTTGAGAAAAACACGTAATGTCATTTATGGGATTTTAATGCAATTATTGAAGTTTTTTCTTTTTTATAATGAGAGATGTGATAAAATGTGATACAAATAAGCAAAAAAATATATATTTATCAAATATGGAGTTGCTTTTACAACGAGCCGTCCATATATAAATATATATAAAGATTTATTTTTAAACATACCATCTGAGTCATCCTCCCAATTGCCTTCTGATTTCTTTTTGGATTCAGTTGGTTCAGCAGATGAAGCTGTTGGAGATCTTGGCCTAGTTACAACAACTGTTGATTTAATTTTACTTTCATGCTCCCCTTTTCTGCTTCTGCTGTTACTACGCTTACCAATTCGCTAAAAAAAAAAAAAAAAAAAAAATTAAAACATTCATTATTATCTGACACAGTATACTTGAAATAAATGAGAGAGTTGTACATTTAAATAGTTTATTTAATCTCATTTTAAAAAACATAATGCAAAATATAAATTTAAACAATAACAATTAAAAGTTTTTATTTTTAATGCAATATACAATTCTAAATAACAAATATTAATTTGGAAAGGATAAAATAAACACAGAAAATTCAATCAAAGGAAAAGGTAAAAAAAAAAAAAAAAAAAATGAACGAATTAAATGAATATATATTTTTTTTACTTTCTTAAATTTTTTCAAAATTCTTATTTTGTTATTATTACTATTATTACTTATTATTTAATGCCTAAAAATATCTTAATGCATTATTGAATTTTAAATAATAAAAACTCTAAATAAATTTTATACATTAAAAATAAAAGTTAAGTAATTTTAACAGTATTATACCATACCTTAGGAGAAAGAGAACCTGTTCTAGACCCTTTTGGATCTTCTCTTTTAGTCCTCACTCTATGTCTTAAATCTTTTTCATCCATATCTCTAAGCAAGGAACATAAAAACAAACCGCAAATGAGTCTACTTTAAAGAATATAACACAAAGTTTACTTATGACAAGTTAATCATTTTGATTTTTTGATGATAGACAGACAATTTTTCTGATAGATTTTTTCCTATTTTGATGCAAGATTAAAAGCTATTATTAAAAATACTTATATTTATTTAAAGAAATATGTCAAATCTATATGTCACATATCAAGTTTGCTGCATTTATATGCTACAGAAGTTGAAATTTAGCTATTTTGTTCACTGGATAAATTGCAGCACAGCAGTGCCACCTGCTGGCTAATATACATTCAAATTAAACCAGCATAGTGTTTAATAATAGCTCTATCATACACCAAAGTTTGTGCATGGTTCACAGGGAAAATTGCAATATAGCAGTGAAACTTATAAGCTGATATGCACCCAAATTGAATCAGCATGTTTCATAATGGTCCCGCTGTCATATATCCAGTTTTGCTTGATTACACACAACAGAATCTGATATTTAGCCTTCCTTTAAATGGGAGAAATTGTAGTATAACAGAGCCACCTGTTGAGTGATTTGCATCAAAAGTTAAGGTGCAACTACATATCAATTGGTATGAAATTCTGTAGAGTATTTCCTGAAATACAGTTGCCACAAAATTTTTGTCATACAGAGATTTTCTAAAAAATGGTCAAATCGTGTTCTGGACCTCTCAAAACATATAAATCTATTGAATACTAGAAGTTGAAATTATTTACAAATCCAATAATTTTTTAGAAACAAAGACTCAAGGATTTCTGACTGGGATCATGAAAATCCACATAAACATACATATTAAGGGCTGACTCAGATACTTTTGCATCTTGGCCACAATCCAATATTCATGTCCCCTCCCTCAACACACAACCAGAAATTTATAATGAGGACTCCAATTGTGCTTTTAAATTTTAATAGAATAATAATAACAATCATATAAAAATTGTAAAAATGGATCAAAAACTAATGTTAAATATTCATTCATAAAAAAAAAAAAGAAAAAAAGAATTAAAATTAAATATTTTATAATTCAAAACGATGTATTATTACTGCACTAACATAAGAACCTTTAAAAATAATAGTTATGGTAAATGATTTCTGAATTCATATAAAAAGCAGGATGGGTCTTGATATTTATTTTTAAAAGAATGAAATTATTGATTTAAATAAGATTAAAATAAACTTACTATTCTAAATAAATTTTTATAAGCTAAACAAATATTAACTAATTCTAAACTATTCTTATATTCTAAACAAATTGTTATAAACTTTTCCTATTTTAAACTATCCATGTCACAGACATAATCATGTTCCCATGTCAAATGACTAATCTGTTGTGCAAATGTATATCAATAAAAAAAAAAGAATGCTTATTATCAGAGTCTTTCATATTGTTTTTTATTTATAACCATTGTTTAAAAAAAATCATACTAAATTCTCAAGACTTTTAAAATTTCTGTGACCAAGGCATGTGCCCCAGTTGCCCATGTGATAATCAGACCTTGTACATACCCTAGGGTTCTTATCAGAGGCAGGGGTGGATTTAGGCTTAGGCCTATGAGATCTGTGTCTAAGAGTGCCTGTGTTTTTAAAGCGCTAAACTTTTATAAGTAATTAATATTTGATTGGTAAACGCATTTAAAATTTGAAAAATGACTAAAATTTGAGAAGAAATTCCAATTTAAAATTTAATTAAAACTGAAAAGTTATTAGGGTTTTCATCGACTTAAGAACACTTTCTAAGCGATTATGATCCATTAGGGATTTTCAGTACTGGTTTGAAACAATGAATATAGATTGTAATGTAATATTCATCAGACAGATTGGACAGTTTCATATGTAACTGCATACAGAGACTGAACAAAAAAATTAGATTCATGCTTAGATCTGGTAAGCCAGTGCGGTCAGAGGTAAAATTCATAAGCCTATAAAAATTTGAAAAACAATTTAATTTTAAACCCAAATTTAAATATAAAAAGCAACTGGAATTCAAAACTGATTAGGTTTTCAATCGGCAGTACAAACAAATTTGGAAGATCCCTGCTACGATTGAAATATGTTTTCATTTCATGAGTAGAATTATTTTGTTAAAATAATTTTGTAATGATTTAAATATGATATATCGAACAGAAAGCTGTAAATACAATGTTATGAAGCCTTTTTATTTATGAAACAAAAAAATTTCCACGTTATTCATTGAAAATATATCCTAACTTTTGTCTGTTTATCAGTAATTTAAAAAAAAAAAAAAAAAAAAACTGTCTATTTAATCACATTATTCATAGAAGAAGCCAAATAAAGTAATTAATCTTTTTTCATAATTGCACTAGACTAATTTTTTTTTTAATTATGAGCTGATTATTACATTCAGTATTACACAGTGATTGGTATATCGAAGAATAACAGTTTTCCTTAGTTATACTCATTTATTATTATAATTATTATATACATATACGTAATATTTTAAAATATTGAAGGGTGTCATAGTGAAATGGGCCTAGAGTGAAATCTAACTTAAATCAGCCTCAGACCAGAGGTAAAAATTGGAGAAAATTTCTTGCGCTTACTCAGAAACAAACGGAGATTTCTAAAAAGAATATGAGAACAAAAATATGCTTTTTTTTTTCTGAATTATTATAAAGTGCTAATAATGTCTAATTTTACAACTTATTGGTAAAATTTGAGCTTTTATCAAGTTAATTGCTTAAATACATCTATTTTCTTTTACATTGCTGAACACTGAAATAAGCAGTCATTGTGCCGCTAATTGATGAAACTTACATTTCCCTTATACCTAAATGCAAGATATTTAATTAAAGGTTGTAAATTTTCCTGTTTTTCTTGTTAAAGAAATATGCATTTTTTCAGCTGATCCACAAAATGTTTAATTTTCTAATCCAAGTTTTCTGAAAACTTGTTAAGATTTTGGCAAAAAATGTCCAAACTACTTCAGTGTGAAATTTCAAATTTCACCAAGAGTAGAGGCTGTTCAATTTCTTTAGCTGAATTTTATTAAAAACTAGCCGTCTTCGGTGACCAGCTGGTTCGCAGTCCTTGAAAAATCCAATTGTACGAAACTCCCACATGGTGGTATCTGCGGCCCCTTTTTCCCATTTCAGGACCTACAACAGCTTATTGACATATAGTGCAAATAGCTTTATTGAAATTTTTAACTGTAGTAAATTGCTGCTCGGTAGCACCTGCGGCGCCCTCATCTTGTTTCAGTATCGGAAATAGCCTGTTCACTTACCATGTTATGATCTTTGGAAATTCTAACTGTAGCGAAGTCCCACTCGGTGGCTAGAAAATTTCTGCACTGTGGTGACTACAGCACCCCTTTATGTTTTTTCTGAAACTCCTGTACTGAATATGGCTTATGATTTAAAACAGCCTGTTCGCTCACTGTGTAAAGGAACATTGAAAATCCTGATTGTGGCAAATCCCCAACCCAGTGGGGCCTACGGTCTCCTAATCTACTCCCAAATAATTTAATCATAATTGAAGATACTGAACTATTAAAATATCAAAGCGCCATCTCGCAACAGAGATTTGCAACATGTACTTTTCAATTCCAATTTAAATAACTTTTAAAATGTTATATTACTTATGAAATTATGTTAATTAGAAGCTAAGGTACAAAAGTAATATGAACATTGTTATAAAAAGATTTGTGTCTGACTTTTCTGTGATTTTTACGAAACTTGCATAATTGAGGGCTAAATAATATTAAAAATCCTCAATAAGAAATGTGAGTGGAGTATCGGACTTCGAAAGTCTACAAAATAAAAAAGAATAAAGGTGTTCTGGGTTTTCTCTGAAACTCCCATACTGAATTTAATGGCTTATATCAGTTTAAAAGTTCGCAATAAAATTATTGTAAAATATATTTCGAATGATATAAGTAATTTAATCATAATTAGAATTGGATATATTGGAATAAAGGTGTTCTGGGTTTTCCGTGGTTTTCACTGAAACTCCCGCATGGAATTTAATGGTTTATATGAGTTTAAAAGTTCACAATAAAATATATTTCAAATGATGTGTTAAGTAATTTAATCATAATTAGAATTGGAGATACTGAATTTTTTAAATATTAACGTGCCATCTGGCAGCAGAGATTTGCGATCTCTCCTTTTTAATTCCAATTCATACAGTTTTAAAATGATATATTACTTATGAAACTATGTTAATTAGAAGCTGAAATACAAAGGTAATATAAACATTTTTATAAAAAAGATTTGTGTCTGACTTTGTGTAGTTTTCTCCAAAACTTGTATAATTCTGAGCTATATACCATTAAAAATCCTTAGTACAAAAAGTGAGCAGAAATTGGAATTTGAAACTCTGTAAAATATAAAGGAATAAAAATGTTCTGGGTTTTCCATAGTTCTCTCCGAAAGTTTCGTACAGAATTTGAATGGCTTATATTACTTTAATAGTCTGCAATAAAAGTACTTTAAAATATCTTTCAAAAGATGTATTATGTATAATATTAATGAATATCTTTGACATATTTTAGACTGAAAATGGCTAATCTATCAAGGGCTATTAGCGATTTCTGTTGAAATCCATCTAAAATTTAAGAAATTCCAAAACTGCTTTTTTACATCCAAGTTCAGGGAAAAAAAAAAAAAAAAAGCATTATTGTTCTGTTAAAAGTAACTTTTGCTTCTTTACATTAACAGGTGAAATAAAAATAAATTTAAATAAAGATAACATGTCTAATTTTTTTTATTTTTAAAGCTATACCTTAGATTTTTTAACTGCAGACAGGTGAGCCATAATGACGAGCAATTTCCAATTTCTGCTTATATCGATTTAAAATGGAAAAAATTCAAAAACTGCTTTTTTATTTACAGCACCTTGTCATGTTATCAAAAAGCAATTATTCCCAAACGGAAGAATAGTCAGCCAATATGTCTGGCACTGAAGAATTGATAAATGATATAATGAAGTGTTGTCACCTAAATTTCATACTTTAGTTAAATTTAAAAAATCTAACTGTTGTGCTGAAATGCTATTTGCACCCATGGATTCAGAACAATTGCCCTCCCCCCCCCCTTTCATTTGGTATTGAACTTTTAAAGATTGGACTGATATTTCTAATTTATTTAGGCATTTAATGCTGCTTAAGCTCTGAACTAACTCATTTATTAATTAACATAGGTTAACATTTTAATTAATATCTCTGCAACTAAATAAAATTTTTAAATTCTCTTTTCACTATCCCCTTGGGAAGGCTCCTGAGCAGTGTTGGGCATAATTGATTAAAAAATAAAAAGTAATTGAATTACAATTAAATTACAATTTATTTTACTGTCAATCGATTAACAAGTAATTGATTACAAATAAATTGAATTATTACAAATAAATTGAGTAAGTAATTCAATTTATTTCCTATCAATTACTTGTTAATTGATTGACAGTAAAATATAATTGTAATTCAATTACATTTAATCAATTATGCCCAACACTGCTCTTGAGCATTCGTACGTCAAATTTTGTACTTCAACGTACAAATAGGGATTGAACATATAGATGCTGAGACAGGCAGACAGACATCTTCTTTTATTATTATAGATACTTTTTAACTTTATGCGTGAGGGGAAAAGGAAAAACAATTTTTAATTGATCTAAAGATACAAAAAGTATAAAAAAACATAATAAATTGTCTTTTCCCAGAATATAAATAAAAGAAATTTGCTACACATTCATATATACATTCCCCCCCCCCCCCAAAAAAAAAAAAAATAATAATAATAATAATAATAATACATTTCCTTTTATAGCAGGGAAGAAAAAAAAAATGAATGCACACTTTTATATACGGTCAAACCTTGTTAACATGAACATACTTAACATAAATTACTTTTAACATAAACAATTTTTCTTTTTCCCTTGAGATTCACATTAACAAAGTTTGACTGTATATATTTAGGCAACAACTTGTTTTTTCTTTTAAAAATTTTTGACTTATTATTTAATATTTTTGAACCAATTATCTGATTTAACATAAAAAAAAAATAAGACTGGAGCTAAATTTTGTCCTGATCAATAAGTGTACCAATTTTCATAGCAATTAGTTGAACTGTGCAGTTTGTACAGCAAATTAAAACCTGACATATTATATATGCTTCATTCAAGGTAGTCTACTGTATATTTCAACAATGCTAAAATAGCTGTCTGAAAACAATACTACTCCTCTCATACTAAAAATAATAAATAAATGTCAAAACAAACAAACAAACAAAAAAGGAGAAGGGAGTAAATTATAATAAAAATAATAATTTCTTTTATGAATGCAGGATAAAGATTACAGTAGATCATAACAGCATAACAAAAAATATCAATTTCTAAATTTTTTAAGTGAAAATAATGTAAATATATACAAGTTTTTGATAAATTCTTATATTAAGAATCTTATTGAAAAGAAAAAGAAAAACCTTACTTCTCTGGCTTAGCTGCTCTACGAGATGATGGAACAAAAACAGGTTCGTGCTTAAATCGACAAGTGTTACCATATATACAAGAACCAGAACGAAGCCAATTGCGACATTTTTCATTCTCTTCAGTTCTATTACGTCTCTAGATAAGAAAAATAGAATATTTAAAATTGGGTTTTCAAGTAATTCCATAGCTTTAAAATACTTTCATGCATACTTTTTCCCTTTACATGAAATTCTACAATATATGAAAAACACATGCAAGTATTTTAATGAAATATTGTCCCATTCTGTAAAATTATGAAAATCTTTAATTTTAAATAACTTAAGGAGATTTTAAAGTAGAATTCTAATATTAAATAATACTCATGATAGCAGGGGTGCAGAAAATGTTCGAACCTCGGAAATTTCCCCCAAACACAGTATAAATTTCCCTCAATAATGCAAAAATCTACTTTGCTATACAAAGTCATTTGTTCTATGTAATAAATCTTTAAGAGAATAAATATACAGTGTAACATAAAAATATCGCTGTTAGTGTATAAGCACTTCAAAGTAGAGCAAATTGTTATTTTTGATTTACATTTTTATTTTCTCTTAAAAAAATATTCAAAATTTCCCCAGTCAGTTTAAATTTCCCCCGAACCTCGTTCGGGCATTCGGACATATTCTGCACCCCTGCATGATAGTATAAAGCTAGTCTAACAATTTTATGATGAAAATATCTTGTGCACATTTATGTGAAATTTTGCCCTATTTTGTCGTGCTGTGAAAATCTTAAATTTCAAATAACTTCTGAAGCTTTAAAAGTAAAATGTTCATGCTGATATCATATTTAATATTTTAAAACCGGTTCTACATTTTGAAAATAATAATCATAATACAAGTTTATACAAAATTTTACCTCATTCTTCCATGTTAAGAATATCTTAAATTTCAAATAATTTACAAAGTAAAAAAAAAAAGAATATCTATATAATATTTCTCTAACATGGACCAGTTAGGATTAAATTTTGTTGAAATGATACGATAGTGACATAAGGTGCTATAATCTGATTGGTGAACTTAAATTGTATTGTTTAAAGCATAAATTTGGCTGTTACAGTTTTCAGCTACAAAATTTAATCTAATGCACTTGGAAATGGACATTTTCTTAAAGAAATTGAAAAAATATTAACTTTTTCGCTGAAACACATGATATGCTCAAAATGTCATATTTAGAAGTATCTAAAGCCAGTTAAGTTTCACTTTTGTTTGTTTGGGTGGAGGGTGCTGACACCATCTATTGATTAAAATTAAAATCATTATATTAAGATTATAAAAAAAAAAAAAATTGAAAGCCTAAATTATATATTTTTCTAGAATTAACATTATTTCTTTTAATTTATTTATTTATTTTGTAGATAGATTTATTAACTATGAAATTTCTGTCATGTATGTGCTTCATAATATGATAATTTAATTCCATCAAATTTTAGGAAATATTTGATTATTAATATAAAAATTTAATTTAATTATAATAATTTTTAACTTAACAACGGAAAAAAAATATATTATTTCCCAAAATTTAAATCTCCTAAATTTTAAAACTCTTTATATATATATATATATATATATATATATATATATTTTTATATATTTTCCTGTCAATTGTTTTCTATATATATATATATATATATATATATTTTTTTATATATTTTCCTGTCAATTGTTTTCTATATATATATATATATATATATATATATATATATATATATATATATATATATATATATATATATAGAAAACAATTGACAGGAAAATATATAAAAAAATAAGTTTTACTGATTAGAAAAACCAATAGGAGAATTACAAACCAATGCGCAAGATTGCAGCGAAAGGAAATGCAAAACTTTGATATAGTAATATATAAATGCAGAAATATATAAACAAATGAATGAAATTAAATGTAGAAATATATATACAAAAATGAATGAAATTATACCCCAAAAAACACTGAGATCTTCATCAGGAGAAATTGTTTTAATTTTCCATATCTATTCGTTACTGTAAAATTTCATAAAAATCCAGTTAAATTTCGTTTTGTCACCTGTGGTACTAATAGCTATAATGATAAAGCCGGTAAAATCTTGTTTAAATATTTAAATTCAGTTTTAAAAGTAATAAATTCTGCTAATGATTGTAACATTATAAATAATAACCAGAAAGTCTTAGAATATTTCAAGAATAATTCAGAAAGCATTACTTCCGTAAATACCTATGACTTTGAAAATTTGTTTGGCAGTATTCCACATAACTTGGTAATTGAAGTTTTTGAAAGCATTTATGATGAATTTGGCAGCTACTTAAATTGTGATAAAAATTATTGGACAAATCTTATCAGGTTTTGTATTTTTGAAAACGTTTTGTTTAACGGGAAAGATTACTTTTTACAGCGGAGGGGGATCCCAATGGGAACGAGTTTTTCGAGTGCTTTCGCAAATTTATTTTTATATTTTTTTGAAAAAATTTTTATAAATATTTCTTTCTTTAGATATATTGATGATTTAATTGTTTTTAACTGTAATTGTTTCGAAAATATCTCTAAAAAAAATATATCCTAAAGAATTGGTTTTGAACCGTACAGATACCGATAAAATTTCTTTCCTAGATTTAAATATAAAGAGAAATAAAGATAAATGGCTAATTGGATTATATGATAAAAGAAAGGATTTTAATTTTAAAGTTAATAGTCTTACTAATTGGTTTTCAAATATGAGTAGAAAAGTTTTAAAAAATATTATGTTCGCACAGCTTAAAAGAATTCATTCTATTTGCAATAATGAAGAAGATTTAAAATATGCTCTTGAAGACTTAAAAAGTACCTTGCAAATTAACTGTTACCCGTCACAATTTTTAACTGTGACTTTTCAGAGTTTTCCTGTCTCGGTTGGTTCTACTTCCTCATTCAAGGGCGATATTGAAGTACCAACGAGTAGCCCCGTTGGCCGAAGATAGTTTGTGTTCCAGTTGAAGGGATGTAATTTTTATTTCTTTTTATACTTTCTTGTTTACCTTCAGTAATTCTCTTTTGTATTGTATATATTTTTTTAAATGAATTGATGTAATTTTGTAACTTTTACAATTTGATAATTTTATAAAATATTTTTAGTAGTTTTATACATTATATGTATGTTTGATTTCTCTTCAGTTATTGGTGGTTTTCTGTTTGGTGAGAAGTTGGGGGCTAAGGATAGTTATTAGCTTATAGCTACTGTTCTTTCAGAAACTTCTCATTCACCCCTACACTGAGGGGCCTCCCTGATGAAGATCTCAGTGTTTTTTGGGGTATAATTTCATTCATTTTTGTATATATATTTCTACATTTAATTTCATTCATTTGTTTATATATTTCTGCATTTATATATTACTATATATATATTAAATTATTTAATTCCTTTACAATACTCAGCAAATGAGAGAAAGATGAAAATACCAACAATGAATTTAATAATTAGATGTATTACGTATAAATTTATTGTCACAATTACCATTTAAGTAAATTTCACTGAATAGTAAAAACATGTTAAAGTACTTACGCATAAGAGAAATGACGTATATCACTTAAACCTAAACGGTGAGTTAGTAGACTTAATCCATTAGTCCAGTAAATTCATGCAACACAAGATAAGAATTGAAAGAAATTAACCAAAATGACTATTGAAATAAAAAGGAATGCATGAAGGAAAAATGGAGTTAAAAATGCTGAAATCCAGTACCGATCTCATCAGGAAACTAGCGGTACTGTCAACAATTAATGCAAGATTTCGAATATTGTATAGCTTTTCAGCAATATACAACACTAGTTTCAATCTTGCATAAAAAAAAAAAAAAAAAAAGAAAAAAAAAAGAAAGAAAGAAAGAAAGATAAAAGGAAATTGGCTGATAACTTAACCATAATGAAAATTGGAATTCGTGAAAGGAGCTGGCCACATATAAATCAAATCCAAATCAAATAAAAATCTGGGCGGTTGCCAAAACGAACAAACTGAAAAGAAATAATTAAAAGTAGAGAATCGATTAATCGAAAGTTTCTGAAATGAAATAAATGTAAGCATGAAGTGATAAATATTGTTCTTAAAATTTAAAAGCTGAATTCACAATTAAATAATATTCGAGAGGTAAATTTAAGTATAAATAAGATTAATACGATATTCACAGTAGGGCATACGTTCGACTCAACGTATGAGCGCGCCATCTAACGTGGAAAAAATAAGTTACTATTAAGTGATTTAAGAAAAAGTGTACGATAGATGTTCTATATATATAATTATTATAAAAAAAAAAAAAAAAAAAAAAAAAAAAAAACTGAAAATTTTTAGTGATTTTTATATTTATGAGTTTTTTTTTTTTCTTTTTTTTCTGAAAATCTAATTTGGTATATTGGTACTATCATGCAGATGTTCTGTGCGGGAAGGAAAAAAGGCTAGTTGAATTTTAATAGGGTTTGGGCCAATGTCATAAATGATATTTTAAAATTAGTCTGACTTATCTTAAATCATTGATTCAATAGATAATGTCTACACAGAGTAACAAACTGACTAACCTACAGATAGACACCACATTAATTTTCTAATTTCTTGTATCCTCATACCTCAACATGTGTAAAAACACCAAAACACTGAGGTCGAAAAATTCTACAAATACATAAGTTCCTCATGTCTATTATACAGAGGGGAATTAAAAGGTCAAATTGAAAATTGAGATATTTTTCTTGATATTTATTATACAAATTTATTTAATCTGTGGAAGACAAAAAAAACTGAATTATAGTAAATGTTCTCAAGGATAAAGTTTTAATAAAATAAAAATAAGAAGCACTATAAATTGTCCAAACTTGCTTTTTAAAGTATTCGTCCATTTTTTAAAATATAATAAATAATTATATATTAAAAGCATTTAAAACCTTTAAAATTACCTTGCGAGCACTTTCGACCGCTTCAGCAGTCTTCCTCAGGCATGTGCTCCGGTGAACCACGTTCGTCGGGCGTATCCTTTGTTCATATATACAGTGGGGAAAGAAAGAATCAAGTTGAACAAAGGATACGCCCGACGAACGTGGTTCACCGGAGCACATGCCTGAGGAAGACTGCTAAAGCGGTCGAAAGCGCTCGCAAGGTAATTTTAAAGGTTTTAAATGCTTTTAATATATATTTTATACTTTACCTTTTATTAATTTTAAATAATTTTAAATAATAAATAATTGTTATAGGAAAGCTAGCAAATTTGTGCAAAAAGATTTGACACTTATAAGTCTTATACTAATTTTACCACCCAATTTAAATTTCTATTCATCAGGAGCCAAATTATTGGTTTTTGTGGAATGAAACAATAATGACAGTTAAACCAATCATTAAAAGAAAAGTTTCAAAATTAAATTCATGTTTGGTTTGACAACTCAGTTTTCATATTTTCTCAGACAGGACAGCTTTAGTCAAAGAATATAGAATAGAATAAGAAGAACAGCTTCAGCTAAAGCGTAACTATCGCCCTCTAACGATAGCATATTTCAGCTTACATGGGAAGCCAACATTACAGGATGACTATCTGCGCGATTTCTCCCTCCTTTCCCGATACCTTTGACCTGAATGCGCATGCGTTGAAGACCCGGCTGGCGGACATGTTTTTCTGGTTTTTCTTAGGGTAGGAAGTAGGAAGGGAAGGGAAAGTCGTGTCGTTACGTGAGGCGGCAATTTTAAAACATGTAATCTAGTTTGTTCAGTTTTAGCGTTATAAAGACTTGGATAAGCTTTAGAAAAGGTAAGAATGTGATATTTTTAACTTATAACATTCTACATGTTCTATTTATTAAAGTCTATTTTAATATCAATTAAACATTCATTTTCGTATCTGCCTAAGTTATTAAGCCTAACTTTTGGTACTTGTAAACACAGTTGTATCCCTGAAAAAACTGCGCCTGTTACAGAAAACCGCATAGAAACTATGGATTCATTTTATTAATGTAGTCTTCTGAGATGGAAATAGTGAAAGTAACTATTTTTGATTATTATGTTTCTGAATGAAGAAGACAAGTGTAGACAAGAGTTTAAAATATAGGAGCTAATTTTAAGTGAATGCCCTTGCAGACTGGTCATTATGTATTTTAAAATGCTAGTTGCAAGGGTGTTTTCTTGAAAATTTAGAAGATGGTGCTTAAGAAGGTTTGTAATTTCTTTTTTTCTTTTTATATTCTGAAGTATTTATTTAATGTTTATATGACTATATATATAATCTAGGTTATGCAAATTGCAAATTTTTAAAATAATATCCTAAGTTTCACTGACTTATAATTTTATAGTGATGGCACGAAGCACAGTTTGGCCGAAGCGCCGAATACCGAAGCTTCGGCCAACTAATTGCCGAAGCTTCGGCCGAAGCTCCGGCATCCTTGTGGGATTGTTTTGCAGAAGTCATAAACAATAAATTACTCACAGAACACTTTGAAAATTCATCGGCTAAAGAGCTGGAAGTATATATAAGCAATCCGCTTTTAAATAGAACACATTGTCTGTTGGAATTGGTGGAGATGGAGAAAGAATAAAAAAAGATTATCTGATTCGGCCAAACGCTATTTATCTGCTCCAAGTAGCAGTATATATAGTGAAAGGTTATTTTCTGAAGCTGAAAATGTGTATGAGGAAAAAAGGAATAGAATTCTTCCTAAAAATGCAAAACATTGATTTTTTTTGCATCATAATTTAAAATTGTGTGATAAATGATAAAATAAAGTACGGTTAATTAAACCTTGTATGTAATATGATGAAAATTGTTAGACATTTTAAGGTCTATCTTAAACAAAACTTATATTAAGCAGAAAAAAACTGCAATAGAATTATTTTAGAAAATTTCAATTTGACTAGTATGTAAAAGTTTCAGACTCAGTAAAGACAAAAATATTTTTAAACGAAAATTAATTTATTCATGAAAATATAATAGATTAGGAAAAAACAATTATAACAATTATTCAGAAACAATTTAATATAAATATATATATAACAAAATTTTCAAATTCAATATAACAAAATTAATCTTCAACATCAATTCAAAAACATATTACCTCTCCAATCACATATTTGGGTTACTTCATAATACATGGAAGAAAAAAAACGAAGTCTTTTAGTATCAAGTCCTTTTACATGGTATACACATGACCAATGTGGAAGATGGAACCAACAACATCACATCACACCAGTACAAGCATTTTCACCAGAAGAACGATCAGACACATATGTTGTAACACCGAAACCATATTGAAGAAAAAAAGATGAATCACAAGAATTTTCGAAAATCGCGGTCGCCAAATGACCAGCGAATACCATTGAAAAATAAATAAAGTTCAGCTAAACTATATCACACTTCATGGTCGCCGAATGACCAATGAATAGAACGTGTAAATTACTTGAAGGTCGCGGTCGCCAAATGACCAGCGATTTCGATAAATCATTAAAGTTCAAGAAAACAAACTTTAGCATAAAAAATCTCAAATAAACTAATCATTTAACCTTCTGAAGAAACTATTGCATATCAAAAAAAACCCTCAAACTTAACTGATTATAAACACATTTAACATTATAAAATTATTAAACTTAACAACAATACTTTAACATTCGATCTAAACATGAGTTCATCGTACAGAACATAATTATTCCAAAAGAACAGCCGCCCGCAGCTATTCAAAACCGGGACTCCAAGCCAAGGCTAGCAGGAGCACATTAGAACTGAACTCAGCTGAAACTGAAGTATCCCCCAAACATCACGGCCTTATATTCCATCTAAACAAACCAATCTGCATAACAACGATGACCGCCGCGCCACGACATCCGGTGGTGAAAATTGAAACATAATAAAAAATGACAATTTTCAAGAAGTGGCAACAGCTCAAACAAGAAAAATTATGCAGACGAGAAATGGCAACGCCGACATAGTAAACAAAGTAACGATGTTTGAAAAGAATAGATGCAAAGTAAATTTTAAATATCAAAAAGGATTTAATAAATAAAGGTGAGTTTAAATATATATTTTTAAGATAAAACAATAAGTAAATTCAAATATTTCTTAATTTTAATATGAGGACATTGATATGGATATCAAATGCCCCCCACCGCAATATTAAAAATAATACAAAACCTATATAAGAAAACAACATTTTAAATATTACCAAGAATTTGCTGCATATCCATTCATCTTAAGTCCATAATATCATAGAAAAATGCAAGATGTCACATGGTTTTACAAAAAGATGAAAAACAAAGTATCACCAATGACACTCTGAAAGAACAATTTGGTTAAGAAGAAAAAGTACTATTGCATGCAATTCATATAATTTCCCCCACACAATGCAAATCAAATACATATATATGAAAAACAGTATGAGAAATGGTTATATATACAATGATAATGTACAGGTATATAATATGCAATAAATATGAAAATATGATAACACATACACAAGGCGCCTTGCATTTCATTCATTCATACCATTATATACACTATTTACAAAAATTTGCAAAGGGAAGGAAAATTTCAAAAACTTTAACAGATATATATAAAAAGAGAAAGATGCAGCAATTTACTGGAAAAAATTACAAGAACAAAATTATTATATTAAGTATTTAAAGAAAAATTAACTTTATAAATTTTAATAAGTCACCTTTAGTCATAGGCTTGGTAAACGGGTCGGCAAGATTTAATTTAGAATTTATATATTCGAGGTTAAACTTTCCCTCGTCAAACCAGTCTCTAATAAAAAACAATTTTATATTTACGTGTCGAGTATTGAAGTTTTCTATTCTGGATTTAGTAAAACGAATGGCTGCCTGATTATCTGCATATAAAGTAGGTATATCAAAGTTATTATTTATAATTTTTAAATTGGAGCACTCACATAAAATATTATAAAACCAATCCTGCTCCCTTACACAATCACACATAGAAATAAACTCTGATTCCATAGTTGATATAGTGACACCTTTTTGTTTATTTGTGCGCCACGAAACGGCAGCACGGTCCAACAATACCAACTGACCCCCCATAGAAACGTAATCGTCTCTATTAGCGGCGAAGTCGGCGTCAGAGTAAGAAATTATTTTAATATCTGTGCAATTGAGATAGAGTTTATAATGACTGGTATATTTAATGTAACCTAAAAGTTTAAGTAAGCCTTGCCAATGTTTAAAACCAGGATTTTGTTGGAACTGAGAAAATATATTTGTGGCATATGCAATATCAGGTCTTGTACGGTTTGCTAAAAAAGAAATACAACCTAAAAGATTCCTGTAAGGTAAATGAGATGCTTCTTCAACATCAGACTGAACAACTGGACAATCACTCTTAGAAAATTGTACACCTTTAACTATAGGCAAGGAAGAGACAGGTATCCGATGGTTTTGAAACCTCTCATTAACTTCGGCAATATATTGACCTTGATGGATCAAAACCCCAGTATCTGTGTACTCGAATTCCACACCTAAAAGCTTACGAGTGGTACCCAAAATTTTTAAGTCAAATTTAGACTGTAAAAGGTCTAAAATGTTATTTGCCTGCGATTCAGTCCTGGAAAAAATAACTATGTCATCTACGTAAACCAATAAAACGGAAAAATCAGAATATGAATATGCACAATTACAATTTTCAAATTTATTAAAACCAAGTTCCAACAATACTTTATTTAACTCATAAAACCATAACCTACCAGATTGATGCAGCCCGTACAATGCTCTGTCCAATTTACACACCCAATCTTCGCCTTTTTCAGCAAATCCAGTTGGTTGATTCATGTAAATTTCCTCGTTTAGAGGAGCGTATAAGTAAGCGCATTTTACGTCACATTGTACGTTAAACCACCCGCAGTACGAGACCAGCAAAGAAAAGAAAAACCTTACAACAGAAAAATTTATGACAGGTGAGAATGTTTCATCATATGATTCTCCCTGGACCTGGTTGAAACCTTGCGCGACCAACCTTGCCTTATACCTAACTATGGTACCAGACTCGTCACGCTTGACTGTATAAACCCAGCGGTTTCCTAACACAGATTTATTCACAGGAAGTTTCACAAGATGCCAAACACCTCTAGTAGTCATACAGTTCAATTCTTCAAGCATAGCCTCATGCCACTTATCAAACTGTTTAGATTTTTGAGCCTGCTTATACGTTCGCGGGACCACCACATCTAGTCAGCTAGTTGTGCTGGACGCGGAAGGTATAACGCTAGGGTTAACAACACCAGAAAAAGTATTAAATTTAGAAAAATCAAAGTCATTAGAATTAAAAATTAAACCATTATCATTACAAAATTTCTCGACTTCCTTTGGAGTGCGTTGACATGACCTCTTGCCTTCACCGTCAGGGTAATAGTAAATGTCGATCTTCTTTCCCTTAGGCCTAGGCACAACCTTTCTGTACCAGACCGGATTAGTCTTCCAGCTGGGAGACGAAGCTTGAGGAGAAACTGGAGTGATAGGAGAAGCAGGAGTGGCAGGGAGGACGGTTGGAACAACATCTTCAGTCTCGCTGGGCAAGACACCAGAGGGTCCAGGCTCCGGATCAGTATGACACCGGTCAACGGTCCATGGCTGCTCCTCTGGGACAAGCACCAACTCAAAAGAAGAGTCGCCCATCACCGCTCCACTGCGTGACACATCACTGCTCTCAACAAAAGAAACATTTATCGTCTCAACAACCTTCTTGTCCTCTTCCAACCAGATCCTGTATCCACGGGTACGTAAGGCATATCCAACAAGGACACCACGTTTGGACTTAGCATCTAACTTGTTTTTGCGCCTGACCTTAGGAACCCCGACATAAGCTAAAGTGCCAAATGGCCTTAAATGTCTTACTGAAGGCTTATTACCAGAATAGAGTTCAATAGGTGTTTTAGAATTTTTACCATGACAAATCCTGTTCCATGTATATGTAAAATGCATACATGCTTCAGGCCAAAAATCGTCAGACAAGCCACTAGATTTAAGCATTGCCCGAACACAATTCATTATTGTCTGGTTAAATCTTTCACAAACCCCGTTTTCCTCTGGTGTATAGGCATTAGTCAACTCATGTTTTACTCCGTTTTCTCTACAAAAAGCCTTAAACAGTTCATTCTCAAACTCTCTGCCATTATCCGTTCTCAAAGCTTTCAACTTGGTCCCTAGAAATCTTTCTGCTCGTAGAACGTGTCTTTTAAAGACTTCGAAACACATAGATTTCTCCTGGAGAGGATAAACAGAAGTTTTACCTGAAAAATCGTCTATAATAGACACAAAAAAACGTTCACCCTTCTTTCCAGAAATTTTAACAGGACCCCAAGTATCAAGGAAAATTCTATCTAATGGCTTTTTCGATGAAGAAGAACTAAGAGGCTTGAAAGAGACACGATTTTGCTTACTCAAATGACAGGGATCACAAAAAAAATTATCAACAGATTTTAAATGAGGAAGACCTTTAACTGCAGAATTACGAATAGTATTATAAATTAAATCAGGACTAATGTGATCAAAACGCAAGTGCCATGTGTCTATATCTTTAATATTGGCAGCTTTAATTACTGGTGAAGCTGAAATTTCAGCATTAAAATTTAGATCAACATTAGTTTTGGAATTCTGCCCCCCATTCATTTTAACATTATGATTATTTCTTATGATTTTTGGAAAAGTATAATAAATCCCGTCATAGAGCTTAGCAGAAAAAAGAAACTTGCCATATTTATCGACCACATTTAGTTTACCAGCCTTTCCAGTAAATTTAGCACCACCCTGGTCGAATCTAGAACCGCTTAACAAATTTTTTCTTAAATTTGGTGAAAAAAGGACATTCCAAAGTTTTATAATAGTACCATTAAAATCTAATTCAACTTCCCCCTTTCCAGTAATGGGGAAAGTAACCCCGTCAACAGCCACGTGCAACTCATCACCAGAAATTTCGGTGAAATTACAAAAAGCAGATTTATTTTTGCAGAAGTGGTGAGAGGCGGCGGTGTCAAAAGCCCAGCTTCCCTCTCTATTAAAACCACTTAAGTTAGCTTCAGCAATGTAATTCTGAGCTTTAAAACCTTTATTTTTACGGGGGGGAGTTTTATCACGTTTTGGCTGTTGAGCGGAGTCACCTTTTTTTACAAAATTACCTTTAAATGTATTATCCCTAACTGATTTATCATTACTTAACTTTACCCGACAATCTTTACTAATATGACCCTTTTTTCCACATCGCCAGCAAGTAAAAACAGGCCTTTTCTTAAATTTGACACTCTGGGCTTCAATATTACAATCGACCCTAGATTTGTCAATATTCCTGAGCTGGAGACGAGTCTCCTCAGCACACAATTCAGTTACAATATTTTTAAAAATAAAGTCTTTATCAGACCACCTTAAAATTTGCTGGACGATTTGGTCAAACTTATCGGGCAAAAAACGTAAAATCTGAAAACATAGATACTCGTCATTTATAGCTTTACCAATAGATTTTAATTGATCAGATATTTTTGAAATTTTTGCGGCATAAATTGCCATAGATTCGCCAGGATCAAAAAAACAAGACATTAATTCAGAATATAACTTCATATGGTGACTTCTACTGTCTGGTTGGAAATTGACCTTAAGGATTTCCCAAGCTTTAGCGGGATCATCACATTCGCTAATTAAACTCCGATATTCTGGTTCGATATTTAAATAGATTAAGGACATAGCAGCATTCTGCCTTCTCTTAAAATCATTTATAGATTCAACAGTGACAGTATCACTTTTTATAGGTTGCTCTTCGATACCAGTTACGATATCGTAGGCATTTTTTTCCATTAAAAGGAACTTAATGTCGCATTTCCAACCAGAGTAATTATGAGAATTAAGTTTAACTATTTGAGGTACTAAATTATACGCCATGATTAACCAATTTAAATATATCACAAAAAAAACAAATTGAATCCACTGAGTCTACAAAAAAAACTAGTCAAAAAGAACTTCATTTAAACTGGGCCCATAACCCAGATGTTAGACATTTTAAGGTCTATCTTAAACAAAACTTATATTAAGCAGAAAAAAACTGCAATAGAATTATTTTAGAAAATTTCAATTTGACTAGTATGTAAAAGTTTCAGACTCAGTAAAGACAAAAATATTTTTAAACGAAAATTAATTTATTCATGAAAATATAATAGATTAGGAAAAAACAATTATAACAATTATTCAGAAACAATTTAATATAAATATATATATAACAAAATTTTCAAATTCAATATAACAAAATTAATCTTCAACATCAATTCAAAAACATATTACCTCTCCAATCACATATTTGGGTTACTTCATAATACATGGAAGAAAAAAAACGAAGTCTTTTAGTATCAAGTCCTTTTACATGGTATACACATGACCAATGTGGAAGATGGAACCAACAACATCACATCACACCAGTACAAGCATTTTCACCAGAAGAACGATCAGACACATATGTTGTAACACCGAAACCATATTGAAGAAAAAAAGATGAATCACAAGAATTTTCGAAAATCGCGGTCGCCAAATGACCAGCGAATACCATTGAAAAATAAATAAAGTTCAGCTAAACTATATCACACTTCATGGTCGCCGAATGACCAATGAATAGAACGTGTAAATTACTTGAAGGTCGCGGTCGCCAAATGACCAGCGATTTCGATAAATCATTAAAGTTCAAGAAAACAAACTTTAGCATAAAAAATCTCAAATAAACTAATCATTTAACCTTCTGAAGAAACTATTGCATATCAAAAAAAACCCTCAAACTTAACTGATTATAAACACATTTAACATTATAAAATTATTAAACTTAACAACAATACTTTAACATTCGATCTAAACATGAGTTCATCGTACAGAACATAATTATTCCAAAAGAACAGCCGCCCGCAGCTATTCAAAACCGGGACTCCAAGCCAAGGCTAGCAGGAGCACATTAGAACTGAACTCAGCTGAAACTGAAGTATCCCCCAAACATCACGGCCTTATATTCCATCTAAACAAACCAATCTGCATAACAACGATGACCGCCGCGCCACGACATCCGGTGGTGAAAATTGAAACATAATAAAAAATGACAATTTTCAAGAAGTGGCAACAGCTCAAACAAGAAAAATTATGCAGACGAGAAATGGCAACGCCGACATAGTAAACAAAGTAACGATGTTTGAAAAGAATAGATGCAAAGTAAATTTTAAATATCAAAAAGGATTTAATAAATAAAGGTGAGTTTAAATATATATTTTTAAGATAAAACAATAAGTAAATTCAAATATTTCTTAATTTTAATATGAGGACATTGATATGGATATCAAAAATAAACATAAAAAACAATTTACAGTATCTCAGTTATTAACCTAGAAAACATTTTATCATGTGATAATAATAAATAATCTAGAATAAATTTTATAACTTTAATTATCTGGAATAAATATTTAGAATTTAGATCTAGGGTGGATGTGCAAGTAATAGGCATCCTCCTCATATTCTGGTTTATAAAAAATAAATAAAAATTCAGCTTTTATTTATTTTTCAACAATTCTCTGCATGTTTTATAATCCTGGGTTATTGTTAATCTTGATTATTGACTATATTGTTAATTTTGATTATTGACTATACATGACTATGACTAAGTTTCAAAGCTAGAAATATTTAAAGAATGTTTCATGCAATATTTTAATAGCTTCATTTTAAAGCAACTAAAGCTGTTTGTATAATTAGTTAACTAAATATAATGTAATGTATTTTATTTCTTAGCAACTTCCAATTTAAATAGAATATATTATTAATTGTTGTGTGATTTATGGTTCCAAAGGGTCAATGCACACAAACTTTTAAATTAAACATAAATTTCTACTATGTTTTATTATAAGGTACCATTGTGTATAACTTAAATGACAATATTTTATATAATAATAATTGTTAAAAGAATATTCACAACATAAATTGTTATAGGCCGAATCGGCCGAATCACGCTCATTATTCGGCCAGGCCAAAGCTTCGGCAAAGTGGCCGAAGCTTCGTTCCATCTCTAATTTTAAATATATTAAAATTTCTTTACTGTTATTTATAAAATAAAATATATAAACTTGTTTAACTGCATAACAAAACAAAGATTCAGTTCATTTTTATTCCACATCTTTATAAAAAATATATTCTGCTTTTAAAACAAAAAGCAAGAAAATTTTATTATTCCGGGAAAAAAAGTATTGTTTCACAAATAAATACTGATTTATAGGTTTCGCTGAATAAGTTTTGAAATTACCCTAGTTCTTTATTTTTATTATTATTGTATTTTACTTATTTTTTAAAATGCATTACAACAACACAATCTGAACGTTTTTACGCTACTTAATAATAATAAAGTATGAAACAACTGATATTATTTCAAAAATCTCAATTGATTTTATTTCAAAAAACTGAATTCATTATTTAATGATTAAAGTTTAAAATAATAACAACACAAAAAGCTTGTAATGAATTAAATTATAAAGCACATTGATCAATTGAAGAATCTGAATAAATAAAATATTTACTAAAGCTTTTTTTTTTTTTTAACCTTTAATCAAAATTTCAAATATAATACAGTGAGCAATATCAAATATATACTTATTTTTATGGATGTTTATATATATATATATATAATACTGTACAAACTATTTTCTTTTCACAATTAGATTTAAATGCGTAGATTTTTTTTTTTTTTTTTTTTTTTTTTTTCAGTGAAGAATTGATAATTCCTTCTTTTAACGCATGTATTTTAAGTTTGAAAACGTTTATTTTGTATTCCTTCTTTTCTCTTTCTTTCTTTTTCTTTTTGAAAATGATTTTGGATTTTAGTCAATTATATACATCATTTATAATTTTATCAAAATTTTTATAATTTGATTCTTTAAAATTTAGAAAATTTGATATAAAAATAAGATTAAATAAATAAATAACAGATTTTTATATCAGTTAAGTATTGTATTTAAATGAAGCAAAATAAATAAATAAAAATAAAATAATAATAAAATAAAAATAAATGCATGTGTGTGGAGGAGGGGATATAAATGCATATTTAAGTGTTTCAATGATATATTTATATTTCTTTTTTTTTCCTTTGAAAAATTATTTGCGATTTTCGTTAATTATCAAGATTTTTATTTTTATCATATTTTTTATCGAAGCAGGACACTTTGGTCCCGCCGTTTTGGTCCCGCCATTTTGGTCCTGCCGTTTTGGTCCCGAGGAAATTTTGGTCCCTGGCCATTTTGGTCCCACCAATTTTTTTCAATTTTTTAAGTATGTATCAGTTTTTTAATATGATAACATATTTATTGATACGGGAAAATTGAAGTGCTCTTAGAATACCTTTAATTAAGGAATATCTTACACACAAATATATAAATTTTCGACATTACGATTGCTGCCTAACTATTGAGATTCGGAGAATTTTGTACTAATTTTTTTACGAACATTTTATTTATTTATTTTATGCAATTGCACTTTTTTTTTTATTGATATTTTTTTCATTTGATTTCGATTTAACTTACTTTAATTGTAATTTGAATTTTAATTTACTATCAGTGACAACATTTTGTGATTTTAAAAGTATTGTTAACAATAACAACAGTAGATAAAGTTTGAATTATTTTAAAAATAATAAAATACAGAAAATTTTTGTTTAAAAAAAGAGAAAAAGAAAGAAAGAAAACCTTACGATATTAAAAATAATTTGCTTGTAGTGGCAGAATGCTATTTCCTTCAAAGAATTAATTATTGACCTGCTCCCATCATAGACTCTTCTTCATAAGCATAAGCTTGGGATCATTTACGAAGTTCTTGAATTTATATATGAATTTATTCATAAATATATACATATGTGTGTGTGTGTGTGAGAGAGAGAGAGAGAGAGAGAGAGAGAGAGAGAGATACGTTTCATTCGATTTGATTGTGATTTAATTTTTATCATTAATCTAAGAGGTATTTATTTCAAAATCTGTGTTATATTGATAATAATAATAATAAAATGCATATTTGCTTGTCCGTGATACTTAATTACGTTAACCGTGTATATATGTGTAAATTACTTTTATTTCAATTACAATGGTTTTATTTTAAAAATAAAAAAATGTAAGCAGTCCAATATTTAATTAACTGTGCGCATTGCAAACATAAATGTTCAGAAAATGTTGATGTACAATTTTTTATCTTTTTAGTTTAATATTATGTTTAAAAAATAATAATAATAAATCTGTCTGATATGTCTCTATGACTAAAAGCAATGCCCGCATTGAAATCTCTGTAGCACATAGTGATTCTTTTCGCACCTGTTTCTCCCACAGAAAATAAAAAGGCATTTCACTGTTTTGTTTCAGCGCATTTGAAAAAATAGTTGGCATAGGTGGACTCTGCTCAGTTCCCCATCACATTTATATTCTCATAAATTTTTAGTGCGAGACATATTATAATCATGTTAAAAGAAATGAATTTGACCAAAGCTTGATACAGTGACAGAATGAAATCCCCGCCTAATAGGCTATCCACCGTTCACTTCGATATATTTATCTTATTCTAATCTATTAATTTATTTTATCAGGGTCAATTCTGTTTAGTTTTCATGCTACTATTTCCAATGCAATAATCTTCAAAATTCATATTTATATGAAAAATTTACAATTTCACTATGTTGATAAAATCGTAAATTACGAATAATTTACGAAATTTTCCTATTAGAATATTTGTATTCAATCATGATCAAACAAATATCATAAATGTAATTTTGAAGTTGTTTAATGTATTTATGATCCTCAAAATGGAAGTTTATGCTCAATTTTGCCTTATTCTGACATATTAAGTGAATCGTAAATTCCAAATAACTTACGAAATTTTAAAACTGGAAAAATCATAGTCTATTATATTCATGCCAGTATCCCAAATAATATTTCGAAAGTGGTTTAACATCATTACGATGAAAATATCCCTCAAGATTGACGTTTATGTGAAATTTTGCTCTATTCTGCCATGTTAAGAAATTCGTAAATTTCCAATAACTTACGAAATTTTTATATTGGAAAATTCATAGTCATTAATATTCATGCCAGTGTCCTAAATAATATTTCAAAAGTACTCTGACATCTTTACGATGAAAATATCTCTCAAAATTGACGTTTATGTGAAATTTTGCCCTATAATGCCATGTTAAGAAATTCGTAAATTTCCAATAACTTACGAAATTTTCAAAGCAGCACATTTATAGTTACTGATGTTCATTCTGGCACCAAAAGTGATGTTTTAAAACTGGTCTGACATTTTTACAGTAAAAAGTTTCCATTAAATGCACGTTTAAGTGAATTTTTGTCCTATTCTCCCATGTTAAGAAAATCGTAAACTTCTAATAACTTACGAAGTTTTTAAATTCGAAAGTTGCAAATGAATAGGGTTCTTGCCAGTGTCGAAAGTAATATTTTAAAACTGATCTGACCTCTCTGCGACAGTTTGTTCTTGAGATATCGTGTACACAGACTAACAAACTAACGGACTAACACACTAACCCAACAGACTAACAGACACCCTATAGACAGACACCATACAAATTTTGTCATTTTCGGATTCCTCACACCTGAAAACTTGTAAAAAAGTCAAAAAACCGAGGTCGAAAATTTTCACGATTACCTAAGTTCCCCATACCTGTAGTATGATGGGGAACTAAAAAAAAAAGGGGATGGGAGGGGCTTTTAATGGACATTTTCTTAAAGGGGTTATAATGGAATAAAAATGCTTTTCCAATTCTATGTGATATGTAACTATTTCCTGTGTTTGACAAATATATCCGGATTGACAGAGAAGAAAATGACTTAAGTTTAGCAGATCTGTACAAATTATTCCTGAGATCATTATTTAGGTTCCTCGCATCTTCTTTTACTATTGAACTCTAACATTTAGGAGATGCTTCGGTAAAGCATTGATTTCCTACAAATTTTGTATTCGAGCACTCTAAATATGAATATGATAATTAAGAGCCGCATTACAGTGTTTTATATTAAAAACCATGTATTTTATTTAAACTAAAATTTTGCAGACTTAGATAAATTAACAATGCTTAGATCTGCGCTGATAACTAATACCTTTATGATTCAAAATTCGATCCGAAATAATAAATTTTCTGTTCCATGTGTCCTATAGTTACATCATTTTCAACAAAGGTTGTAGATATTCAACTCTCCAATTGAAAATATTCGTCTAAGTTCTCTTTTGCCCAAAGTTCCCTCATGTACGAGTATTTGCTGTCCTTTTTCCTCTGTCGTACAAAGAAAAAATCTAAATCTCAAAATTTTAGACATTTTTTTCAGTTTTATTTGTTACTACAAATTTCTGTTGCAAAATAATAATAACAATAATAATAATAATTTTCCTACCCCCATGTTTCCAAGTCAAATGACAAAAATTCCAAATATGAAGAAGAATTTCGCTTTTTTCTGTAATACTTTGATTATTCCTGATATCGGGACCAAAATGGCGGGACCAAAATTTCCACGGGACCAAAGTGTCATGTACCCATTTTTTATATTTTAAATGGTTAGAAATTAAGAATCAGATTAAAAAATAACATCAGCTTTTTATATCAGCAGTTTTTTTATTTCACTGAAACTAAAAATTGTTTTGGCAAAAAAAAAAAAAAAAAAATATATATATATATAGGCTCTCACAAATAAATATTTATTTAATTTTTAATATGAAAAATTATTTTAGTTTTTCCTATTATTATATATTTATCACAATATATTAAATTCAATTCGCTAAAGAATCCGATTACAAAAGAAACAATAAAAAAATAATTTTTACATCAACAAGTTTCGTGTTATCCGATCGAAAGTAACTTCGGTGGGAGAAAAAAAAAAAAAATCAAAAATGCCCTCCTCTCTGCGCCGCTTCCCTGTAAAGTTGTCTTTCGCGCAATATCAAAATATGTAGAAACTGGTTCCACGATTTTACATTACGTCTACGGAGCCTTTCCTTCTTCACGTAGTAGAAGTTCTTTGGCTTTAGTATAGGACTCCTATGATGACTTTAAAATTTTGTGACCATGTTAGCCATGCCTTTTAATTTATTTTTTAATCATTCATTTTGGCATAACTTTTTGTTAAAAAAAATCTTAGTAGCTATTTTGATTATACATTTTTTTATTGCATTTTATAGTCAATATATGACAAAAGTTCATATTTTATAAATTTATATCTTTAAAGTATTGCTACGTTTAAAATGTATGACACTCACAAAAATTGTAAAGATGCTACTTTTAAAAACAGATTTTTCTATAAAATGATCTTATCACACAAATGTCATAATTTTTTTTTTTATCATCAGATCATGAACTGAGTCCGCGTGCTTAAATACTGCTTATAATATTGTATTATTTTCTATCCTCACACATTTTATTAAGTCCCTATCCTATCATTTCTACAAAATTTAATCATAACTGGTCCACATTAGAGAAATATTATATAGATAACATATACATAAAAAGCCTTTAATTGTGAGCAATGAGGATAATATTTTCAATTTTTGACAAAAAACAGTACTTCCAATATCTATGGTATTTGAAGTAATGGCAACTAATAAATGCAAAGCTTATTATTATTTTTTTAATAATCAATCAAAGTCCTTTAAATCTATGAAAATTAAATACAATGAACTTACATCAGATGGTTGAGCTACTACATTAACAGCATTAGGGCCAAGCCGCTCAAAGACACTTGGCCTGCGAGGTTGATCATCTCCCTCCTTGCTGTCTTCAACGGTAACTTTCCGTTTCACTTTATTAGACATTTCTATAAAGACAGATATGCATATATGTACTTTTAATTTAAAAGAAAAAAACATAAATTTCTCAAAGAATGAAATAAGATTTAATTTTAAAAACTAAACATATAATTACTATATATATACATACATACATATAAATTTAATTTTAGCATTTATATGATTAACTAAATAAGGAAGAATATAAAATTAATGGGTTAGATTAAAATTTAAAATATATATACATTAAAGTTGCACCAAATAGTGATTTTTGCCAAATACTGAATATTCGATAAAAAATTTTATTGAAAATTCAGTATTCGGTCGAATACTCAAATTTCAATGCAAATATTCTTTTACACTCAGAATAACTTAATTATTTTTATTATTTATTGCATTTAAAAAGAATACAATGTGCATTAAAAAGTATCGGCATAAAATCTAAGCATTAAAAGATAAATTTATACTAAAAATAGAAATAAAATCTTTCTTTTTTTTTTAGTTTAATAGAACAAGCTCAAACACATGCATACACATATTTGTAAGTTTAGTTTGAAAAGTCATAAGTAATTTTTAAATATAATTCCTTTTTGTACTTAAAAAATAAATAAATCTAAGAGAACAAGTTCTTTATGGAATATTTTTACTTTCTGAACACTACAGTGAGGAAAGTATTGTAATCATGTCAAAAAATTGAGTTTGAAATTTTGGTATTTCTACATGTTTTGAGGTACTCTGAATTCATATTTACTATTTTTACGATGATGTATATATGTGTATGCATGTGAGTGAACACGATAGCGTCTAAACGCTTTGTTCGAATAGGCTGAAAGTTGGTACGTAAGTTATAGGTCACCATAACACAAACCCTATTGATTTTGGTGAATCTAGCACTTATAGTTTTTTAACAGGGGCACAAAGAAAAGTTCTTTATCATTATGGTCTATGGGCCCAAATTCTTCAAAGTGGAATAGCGTCTAAATGCCTTATTCGACTGAGCTGAAAATTTATACACATGTTACGAGTCACTGTTGCACAAACTATATAAATTTTGGTGAATCTAGCATTTATAGTTTTTTAACAGGGACTCAAAGTAATATTCTTTATCATTATGGTCTATATGGACCAATTTTTTTTAAATTGTGATAGTGTCTAAACACCTTATTCAGTTGAGTTGAAAATTTATAAACATGCTATACACATGGCCACCATTGCACAAACTTTGGTGAATCTAGCCTGTATAGTTTTTTACAGGGGCACAACAAAAAATTCTTTATCATTATGGCCTGGTAAGTAAACGACGGACCATATATATTAATAAAATTATTTATTTTTATTTCTTGAGTTGGAGAAAGTTGACGCTTACCGGCCAACGTATTTTTCTCTACTGCTGAACTTTTACATTGCCTCACTAGAGGGCGTATCAAAAAGGGCTTACATGATGCCACAGAATGTTTAGTAATTGTGGGAGGGAGAAATACTTAACATACTCCCCCCCTTGAAATTTTTGAATTTCAAGAATAATATATCATATGAATAACATGAATTTGATATGAAAATTACATTATACAATAGTAATATAAAAATAATATAGGTTGCAACCAAATAATATATAAATCACAATTAAAGATATGTTCCGGAACATTTTATATACATTATATACACAACACATACTATTAAAGAAAATTAACTTACCAAGACATAAACTATAATGCAAACAAATCTATTTTACCAACACATTATATACACATGTACAGTTAAACCTTATTTTTCAAAATATATATCATTTTAAGAATAATAATATAAACCATGAGAATACATTTTTTTTTTTTTAATTTAAGATAATCTGAAATAATGAATGAGGATTGTATGTCACCAGCAATAATAATAATAAACAGTTTTTTTTAATTAGAATTCTTATCTTTTCTAAATGTCTATAATAAAAATACATTTTTAACTTTATTTACAATATTCTTTAAACGATGTTTTTTTTTTTTTACAAATAGAATTCTTTTTTAAGATTACATACAATTAGAATTTGAGTAAATAAATAAATAAGCAAAAATAAATCACGCAAAAGAATGAGTAAGTAAATAAACAAAAAATGAGAAACACAAATAATCAAAGTTACCCTTATGGTTGCATCATCAATTAATATTTTTCTTACCAAGCGCTTGGCGCCAGTCTGCATCTCGCAACCTGGAACTAAAACTAAGAATAAAAAAAGATCAGTGTTATTAATGCTCAAAATCCTTTCAATTTGAGTTTTCGAGTTGCAAAAAATGTATTTTAACACCGAAATGTCAGATGCGAAAAGGAAAGTATTTGTCCAGAATGGAAATTTAATTAGTTCATTGATTATGAGTCTATTTGAAAGAGTTTTTATCCATGATAAGATCATCAGTAATCTAAATACGTTGAATAAAAACATATATATATAGTTCGATTGTCTGCACGAACGTAAAAACATAGGTTTAGAAAAGGGACAGTTTGAATTTGAATTGTTATTTTGAGACATTTCACTGGAGGGGTGCCTTATGCTCTCGTCTTTCTGATCATTTAATGAAATATTCTCATTCACAATAGAGATTTGATTATGAGGTGGCAGATTCTTGTATCGTTTCTTTTTGATTGACACACTTTTTTGGATTTTATCTCCTATTGATGATATAAACTTGACATCGAGTTTCGTATTGGTTTCCGCTACGTTTTTCGGGATTAAGTTATTTTGAAAATCTTTAAAATTATCGCCGTAATTTTTGCTCGAAACGAAGTTCTCTTGCTTTAAAACTAGTCCGGCGAATTGCTCCGAATTTGATGCATTAAAATCTTGAAATTTATCAGTTGCAGTGACTAAATAACCAAAGACACTGTTTTGAAAAAAGAAACACTCATCATGTGATTTAAATTTACCTTCTTTTAATAATTCAAAAAATAGAGTGTTTCCTATAAGAATTTGAATGGAGCTAGGAATGTTAAAATTATCATCTGCAAGAGTAATTTCTGATGGTATGTTTAAGGATGAAATGTTAATTTTATTAGCTGGAGTTTTGTCCACTATTTTAGGTAAAATAGCAAAGTTAATAGTCCTTGAAAAATCATTTTTTTCATTTGTTATTTTAGCTGACAGTTTATTCTTAACAATAGTTTCTCCTCCATTTATGCCGATAATCGATGTATTTGTTTGTTCTAATTTCAATCCTAATTTGTTAGCAACTTCAGATGTTATAAAATTCAAATTACTGCCGGAATCAGCGATTCCTTTTACCTTTATTTTTTTTCCAAAGGCATTTTCAATATACGCATAAAAGGTACATAAAAGACTACTAGAATCTCTTTCATTAGTCGTTAATGAAGAAGACATTATTCGATTTCTTTCCTCACTTTCGGTTTGTGATGAAAGATCGCAGGCGCCAATCATTTCCTGTTCACTCAAATGAAGCAAAGTATTATGTTTTTCAGAACATATTTTACATGTGTATGTAGAATTACATAGATGATAATGGAATTTTAAACAATTTTTACATAATTTGTGTGATTCGACTATATTAATCCTTTCTTCGACATTTAAGCTCTTAAATTTATCACATTTATATAGAGCGTGAAAATCGTTACATAATATGCACTGTTTTGGAAAGGATTTTTTATTTGCATCCTTATCGGAATTTATAAAAAATGTATTTTGTTTATTTCCTGAATGTTGGTTTCGAATTACAGAATGTTGATATCTATTTTGATTTTTCTCTTTTTCTAATTTACCTAATTGATCCAAAACAACAGATCTTGACTGTAAAAACTCTATTAAATCATTTAATGATGGAATTTCTTTAGAAGATACTGATAGTTCATATGACTTTCGCGTATCTTTGTCCAACTTATCAAGTATTATATTCACAATCATCGCATTTGACAAATTATTAGATTCTAAATTAAGCAGTTTTAATGCTCTTAACGATTTATTGACAATGTCAGTAATTTCGTTTAATCCTCTCGCGGATTCGTATTGTAGTTTTTCTAGCTTTAATATTGATTGAATATAAGTGTCTACCACAACTCTTTTATTCTCATAACGTTTTTCTAACGCTAACAACAATGACTGAAATGTGTCATTGGTTGATTCAATAGATTTCGCTTCTCCGCTTAACGAAGCCTTTAAATAAAATAACTTTTCTTCATCATTTAAGTTATCATTTTTTTCAATCATATTTTTAAATTGTACTATGAAAGTTGAATATTCTTCTATTTTTCCGCTAAATGTCGGCAATGGAATTTGTGGTAGTTTACAGTGTGAATCACATGATTTAGAATTGTTCTTATTTTCATGAATTAAAGAGTCATTCATATTTATTACATTTATTTTAGAAAGTAAGCATTTTAAACTTACCCCTAAAGCTGATCTTTGATCCTCTAAGTCATAAATTGCTGTATCAATAGTCGATGAAGTTTCTTCTTCTTCAGGATTTATTTGAATGTATTCCTTAAATAGAGCATCGATTTCATCTTTTAGTTCAATGATGACCTTTAATCTTTCTTCAATATTAATGCTGTCTATTTTAGAATCATGAGATTCCTTGAAATCCGTTACAAAACTATTAATCTTCGTTAGTTTTGCTTTGATTCGACCTCGCGTTCTATTTAACTGTTTAAATTTATTTTTTTCGGTAGCATCCATTATCGCGTGTTCGACTCCTGGGCTCGACCAGGACCACTTATGGTAAGTAAACGACGGACCATATATATTAATAAAATTATTTATTTTTATTTCTTGAGTTGGAGAAAGTTGACGCTTACCGGCCAACGTATTTTTCTCTACTGCTGAACTTTTACATTGCCTCACTAGAGGGCGTATCAAAAAGGGCTTACATGATGCCACAGAATGTTTAGTAATTGTGGGAGGGAGAAATACTTAACATGGCCTATGGGCTGAAATTACTCGAAGTGTGATAGCACCTAAATGCCGTATCAGATTGAGCTGAAAATTTATATATGTGTTAAAGGTAACTGTTCTCGAACTGTATCGCTCTCGGTGAATCTAGTACTTAGTTTTTTTATAGCCGACAAGACTTTGGGTGAATCTAGCATTTAAAAGTTTTTTTACAGGGCACAAAGAAAAATTATTATGCCCTATGGGTTCAAATTATTTAAAGTGCAATTGCGTCTAAACTCCTTATTTGAATAAACTAAAAATCCATACACATGTTACAGATCACTGTCACACAAACCATATATATTTTAGTGAATCTAACACTTATAGTTTTTTGCAGGGACATAAGGAAAAATACTTTATCATTGTGACTTACGGGCTCAAATTACTTAAAATACGACAGCATCTAAATGGCTCTGAAAATTTATATGCATGTCATAGGTAACCATACCATCGCACAAACTTTATAGATTTTGGCGAGTCTAGCACTTATAGATTTTTACAAGGACACAAATAAAATTTATCATTATGATCTATGGGCTTAAATTATTTGAAGGGCAATAGCGATAAATTTAACAACATACTAGATAAAGAAAAGTACTCATACACCCTATTATAATTTTCTTTTTTGCTCATTTAACAGTTTTTCTTACTTTAATTATATAATCGCTAGTTACTTAATGTTAGGAAAGTTGAGTGAAGACATAACTGATTTTTTTTAATTTTGACTAATGATCAGGGGTGGCGCCAGCTAGGGGGCCGGGGGGGGCACAGGTAAAGGGCAAAATTAATGGTCGCCACCGGCCACATGGCGACTAAATAAAAAAGATGGCGATTAAAAATTATGCATCAATCGCCACTAAAGTCGCCATTTTTTGTGATCATTAAAAGTTTCTAAAAATCGAGCCACGATAGCCAATCGAAGCCTTGTGATTTCCAATCTTTTTCCATCCATGGCATAAATGTCAATGTTCAGTTTAAACTTGCTTTATTATATTCTACAACCTATAAAGAAGTAGAATTGTTTAATATATCTCACTCATATAATTTTTTGAACCCCCCCCCCCTTTCCCTCCCCCTAACGATCTGTGATCACACAGCTTATAAAAAGCTTTATAATTTCTAGTCATTCTTCATTTGCTGCAAAAATATAAATATCTATTTTAAACTTACTTTATTAGATTCTAGAATCTGTAAAGAAGTAGAATTGTTTAATATCTCTTACTCATAATTCTTGTAATCCCCCCCCCCTCCTCCCCTCCAGCGATTGGCAATCACATGCTCCACTGAAGCCTTGTGATTTACAATCTTTCTCCATCCATAACATAAATGTAAATATTCATTTTAAACTTTCTTGATTAGATTCTAGAACCTATAAAGAAGTATATAGATGTATCCCCCCCCCCCCCACACACACACACATGTGCGCTCCATTTCAACTAGCAGTTAATGATCAAATGTCCTGCAAAACATAGTCTTTTTCCATTATTATCTCCATAGCATTTAGTGTATATTTAACCCATTTAAGATATTTGACAAATGTGTGTATCAAAATTTGATTTGGCTTAAATGTGTATTTTTCAAAAATTTTTGTATTTGCTTTCTTTTGAGTAGAAATCTTCCTTTTTCCTTTCCATTTTAAAGTAAAAAATCTCCCTATTTTTAAAGATACAAATTTGGCAGCTAAGTAAATTAATTTTAATGAAGCAGCTAAGTTTCTATATCTATACTTTTTAAGAGGAAATATTTTAACTCTATTGAAATAAAATCATTTAAAAAAGTGTGTTTTTAGAAATAAGAAACAATAATAAAACTGCTAACTGTATTTACAAACATGACCATGTAAAAGGTTGTGATGATGATGATGAATCAGCTGATTCATTTACTAGAAAATATCAATTTGAACTGTGAATGATAACAGCTTATTTCATTTAAATAAATTGAAAAAAAAAAAATCTGATGTGGGCACCACATGACTTCCTTATACACTTTTAGAAATATACATAATGTTTTAATATTGTCACTGGACCCGAAACAGTTGGCTAAAAATATTTAAAAAAAAAATGCATGCATACGTAAAAAAAAAAATAAATAAATAAATAAAATTGTGCCTTGAGGGGACTCATTTTAAAATCCTTGGGGGGGGGGGGGGGACTCATGTCAAAGTTGGGCCTTGGGGGGACTCATGTCAAAGTTGGGCCTTGGGGGGCCTTATTTTAAAGTTGCACCTTGGGGGGACTCATGTCAAAGTTATGCCTTGGGGGGGACTCATGTCAAAGTTGTACCTTGGGGGGGACTCATGTGCCTTGGGGGGGGGACTCATGTCAAAGTTGCGCCTTGGGGGGACTCATGTCAAAGTTGCACCTTGGGGGGGGGACTTCGGATCCGAAACAATTGGATAAAAGTGTTAAAAAATGCATTTTCACCGTGTTTCTGAACTATTCCGGAAGTTTCAAATCTCTAACTAGTCGGAAAGTTAGTGAAAAATCGATTGCAAGATTTGTACTGGTAACGCTGCCGAAGGCAGCAGGTATCGGAAACAGTTGGCCAAAAATATTAAAAAAACGCATTGTAAACGTGTTCTGAGCTTTTCTGAAAGTTTCAAATGTCTAGCTAGTCGGGAAGTCAGTTAAATTGCAAGATTTGTCCAAACCGTTTTTGAGTTATTACCGTTTTTTGATACATTATGGCCAAAACCTATGTATTTTTGTCATTATGAACCTAATTTTCCTAAATATCTTCAAAACGGAAAATCATACAAAGTCCAAAACGGGAGGTGCACAACTAGATGTTATAACAAACCTATGTACCAATTCGCAACTTTCTACGTCCAACCGTTTTTGAGTTATGCGACATACACACACACACACAGACACACACACACACATACAGACGTCACGAAAAATCGTGTAAAATCGCTTATATCTCTAAAACGAGAGCTCGTGTTCAGACGACACTTGCAGGTGTACAACTATACATCATGACAGTCACACGTATAAATTGGCAACATTCAGCGATCATTCGTTTTCGAGCAATGTGAAATACAAAATCCATTTCGCAAATCGGGATTACTATACTTCCTTATACTTTGTATAAGGAAGTAAAAAGTACTGCTGAATTATCTGAAAGATAAAAACTTTTGCTGTTATTATTACAGCCCTAAGCAGATTTTAATTTAGGATGTGCAGTTTAGGATTTTTAAAAAGAGCGTAATTACAAATTACAATTTCAGTGTCCCTGTGTTAATTTTATTATTATATGTATTTCTTATTTTCATATTTTTCTTGTGGTGATTATACCACAAAATGGTAACAATGCTTTTTGCAGTCTGAAAGAAATAGTCTTATCATGTGAAAAGTGGCCACTAACTTAAAAAAGTGGCTACTAATGAAACTGACAGTACCGGCCACTGGCCACTAATGAATTTTTCCAGTTTTGCCCTTTAGGCACAGGCCCTCCCCGTCGGGGAGTCTGTGACCCCCCATCGGGGCATACTCCTAAAATCTCTCGGGGGGGAAAAAATACAAAATTTTCAGTTTTTCTACTTTTAGCAGCATTTTTCTTTACTTTTACAAGTTTGGAGCATTCCAGTTTTTCCATTCTGTATTCAATAGAAAGTATTGGATTCGTAAAAATTTTCAGCTTCCAGTTTTCCATGAATATACACGTTTTGAGAGGTCCAGAACACGTTTTGACCACGATATTTTTAGAAAATGTCTGTCTGTGGCACGATGATCTCCAAAACCACGAGGAGTACTAACAAATTGAATGGTACAAATATTAACAGTATTGCAGTTTTTAATAAATACTTATATAATAAACTCTCTTTATGTAGTGCCCCCCTGTCGGGGAGGTGGTGTCCCCCCATCGGGGAATTTCTGGTGCCACTACTGCTAATGATGAAAATGTAGGCTAAATAAATTATATTTGTTCTTATTCCAAAACACAGAAATATTTTTTAAAACTGTAACTTCATATATATATATATATATATATATATATATATATTTTTTTTTTTTTTTTTTTTAAGTATAATTTTACTACTTTAAATGTATTATTCATAAAAATATTGATAATTGAAAAAAAAAAAAAATCAGTTTTAATTTCTTTCAATAAAAAATATTTTTACCAATTTCAATGTTTTAACTTAATTTTAAATTTAACTTCAGTATTCAATTGCCGAATACCAAGATATTCGTCCAAACAGAACATTTAGTGCCATTTGCCAAATAGGCAGAATACCAGAGAATAGCAACCGAGTATTTGGTGCAACTGTAATATATATCAATAGCGTCTTCTAAATAATATTTTGATCCTCCATACAAGTGACTAGAAACAGTTTCATTATGAAAAGGTCATTTATCTGATTGACTGTTGAAAGGTTATCATAGCTACACTGTTTTTCAAAATTGGCAAATCAACCAGTAAAATAAATAAATATTCAATTATACAATAACTGTTTCTAGCCACTTGTGTGGTGTGGAGATAGATCCAAGCATCAAACACCACTAATATATATAACTATGTAAATAAATGTCTGTATATCTGCCTGCCCTCTGCAGCCCAGAGTACTGATCGCAGAAACACAAAACTTGGCAGAGGGGTACCTTAGACCTTGCAGGTGTGCACTTCATTTTCTAAAATTTATTCTTTCATTTCAACCGTTTGCATATCTTAGCAATGACTCCAGGGTCCGCACTAGAAAAAAACATTGAGTGGGATTCTTCCACTCTAACAAATATAGCATTTAAGTAGGATCTTACAGATTTAAGTGAAAAATTACATAATTTACATTTTGTAAATTTCTTTTTAGAGAATTACAATTGCAAATTAAACATTTTAAAAAAAGAATCAAGTAAATGTTAAAAATGGAAATTTCTTTCTTTCTTTCCCCTTTTGTAGCTAAGGACAGATAATGCTTCAATATCCAGAATCTAAATTTTCATCAGAAATACAGAAGGAATTGCTCAAGTTATTACTTAATCTGTTTTAAAATTTATGTTTAATTTCATTTTGAGTGCTCAAAGAGTGCTTGACAGAAGTGCAGCATCTGGAATAACCTAAATTATTTAATATATAATTATTGCCATTTTTAGTGTTCACACTTTGTAGTTTCTTGATAAAATAAACACATCATATATCCTGGGCTCTTCCCAGCGTCGTTTTCTCAATCACGTGATAGAGGAAAACGAATAATCGAATTCTCAGAATCGAATTCAATTGAATATTGTTCTTAAGAACAAAAATGTTAATATTTAATATAAAATAAAATAAAAGTAATATTGTGCATTTGTAAACAGTAGAATAATTGTATTTGTAAATTTAATAATTTTTAAAAAACATTTTATGCGTTTATTTATTTTTACCTATAAGAATTGATTTTTGTATATTGTAGTGTAACTGTAACATTAACTGATCTAGCAATAAATAATAGCTTCTTGTGGAATGTTTATGGATTATAATTTGAAATTTTAAAATGTGTTCATTTAATTTAATTGCATAAAGGTGTTACAACAAGTTAATTAACTTAGAAACTGGTCTAAATGGATTTACGCAGTACGATATTGCACTGTCACTGATTTAAGTACCAAAAATCAGAGATTAAACATGTTCTTCATGAACATCAATAACATATATAAACTAAATGGTGATTGTAAATGTATACAGCAAACAAAAGATGATGAATAATGATATAAAATGATGATGTATAAACAAAATAACACAGATTAAATACGATTGATCAAAAATAATAGAAAATATGTTACTTTAGATAAACAAGACTTCGTCTGCTATTTGTTTTTCCTCTATCATGTGACCTCTGACGTCAGGTGGGAAGAGCCCATTAAGAAGCATTTCGAAATAATTACATAATATTTCCACCTTTTTTTTTTTTTTTTCCTTTTATCAAGAAATTCTAGAGAAGTTAAAAATAGATAACTACAGGCTTCAAAGCCTGAACTAAAAAATTGATAAAATCATCAATGAGTAATGTGAAAAAATTGGCGGAAAATTCCCCTTATGATATATTTTGGATGGGATTTTTCAACAATATTGTGAGATTCTCGCAATTCCACCTTCTAATGCAAACCTTGGGCTCTTAAACTATTTTTTTTTTTTTTTTATTCATTCATTTTAAAGTGAAATTTTATTATTTTTTATTTACTTAATTCATTCATTTACAATACAAAACCTTAAAAAAAAAAAAAAAAAAAAAAAAAAGCAACAGGTATTAAACTGTTTATTTAATTCATTCTTTCATTTGAAGGTGATTTTTTTTATTCATTTATTACATTTGATTTATTGAAATCAAATGGTAATACCGCAGAAAACATTAAACATATTAAATTTGAAATTAAAAAAAATATACCCAAATGAAAATGTTTAATCAATGCTAATATATATATATCTGTAAGTAAGAAGATTCAAATCACATTTGTTGGTTAGTGAAGGGAATGGATGAGTTGAAAGCAAAAAAGTACGGTATAATATTCTGAGGTCTTTTTCCTTCTTAGATCTTTTTTGCAAGCTAATTTGATGAATCAAACATAAAATCCAGGATGATTGCTTTCAATCTCAAAATTTAGACAGCTTTTAAAATTTGTGGACTTACAGGGAGAAAAAAAGGTTAAACTAAAAGTTTCATTATATTCAGTTACTCTCTTAAAATACTTAAGAGATAACTGTCATAATGTCTAACTACGTTATTAAGAACAGTAAAATTCTTTTAGAAAAAAAATTTAATACTATAAGGAAACTATTACAAAGACTTACTCTTACGATAACCTGATAATCGCTCTGGCGCAACATTATAAGTTACAATTCTTTAATAAATTTAAGAATATCTTGTATTATACTCTAACAACAAGAAATATAATAAACTACGACCATTTTAAAATTCAATGGAAAATTGAAAACAATAGCATTTTTTATTGGTTGGTTGATTGAGTGGAAAACAATTAAATCTACGCAAAATGCCGGTGATGTCCAAGGAGATAGTGAAGGGAAAGGGAGATGAAAGATTAGAGGGGCACGTAACGTCACTCTCGTACATTGGCGCAGCATCCATCTTACCATAGACATAAGACTATATAGTAGTCTTACATAGACATAGATTGATCAAAGAGAGGGAAAAAGTGATATCTTTTTTTCTCGGGAAAAGTCACTCTAATGGCTGTCTTTCCCCGAGTAAATTACACATAGGAATACACACGGATAATTTAGTAAATAAAATTTATGAATAATTAATTTACTAAAGGTGGATCCTGGATGAAAAACTCCAGATAAAGTTTCAAATCCATTTTTCTTTTTTTCAATACTTCTTAATGGCTGATTTCAGAACTTTTTTTCGGCATCAAAAATTTTTGCTCGATAACATGGGGATGATAGAGATAGACCTATATATATATTACTATATATATGGTCTGCACTGCACAAAACTGACTTTCTTTTTTTCGGTATTTATTATTATACTTTTTTGAGATAAAAATCGTCTACATTCATCATGAAAAATAATTTTAATAAATTATAGTTTAATAAATAATTTGTATTGCATAATTTTGTATAGGATTATAATATATAGAAGAAAGTCTTGTAGTGGCCACAGCATGCTAGTTATATATTAAAACTTCCGCGGCTACTAACTATATTTAAAAGAATTTTGAGAATTCCATGTAACTTACTAATATAAAATATTAAAATTTAAGAAAAGTATTCCATTAAATATGAAGACAGTAATTGTTTCTTTATAATAACAAAGCAATTGATTATAAAATTTATATTTTTCACAAATTACTTGAATATAACTTATTTATGAAAAATGAAAACTTATCCCTTTTTTACTTTCTTCTATATGTAATATAGAGAAAGTATTGGATTCGTGAAAATTTTCGACCTCCATTTTTTGATGAATTTACACGTTTTAGAATGTCCTGAACACGAATTAATAGTTTTTAGAAAATGTCTGTCTGTCTGTGTGTATCACGACTTTTGTGGACACTGTATCTCACGAACCAATGAATGAAATTTAACCAAACTTGGTATTTAGTTGCACCCTGACATAAACTGGTGCTGATTAGATTTGGGTACCAATCGCTCAACAGGTGGCGCTGTGATCGCATTTTTTTTTTTTTTGTAAACTTTTAATATAGCAGCATAGGACAAAATTTCGAATGGAAATACAAAATAGAAAAAAAAAAGTATTTAGAATACTAATAGTTATAGCATCGCTCCTGGCTCCTCCACCCTTCACCCTCCCCCTTCCTCACTATACGGGGCCGAGCGATTCAACTCTCAAAACTGGTAAACGGGAAGTGCTGGGTTCGAACCCAGTCATTCATAGACTTAGTTGTTCTGAACTTTCTGCGTTTTTCTCTGAAACTCACGTGAATACGGAGAATGAGTGCTATGAGTTCGTGCTTTCTATGAGTGCATGAATACGCCCTCATAGAAAGACCCCCCGGATGGCACACTACCTAGGTCTAGAACACTTGTGTAGTCAAATTGCCATAACACTTACACTAATTACATTAATACCAACAACTGCCCCACTTCATTCTCGGAGGAGTATATTTTTAATATGAGTGTTATTAAAAATAATTCGTTCATACCTTAAAACGAATGGTTGAACCATCCACCTGCGATAATTTAAATCCACTTTTTTTTCTATTTTTAACAAAAATTAAAAATACTTTTCTCACTCTTTTTTGGATAAGTTATAGCGTTTTGCGATCAAAGGAACTAAAGAAAATGTCGGGTTCGATCCTACGTCTCACTCGTCGACCTAGCGTTTCCGAGTTTTCTCCAAAACTCCTGTAAATAGAAACTTTAGGAAGGCCCCCGGAAGGGACATCACCTAAGCCTACAATCCTCGTGTAGGAAATCGGCGTTAACCTTTACACCAAAGCCTGTCCCAGTCCCCCTACATGGAAGGAGTAAATTTTTATTATGAATAGTTTTAAAAATGACGCGTTGATACTTTTAAAACGAATCGTTGAACCATACATCTGTGATGATATTAAGATTTTTCTTTTTCTTTCTTTTTTTTTTTTTTTTTTCTTTAACAAAATATTAAAAACATGATTTTTGGATTCAGGAGACCTTAAAGCGTGTAAATATAACAGAAACACTATTTCGAAAATCTGACCCAGAAACAATACTTTCTCAACCATATATATGGTTAATGCAAAGTAACATTCTTTTTTTTTCCTTAAATACTTAAGTTTATTTTAAAATATGCAATGTAATTTTTACAAAGAATACACAATGCTTTTCCTATGAACATGTACATTTTAACAAAAATATTATAAAGACGGTAATTATTAAGAATATATAATCTAGAAACTAATTTTTAATCATTACAAAACAAGAAATATTTTTATTCTATTTAGCAAAATCTTGTTTATTCCTTAATGGAATAAAATTGAATGATTATGATACAATGAAATATAAAAATTGTTAAAATATTGTTCATAGCAATTTTAAATTAAATTTTCGGTGCTTTTAGAAATTAACATGTTCTTTAGAATTTATCAGATAATGCATAATGCAGATCCGAATTCAATTTTTAATTATCTTATTTGACTGAAATCATGACTCACAATGACTATGTAAATATATTTACATACAAAAACATCACTTAAAAAACACAAAAATTAAAAACTATTATCAAAATCAACATTGCTAATTTTTACGTGTATATTTAAAAAGCCTCATTCCTTTTTGTACATTTATTCTCTGGATATTTTCCCCTATATATATACACATACATATATATTAGAGAAAATTTCTTAAATTTTATGATTTTTCAAAAAACAGTAGACTTAGCAGTTAGGCCCTCACCCTTAAAGGGAGGGAGGAGGAATTTCACAAAATTTCTTTATAATGCGTGTCGGGTATTCATAACCAACTCACACATAAAAACTAATCTTTCACTGAGATAATTTGGAACAAGTTTGCGCTTCAAAAAGTGCTTATTACCCCTCCCGTCTCCAAGGATTTGTTAAAATCCAGTTACAATGGTGTCAGATACACATAAACAATCCATGCACCAAAATTCGTGACCGCAGCTCTAGAGATGTGAGCAGGGAAAAAACCCGGGTTTAAACTCGGGAATAAATCCGGTTTTTGAGGAAGGGAATTTTGAAAGTTTCCAAAACAAGGGAATTTTGAAAGTTCTCACACGTTGCGAATTTATCTTTTTTTCCCCCTTAGATTAAAGGTGTTCTAATGCGTTTCAAAATATTACCTCACATTCAGATGTTTTTTATGATCTTTTAATTTTTAAATAGTGCTTTTAACGCCTATATATTTAAAAAGTACAAGTTTCAAATTTCATTAATTAATAGACTTATTCTCTGTTATTGCTGTATATTTATATTTTAGTTCTGACTGTATACACACTGAGTTCAATATAACAGTTTTTTTTTTTTTTTTTTTTTTTTTTTTTTTTATCGCAATCGCATATTTCAGATGTATATCTTTAACATTTTATTTCAAAAATAAAACAAAAATGCTTCAAATGCATTTACTAAAACAAATCAATAATATTACACTGGGAAATATTATTTTAATTAAAATTTCAACAATATTAATATGCAAAAAATAAATGAAGAAAGAAATAACAGCCAAATTATTAATTATTAGCTATTAAATATTTTATGTATTGATTTAATGCATTAAAAATTATTACTTGAATTCTTAATCCGAGATTGTAATGAAATGCTCGCCCTCTGGTGGGCTAAGGGGAAATTACAATAAACATGCTTTAATTCGAATTCCATCAAGCCGCCATTGCTAGCCGATGTTTAGTTTCACATATATTTATTGAATAAAAATGAATAAATCCGGTAAAAAAGATAACACATACTGCTGTGTGCTCCAGTGTAACTCCAAAGGACCAAGAAATCCAGAATTATGCTTCCATTTATTTCCAAATGACTAATTTAAAATTTCAGTTGCTTCGGCTAATGGAAGTAAAGAATTAATCAGATGATTTGAAACTAATATTTGTTCAGCTTTAGTTAAATATCTACTTTCGATCGAACTTTGAATAAACTGAAATATATTTTTCCAAAAACAATCAATTTTCCATGATGTAATGGCGGAGAAATTATAGTACGAATATTAAGTAGAATAACAAAAAGAACAAAAATAGATACACGTGGCTGTAATATTTACTAACAGCAAGAGCTGAAAAAGCGACATCTATCGATCATTACAAACGCGGATAACCGAAGAACTCATGTTCGATTTTGTTCCCCGTGCTCTTTGAGTGATTATAACAAAATTTGATCAACTAATGTGAAATTTTGTTCGATGAATTATAATAAAATTTAATAATTTAATTTCATTGTATTATTTTTTATAACATATTTTATTATGGTGTTCATTAAAAAAAAGAAAGAAAAATTAAAGTTATTTAAATAGGCCAGACAAAACTTCATTTATTATTGTCAATAACGTAAATGTTTATTTTTTTACAATTTTCTGTAAAATAATCACATAATTGTTGATATCACTTTTATTTAAGCAAATAGAATAAAAATGATATTGAAACAAGTTGTTTTGTTTGGTACACCCAAAAGAAGTGAAATTAAATCTAAACATTGAATATCAGTTTCTTCCCATCAAAGTTTCCAAAGTTCCCAAAATTCCCGGTTTAAACACGAAAATTCCTATGTTTATTCCCCAGAAGCAAAATTCCCGGGTTTTTTTACATCTCCACGCAGCTCCCATAGATTTTCCAGGACAAATTTAGTGCTAAAAAGCGGGCTCAAATTCACCTCGTCGTAGATAACTCTCCATAACAAAAATCGCAAAAAAAAAGTGTTTTGGGAAATAGCCTGAAAAAGACGCATTGCTGTTTTCAACATCTTTGTACCATTTGGTAGAGTTCTGCTAAAAAATCCAGATTTTGCAAATTATCCCACGAAAATCGATTTTCCCCCTCCCCACCCTTAAAAAAATCGAAAATTCCAAATCGCAGAAAATATTTTTTTTAAATACTCAAGTCTAGTCTCTCCATGTGGAATTTATTTACCATAAAGTACCGTCGGCTACAAAATTATTGAAGCGCACATCCACTTTTTTCATATATACATTCTTGGATAGTAAAAGGTATTATCCACAAAGAATTTGTTCCAACTAGACAAATAATTATAGGTGAATACTACTTAGCTGTTTTAAAGCGTTTGTTGGCCAGAATTCGTCGCATTAGTCCAAACTATTGGACTGAAAACTGTTGGTGTTTGTTGCACGATAATGCACCCAGTCACTGCTCCTTATTGTTCGTTGATTTTTGGCAAATAATAATGTCTGTGTGGTGAACCATCTACCGTATTCGTCCGATTTAGCATCGTATGACTACTCCTTATTCCCAAAACTTAAAATGAAGTTAAAAGGGTGTTATTTTGAGGATAATTCGACCATACAAGCAGTTTCGACGTGTGCTTTGCAGGCCATTTCACAAAGTGATTTATAATAGGCGTTCGATTCATTACTAAATCGCTGTAAAAAGTGTATTGAAGCCGAGGGTCCTATTCTGAATAAAAAAACAGAACAGATATTAATTTCTTGTTTCCATTTCTTTTTACAGACCCAGTCTTAAAACCATTTGACGCACTGTGTATAACGAATATTAATTAATCTACTTTCTTAAATGATAAATAAATAAAAAATATTAAATATTTTTCTTTAACTTTTTTTTTTGTGTTACAAATCACGGAATTAAAGCTCCATATTTATAAACGTATCATTAGTAAACAAACTTAATAGGAAATACATTGAAGTAACATAAATTTAACAACTAAATAATTTTAATGTTTCAAAATCCAGGCATTAAAAAAAAAAAAAAAAAAAAAGAAAAAATTAAAAAATTCTGTAAAAGACAGAATTTAGTTTAACGGAGGAGCATTAATTTCAATCTGCAAATTTTCTTTCTTTTTTTTTTCTCATTTTTTGATTGCAAAACTGATCACGAACTTTTTAAAATGATTGAAATGAATTAAAATGAAGTGTTGCTACTTATTTTTCATACTTTAGTTAATTAAAAAAAACCTAATTATTTTGTCGAAAAACTGTTTGCCCCCTGCATTTTGAAAAATCTCCCCTTTCATTTGGTACCACATTTGTAAGATTGGACCGATATTTCTGATTTATTTTGGTGTTCCGCATAGATTGAAACTAATAGTCCAGTCCTCCGTCCTAGAAGAATACAAAATATATAAATTATTATGATTAATCACAGGCTTAAAGATTTGAAGTTTCTACATATTATTATTACTAAGAAAATTAATTTCAAAACTTTTCAGAAACCTATTCGCCCTATTTTATGGCAATATCAATAACAGAAATTGAATATGCTTCGTTTAAAAGTGCATAATAAACCGCCTACTGCCTTTACGCGAGGATGTTCAATTTGCTTCAATTCTCTTCATAGCAAACAGGTTCGATAAGCGCTCTATTTCATTCATTCGTTTATTAGTACGACAGGACTATTGCTTTCAATCAGAATTGTAGTTATTTGCTGTGTTTCATTTTGAATATATCAGGGTGTTTTTCCTTTCGGCAGAAAGAAAAATAAATAAAATAAAATAAAATAAAATAAAATTGAGATAAAACCTGGAAATAAATAAATATAATAACCGTTGCTAAGGAGTGAAACCTCACATTTTAATGTAAAAAAATCTGTTATTTATTTTATTACACTTTTTGAGTGTTTAGACCAATTAAAATTATTTTACCTCGTTTCCCTTCAGGGTCAAGTTATAAAAAACATTTAAAATGTCTTATGTCTTGACAGGAGAATAGACTAAAAAAAAAAGAAGTTCTGTCGTATTGAATTAAATTCTGCTTTGTCAGAACTTTTTCGGGCCGCGGTAGCCCAGTCGGTAGAGCGCCGGCCTCGTAATTGGAAGATTGTGGGTTCGGTACTCGACCAGGCCAAAGATCGTCGTGTACACTAATTGTGGCTGGTGCACGTAAAATCTGTCGTGACCGCAATGTCTTCCATGTTTCCATCAAAAATTATACCTCTAGGGGTCACCGAAGCGGGAGAACCATCCCTTCCGTGGAGGATCAAAATTGTGATGGCATGTCTCCGGACCACCTCTTGTGACTCAGACCGTTGCCAATTGCCCATCTGTGCAGCACTAGTGCAACGTAAAATTCTTCCATCCATTCAGAACTTTTTCTTCTTCTTCTTCTTTTTTTTTTTTTTTTTTTTTGTGTGTGTGTGTGTGTGACTCGGAAAATAAATCTGAAAAAGAATGAAAAATCTTTCAGAAATCGCCGACAAACCCAGTCTAACTTGCACTCCAGATAAAATGTATAGCTCAATCTGGTAAAACAAAACTGAAACTGAAACATTGAAAATGTTGCCAAACATTTCTTAAATACCACAATCACAAATCTGCAAGATTTGTTTCAATTCTAAGGGAAGATTAAACTCTTTCACTTAATTTATCATAAAAGAATGTGAATGTATGACGATTTTTTTGAATCATAGCTTTTATTTTATTTGTTTTGATAGGTTCTTAATTTATTGAAATCGAAAATTAGCAAATAAAACTGTCTTTTCATCTTTTTTTTGGCAACATGTTTGTATTGATCAGCAAATGACTGATTGTCTGACAAGCGTCTGTGTCTTAATCAGCAACTTTTACTCCCAAAACCATACTCCCGGGAGTCATGCTCCTAACTACTGCGCATCTAATTCTGCGCATATTCGCCATTTCCCTTACAGGATAACACTAGACGGTGGCGGGCCTCCAAACTCTCTCCAGGGTCCAACCCAGTATCCAATCGTGTACGACTTTGCATATCTGATTGGTGAACCAATCAGACGAAGCGTTAGACTAGTGAGTGATTGTCCTGAGAATCTGAGATGAATGTAAACATAAATAAAATATACAGACATGACATTTCATTATTTAAAACATGAAAATCTGACATTGACAGATTTTAATTTAGTGCCAGAGGCCTACTGCTAAACTTGTTAATATCGACAAATTCTTCTTTAGTTAATTCGTGACGATCTAAATTCCATGATAAAATTTTCATTAAATCAAACCAATGTGTTTCAGCTGCAGATACTGTAACAAATAACGTTGGAAGTCCAAACTGTCTTATAGCCGCAAAACAACCTTTTTTGCTCTTTTTCCCAATGAGGGGGAGGTGTGCCTTGGGGGGGACTCATGTCAAAGGTGTGCCTTGGGGGGACTCATGTCAAAGTTGTACCTTGGGGGGGACTCATGTCAAAGTTGGGCCTTGGGGGGGACTCATGTCAAAGTTGGGCCTGGGGGGGACTCATGTCAAAGTTGTGCCTTGGGGGGACTCATGTCAAAGTTGTACCTTGGGGGGGACTCATGTCAAAGGTGTGCTTTGGGGGGGGACTCATGTCAAAGTTGTACCTTGGGGGGGACTCATATCAAAGTTGGGCCTTGGGGGGACTCATGTCAAAGTTGGGCCTGGGGGGGACTCATGTCAAAGTTGTGCCTTGGGGGGGACTCATGTCGCAGTTGTACCTTGGGGGGACTCATGTCAAAGTTGGGACTGGGGGGGGACTCATGTCAAAGTTGTGCCTTGTGGGGACTTCATTCAATAAATCCCCATTCAATAAACCGACTGAAATAGGCCCTTAGCACTATTAAGAGTGTATTATAAAAATTCGACAACGCTGTACCGACTGAAATAGGGGTACCTTGGGGGGTACTCATGTCAAAGTTGTGCCTTGGGGGGGACTCATGTCAAAGTTGTGCCTTGGGGGGACTTCATTCAATAAATCCCCATTCAATAAACCGACTGAAATAGGCCCTTAGCACTATTAAGAGTGTATTATAAAAATTTGACAACGCTGTACCGACTGAAATAGGGGTACCTTGGGGGGGACTCATGTCAAAGTTGGGCCTGGGGGGGACTCATGTCAAAGTTGTGCCTTGGGGGGGACTCATGTCAAAGTTGTACCTTGGGGGGGACTCATGTCAAAGTTGGGCCTGGGGGGGACTCATGTCAAAGTTGGGCCTTGGGGGGGACTCATGTCAAAGTTGTACCTTGGGGGGGATTCATGTCAAAGGTGTGCCTTGGGGGGGACTCATGTCAAAGTTGTACCTTGGGGGGGACTCATGTCAAAGTTGGGCCTTGAGGGGGGACTCATGTCAATGTTGGGCCTGGGGGGACTCATGTCAAAGTTGTGCCTTGGGGGGGGGACTCATGTCAAAGTTGGGCCTGGGGGGGACTCATGTCAAAGTTGTGCCTTGGGAGGACCTTGCCACGGGGTACGAAACCTCAAGTCTGCACAACGTCTCGCTCTCTAGAGCGTTATCAAACCCTTCAAAAGCATTTCAAGTGACGCCCTTTGTGTCCTGGCTGGTGTCCCTCCGATCACGATCTACATAGCAAACAAATTCAGACAATATAACATTCTCCATGGAACCTCATCTATACAAATACAAAATACAAATATTTCAAAAGAAAATTTAATGCTTCCCATCCCTACCTTCACTTTTCCGAACTACTATAAACATAACAAAATTAAAATAATAGAGAACCCACCATCTTCAGAGCTACAAATTTATACAGACGGATCAAAAATGCCTGGCGGGACCTCATGCGCTTTTGTAGTCTACTACAAAAACAATATTATTCACACATATCAAATTAAACTTCACCACCTAAATTCAATTTTTCAGGCTGAGCTCTTGGCAGTAATACAGGCAATTAAATGGCTCATAAATTCATCCTACAAAAATTTAAACCCAATAATATTCACAGATAATCAATCAACAATTAAAATCCTAAATCAACCATATCCAAAATACGAACTTATTAGAGAACTATATGAAAGCATAGATCAATACAAAGAGCAAATAATCCTAACTTGGACAAAGGCGCATGTGGGAACGGCAGGCAACGAAATGGCAGATTCACTTGCAAAACAGGTAATTTCACAAAACATCTTCGATGAACAGATCTCTCTTCCTCTTCCAGCTTCACTAGTAAAATCATCCATTAATAATAAAATTATCACAGATTGGCAAAGAGAATGGGGGCACAGCGATAAGGGTAGGGATACGTTTTCAGTCCTTAATAACGTAAGCAAAAGTTTTATCAGTCCAAATAAAATAGTTACATATTTTATCTCAGGCCATGGCAGCTTCCCTACATTTCTACACAAAATTAAAGTATTAACATCAGATAAATGCAAATGTAACAACAGTAAAATAGGATCCCCTTTTCATTATCTCTTTGAAAAATGCAATTTAATCCCAATTAATTTCAGATTCAACAGAAACCACACAATTCGTAAAAACATGCAAACAGTTCTTTTAAACACAAACAACTACAATAAATTAAAAGATATCTACAACATTCTAATTCAAAACTTTTCCACCATCAAATATAAGATTTAGCATCGTTCACTGGCAGCTGGCTTGCCCTTTTTTTTTTTTTTTTTTTGGTTTTAATATGTGTTTGATCCAAAATTTGTAAAAAATTTGATTTCTAAATAAATTAGGGAACTCTTCCACTTTGATCCCCGGGCCTTTGATCGCCCGGGATGCGGAATCGCTAGATAGTGGCAGTCAGGTTCGCCTGCCTGCCTAAGATGCATTTTTCCCCTGCGGGTAGATGTGTCTTTCCCGTGGTCACTATTGAACTCAGTGGCGACGGTAAATACATGTCTATGGCACTAAATCGTGAGATGTGCCGCTCCATGGTGGAAGTTTTCCTTTTCCTTTCCTTTTCCTTTCCTTGGGAGGACTTCATTCAATAAATCCCCATTCAATAAACCGACTGAAATAGGCCCTTAGCACTATTAAGAGTGCGTATTATAAAAATTCGACAACGCTGTACCGACTGAAATAGGGGTACCTTGGGGGGGACTCACGTCAAAGTTGTGCCTTGGGGGGACTTCATTCAATAAATCCCCATTCAATAAACCGACTGAAATAGGCCCTTAGCACTATTAAGAGTGTATTATAAAAATTCGACAACGCTGTACCGACTGAAATAGGGGTACCTTGGGGGGGACTCATGTCAAAGTTGGGCCTAGGGGGACTCATGTCAAAGTTGTGCCTTGGGGGGGGACTTCATTCAATAAATCCCCATTCAATAAACCGACTGAAATAGGCCCTTAGCACTAATTAAGAGTGAGGTATAAAAATTCGACAACTGTACCGACTGAAATAGGCCTCTAGCACTAAAAACAAGTATGTATTTGGAAGAGAATCTTTTTACTGACGATTTTAATGCAACGTAATATAAAAAGATAATAATGATTATTACAAACAAAAATAGTTTAAATAAAATATCAAAGGTTTCATCCCAAAATCCGGTACCCCCCTTCAACGTTAATAAAGAATTTAATAATAATAAAATAATTTAAATAAATTATTTAAATTTAAAATATTAAAGTAGATATTAATGGCTTAAATTTTTAAATGCTTTTAATGTAAAAAATCATTTAATAGACATTAAAACTTAAAATTTTGTTAGGCGTAGTTTTGTTAACAAGAAAAATAAATGTCCTCTTAGCAATATTTTGAGTACAAAATGTAATAGCAATTTTTTTGTTTGAAAGTTAAAAAATAGTCCATTCTTTTTCTTTCTGTAGCAATTAATAATGTATTTATTTCTCTGCATGTATTTTTAAAATCGCGTTTCCATTTATACTATTCGTATTTCTTTAAAAATAAAATTCATGACATATATTTATTTGTAAATGCTATTTTTTAAGCACTTACCTATCTTCTAAATTTATGTATCTATATGTATATATAAAAGAAAAAAACACTTTTTTTTTTTTTTTAATTTAAAATATTAACCTTATCCTTCTTGAATAGAACACACAATTGAATAGTGCTTTTTTTTTTTTTTTTTTTTTTATCTGCCTTCAGTAAAAGTATTTTAAACAATTTGGTGTGTCACTCACACGACTTTCTCTTACCTTAAATTTAATACTATAAATACAGGTTGCAAATTAAAAGGTAAGATAACGAGTACTGTTATGTAAACCTATGTTAAACAATTCGTATTAGGCTTCTGAAGAGTTTTATATGATAATTAGTTCTGTGTGAGGGGCCTACTGCCCCCCTCAACCCCCCGTTTCATTAATGCACCTACATTTATATGGAATTTAATTCGGTTATTAAAAAATTATTCTGTTATTAAAAAATAATTTATTAAAATTATTATTTAAAAAAATATCTTTTATGATAATGCAGACGATTTCCATATTAGAGAAGTAGTATAACACTAAATATAAAAAAAAATTCCATTTTTTTTTCAATATTAAAAAAAAAAAAAAAAAATACGTGTGGCACTCGAGGACTGCCGCGCTAAAGCTATTGCATAGCATTTTTTATCAACTTATGCAACTATAATTATTTATTTATTTTATTTATGCAGTATTTTTTTTTCTTTGATATTAATTCAAGTTACACTTTTTGAGCGTGGTGACCGATAAGAAAACAAATTTTTTTCTTTTATTGAATAAATAAGAATATATCCGCAATGAGAATATATCAAAAATATCCGCAATCGATTTGTAGGTATCGAAAACCTCGATGTACCAAATTTGAATGATCTAACTCTATTTTTTGAGAAAAGGTATTTTAATAGGTTTTTAAAGGCCTGCAAGTCGAATGGGGATATTCAAGTTTTTTCTTTGATATAATTTCAAGTTACACATTTTGAGCGTGGTGACCGATAACAAAACAAATTTTAATAGAGAAAAGGTATTTAATAGGTTTTAAAGGACTGCAAGTCGAATGGGGATATTCAAGTTTTTTCTTTGATATTAATGAATAAGATAACAATAATGATAAGATAACAATGATGATAAGAAAACAAATTTTAATAGAGAAAAGGTAGTTAATAGGTTTTAAAGGCCTGTAAGTCGAATGGGGATATTCAAGTTTTTTCATTGATATTAATTCAAGTTACATTTTTTGAGCGTGGTGACCGATAAAAAAAACAAATTTTAATAGAGAAAAGGTATTTAATAGGTTTTAAAGGCCTGCAAGTCGAATGGGGATATTCAAGGATTTTCTTTGATATTAATGAATAAGATAACAATAATGATAAGAAAACAAATTTTAATAGAGAAAAGGTATTTAATAGGTTTTAAAGGCATGCAAGTCGAATGGGGATATTCAAGTTTTTTCTTTGATATTAATTCAAGTTACACTTTTTGAGCGTGGTAACCGATAAGAAAACAAATTTTAATAGAGAAAAGGTATTTAATAGGTTTTAAAGGCATGCAAGTCGAATGGGGATATTCAAGTTTTTTCTTTGATATTAATTCAAGTTACACTTTTTGAGCGTGGTGACCGATAAGAAAACAAATTTTAATAGAGAAAAGGTATTTAATAGGTTTTAAAGGCCTGCAAGTCGAATGGGGATATTCAAGTTTTTTCTTTGATATTAATTCAAGTTACTGTTTTTGAGCGTGGTGACCGATAAGAAAACGAATTTTAATAGAGAAAAGGTATTTAATAGGTTTTAAAGGCCTGCAAGTCGAATGGGGATATTCAAGTTTTTTCTTTGATATTAATTCAAGTTACAGTTTTTGAGCGTGGTGACCGATAAGAAAACAAATTTTAATACAGAGAAGGTATTTAATAGGTTTTAAAGGCCTGTAAGTCGAATGGGGATATTCAAGTTTTTTCTTTGATATTAATGAATAAGATAACAATAATGATAAGATAACAATAATGATAAGAAAACAAATTTTAATAGAGAAAAGGTATTTAATAGGTTTTAAAGGCATGCAAGTCGAATGTGGATATTCAAGTTTTTTCTTTGATATTAATTCAAGTTACACTTTTTGAGCGTGGTAACCGATAAGAAAACAAATTTTAATAGAGAAAAGGTATTTAATAGGTTTTAAAGGCCTGCAAGTCGAATGGGGATATTCAAGTTTTTTCTTTGATATTAATTCAAGTTACTGTTTTTGAGCGTGGTGACCGATAAGAAAACGAATTTTAATAGAGAAAAGGTATTTAATAGGTTTTAAAGGCCTGTAAGTCGAATGGGGATATTCAAGTTTTTTCTTTGATATTATTTCAAGTTACCCTTTTTGAGCGTGGTGACCGATAAGAAAACAAATTTTAATAGAGAAAAGGTATTTAATAGGTTTTAAAGGCCTGCAAGTCGAATGGGGATATTCAAGTTTTTTCTTTGATATTAATTCAAGTTACACTATTTGAGCGTGGTGACCGATAAGAAAACGAATTTTAATAGAGAAAAGGTATTTAATAGGTTTTAAAGGCCTGCAAGTCGAATGGGGATATTCAAGTTTTTTCTTTGATATTAATGAATAAGATAACAATAATGATAAGAAAAAAAATTTAATAGAGAAAAGGTATTTAATAGGTTTTAAAGGCCTGCAAGTCGAATGGGGATATTCAAGTTTTTTCTTTGATATTAATTCAAGGTACACTTTTTGAGCGTGGTGACCGATAAGAAAACAAATTTTAATAGAGAAAAGGTATTTTAATAGGTTTTAAAGGCCTGCAAGTCGAATGGGGATATTCAAGTTTTTTCTTTGGTATTAATTCAAGTTACACTTTTTGAGCGTGGTGACCGATAAGAAAACAAATTTTTTTTCTTTTATTGAATATATGAGAATATATCCGCAATGAGAATATATCAAAAATATCCGCAATCGATTTGTAGGTATCGAAAACCTCGACGTACCAAATTTGAATGATCTAACTCTATTTTTTGGGTAAAGGTATTTTAACAGGTTTTTAAAGGCCTGCAAGTCGAATGGGGATATTCAAGTTTTTTCTTTGATATAATTTCAAGTTACACTTTTTGAGCGTGGTGACCGATAAGAAAACAAATTTTAATAGAGAAAAGGTATTTAATAGGTTTAAAAGGCCTGCAAGTCGAATGGGGATATTCAAGTTTTTTCTTTGATATTAATGAATAAGATAACAATAATGATAAGATAACAATAATGATAAGAAAACAAATTTTAATAGAGAAAAGGTAGTTAATAGGTTTTAAAGGCCTGTAAGTCGAATGGGGATATTCAAGTTTTTTCTTTGATATTAATACAAGTTACACTTTTTGAGTGTGGTGACCGATAAGAAAACAAATTTTAATAGAGAAAAGGTATTTAATAGGTTTTAAAGGCCTGCAAGTCGAATGGGGTAATTAAATTTCTTTCTTTGATATTAATTCAAGTTACATTTTTTGAGCGTGGTGACCGATAAAAAAACAAATTAAATAGAGAAAAGGTATTTAATAGGTTTTAAAGGCCTGCAAGTCGAATGGGGATATTCAAGGATTTTCTTTGATATTAATGAATAAGATAACAGTAATGATAAGAAAACAAATTTTAATAGAGAAAAGGTATTTTAATAGGTTTTAAAGGCCTGCAAGTCGAATGGGGATATTCAAGTTTTTTCTTTGATATTAATTCAAGTTACACTTTTTGAGCGTGGTGACCGATAAGAAAACAAATTTTAATAGAGAAAAGGTATTTAATAGGTTTTAAAGGCCTGCAAGTCGAATGGGGATATTCAAGTTTTTTCTTTGATATTAATGAATAAGATAACAATAATGATAAGATAACAATAATGATAAGAAAACAAATTTTAATAGAGAAAAGGTATTTTAATAGGTTTTAAAGGCCTGTAAGTCGAATGGGGATATTCAAGTTTTTTCAAGTTACACTTTTTGAGCGTGGTGACCGATAAGAAAACAAATTTTAATAGAGAAAAGGTATTTTAATAGGTTTTAAAGGCCTGTAAGTAGAATGGGGATATTCAAGTTTTTTCAAGTTACACTTTTTGAGCGTGGTGACCGATAAGAAAATAAATTTTAATAGAGAAAAGGTATTTAATAGGTTTTAAAGGCCTGTAAGTCGAATGGGGATATTCAAGTTTTATCTGATCTACTTTATACACAAATTTTACGCGTACAGACTATTCACTGTTGTTCATAGATGATAGATACCTATACACCTATATACTTTCTCACAAACAGCTGCTTACGTATTCGTCCGATTTCGGAGCAGCTCGTCTCGATCCGTGCGAGCTTCGTAAAGCCGAAGTCTGCCGAACTGTGTTAGGTTTTTTTTTCGTTACGGAATTTTTTGATTCGGTCGCCGCGCTCAAAGCCCGCGATAAAAGCTATACAATAGCTTAAAAATCATTTTTTTTTTTTTTTTTTTTTTTGTTAAAAGTAAAAAAAATCGATAACTTTGTTTGAAATTATAGCAGATCGATGGTTCAACCATTCGTTTTAAAGGTATTGGCGAGCTCTTTTGAAAGATACCCATCATGAAAATTTACTCCCCTCGAGGGGGGACTTCTCCCCCCAGGGGGGGAGGCGAGACTCCTACATACACAATTTTTTTTTCACAGTTAACTAGCTCTATTACAAAAAATATATATTCGTTTCATTTTGTTTAGTGCAGTCTATAGACGTTAAACTCTACTTACCTGCAATTTCCTCATAAGACGTAATGTAGGGCGACCAGATTTTTTTTAATGCAAAATGAGGACAAATTATGCAATGTCCTCATTTCCATGAGAAAAATGAGGCCAGTCTTCTTTAAAAATGAGGACATTTCTGAGGACATAAAATTTAATAAAATATAGCGCAAAATTAGCTTATAATATTAACCCCACTTGCAGCCATTAATCATCACTATGATAAATTTATACTACTTATTAACTTATACACGATAAACATTATAAAAAAATATTTATATAAGCATTATTAAATTTATAATAAACATTATCGTAAACTCGTACACATAATACTCCTCTTTCTGTTATATAATGGCATGCTATGCTGTTAATATTAATTTCTAATTTATGGTTGACACGAAAATACCAAACTATTTTATATCTGCAATCTGCTTCTATTAAAAAATTTTTATAAACTGTTTTAATACAATTGATATTGTTGTATAGATCAAGTTTTTAGTATAAACGAAATCATAACTACTTCAAATGGAGGTGATCCAATAAATAACATTTTAAAAGGAAAAGGCAATCGGAAGAATGTCAAAATCTGGCTAGGCTAGGAATAAGATTTGATCTACAAACAGATACTGATTAACCTCTAAAGTTAAGGGAAGTATAGTAGTATAATTTCGGGGCCCCCCACTAATAACATCAAGATCGCATATAAATGGTTCACAACTTATTGATTTAGAGCATTCAAATTTTGCGTTTAAATAATAGAATTTTCCCAAAATTGTATGTACTTTCTCAGAAAAAAATATCAGGTATCAGTGTAAAAAATCTGAAACTGGCAATTCAGGACCCTGCTTTCAATCAGTTTGGGACCCCTGTTAATTTTTATAATGGAAGCTTGTTCTTCCCGAGCCTTTTCTGTAATCAGGCCCTGTCTACAAACTGAGTTCTTATGATGACCTTTGAGTAGCGCTATTTACTCACTTGAGAGTAAAAAATCATGAGACGTTAACAAGGTAGTTTGTGTTCAGCTCCTATTTCTGATTAGTCAGTTTTCAATCTTGCTAAAAAAAGCTTTTCCATTTAAAATGTTATTCAAATTTAGTTAGTTATAAAATCTAATTAGTAATAAAATAACTTCCAACTTCATGCTAAATTTTTAAATACTTTTTTTTTTGTTTTACTTTTATGCAAATTCAACTTAAAAAAAAAAAAAAAAAAAAAAAAAAAAATCTTTATATTTTAAAGCATAATGTTGCAAAGACTAAAACCTCCCGATATAAAAATATATTCCATGTAATAGGGTTGATTGGATGGGTTTTACGTCGCACTAGTGCTACGCAATGGGCAATTGGCGACGGTCTAGGATTCACCCTAAGAGGTGGTTTGGAGACATGCCATCACAATTTTGATAGATATTTGTTTGTTTGTTGATAACATATACATCAGATTTGTATGCTTGACTCGTAGTCCGCTTGTAAACCTTCGTCAGATATTTACAGATAGCACATGACAGAATTACAATACGAAGAAATGGAAAACACCCAGGGCCAGTGCGGGAAACGAACCCGCTCTCTTACGCTCGAAGGCGATTAGCAATGTGGTGATATAACCACTCGGCGATGGAGGGCCCCCGAGAGATGTAATAGTGCTGGAGATGATTTAAAAATAAATGTAATGAATCAAGAAATCGTGATTTTTTTTACGTTGTGTTGAGTTGTAGAATCAGTATTGCAAATTAATAAGATCGGCAGCATCTCTAATGTTGAAATTTTAAATAAAGATGGAAATTACTGAAAAATGAGGACAAATGAGAACAAACGTCCGAAAATGAGAACTTCTGAAAGCAACTGAGGACAGCACTTGAAAAATGAGGACTGTCCTCACAAAATGAGGACATCTGGTCACCCTAACGTAATGTACAGTCGGCTGCAAAATTATTCGAGCACTAGCCAATAATTCCTATATTTAAAAAGTACACTTAAGACTGTTTTGCTAAGTAAATCCTTGTCGAATCATGTTCTTAGACTGATTAAGAACATGACTCGGCAAGGATTTATTTAACAAAGCTGTATTAAGTGTACTTTTTTTGGCAAGGATTATTGCTAGTGCTCGAATAATTTTGCAGCCGACTGTATATTAAAATTCTCTTGATTGTCCCCGTACACGAACCATTTGCTTGATCTTAACGAAAAGCTTACTGTAGCATCCCTATATGATACACATTTAGAATACCAAGTTTGAACTTTCTGCAATAATTTGTTTTTGAGATATGCTGATAATAGACAGACACACACACAGAGCATTTGCTAAAAACATGATTTTCGTATTCAGGGGACCTCAAAACGTGTAAATATAACAAGTCTCGCGTTGTCCATATTCTTGATTTTTCAGGAGACGAAAAATAAAGTTAAACTAACTAAAAACTAATCAGAAGAATCGATTAGGAAAAAAGGATTATGTTGATTACCCTTTATACCTTTCAGTGATTGTCAACCTTCATTTAATAAAGGGAAAAAGTTGAATTAAATATTTTATATAAAGATTAATGCTAAATTTCTGACTTTATTTTTTTATTTATTTATTATTATTATTATTTTTTTTTACAAATGGATTTTCTCAAAGACTAAATGACATGGATTTAAATCCTTTATACTAATTGATAGAGAATTTTTTTCTGGGTCTGACTATGTACTTAACTCAAAATCGACATTTTTGGACTTAAATCCTTTACCAGTACAGATATACTTAGATAATTTATTTTAGAATATACCAAAGCTAACTGAGCTTCAGAAAATGCCCAATTTGTCTGTGTAAAATCTGCTTCTTATTATGATATTAACATAGGCACCGACTTTCCAAAATTTCAAGGGGGGAGGAGAGGGGACAATTGATCTTTTATTGTTTTTGAGAAATAATGATCCCCACCCCCTTCCTTTTGCATTTTGCAGCCAGGTTTTTCTCTAGGCAATTTTTTTTCTTTTTTTTTTTGTGAAAATTTATATCATAGATAAGAAGCAATTTTTTATTCTGTTCCAGCACCATGCACTGTGTTTCCACTGTGAAAGGATTTCATTAATGCTGGTAAAGAATAATTTCCCTTCAGTATTTACTGAGTGATTAATAATATAAGGAGATAATGATGATGTGTTTAGATTGTTTCTGTGTGTGAGAGAGAAAATGTAGCATGAAGGTGATTTTGGGCTATATAAGAATTATTGTTTATTATACTATGCTTAGATAAAAAAAAATATTTTGTATATTACACCAAAATTTCACACAAATTTAAAGTTTCTTGCTTCCCAAAGACAGTAACGTTGAATAGAGAGAATCTTTATACAACTAAATTTTATATTATTGCATTCTATTAAACATAGTACCTTAGAATTTATACATTTTTTTTATTTTGAAGCGTAATTTTTCCTTCCATAGTAGCAATAATGTTTTTTATTGTGACGAGAAATATTGCAGTCAAACGTTTTTTTTTTTTTTTTTTTTTTTTTTTTTAATACAAACATACAGCAAACTTTTTACATTTTTCCACAATAAAGTTGAAAATTGTTTGGCTTCATTTCATTTACCTATCAACAAATATAAAATAAAATCATTAAAATAATCAGCAAATATAAAATAACGTCAACAATCGACGCCATTCCGAAATCTGCTTCATTATTCATAAAAAACACTAGTCTATCTAACGTTTCGACTGATCCGCGTTTGTAATGATCGATAGATGGCGCTTTTTCAGTTTTGTTGTTAGTAAACATAATGGCCACGTGTATTAGTTTTTGTAATATTTGTATTACTACTTAATACTCGTATTCGTGCTATAATTTCTCTGCCATTACGTCATGGAAAATTGATTGCTTTTGGAAAAAATATTTCAGTTTATTCAACGTTCGATTGGAAGTAGATTTTTAACTGAAGCTGATCAAATATTAGTTTCAAATCATCTGATTAATTCTTTACTTCCATTAGCCGAAGCAACTGAACTTTTAAATTTGTCATTTGGAAATAAATGGAAGCTTAATTCTGGATTTTTTTTATTTTTGGTGTTACACTGTGGCACACAACAGTAAGTGTTATCTTTTTTGCCGGATTTATTCATTTTTATTCAATAAATATATGTGAAACTAAATATATGCAAGCAATGGCGTCTAGATGAATTCGAAAGCTATGCATGTTTATTGTAATTTCACCTTAGCCCACCAGAGGGCGAGCATTTCATTACAATCGCGGATTGGTTTCCTCAGCAGATATATAAGATCGCACACGATTGGACAGAGGGTTGGACCCTGGAGAGAGTTTGGAGGCCCGCCACCGTCTAGTGAGTATCACTCACAGACTAAGGAAATACTTAGACCGGGCAAGGCGGTTCTAAAAGTGAAGTCTCAACTGTAACCGAGCCGCCACATTGGTATAAGCAAAACATTAATGCGTTTTTCATACAATCGTATTGGTGTTGATCTATATTAATTGTAAAGGAGGCTATAAATCGTGAAAAATGGCTTGTGCAGCCTATGGTTGCACCAATAGACCATCTAAGAAGGTTCCGGGAATTACATTTCACAGGTAAGTTTCAGTAAATATACTTGATCAACAAAAAATTTCCATATTTAATTTAGCGTTATGAGGTGTGGTAGACATTTGCCAGACAAGCGTTGCAGATTAACCATTACGTCGCTGAATAGAATATTGGATATTTATTTTTTTCATTGAGAAATAAAACAAATGTGAACTAGTATGTTGTGGCCACCACAAGACTTTCTTCTATATTTTCCTATACATATTCAATCAGTAACAATATTTAAAAAAAAAAAAGTACGATTTTTTTTTCTCAGTTTTTTTTTTTTTTTTTTTGTTAAAAGCAATACATATTCAAATAGTAACAATAATAATAAAAAAAAAAAATTAAAAAATACGATTTTTTTTTTTTGGTTAAAAGTAAAAAAAATCGATAACTTAGTTTTAAATAATCACAGATTTATAGTTCAACATTCATTTTAAAGGTATTGACGAGATCTTTCGAAAAATACCCATCTTCAAAATTTACCCCTCCCCCTGGTGTGGGGGGTACTTCCCCCCCAGGGGGGTAGCGATGTCCCCACATGCACAGAAATTTTTTCCTAGTTAACTATTACTATTATCAATAACTCATACTAATTTTACAATCACAAGTTAAAAATAACTCTCATTATGTACATTTATACGACATTTTGTCCTATACTGCCATGTTAAAAATTTAGAAAAAATGAGATCACAGCGTCACCTGTTGAGCGATTGATCCCCAAATGTAATCAGCACCAGTTTATGTCGGAGACCAACTAAATACCAAGTTTGGTTAAATTTCGTTAAAAAAAAAACTATTTTTTTTTCTAAGTTTTTTTTGTTAAAAGTAAAAAAAATCGATAACTTTGTTTTAAATTATCACAGATTTATGGTTCAAACATTCGTTTTAAAGGTATTGACGAGACCTTTCGAAAGATACCCATCTTGAAACTTTGCCCCCCCGGGGGGGTACTTCCCCCCCCCCCAGTGGGGGGAAACTGATGTCCCCACATGCACAAAATTTTTTCCCAGTTAACTATTACTATTATCAACGAGACCTTTCGAAAGATACCCATCTTGAAAATTTACTTCCCCGGGGGGTACTTCCCCCCCAGGGGGGAACCGATGCCCCTACATGCACAAAATTTTTTTCCTAGTTAACTATTACTATTATCAATAACACATATTAATTTTGCAACTCATATTATTTTTGGTTCGTGAGATACAGCGTCCACAAAAAAATGATACAAACAGACAGACAGACATTTTCTAAAAACTATTAATTCGTGTTCTGGACATCCCAAAACATGTAAATCCATCAAAAAACGGAGGTCGAAAATTTTCGCGAATCCAATACTATATTACATATAGAAGAAAATAAAAAATATGCTTTAATCCCGTTCTTGCCCCCCCCCTTCTCCCTGAGGGGGGGCGATATTAAAAAAAATTATGCCAGAAATCTTCGCGGGAGTGTATTCGACAATTTCACAAAGTTTCATTCGCCTCTAGCGAATTTACGCATTGTACTCGAATGGACCAAATCAAGCCAAATTTTGGCGAAAAACGACTTGGCGTAAGGTTGATGAATTACAAAATATGGCAACGTTTAATATTGGGAATCAGAGCGCGTGCGCGTCCCCGTCCGTAGCGAATGTCTTTACTCTTTATTTACTGCATTAATGGGATAGGAAAGGAATTGGCTTCTGCGAGTAAAAGACTAATAATAATTATAATTAATCATATTTATATCAGTAAGTAAGTGTTTTTAAAATATATTTGTATTGTATATATATACTGTATAAGTTAAGTATAATGATATATTGATTATTAGTCTGTGGTACAGATTTGTTTTGCATTCTGAAATTGAGCATGTGTAATGATATTGCATTTTCTATATTACTATATTGTCTTGAGGCTGTAAATTTCTTTAAGTTCAAAGCTAAGTTTTGAGTATTATTCGATAAGCATAAATTATATAAATAATGTAAACTGTTTTTTATCTTTTACAGAAATTTAAAGTAATGTAAAGTATTTGTTACATATTTATTAGGAATGAAAACAAAATCATGTGGAACGAAATGTGACTGTACTACGACTGTTTGCAAACAAAAAATTATTTAATTCTTTTTTTGCAGTTTTATCAAAATATTAGAGTAAGAATTGTTTCATTGATCTTTTCTTTATTTGCATTGTAATACAGTATATGTGACATGACTAATTGAGACCGGATATGTTTGCGAATTTTAGAATTTTACATATTTTAGTGATTTTGTTAAAAATATTTATAATAAATCCTTATACCGATATAAGTGATACTCAAAAAAAAAAAAAAAAAAAAAAAAAACGGAGATACTGTAATAGTCTTCGTAAGAATTTAATGTATTTCATTTTACACATTCTCTTACAATTTTTCAAATAGTAAGAGTTGTATACACAAGTTCACAATAGTAGATAGTTTCGAGACCTTAAAATTTCGTTTATTTTTTTATTGCTGTTTGTATAATAGTGCTAATTTCTTGTTATGTAACACAACTTTGTTTTTCTGAAATTTCAAATACTTACTGATTTTCTAACTATTCCTTGGCTGAAAGTGAATATAGAGTTCCCATGGGTCACGAGTTTCATTACTATTTTGTCTTTTATGTCACAAGCTATTAGTCTGAGATCCGGCTGCAAAATTGCTACATTCATCGAGTATGTAATCAAAATCAGATTTTTATATTCAATTATAAAAGGGACAATATGTTTTGGCCGGGTTGCCTAATAAAATGTGGCCGCTAGTATTTTTAATTAAATTAATATTAATTGACTTTTTGGAGAGAAATTTCATTCATTTGTTATTGAAATAAACTATACTCCACATCACAGACATATACATAGTGAACTTGAAAAGTAATGGTTGCCGTTCCGCGTTTGGCCGCTACCTCTTCGCAGCCAGGTGCAAACAGGTAGATTTTTGGGGCGTTTATACGTTCATGGCGTATGTTCATCATTTATATATCAAATTAAAGCTAATTCTTTTCTGCACATGGTAAACTTCGTCTGCCAATGTAAAAGTGGCCGCAAGTAGGGGTTGCCAGCTGTTAAAGATTGCTTAGAATGAAAATTAGCGCGCTACATCGTTCGTCAGACAAGGATGGCGATAGCCAATTGTACGCGTTTTTGAAGCTTTTGCGCATGCGTCGATTGATAGTGTTCTCAACCAATGGCACAAACAGTTGTAGAAAAGAATTTCAGAACTCCAAAAGAAATATAATTAATAAATTTTTGTGTGGTTACATTTAAAATTCCCTATAAATATAAAACATTTATTTCTCAATAAATAATCAAATTTTCTTTTCTCTATATAATTAGAACATATAATAAGTATTTGTGAAAAATAATAACCCTGGTTATTCATGTAGACGAAGTTTATATTATACCTGTAATGTTTTAGGAAATATTCGATTTTATTTATTTTTTTTATTATAGATTGCATATTAATTAAATATTCAGTAAATAGGACAAATTACTTGAGGTATACAAATTAAACGGAACATTGAAAAAATGATTAAATATTTATTGAAACCTATATTACATTTTTATATAATTTATTCAAAATCTGAATCAACGCTACTCTCACTTTCATTGCTGCCATCACTTTCATCGTCACAAATATCAAAATCCTCTTCATTATCAGTACGAATGATAATGGAATTATATAGGGTGCCTATATTACTAGAGTGACGACAGTTCTCAGTGCGCAACCGCTGTGGATGAAATCTTGGGTTGCTTGCGTGAGCTACGAGGGGGGTTGATCCTTTCTAGATATGACTGTTTCTTACGTTGGCGAGAAAATGCTTCTGGTGAACATTTACTTTTCTGGCGGAATATTTAATTTTCTTAAGTAAAAAAGACTTAATTTATTCATAATTCGTTTAAATTGTATTGAAATTAAGCATTTTCTTTTCACTAAATTATTTTTAGTTTTGTCAAATAACAAGTTATCGATAGACTTAAATTGCCAAATTTATAAAAAGAAAAAAAAAAAAAAAATTGCTCTTAGAAATACAAATTTATGACTTTTAACAATTTTATTTAATAATTATTTTTATTTTTTCTGTGTGTTAATTTTCGATTTTATTATTATTAAACCATTATTTTTAACTTAGATTTTTAAAAACCAAAAACATACTGAACTAAAGAATTTTTTTGTTTATAGTGAACTAAGGGAAATTTTTCATAGAATTCATAATGCATCCCGATTTAATTTCATTATCATTAGTAGCACCATCTGTCAACTAATATGCACCAAAAGTTGAAAGACTCCAGTTTATGCTAAAATGTGACAAAATAAAAACTTTCGTAAAATATTGTGCATTAGAATCTTGATCTCGAGCTACCACAAAATTTTTGTAACAGAGAAAGAAAGAGAGGTTTTTAAAATTAGACTTTATTTATTTATTTATTTTTTTTTTTTTTAATTGTAAGCACTATAATTAAACGGGGTGGGGAGGGTTAGGAGGGCGGCAGCTCCCCTCGCATAGAATTTTATGCCAAATGAAACAATGACCTACACCTTTTTTAGATTAATTTTAGAGTGCATTGAACTATATTATTTTACCTTACTGAACTTAATATGCGATCTGTCTTTAAAACATTGAAATGCAGTGTAAGAAAAAGTCGTGTGAGTGACACACCATATAATTTAATCTAAAATCGTATCATCATTCTTTTTCTAATTAAAGGTATCACCAGATTTAATTCACACCCTGTGTAAACATTTCTAGGGGCAAAATAATATGCCTCCCACAACATAAATATTTTAACAAACAATTAAAAAGAAACAACGTTTGTAAAATATTTAAATATATTTATAAATTTTAATGCTTTAAAAACTCACTATTAAAAACAAAAACAAAAAAGGAAACTAATGAATTAATTTTTAGTTATTTTATTTTTATCTTTATTTTTCAAAATAGTAAATAACTATCAATTTTATTGAAGAAAATTAAACATTAATTCGTAATTAGTCAGACGTAATAAATAAGAAACAATTTATACATTCCTTAGTACATACTCTTACACATAATACTACCTTACCTTACTGAACTTAATATGCGATCTGTCTTTGTTACATTGAAGTGCAGTGTAAGAAAAAGTCGTGTGAGTGAAACACCATATAATTTAATCTAAAATCGTATCATCATTCTTTTTCTAATTAAAGGTATCACCAGATTTAATTCACACCCTATGTAAACATTTCTAGGGGAGAAATAATATGCCTTCCACAAAATAAATGTTTTAACAAACAATTAAAAAGAAACAACGTTTGTAAAATATTTAAATATATTTATAAATTTTAATGCTTACAAAACTCACTAAAAAAAAAAAAAATGAAAGGAAGAAAGAAAGAAACTAATGAATTAATTTTTAGTTATTTTATTTTTATCTTTATTTTCAAAATAGTAAATAACTATCAATTTTATTGAAGAAAATTAAACATTAATTCGTAATTAGTCAGACGTAATAAATACGAAACAATTTATATATTCCTTAGTACATACTCTTACACATAATACACACAGAGATACACACTTATAAAGCTTTTAGCTTTCTCTGTGAAAAGATGTCAAAACACTGGCTGAGAATCTCTCGCCAAGTACCATGTTAAATATCGCCAAATGTTTCTACTTTGCTTTATCAATGAAATCATTATTTTTTTTAATTTAAATAGCACAAAAATAGGACAAAAGTAATATATTTAATAAATAAGATGACTACAGATCAGTTATGACAATAATCATACAGTATTTTTTCTATTTATATCAATTTATAAGCTGTGAAACAGGCTAGTAAAAGAATCTGCCTACCTCGTCCATCTATAAAGTTAATAAAACAGATTAATAATTAACATTATTCAGTAAAATATGTTTTGATATTTTACAAATAATCTTTCTTAATGTATTTCTGAAAGAAAAAAAAATCAAAGTTACTTAATATCAAGAGATAAAAATGCTTTTTTCGACATATGCGAAACTCTCAATGTAAAACCTATGGAGCATCATCCAACAATCGCTCCGGGCGGCTGATGGTCAGTCTCGTCCAATGAGAATCTGTCACAGATCTGTCGCCACTCTTATCTTATCGAGGCACCCTAGAATTATATAGCTCACTTTCAACTTGCATTGGCGCTGAATCTCCTAAGAACCATGTTGGTTTGAGAAAACCATCTAGGATCCACCCATTATTTTCTGCGTTAATTATTTCCAGCAACGTAGAATATGAGTTGAGTTGAAGCCCTTAAGTTTTTTCAAAAACTTTTCATTTTTTTTTTTTTTTTGTAGCATACGTCTTATTGCACAAAAGGAATCTTCCAGTATTAACATTTTGGCAATCAACGATACCATACGTAAACTCTTGGATTACAGCAGTTTTACTTTCGTGAAAAATGTCATTAGGGTCAGTCAAAGATACGAAAACTTGTTGAATTCTCGGGTGTTTAACAAAAATGTTATAGGGCCTTACTTTCCCTTTATTGAAGAATACAGTCGTATAGTCATAACCTGTGAATGCGTGAAACGCTGGCAACGCAATACATAAAGTTGGGCTCAATTTTTTTGACAATTCCGTACAATTTATACATATTTCGTCTTTACTATTATTTTTTTTGGATGTACTATTTGCCAACCAAATTTGTAAATGAGGAAATTTGTGCAGATTACCTAGTAGAATCATTAAAATATCAGTGTCACTTGCTTTCACCAATATTTTAGACTCTTTACCTACTTTGCTTATATGAAATACTATCCTCGTATCTGCTTCCTCATGTTGGCATTCTAATTCAGTTTCCTCTTGTTTCACAACGCAATTTCCAGAAGAGCAATATGAAAAACATTGTTCTCCAACAGAAATAAAATATTTTTTGTTTCCTAATACTGAAACAAAAGAGTTGTTATGCCAGTGAGAAGCTAAAAATTTAACTAGAGCTACTTTAAAACGAAAATTCTTTAAGCTTTTTGTAAAATCACTGGGTCTCGTTTGTAACGGACCATTAATTGTATATGGAATATCAATTTCCTGTCGATCTTGTCTTTCACAATCTTTGATTGAAGGCGTTAAATATCTATCAAATATTATATGTACTTCGCGAGCGCTTTTTGAACAAAGCTTCACCAATATCGATTCAGCTAGCTTTCCAAATGTTTGCGGCAAAGTAGAGCCAATCTGATACAAATAGTAGAAACCATCAATAATTTCTATATCAATTTGTCCGGGATTGGCTGATACAATCTGTGATGTTAATTGTTTACTTAAAGCAGACTTATCCGTTTTGAGCATGCAGCCTGAACAATGGAATAGTGCAGGCGGTATTGGTGCAAGGGGATATGACAAACAGTACTCAATGTCAATCTTGTTATCTATAGCTATTGCCAACAGCCGTCCAAAAATGTCTCGTTCCATTTTAATTAAAGCTTTGTTGTCTCCGGTGTTACTCTTGATCCTTTTTTTTACACAATCCGATGCAAAATTATGTATTTTGTTACGTCTAATTGATTTCACAAATCTTGTAGGATCTTCAAAACATTCTGAAAAAAATTTCAACTTTTGTTCTTGACCCAATGACTTGCTGTTCAGTAAACAATTTGCAACATCTAAAGATGCCGCCTTACCAGTTGAAAGATTGAACAAAATATTTTTGTCCAGGTTTTCAGAAAAAGGATTCATTGTTTTCTTTATGGTTTCAATAATGCTGTCCAAAGTTTTGTTATCTTTTTCAATTCGACTCTTTTGTAGGGAATGTGATGTATCATCAGCCTGTGATAACCCTATTTCTGTTTTTACTACTGATAAGATTTTAGCCCTCATGCTGTGGCTAAGAGCCCATCTTTGTCGTGCAGATATAGAGTTTGTAAAATGGCTAACACCAGTCAAGGTATTACCAGCATCAGCATTAATCGTCTGTTCTAAAGTCAGGTCCACAGGCGATCTACTTAAGCATGATTTTGTGCGCCTAATACCAAAGGCGCCTTCACGAAATTCCATAACCAGAGTTGAGTTCTCAATTTTCAGCTTGATTAAATTATTTAAATACATAGCAGCCCATTTGGAGTAATTTGGTAGATTGAACGCAAAGAAGTAATCACACATCTCGAAGAGAGAATCAAGGTAAAGCTCAAAATTACTGCAACGAATACTTCTAGAAAATCGAAGATATATGTTGACGAGTTCTGTGTATTGCAAATAATATTGAGCTGTCTTTCCATGGCCACCCTGCAGTGTGACTTCGCCAAACTGTTTGTAATCCTCTAGTATTTTTTGCAGGGAGTCAGTTAAAACAATGCTTTCATTAATTTCACATGAAGTATTTCTTACCGCTTCTAAATATTCATTTAATGTTTCAAAATCACTTTCAATTTCTGATAAAAAAATTTCAAAATGAAGAACTTGCAAGGCACCAGAAGCCAAAGGATGTAGCCGTTTACACCGATTAAAGTGTTTGCTATCCAAGAAACTAATCATTGATCCTCCCGCTAGTGCCTCAGCTTCTACCAAAATCTCTATTAACCCACTGGAGTCAATATATTTACCTATGGCTTTGAAGTATGCCATTTGCATATGAAATGCGCCTAAATTAATAAATACATTATCGAATTCAGGTTTTTTAGTATTTTGAATTTGCATAGCCAATTTGGCTATTGCTAAATCGTAAGTGACTATAAAAAAGAAATTAAAGAATATTTAATAAATTTAAGCTCACATTTTTTTCCCCAAATAAAGCTATTTTTCGAAAAAAAAAAAAAAATCTTTCAACACATTACTTTCCTATTTCAGAAATAGAATCCAGAATCAATGAATTATCATCTGATACACATTTTTTTTTTCGGTGCGGATTTTAAGTAAAAGTAATTGTCAATTTTAAAGAAAACCCAATATCCCCCCCCCCCCCAAGAAAAAAAAAACAAAATCATTTCCCCAAACTGCGCACAACGAAATCTCTGCCCCCAAACATTTTCCCCGAAGCTTCAGAAATCCCCGAAATCGAGAAAAATCCTCAAGTCTGGCAACACTGATGAAAATGCAGCTGAATAGTTGCGAACACTATCAATCGACGCATGCGCAAAAGCTTCAAAAACGCGTACAATTGGCTATCGCTATCCTTGTCTGACGAACGATGTAGCGCGCTAATTTTCATTCTAAGCAATCTTTAACAGCTGGCAACCCCTACTTGCGGCCACTTTTACATTGGCAGACGAAGTTTACCATGTGCAGAAAAGAATTAGCTTTAATTTGATATATAAATGATGAATATACGCCATGAACGTATAAACGCCCCAAAAAACTACCTGTTTGCACCTGGCTGCGAAGAGGTAGCGGCCAAACGCGCAACGGCAACCATTACTTTTCAAGTTCACTATGTATATGTCTGTGATGTGGAGTATAGTTTATTTCAATAACAAATGAATGAAATTTCTCTCCAAAAAGTCAATTAATATTAATTTAATTAAAAATACTAGCGGCCACATTTTATTAGGCAACCCGGCCAAAACATATTGTCCCTTTTATAATTGAATATAAAAATCTGATTTTGATTACATACTCGATGAATGTAGCAATTTTGCAGCGGGATCTTAGACTATATGTTATGTCTTATGTTGTGAGTTTTTTTTTTTTTTTTTTTTTTTGTCACAAATCAAATTTTGTGACCGGAATTTTCTAAAAATACATCTGGAAAAGTCAGGTAATTTTATTCTTGAAATTGAGTGGGAACCCTGAATATTTTTTCTTTGCAATCTGATTCTGTAACTGGCAGTGATGGTGTGTAAATTTTCTTTAATGATCTTAGGATTTTTTTGCAATTACTATTTCAGTAACTGTTAGGGAAAACCTTGTAAATTATAAATTCAGAAATATATTTTGTAATTTACTGGTATTTTAGATTTACTTCAGATGGAAATATATAATTTTTTATAAATTATGTAATATATAATCATAAAATAATTTAATTGCTATTGAATCTCTTATACTTTATTTAACTTCAGGAATTTTAAAGTAGAGTCACAATCAGCCCTATGTATCTGGATCGCTTGTTTCTGGGAACTAGTGCATAGTTACAATTTCAGTACATTTGTTATTTCATTACCTGTGATCATTTGTTCACTAGTGAAATTTTCGGTTGTCTTCAATAACAACCTCATATCAAATACTAACTCTATTTCATATGGCAGTTTCTAGGATTCAGTGGCGGATTTAAGGGGGGGGGCTAGGGGGCTGAAGCCCCCCCCCCCCAAAGCACTGACATTCACAATTGAATATTGCAATTGTAAATTTTTTATTGGTCTAGCATAACACTTTGAAAAATCTTATCCCCCCCCCCCCCCCCAAAAAAAAAAAGTCAAGTTCTGGATCCGCCACTGCTAGGATTTCTTTTTTCTTTTGATCATTAACTTTGTCATCGAATTTTTCTTTAAAATATATTTGTTTACATTCAAAAATGTTGTCTACATTTAAGGATTTGAGGTTTTTCTCCAAATGTTCTGTACTATATCTAGGTGTTCTTGCACCAATTTGTAGGATTTGAATTAAAAAGATATATATAGTCGGCATGCGACAGTGCCGATAACCATTTCTTATTTAATTTAAATAAAGGTAATATTTTCTAAAAATGTATATGTGTATTTTCGTTCTTATTTTATTGATTTTTTATTTTTATGCAATACTGATTATATGCTTTTTTTTTTTTTAGGTCAGAGTTGTGTGTAAATACTATTTTGGCCAGCTGGCTGCATTTTTCAAGGCACTAAATAATAATGGTGCTTTTTGTGTCTTGAAAATGTATGCTTGCTAGCAGTTTGATTTTTCACTTCATACAAGTAAAGTTCAGATTACCAATTTAAATTTTAAAGAATTTAATACAGGTATTTTTTTAATCATTTATCTTGTATCCATTTAAACTATATACTGTATAATTTAAGTATGTTTGTTGCATATGTTGTCCATAAAGTAATTTAATCTTTTTGCTTTTCTAAAGTTATGAAATTATTATTTTAAATAATGAGTACTTTTATCATCTGTTATTAAAAAAAAAAATAATAATAATAATCTAGGAATGTGTAAATAATACCTTTATTTATAAACATATGATTGTAAAATTTACAACATAAACATTTAAATATAGACCCAATTTTTCTTCTGGATATTTTTTTTTTTTTTTTTTTTTGTTAATGCTACTTTAGAATTTTTTTTTAACAAGGTTGCAAAGAAAAAAAAAAAAAACATGCTATAATTCTTGTGATTTTTTAAATAATACTAGTTAATACCCGTCAAAATATGACGGATGGTGTTCAACTGAGATTTTTTCACAGTATAAAGTTTAAAATACCCTTGCTTTAATATTTCGCATTACTCTTAACCAGTTTAAAACACTCTGTTTTAATCAATTATCTTTTGGTTGGAGGGAGGAGGGATAATTTTATGAAATTTAAATATACAAAATCTAAGCATACTCCACTTAATAAAAACAAAATCCTAATGTTTTCCTAATTTTATTCTAAATATGGCCAAAAGAATATTAGGAGTGATTAAAAGAAAGACAGAATTTATATAAATTATCGAAAGAATCAATATTTCCTAATGAGATGGTAACAATATTTGTGATTAGTGCTGCACCGAGTAGCACTTTGGCCAAGTACCGAATACTCGGCCATTTTCTACTCGCCCGAGTACCGAGTAGTTGTAAGAAAGAATAATTGATGTACAAATGAAGAATTTTGCACATCTTGAAATTAAAAAAAGGCCTTTTGAACACAAAATTAAGTTAAATGGCAAACAGCTTGTTTTCATGAAATGTTTCAGAACTTTAGTAGTGTATATATACACAATTAGGTTCATTGTTATATTTGATACTTCCTATTTAGTGGATTCTCAAAGCTATAATAACTGATAACTTCATTCTTTATTATATCTTCTCTTCTCTCTGCATCTATATATATTCTCAGATGCAAATCAGTCTAAGATAATTCTTAGATAATATAAAAGTTCCTATACACTCAGGCTTAATTTAAGATGGATGAAATTTACATATGAAATGAGAACATTAAAATAAATATTTTTCATTTTAAGCATGATAGACTTCATTAATCTTCCAATTATATAAGAGTAAAAATTATAGGTGGTTTTGGGCCATAATTTGCAAAACAACAAATTTGATTATTAAAATATACTTTTAAAAACATTTTAGTGTATTAATCTTTTCTTCCACTTTTAAAAGTGCCTTACTTTTATTTGCACAAATATGTAACTAAAGTTCATTTCAGAAAATTTTGGAGTGCAAGGCTGATTTTTTATACCAATTAAGTGAAAAATACCAGAGCCGGTAATCGAACCCGGGCTGATTACCAGCTAGGTATTTCTCACATAGGGTGATGCGATTCCATGCGAAATCAACCAAAAAATTTCAATTTTTAACCTGACCACCTAAGATATCTATGAAACTTGCAGGAATCATTCTCCTTGATGATATAAATGAGAATATATTTTTAGAAATTTTTTCTCTTTCAATTTTTTTAAAATTTTTTAAATTTCGAAAAATCAGCATTTTTTAGCTTGTGTAAGCATTTTCAATCTCAAATTTCTCAAGTTCTATAAGGGATAGAGAAGTTTATGACCCATCATTTTAAAGAGTATTTTCCAAGGTTTAATTTGATATGCAACATCATTATGTTAGGCAAAAATTTTAAAAATTATTAAATTAAAAAAAATTTTAAGATAGTGTTTTTTGAAAAATTTTAAAAATATGTTTTTGGTTATACTGAAAGCTATATAACCTGAAACTTAAAGAATGGGATCTCTATGGGATCAGAAGTTATTACAAAAAACTTAGTTATTCTACATGTTAAATTGTATTATAATTACAGTTGAATCTCGAAAATCCGGATTTGGCGGGACCAGATTTTTGAGATTTATTGAAAACTAATTTTTTGTGATAGTATAATAAGATACAAACTGTAATTTTATGTTAATGAAAATAAACAACAAATCAAATTGGTTAATTAAAATATAATAAAACACTTATGTTAAATTAAAACAGATATATTACACTAAAATATAATAAACAACTGATAATGCCTGCTAATAGAGGTCAAGACTCACGGTCGCCACTCGCTACGTGGCGAATTAATTTGAAAAAGTGGCGATAAAAAAACCATAACAATCGGTTTAGAATAATACTTACAACAAAATATTAGAAAGATGTAAAATAATCAAAGCAATTACTTATTTCAAAAAATTATTTGACTGATATGGAACCAACGAAATAATTCATTATTATTTATTTAACTCGTTACATGAAAGCTGGTGAAAATATTTCACTGCTTCGTTCCAACGAATAATCTGATTTCTGTCTGTGTTTTATTGGCAGATTGCCAAAGATATCACTCTCTCTCTCTCATTTTTTGCATGCAGAGAGATAAAATTAAAGTGTTAATATGAACTTTTCAATAATATATTTCGATGTGAATGGCTTCTTATGCAATAACAGTATTATTTATTATATTACATGAAATAACGCCCATCTCTAGTTCATACTCAAGGACAAGAGGGGTCAACCATATGGGGAAGGAGTGACCATTGAAGTAGTGACCTTGATGTGAACCCCCCCCCCCCCTAAAAGATATCCAGGAATATTATTTTTTGACATTTATTAATGTTGGCCAATATTTACAGACATCTGTAAATATTGTATTTTGACATTATTAAATAACATTTTCAGATATTGCTTGATATTATATTTTGTTATTCCTGAATAATATTTTTAAATATTTAGCAATATCTATTTTATAGATTTTTGAATATTGTTTCAAGATATTTCCCAATATCTTTTTCTAATATTTCTGAATAACATTTTTAAATATTTGGCTATATTAATTTTTGAGATTTTCCAATATTGCTTCTGGATATTTAGAAATATTTTTTTCTAATATTTCTGAATAATATTTTTAGATATTCAGCTATATCTATTTTTGAGGTCTTTGAATATTACTTCATGATATTCTAAAATGTTTTTTTCAAATATTTCTGAATAACATTTTTTGATACTTTTCAATATCAATTTCTTAGATTCGTGAATATTGTTTCCCAGTATTTATATATATTTTTTGGTGATAAAAAGTCGGCAGCAAAATTATCCGAGCACTAGCAATAATCCCTCTACAAAAGAAGTACAATTCATACTGCCTTGTTAAATAAACCAATGTCGAGTTACGTTCTTAGTCAGTCAAAGAACATGACCCGACAAGGATTTACTTAACAAAACAGTATTAATTGTACTTTTTCGATATCAGAATTATTAGCTAATGCTCGGAAACTTTTGCTGCCGACTGTATATCACCAAAAAAAGTATATCAATATTGGGGAATCTGAATATATATTCAGAGAAAGGATTTTTGATTTTTTTTTTCTAACATTTCAGAACATCAGACTTAATGGCAGTATGTCAGTCAGTCAGGGTTGGGTTTCTTCCGGAAGAAACTAGTTTCTTCCAGGACAGTGGAAGAAACTGGAAAAAACCGGAAGAAACCAACCAAAAGACAAAACAGATGTTAAAAATTAAAATTTATGAACTATATAAACTCAAAGTATAAATATAATGCCAAATCTAAACAATAATTCAATTAATATTAAAAATATCTTTAGAAAAATAAGTCATTTGATAACAAACACTAAGTATATACAGGTGATGGGTTTTTACTTTTCAATGCTAATATTTTTAGAACGTTTTGCATAGATACTATCTTATAATATTATTATACGTTCAAACAGTACAAGTGATAATAATTATGGAATTTTTAGCCATAATATTTGCTTTTTTTTTTTTTTTTTTTTTTTTTTTTTTTTTTTAAGGATACAACTTTTTGTATAAGCTCGAAGCTGGTACCTAATGAACTGTATCAATAAGTAAGATACCTACTTTTAAACTGTCCTGTAAGCTCTCTAGGATTTAAAAAAAAAAAAAAAAAAAAAAAAAAAAAATCCATACTTTGTATTTATCTATTTTAAGTTGAAAAATAAAGTGCAATATTGAACTACGAAAAAACTTTTCATTTGTTTTACAGTCAACTCCCTCTAACTCTCAAAAGTTTTGTCCAGAGGTTGTGCAGATAATAGGAATTTGCAAATTAGAGATCATTGCCTTTGTTTACAGTTTTCTTTTGCAAATACAAAGTCAGTTATTAATTAAATAGACATACGAACGGAAAGAGGATTTTTAATAAATTTTAGAATAAATATTTCTTCAATATTAATAAAACTAATCTATCACATTCATATATGATGGTAAATAATAATTTAAGCATATTCAAATAATAGGTACCTATAAAATGTAAACAAACATATTTAAAAAATACGAAATAAAATATTTTTGAAAGTCTGGAAACAATATTCATTGCTGATTGATTTTGTTAAACATTCATGTATAATAGGGTTCATTTTCAGTGCTAGTCTGTATGAATTGCAGGATAATAAATATAAGAATGTTACCTCCCCCCCCCCTCCCCTTCTCCATTTGTGTTTCAAAGTAGTAAGGATTTATGATAAAAGTTTGATAAAAAATAATTATATTAAAAAAAAAACTTTTTATATACCATGTTTTTAAATTTTCTGATGAGTCATTAATAAAATACGTGAGGCTAAAAAATAATATTTAAGCATGCGGAATCAGTTTAGTGAAATAATAATGATTGTGAAAAAAAAAGTTGGTTTTAAAAATAAAATATTACTCCTTTTAGAACAACATATATTATTAGCACTTATCAGTGTGTATAAAATTTTAAAATTGATAATGACGTCAATTTTTGTGAAATGCATAATTTAACTTTTTATAATTTTTTCACATTCACATTGAATTAAATGTATTTATTTTCATGTCAAAAGAAAATGAACTCGTAATTTTTTTTTTTTTTTTTTTTTTTTTTTGGCAACAATTAAATTATAGCTAATTTTTTATTGCTATTAAGAGCTTATTATTTTCATTTTTTAATTAATTAAAAGAAAACTATTCGAAAATCTGAAAATCTGACTTTGAAGTATTGTGCTGTCACCGGGTTCTGAGTTACTGTGAAAGTTTCAAATGTCTAGCTAGTAGGGAAATTAGTTAAAAATAGATTGCAAGATTTGTACCGGACAAACAAACAAACAAACAAGAATCAAAGTTAATAAAAACATGGTAATAAAAAGTAAAAGTGTGAGAAATGTGAATTTTTTTGAAATATGAGATGTAAATTTCTTTTAGATTAAAAAATCAATTACGGATTAAAAGGATTTGCAGATTATAAATATGCAGATTAGAGGGAGTTGACTGTACTGTATGTGACTATAAGGAAAATAAAGTTTTTATGACATTTTGTAATACAGTAATTATTGCATACTGGTTCTTTTAATTAACTGGATTATGTTAAGAGCTGTTTTATTAGAAAATATAAGCAAGTGATCCAAATTATTATTTATTACCAGTTAAAGAAATAAAATTGTCTAAATTATAAAACTTTATACTGTTTTAATTGAAATTTATTTTTTTACTGGATTTTGAGTATTTTGGAACGTGATCATCAGATACCGAGGCTCATTAGCTCATTTTGATAAAAAAAACTCACAATTATTAACTAAATATGTTATTAAATTTATATAGGTATATTTAAAGTTACTTAAAGTTGTTTATAAGATCAATGCATCCATTGTATCTTACAAATCTGCAATTTATAAGATAAATTTTTAAGAAAAACAGTTTCTTCCACTTGAAAGAAACCTATTTCTTCCGGCCGGTTTTTTCCCCCTTGGAAGAAACTTGCCAACCCTGCAGTCAGTTTCAACTATTCTTCTACATATTATTCAATGGAACTTTTGTTGCTTAGTTTGATGATCTCTCATTCAAAAATGAAGCTTTTCGTATTCTGTTTAATATTCAATAATTATTGAATTGAGTAATATTCTATAACTAACAAATATTACTCTTTGAACATAATCAATGAGCATTTTTTTTAATCAATTGATTTAATTTTTTTTAGCTCATTAACCTAAAAAAAAAAGTTCAAAGAATAACTTTCAAAAAACTTCATATTTCAATGACAGATTGTTATACAACTAAGCAACAAAATCCCATAGGATAACATAGGAAGGAAGAAACAGGGAATTTGATGTGCAACCTTAACAGCCCTCTTCACTTACCCTCGTCGGAAGCCCGAGGCAATGTTATTCTATGGGAAATTTTCTTTACTTATAACTAATTAACTAATATATATTTTTAAATTCTGTTTTTACATTCAGAAAATTCCCAACTGTTAAATTTACACTCCTTTTTTAAAAACGAATTTTTTTCATTTTTTATTTTTTATTTTGAAATTGCAAAATGAAAAATTTCACATGTTAAAAATTTGTATTTTACAGCTTCGAAATAAAATAGTAAAAATGAAAAAAATATGTTTTCAAAAAAGGAGCATCAATTTAACAGTTTGGAATTTTCTGAATGTGAAAACAGAATTAAAAAATATGTATTAGCTAATTAGTAATAAAGAAAGAAAATTTACCATAGAATAATATTAGCTTCGGCTTATATGGCGACGGTGAGTGAAGTGGTCCTTTAATGAGCCACTTTTTGCTTCTAGAATATACATTAGCATTGTAATCATGAAAAAAACTGAAGTTAGATTTTGCTGTATCAATACCTTTTGATATCTTCTTAATTCCTCATTATTTGCTATTTATGCACAATAGCATAAGAGTGATTCTGAATAAAACAAAATTTTATGAACTATGCCTTAAAATGTTTTGAAGCTATTTCATAGATACATACATTTTTATTTAGAAATTTTATACATCAACCTTGAAAATTAATTTCTAGTAGATCAGAATGAAAGGCTGATTTTTAATACGAATTATGTGAAAAATACCAGAGCCGGTAATAGAACCTAGCCTTCTGCTTAAATAAACTAATGTATATCACCAAAAAAGCAGAAGGCCTGGGTTCAGTTTCCGGCTCTGGTATTTTTCACTCAGATAGTATAAATAATCAGCCTTTTACTCCAATCTATTAGAAATGAATTTTCAAGGTTGATGTATAAAATAACTAAATTAAAATTTTGTGGCCTATTGGAGTTGTGCCATGATCAATTTGTCACTTGAAATAGCTGCATGTTTGCAGACTCGGTGACCTTGCCAACGTATATTATGTGAAAAATGCTGAGCTGGTTATCAGCCAGGGTAGCTCAATGGTTAGAGCATCTGCACGTTAAGCAGAAGGCCCAGGTTCGTTTAACGGGTCTGTTATTTTTCCCACAGGTTTTCCCCTTCCACTCCAATCTATCAGAAATACACATATATACTGTATGTATGTTTAGTCTATTTTGAATACAAGCTATAAATTAAAATGTATAAAAGTAAATGAAAATTAAGATTTTCTAAAATCTTTTGATCAAGTTATAATTAAGTTATTTTGATTAAGTTATAATGGAAGGTTCAACCACTCATTTTAAAGGTACTGGCAAGCTCTTTTAAAAGATACCCATTATGAAAATTTACTCCCCTCGAGGGGGGACTTCCACCCAGGGGGGAGGCGAGGCTCCTACATACACAATTTTTTCCTCCAGTTGACTATCTCTATTACAAATAATTATTTTAAATTTAATAATGATTATTAAAAATTAATTATCTTTATGCACATTTATACAAAATTTTGTCCTATATCACCATGTTAAAAATTTAGAAAAGGCGGGATGGCAACGCAACCTGTAAGACAATTTTTACCAAAAGGTTGACAGGCACTAATTTATGTCAAAGTGCAACTACATACCAACTTGTATGAAATTCTGTGCAGTAGTGCCTGAGATACAGTTGCCACAAAATTTTGTCTCTCTCACACACACACAGACAGACATTTTCTAAAAATGGTCAAATCGTGTTCTACAGCTCTCAAAACGTGTAAATCCATCAAAAACCCGAGGTAAAAAATTTTAAGGAATCCAATACTTTCTTCTATTGAATATAGAAGAAAGTAAAAATGGTCAAATCGTGTTCTACAGCTCTCAAAACGTGTAAATCCATCAAAAACCCAAGGTCAAAAATTTTTACGAATCCAATACTTTCTTCTATTGAAAGTAAAATACACATTAAAAATTGGGAAATTGTTGAAACAAATTTCCCTATAGAATAATACGAGTTTGGCTTCTGGGAAGGTCAGGTGTTGTTCATGCATAAGGAGCTCTAGACAGTAGATGAAAAAGCGGGTATATTGGTGCTTTGGAAAAAGACTGATTAACAAATGAGAGTTGTAGCCCTCAGTGGAGTGTCATTTATGGAGGCCTTTCTAGCAGAAAACTGAGGTTTTTAACAAGTAAAAGATATTTTGATAAGCAATTATATGAACTATAAATATCTTTTTATGCAGATGCTCTACCACCATTTAGCTATACTGGCTGATTATCAATCGGCATTTCCCATATAATATCCATAGACATGTCCCAGTGGTAGAAACACCGCGACATAGTCGCGGAAACAGAAAAATGGCTTGCAGACAGCTTTTGTCTGCACTAATAAAAAAATTTGGCCACAACTTTTGGACAGTCTTTGTCTGCTCTAATAAAAAAAAATTGCCCACAACTTTCAGACAGTCTTTGTCTGCAATTTACGGACATTTTTCGCCTGCGACAATGTGCTACCGATGTACGACATCTTAGTTAATGTGAAGCATCAATCTGCATCACTAAAAGAGGGGGACTGTCTTATCCCTCTTACCCCCCATGATGCTTTATCTCAGAAAATCATGGTCTGAACTAAAAAATTTTAAATTTGGAGTTAAGTGGATGCTAATATGACAAAGACTGCAGGGTCTTAACTCCTTACCCCCCCCCCCCACGTGCTTTATCTAAAAAAATCATGGTCTGAAACTACAAAATTTGAAGTTTGGAATTGAATGAGTGCTAGTATGACAAAGACTGCATCATTAAAAGGAGGGAGGGTCTTAACTCCACTTACCCCCCCCCCCACAGTGCTTTATCTCAAACTGAACTATAAAATTTTAAATCTGGAGTTGAATGGGAGTTAGTATTATATGAACTGCATCATTAAAAGAGGGGAGGGTTTTACCCCTCTCCCCCATGTCTTATCATGAAAAATCATGGATTAAACTTTAAATTTTTTTTAATTTGGAGTTGAATAGGTGTTAGTATGATACGGGCTGGATCGTAGAAAGAGGGGGAGGACCTCCTCCCCACTTAAATGAAATTTTAAATTTGGAGTTAAATGGGTGTTACCGTACCGTATGATACAACACCCATTCCACTTACATGGAATTTTGAAATTTTAAATTTGGAGTTGAATGGTACAAACTGCATCGTTAAAGGGAGGGAGGCTCTAACCTCCCCTTCATGCTTTATCATAAAAAATCATGGCCCGAACTTCACAAATATTTGAATTTGGAGTTGAATGAGTTTAAGGGGGAGGATCTTAACACATCTTACCATCTACGGTGCTTTATCTAAAAAAAATCATTTTTCTGAACTTTACAAAATTTTAAGTTTGAAATTAAATGGGTGTTAATATGACAAAGACTGAATCATTAAAATAGGGAGCATCTCTCCCCCCCCCCCTTTGAAGCCTTATCTTGAAAACACTAAACTTCACAAAATTTTTAATTAGGAGTTGAGTGGGTGGTAGTCTTCCAAAGACTGTACAATTGGAAGGAGACAGGTTCTGTTCCTCTTCCCCCAATTGTGCTTTATCAGTTACAGTCCTAACTTTATGAAATTTTAAATTTCAAGTTGGTTAAATGTTAGTATGACAAAGAGTGCACTGTTGGAAAGGGGAGGTGCTGATCCCCCTCTGTGACTTCTCAGTTACAGTCCAAATTTTAAATTGGACATTATTGAGTGTTGGCGTCACAGAAACCGCATAATTTAATAGACAGCATCTGGACCATTTTCTCCCTATGGTATTAGGTCTTTTAAAAACTTGCAGAAATTAACTACTTAAATTTCAATTCTTTTGGATACTGCATAATGAAAACTACTTCCTTTGAATGGGAAGGAAACAAATTATTTAAACTAGGACGAAAGAAAGGATTAAAATAAAAAACTTGTGTATTACATGATTAATGCATGAATAGTTTATTTAAGTCACTCACAATATTATTGTTTTGTATATAATATGAACTGTTGTGTGAGTTTTTTCCATGACAGATACTTCCTTTCGAATCCACAGAATTAAATTCTGCTTTTGCCAGAATTTCGTCAAAATCTTTTTTTTTTTTTTTAAGAAAAGAAAATTAATAATAATCAGTATCAAAACAAACAATATCTTTTTTTTTTTCAACAATTAAAAATTTGAATGTCCCTTTTTAAAGCTTTTACCAGGTTATTATTTTCATATTTTAATTAATTTCAAAAAATCTAATCAAAATTTCGTTACAAATACGGTACCAAATGAAAGGGGCATTTTTCTGAATCCGTCTGATTAATTAATGGACAATTAGATTTTTTTTAAATTATATAAAGTATGAAAATCTGATGGCAACTTGCGCATGTATATATATACCGGGTGATTCAAAATAGATGTTACAGCGATTATCTCGTAAATTAAGAAAGATAGAAAAATACTCCCAATTACAAAATTAGTGCAAATTAGGAGTAGATTTCAGATATAGAATTTTTTTGTATAAAGGGTTGTATACATATTAAATACGAAATTTAATTTTTATACGGCCCCTCCTATCATGTGACTTATATTTAGAAAAATATTCTCCTCGCTCTAACAAGCAAAATTAAAAAAAAATCATCTCTCTAAGTCAAAATCTCGCTGAGTTATTGCAATTTGAAAATGTTGACTTACACCACTTTTTTTTCAATTTTGGCATCTATTTTTCGACGCCAATGGACTCATTTTAGGGGGTTATCTATGAGATGAGAAATATTAAAAAAAGATCCTTTATTTTAAAATAGCAACTAAAATCATTCAAACACGTGAAATCAACAGTTTTAAGAACTTAATGCAAATTTACAATATTAACACTTTCCAACAAGGTTGAAAAGTGTTTATGACTTCGGTTTGTCTGTCTATGTGTCGGTCTGTCTGTCTATGTAAGTACGTCTGTCTGTCTCTCTGTCCGTCCGCCTGTCTGTCCGTGCTCTAACTCCCGTAAATATTTATGGAATTTCTTGAAACTAATATATGTTATTCAAGTTCATTATAGGACGTTCCCTATAGAAAATGGAGTTTATACCTCTACTGGTTTGTGTACAGGGACACCCGAAAGTATTTCAAAGCATTGTGTTCTATGAGAGGTATTTCTATAAACCATATTTTCATACCTTTACTGTAGACATATCTGAATGAAATTGAAATATGTTATTCAAGTTCACTATCGAACGTTCCCTATTGAAAATGGAGTTTATACCTCTACTGGTTTGTGTACAGGGACACCCGAAAGTATTTCAAGGCATTGTTTTCCATGAGAGGTATTTCTATAAACAATGTTTTCATACCTTTACTGTAGACATATCTGAATGAAATTGAAATATGTTATTCAAGTTCACTGTTGGATGTTTCCTGTATAAAATGGAGGAAATACCACCATCGGTTTATGTACAGGGACACTCAAAAGTATTCCAAAGCATTGCGTTCTTTGTGAGATATTTCTATAAATCAAATTTTAATAACTTTATTTTCCACGAAGTTTTTGGAAATTGAAATATGTTATTTATATGCAGAAACGAATGCTTTGCACAGAATATGGCATGATTAGCATTAGATTTACAGAGTGGCACAAAAATATCCAGTTACATTAAGAGCTATTAATAAAAATTGCTAGATATGTACTTTTGTTTACGTGAAGCGTTTTTAACACTTTCTAACATTTTTTAAGTGTGAATATGATTTCAGTTTTGTGTATCTGCCTGTCTGTCTGTCTGTCCGAGCTCTAACTCCTGTAAATATTTATGGAATTTCTTGAAACTGATATATGTTATTCAAGTTCACTAATGGATCTTCCCTATTGAAAATGAAGTTTATACCTCTACTGGTTTGTGTACAGGGACACCCGAAAATATTTCAAAGCATTGCGTTCTATGAGAGGTATTTCTATAAACCATATTTTCATACCTTTACTATAAACATATCTCAATTAAATTGAAATATGTTATTCAAGTTCACTATTGGATGTTTCCTGTATAAAATGGAGGAAATACCACCGCCGATATATATACAGGGACACTTAAAAGTATTCCAAAGCATTGCGTTCTATGAGAAATATTTCTATAAATAAAATTTTATTAACTTTACTTTCCACGAAGTTTTAGGAAATTGAAATATGTTATTTATATGCACAAAAAAATGCTTTGCACAGAATATAGCATGATTAGCATTAGATAAATTAATAAAAAATTGCTAGAATTGTACTTTCGTTTACATTAAGCGTTTTTAACACTTTCTAGCATTTTTAAGCGTGAATATGATTTCAGTTTGCGTATCTGTCTATCTGTCTGCCCGCGCTCTAACTCCTGTAAATATTTATGGAATTTTTCGAAACTGATGTATTTTATTGAAGTCCATTATGGGATGTTCCATATTGAAAATTGAGTGAATATCTCTTCTGGTTTGTGTACAGGGTCACCCAAAAGCATTCGAAATCATTGTGTTCTATGAGTGTTATTTTTATAAATATTTTCCTTATAGAATGTTCACCATTTAAAATGACATTAATATCCTGTGTAACTAGTTTGTTTACTGGGACAAAAAAAAAAAAAAAAATATGCCAATGCATTACGTTTTAGGACAGAAATTTTTAAAAGTTATATTTAAAAATCTTTCTACTGTAAAAGTCATAAATACATTGAAACGTATTTTAATATTCTACAATAATGTTTTGTATAGAATATGATATGAATAACTTTCTGATTTACAGGGCTACACTAAAATATTCAGAGAGATCAAAATCTGTAGTTATAATCTAATGGCTGCATTTTCTTTTCCTTTAAGCCTTTTTAACACTTTCCAAAATGCCTAAAAGTAATTTTAAAATCAATTAGTCTATCTGTATATTTTTCAGTCCTTCTGTCTGTTGTGTGATAACGTAGGCAAAGAATATTAAAAGTTATTCGATACAACAATTACGTACAGTTGGAAAGTGTTACTAATCAATGCGTACCGCATGATTTTTTTTTCTTGTTTCGCATTGTTAAAAAATTTAATAGTTCAATTTCTTAGGGTGTCACCTGTAAATTAAAACACGTTAAGAGAGGAGAAAAATTAAAATGCTAGCGAAACCGTTTGAAATTTTCGCGCTTTATTTTTACCACTTTCCATCATGGTTGAAAAATTTAATGACTTCGGCTCTTTAACAATTCCAGCAAGGTTAAAAAGTGTTAATGACCTCAATTTGTCTCTCTGTCTATCCGTCTTTCTGTGTGTCCGCGCTCTAACTCCCGTTAATATTCATAGAATTTCCAGAAACTGATATATGTTATTTGAGTTCACTATCGGATGTTCCTTATTGAAAATGGAGTGAATACCTCTGCAAGCTTGTGCACACGGACACCCGAAAGTATTCCAAAGCATTGTGTTCTATGAGAGGTTATTTTTATAAACCATATTTTAATACCTTTAATTTATGCATATATTAATAAAATTGAAATATATTATTAAAGTTTTCTATCGGATATTTTCTATAGAAAATGGAGTAAACATCATCACTGGTTTGTATACAGGGACACCCGAAAGTATTCCAAAGCATTGCGTTCTATGTGAAGATATTTCTATAAACCAAATTTTAATTACTTTGCATAAATCTTAATGAAATTGAAATATATTATTCATATGCACAAAAGAATGCTCTCTATAGTGTACAGTACGATTAGCAATAGATTTACAGGGCACACAAAAACATTCAGTTACGTTAAGGGTTATTATTGGACATTTCCTGGAATTGCATTTTCGTTTACAAAAAACATTTTCTAACAATTTTTAACTGTGAATATGATTTCAATTTGCATATTTTTTTGTCTGACTGTCCGTCTGCCTGCCCCCAGCGTCTGTAAACATTTTCAGAAATTTTAAGAAATTATACATGTTATTTAGGTTTTCTATATGATTTTTCCTTTTTAAAATGGAATTAATTAATCCTCTGCAATTGGTTTATGTACAGGAACGCACAAAAAATGCCAATGTTTTGGGTTTTGGGACAGACATTCTTATAAATTACATTTAAATAACTTTATACTGTAAAAATCATAAGGTTTATTGTTAATATTCTAAAATAATGTTTTGTATAGAATTTGATAGGGTATAGATGTATAATTCTATGTCAGTGGGGTTACCACCTTTCTCAACTCCCGTTTAATTATAGTGCCTATATTTATCAATACAAAAATTAAGTCTGTTATCAATTTCCTTTAAGCTTGCAAACCTTGATCAACTTTACAAGTAGCAACTAGATATGGAATCCAAAGTACCAAATTCGCATTTCCTGTAGTTATTACTTTCTCATACCCATAATGTAGAGAAAGTATTGTTTTCGGGTCAAATTTTCGAAAGTAAGTTTTTGTTATATTTACACGTTTTGAGGAGCAGATATTCCAAACTTGGTATTCTAAATATGTATCATATAGGGATGCTACACTAAGCTTTTCGTTGAGATGAAGCAAATGGTTTGTGTACAGGGACACTCAAGAATATTCAAATACATTACATCTATGGGGGGAAATGCAGGTAAGTAGTGTTTAACACCTATAGACTGCACTAAACCAAATAAAATTAATATATATATTTTATATGCATAAAAACATGCCTCATGTAGAATATGGCAGGGAAATCATTCACTGTTCATTTACAGAGCTTCACAAAATAACTAGATTATAATATGGCAATAGTTGAAAATTGATGGAAGTGCATTTTAGGTTGTGCCATATATTGATACTATAGATTTATATTTAAGTGCACGTTGTGGTTTGTACATGTTCTTCAAAAGATATACAGGGTTACAAATATTTAAGCGGTAATATTCTTTTTTATTGTTAGTGAAAGTGCTTTACTATAATATTTTACCATGTCCAGGAAAGCTGCTCAAGAATGGAAATTAATTCCTCATAGGCATATGATAAATAATGTATGTTTTTAAGCTAAATATGCATCGCTCGTTTTTTGTATATTTACACGTTTTGAGGCTTCCTTATTACCAAAGTCAAGTTTTTTAAAGTTTGATATTGCCTGTGTCGAATAATTTCAGGAAACGAATAAATTCAGGAGATTTAAAAGTTGTATTTTCAAATTAATATAAATTTGTTGCTGGAAAAGTTTGATTAAGGCCGATAAGTTTCAAGGAATGTTGCATGTGAAAGTTGTCTGAATAATTTTAAGTGAACTGTTAATTTTAATAACAGATTTAAATTCTATATAAATGTAGGTACATTAATGAAACGGGGGGTTGAGGGGGCGGTAGCCTCCCTCACAAAGAACTAATTATCATATAAATCTCTTCCGAAGCCTAATTTGAATTATTTTAACATAGTTTTACATAAAAGTACTCTTTATGTTACCTCTTAATTTCCAACCAGTATTTATGGTATTAAATTTCAGGGTAAGAAAAAGTCGTGTGAGTGGCACACCAGATTATTTGTTGTTAAATTATGCTGATAATTCATATATATATACAGATCAACCACTAAAAATTTTTCTTTCGTACTCAGGATGCCTCAAAACGTGATATTATACAGAAAAAAAATCGCTCCCCAAAAACTACTTTGTTTACAGTATGGGTATGATTAATTAATTTTCCGTTCTGTGTCAGCAGTGTTCTCCGAAATAAAAAAAAATGCAGCAAAGCACTTACGCCAATTACATTTAATAAAATGTTTAATTTTGGGTAGCCCTGTGTACTATCTATAAACTATATACACATGACTTTGTGTACGTAAACTTAGTGTTATATGTAAAACAAGTAACAAAGATTTAAATACACTTCCAGCAATTTCCAAGTATAGCTCCAATATACTAAAATACTCTGGGTAACACTGTAAATGAATGATGAATGATTGTTATACCACAATCTACATAAAACATGCTTTTATGCATATAAAAATATGTTCTTTTCATTTTGTTTAGGGCAGTCTATAGATGTCACACTGTACATATGAGAAATTTCGTTCACAGACGTAATGTATTTGAATTCTCTTGGATGACCCTGTAAACAAACAATTGTCTGATCGCAACGAATACTTTAGTGTAGCACCGCAATATGATACGGATTTAGAATATCGAATTTGGATTTTCTGCTACTATTTGTTCTTGAGATATTCTAATAACACACACACACACACACAGAGAGAGAGAGACCAACCGCTAACAACAAGATTTTTGAATTCAGAGAATATGAAAACGTACAAATATAACAAAAAGTAATTTTCGGAAATTTGACTCAAAAACAATACTTTCTCTACACCATGTATGCGAGAATGTATAAAGGAAAAGAAAAAAAATTGAATTTGAAAATTCCCTTTCAGTACATAAATTATTCATAAATTTTATTTGTTAAATTAAAAACAAGAAAGAAAAATCATGCAGTACGCATTGATTAGTAACACTTTCCAACTGTACGCAATTGTTGCATCGAGCAACTTTTAATGTTCTTTGCCTACGTTATCACACAACAGACAGAAGGACAGAAAAACATAGAGATAGACTAATTGATTTTAAAATTGCTCTTATGCATTTTGGAAAGTGTTAAAAAGGCGTAACGCAAAAGAAAATGCAGCCGTTAGATTATAATTACAGCATTTAATATATGAATATTTTAGTGTAGCCCTGTAAATCTGAAAGTTAGTCATATCATCTTCTATACAAAACAATATTTTAGAATATTAATAATACACGTCAGTATTTTTATAATTTTTATAGTAAAATTTTTTTAAATATAACTTTTAAAAAATTCAGTCCTAAAACGTAATACATTGGCTTTTTTTTATTGTTGTTATTGTTGTCCCTGTAAACAAACTAGTTGTACAGGACCTATTAATGACATTTTAAATAGGGAACATTCCATAGGGAACTTGAGTGTATCATTATTTAAAATTCTCAAAATATTCACGGATGATAGGAGCCGGAGACAAACAGATAGAAAGGTAAACAATCGGACAGACAGATGCAAAAATTGAAATCATATTCCCACTAAAATTATTATAAAGTGTTAAAACGCTCATGAAAACAAAAGTTCAATTCCAGCAAATTTTTATTAATAGCTCTTAATGTAACTGATTATTTTTTTGTGACCCTGTAAATCTAGAACATAGAAAGCACTCTTTTGTGCGTAATATATTTCAATTGCATTAAGCTTTGTGGAAAATAAAATTATTAAAATTTGGTTCATAAAAATAACTCTCTTAAAACACAACGCTTTGGAATACTTTGAAGTGCCCCTGTACGCAAACCATTTAGAAATTTACTCTATTATACATAGGAAACATCCGATAGGGAATTGAATAACACATTAAAATTTCATTAAAGTTTCTATATATTAAATGTATTAAAATATTGTTTATAGAAACTCCTCTCGTAGAAAACAATGCTTTGGAATACTTTCGGGTGTCCCTGTACACAAACCAGAGGAGGTATTCACTCCATTTTTAATAGGGAACATCCGATAGTGAACTTGAATAAAATACATCGGTTTAAAGAAATTCCATAAATATTTACGGGAATTAGAGCGCAGAAAAATAGACAGAGAGACAGACAGACGAACAGAAGAACAGTCAGACAGATACACAAATTGAAATTATATTCACACTAAAAAAATGATAGAAAGTGTCAAAAATGCTTAATGTAAACGAAACTAAAATTTTAGCAATTTTTTATCAATAGCTCTTAATATAACTGAATATTTTTGTGTCACCCTGTAAATCTAATGATAACCATTTTATATTCAATGCAAAGCATTCTTTTCTGCATATAAACAACATATTTCAATTTCCTAAAACTTCGTGGAAAGTAAAGTTATTAAAATTTGATTTATAGAAATATCTCACAAAGAACGCAAGGCTTTGGAGTACTTTTGAGTGTCCCTATAGATAAACTAGTGGTAGTATGTAATATATTTTATACAGAAAACATCTAATAGTGAAATTGAATAACATATTTCAATTTCATGAAGATATTGTACAGTATGTAAAGGTATGAAAATATGGTTTATAGAAATACCTCTCATAGAACTCAATTCTTTGAAATACTTTCGGGTGTTCATGTACACAAACCAGTAGGGGTATACACTCCATTTTCAATAGGGGACATCCGATAGTGAACTTGAATAACATATATCAGTTTCAAAAAATTGCATAAATATTTACGGGAGTTAGAGCGTGGGCAGACGGACAGATAAACAAACTGATATCATATTCACAGATTAAAAAATGTTAGAAAGTGTTAAAAACGCCTAATGTAAACGAAAGTAGAATTCTAGCAAATTTTTAATAATAGCTCTTAATATACCAGAATAGTTTTGTGTAACCCTGTAAATCTAATGCTAATCATGCTATATTCTATATAAAGCATTCTTTTGTGCATATAAATAACATATTTCAATTTCCTAAAACTTCGTGGAAAGTAAAGTTATTAAAATTTGATTTATAGAAATATCTCTCCTAGAATGCAATGCTTTGGAATATTTTGAGTGTCCCTGTACACAAATCAGTGGTGGTATTTACTCCATTTTATATAGGAAATATCCGATCGTGAACTTGAATAACATATTTCAATTTCATTAAGATTTGTGTACAGTAAGGGTATGAAAATATGGTTTATAGAAATGCCTCTCATAGAACACAATGCTTTGAAATACTTTGGGGTGGCCCTGTGTACCCGTGTATAAATTAGTGGTGGTATTTAATCCATTTTATACAGGAAACATTCCATAGTGAACTGGAATAACCTATTTTAATTTCATTAAGATATGTGCACAGTAAAGGTATGAAAATATGATTTATAGAAATACCTCTCATAGAACACAATGCTTTGAAATACTTTCGGGTGTCTCTGTACACAAACCAGTAAAGGTATAAACTCCATTTTCAATAGGGAACATGCGATAGTGAATTTGAATAACATATATCAGTTTCAAGAAATTCCAGAAATATTTACGGGAGTTAGAGCGCGGACAGACAGACAGACAGACAAACGGAAGTCATTAACGCATTTCAACCTTGTTGGGAAGTGTTAAAAATGTTAGAAAGTGTTAAAAACGCTTAATGTAAATGAAAGTACACTTTTAGCAAATATTTATTAATAGCTCTTTATATAACTGAATATTTTTGTGTCACCCTGTAAATCTAATGCTAATCATGCTATATTCTATACAAAGCATTTTTTTTTGTGCTTATAAATTACATATTTCAATTTTATAAATCTTCGTGCAAAGTAAAAATATTAAAATTTAGTTTATAGAAATATTTCTCATAAAACGCAATGCTTTGGAATACTTTTGTGTGTCTCTGTACACGAATCAGTGGTGGTATTTACTCCATCTTATACAGGAAACATCCGATAGTGAACTTGAATAACATATTTCAATTTCATTAAGATTTTTGTAAATTAAGGGTATGAAAATATGGTTTATAGAAATGCCTTTCATAGAACACAATGCTTTGAAATTTTTTCGGGGGTCCCTGTACACAAACCGTTAGAGGTATAAACTCCATTTTCAATAGGGAACATGCGATAGTGAATTTGAATAACATATATCAGTTTCAAGAAATTCCAGAAATATTTACGGGAGTTAGAGCGCGGACAGACAGACAGACAGACAAACGGAAGTCATTAACGCATTTCAACCTTGTTGGGAAGTGTTAAAAATGTTAGAAAGTGTTAAAAACGCTTAATGTAAATGAAAGTACACTTTTAGCAAATATTTATTAATAGCTCTTTATATAACTGAATATTTTTGTGTCACCCTGTAAATCTAATGCTAATCATGCTATATTCTATACAAAGCATTTTCTTTTGTGCTTATAAATTACATATTTCAATTTTATAAATCTTCGTGCAAAGTAAAAATATTAAAATTTAGTTTATAGAAATATTTCTCATAAAACGCAATGCTTTGGAATACTTTTGTGTGTCTCTGTACACGAATCAGTTGTGGTATTTACTCCATCTTATACAGGAAACATCCGATAGTGAACTTGAATAACATATTTCAATTTCATTAAGATTTTTGTAAATTAAGGGTATGAAAATATGGTTTATAGAAATGCCTTTCATAGAACACAATGCTTTGAAATTTTTTCGGGGGTCCCTGTACACAAACCGTTAGAGGTATAAACTCCATTTTCAACAGGGAACATCCGATAGTGAACTTGAATAGCATATATCAGTTTCAAGAAATTCCATAAATATTTACGGGAGTTAGAGCGGGGCAGACAGACAGACAGGTGGACAGACAGACAGACAGACAAACCGAAGTCATTAACATTTTTCAACCTTGTTGGAAAGTGTTAATGAGTATTCTCTTGTGTATTCATTAGGGGAAAGAGAGACATTACAGGTTAAAATAGCCGTCTTTTCCTGAATGATTTTTCTTTTTTTTTCCCCCAAACGCTGGTCAACGTGTGCCTTATTACAAAAGCTATAGTAATTACAATTTCTCACTTTTGATACAACCCCTTAAGACTTGGCGAAAAATGCTAGAATTTTCAAATTGCAATAACTCAGCGAGATTTTGACTTAGAGAGATGATTTTTTTTTTATTTTGCTTGTTAGAACGAGGAGAATATTTTTCTAAATATAAGTCATATGATAAGAGGGGCCGTTTAAAAATTAAATTTCGTATTTAATATATATACAGCCCCTTGTACAAAAAAATGCCATATCTGAAATCTACTCTTAATTTGCACAAATTTTGTAATTGGAAGTAAGTTTCTATCTTTCTTAGTTTACGAGGTAATCGCTGTAACATCTATTTTGAATCACCCGGTATAATCTCAACAAAGGAAAAATTAAACAAAAATTATTATTATTATTATTTTTTTACTTAAGCTAAGTAAAATGGCACAAAAATCAATACTTGAACACATGTTACTAGTAGGGCCTTTTAAATTTAAATGCAAAAAACAAGTTTTCCAATTTTTTTATTTTATTTAATGTGGTTTAATTAGTTACAAGCTACATTTATAATAATAAATGGAAAGGTTTGTCTGTCTGTTCTTTCATACGTTCAGCCCCTATTAAATGCAGAAGTACAAGAGTTGACATACGGATGCTCTGGAGCCTTTCCGAGGTCCTCCTGAAAACAGAATTTAAAATTTTTAATTAGTTGTGGAGATATTAATTAAAATGTCCACTCATGTCTAATCTAAAAGCGATCTCATTGACCAAGACTTCACTGCCATTGCTTAAAAAAAGATATTTTAACGGAGTTAAAAGCAGAAAAAGTGGAAAATAAATTAAAAATATTTGTCCGATCGTTGCGATTTCGGTACCAAATGAAAGGGGAATTTTTTCTGAATCTATGTGTGCAAGCGGCTTATCGGTACAACAATTAGATTTTTAAAAATTAACTAAAGTATGAATTTTTTGTGGCAACATCATTGTAAATGCCAGACGACCGTCTGCCATGAAAAAGGAAATGATTGTAACCAATCAAGATGTCACGTGTTTTATAGTGGGGGGAGAAATTGCATTTTTCAAATTTTCATTCACATTACATTTGAATTAATATTTGGCCTAGACAGCATATTATAAAGCTACTGTTCAATTTTCATGAAAATATGTGGATAAACAAAAAAATTAAATTTTGTTTTATATTTTGCAGTATTTTAAATTGAGATATGCTGTTGAAATTTCGTACTATTTGGTTTTAACGCCCGATAATTCGATTCTGAATATTTTTGAAAGTGTAGAATTAATAGGAAGGGGGAGGGCGAAGGGGCCAAATACAGCGTTGGAAATTGGAATTATTAGGTTTTAAGGAAAGATAAATCGATTGCGGATATTTTCAAGTGTAAAATTATTAGAAGGGACGGAAAGGGGGGGGAAGGGACAAAAACGTAGAAAAGGAATGGTTGTTTTGGAGAAAACAACGGAAAACCCAGAACGCCTTTATTCTTTTATATTTTGCTGAGTTTCAAATTCTGATACTCCTTTCACATTTCATACTATTGATTTTTAACAGTATTTAGCCCAGAATTATGCAAGTTTCGGAGAAAACCACGAAAAAGTCAGACATAAATCGTTTTATAATAGTGTTTATATCATTTTTGTATCTCAGCTTCTAATTAACATAATTTCAAAAGTAATATGTCATTTTGAAACTTATTTGAAATGAATTTCAAGAGTAGACGCCACAAATTTCTGTCACCTTCCATTAACCGACTACCATAAGTAATGGAATTCGAGATTTCACATGATTTACACGTTTTAATGTGTCCTGATTAGGTTTTTCTTTTGTATCTCAGCTACTGATTAAAATAATTTTATAAGTAATACATTATTTGAAAGCTTTGTTGATTTGGAATTGAACAGTAGATTACAGAAATTTCTACCGCTAGATGGCGCTGCAATAGTTTAAAATTTCAATATTTCGAATTCTAAATATGATTAAGTTATTTTAAAGTACTTTAAAATTATCGAATAACCTACATTAAATTTATCCAATAGAGGGCGCTAATCACAATTATTTGAGATTTCACCTGATTTATATGTTTTAAGATGTTCTCAAGGGGGGCAAAAAATTAGAAATTGAGTTAGACCGTTCAAAATTGGTATATATAGGTTTTGGGTGCCTACGAGTCAAATGAGGATATTTTCGAAAGTGTAAAATTAAGGAGGGACAGGAAGGGTGGTGAAGGAATACGCGCATGCAGCAAGCGTATATATGAATTCGTGAGCACTGCGCACACACAGGTCTACGCTGACGAAGGCAGAGGAGACCCGGTATGAGTTTTTACCCAATAAGAAATGACTTTTTTTTTATTCCTTTTCTTAAGGTTTATGAGTAAAAACATGGAATTTAGAAATATCATAAGGGTGGTGAAGGAATACGCATGCGCAGCACTCATGTATATGCATTTGTGCATGCGCATTGTGCACGGGTCTACACTGCCGAAGGCAGTGGGGACCCGGTGCGACATTTTTCCCAATCAGAGTTTTTTTTTTTTTTTTTTTTTTTTTCACATGATAAAAATTAATGCAATTTTGAGAATTCATTAATTATAATGATTCATTTAAAAATAGTGACCAGCGAAGCGGGCGTAGCCTGCTAGTTACTAATAAATGTAAGTCGCCCCCTCTTCCCATCCCCTAGTAGATCAACTAAACTAACTCGCTTCTAACACATTTTTCATCTGTGTTAGAAGAAAAAAAAAAACTTTTAATTTTTGTTTATATAAAGTGAGGAAGAAAATTTTGGAAAGTACAATGCCTCTTCCTCCCTAAGAAATTGCAGAAGCATGTGCTTCTGAAGTCTGCTACTTGTAAGTAACAGTCTTTATTATATGCAGGGATGATAGTGAATTCATGAAAAAAATACCTGAAATTTTGGCGAGAAAAATTTTTCGTATAGGTAGAAAACATATATAATTCATTACAGAGAGCTCCAATCCTCTCATTATAAAAAATAAGAATTTTAATTAGGTTTAGCAGTCATATGAAATTTATATTTTAGTCTTATTATATAAATTTAACTACGAAAAAAACTGAAAATATAGTACTAGAAAAAAAAAAAAAAAAAAAAAAAATCAGGTAAAATACCTGAACACAATGACCTTTGTACATGTTTACGCATAGATGTAACTTAAGCGAAAATTGTGTGTGTGAGGGACATTCCTTTAGACACTTTATCAAAATAAAAAAAATCTACAGTGACTCCACTAGGCTTTCCGAACATTAAGCACTTAACGGTTGTATAAATAAAATAAAGTAAGAAAAATCATTACATACACAAAAGAAAAAATTATAATATGGTGTATCAGTACTTTTCTTTATATAGTATGCTGTTTAATTCAACACATGTTACGCTTCAAATAATTGAGTCCATAGATCATGATAGATTTTCGCTGTGTACATGAAAAAAAGAAAAAAAAAACAATAACTCCATAAATGACATATTACATATGACATTGTTTTCAAAGATTACTACATTAACTATAGAAAGCTAAACTTAAATTAGTATTACTCTATCACTAATCATTTGACTGATTAAAATTGCTTAATGATTCATAATACTATATTAAAAAATAAAAAAGTAGGTTAATAGTGTGTGTGTATATATATATATATATATATATAGAGAGAGAGAGAGAGAGAGAGAGAGCTAGATAGATACACAGGGTTCCAACTAAAGTGCAAGAATCCTGCATGTTTTTTTATTTTCTCACATAAAATTTTTAACATTGAAACAAATTTGTGCAGCCTTGTGGAGCCAATTCATTAAAATATTTGGCCCGAAAACAAACACTCATTAAAAAAAAAAAAAAAAATTGAAATGAAAAATCTTTCATCTTTCACAAAAATTAGCAAATTTCAACAAACCCTTCACAACAATAGAATGATTTAAAAGAGTTTTCGAAAAATTTTGATAACAAATTATGTATTTTGCTGATAAGCTTCAACAATACATTATATTATATTTCTATGATAAACACCAGAAAACTTGGAATTAGATAAATAAACTTGTACATATATATATACAAAGTTTCATCAATTTGCAGTGCAATAACTATGTCAGTGATTGACAGTGAAAAAAAGACGTTTTTAAGCAATTAAATGTAATTAATCTGAAATTATACAAATGAGGTGTAAAATTATGCATCATTAGCAATTCACATTAATCCAGATTTTTTTTTTTTTTTTTTACTCTTCTGCTCTTGCATTCATTAATTGACACACAGTTTTTACCTTTGATGAAAAATTGACATTAAAAATTAGAAGCATTGGGCTCTAAAATACTCTTAAAAAAAAAAAAAAAAAAAATACAGTGATGGATACAAATTTTATCTCATAGCTCACACTCCCTTTCAAACTCAAATAATCAATTACATTAAATATTGGCACTGTTAAAAACAGGTCTAATGAAATAAACAGATCTTACTGCTATTTCATCATTCATAATGGTCAGCAGCCATTTTGAATCTTTCAATAATGACATGAGCAAAAATCAGGATTGAAAGATAAACCACGGGTAAGTTTTGTATTATTTTATATACTAAATGTTACATGTAAGAGAAAAAAATAGACAGTATTGCTTTAACAAATTAAAAAAGAATTAGTATTCTATAAACATTTAAATAAGAATAATCACAGGAAAAAATACTCACAGTTAGGCTTAGTAAATAAGGTGAACGAAAAAAAACAATGTATATAGACTTAAAAATGATCTTATCTTATTAATTATTTTAGATATTAGAATATTTTAATTGAAAAATAACTAGTATGATAATCAATACATATCTACTATAATGATTACACTGAATTTGCAATGATTTTTAATAATATCTAGTATAAAATGTCCTCCATGTTCAAAATACTTTTCATACAACTTAAGTATATTGCATAATTCTGTACATGAAACATATACTGTAAAAATGTTAAAATAAATTATGTGTTATACTCTAACAATACTTTCTATTAAGAGTTTAACTTAAGTACTTAAATTATCTAACTACCTAATTTCTTTCATGCACTGTTTAAAAACATATGACAAATGATGTAGAAATTTACTATGACCTTGTGTTTATTAACAGAGAGGGAAAAAGAAAATACAAAATATCTTAAAAAGAATAAATTGATATTTAAAGCTTACTTTAAAGTTATTTTTCTGTATTTTACAATGTAAGCTTAGCAGTTATTGTTTGTTTTAAACCTAACAGACAAATTTCTTTAAAGTTTAAGAACAATAATAACAAAAGATTGTAAAGAAAAAAATTAGGCCTTTGACGGTTGATTTTCAACCTGACACCTGGAGCAAAGAACTTCTACTACGTGAAGAAGGAAAGGCTCCGTAGACGTAATGTAAAATCGTGGAACCAGTTTCTACATATTTTGATATTGCGCGAAAGACAACTTTACAGGGAAGCGGCGCAGAGAGGAGGGCATTTTTGATTTTTTTTTTTTTTTCTCCCACCGAAGTTACTTTCGATCGGATAACACGAAACTTGTTGATATAAAAATTATTTTTTTATTGTTTCTTTTGTAATCGGATTCTTTAGCGAATTGAATTTAATATATTGTGATAAATATATAATAATAGGAAAAACTAAAATAATTTTTCATATTAAAAATTAAATAAATATTTATTTGTGAGAGCCTATATATATATATATATATATATATATATATATATTTTTTTGCCAAAACAATTTTTAGTTTCAGTGAAATAAAAAAACTGCTGATATAGAAAGCTGATGTTATTTTTTAATCTGATTCTTAATTTCTAACCATTTAAAATATAAAAAATATGATAAAAATAAAAATCTTGATAATTAACGAAAATCGCAAATAATTTTTCAAAGGAAAAAAAAAGAAATATAAATATATCATTGAAACACTTAAATATGCATTTATATCCCCTCCTCCACACACATGCATTTATTTTTATTTTATTATTATTTTATTTTTATTTATTTATTTTTATTTATTTATTTTGCTTCATTTAAATACAATACTTAACTGATATAAAATTCTGTTATTTATTTATTTAATCTTATTTTTATATCAAATTTTCTAAATTTTAAAGAATCAAATTATAAAAATTTTTATAAAATTATAAATGATGTATATAATTGACTAAAATCCAAAATCATTTTCAAAAAGAAAAAGAAAGAAAGAGAAAAGAAGGAATACAAAATAAACGTTTTCAAACTTAAAATACATGCGTTAAAAGAAGGAATTATCAATTCTTCACTGAAAAAAAAAAAAAAAAAAAAAATCTACGCATTTAAATCTAATTGTGAAAAGAAAATAGTTTGTACAGTATTATATATATATATATATATATATATATATATATATATATAACTTCCATAAAAATAAGTATATATTTGATATTGCTCACTGTATTATATTTGAAATTTTGATTAAAGGTTAAAAAAAAAAAAAAAGCTTTAGTAAATATTTTATTTATTCAGATTCTTCAATTGATCAATGTGCTTTATAATTTAATTCATTACAAGCTTTTTGTGTTGTTATTATTTTAAACTTTAATCATTAAATAATGAATTCAGTTTTTTGAAATAAAATCAATTGAGATTTTTGAATGATCAGTTGTTTCATACTTTATTATTATTAAGTAGCGTAAAAACGTTCAGATTGTGTTGTTGTAATGCATTTTAAAAAATAAGTAAAATACAATAATAATAAAAATAAAGAACTAGGGTAATTTCAAAACTTATTCAGCGAAACCTATAAATCAGTATTTATTTGTGAAACAATATTTTTTTTCCCGGAATAATAAAATTTTCTTGCTTTTTGTTTTAAAAGCAGAATATATTTTTTATAAAGATGTGGAATAAAAATGAACTGAATCCTTGTTTTGTTATGCAGTTAAACAAGTTTATATATTTTATTTTATAAATAACAGTAAAGAAATTTTAATATATTTAAAATTATAAGTCAGTGAAACTTAGGATATTATTTTAAAAATTTGCAATTTGCATAACCTAGATTATATATATAATCATATAAACATTAAATAAATACTTCAGAATATAAAAAGAAAAAAAGAAATTACAAACCTTCTTAAGCACCATCTTCTAAATTTTCAAGAAAACACCCTTGCAACTAGCATTTTAAAATACATAATGACCAGTCTGCAAGGGCATTCACTTAAAATTAGCTCCTATATTTTAAACTCTTGTCTACACTTGTCTTCTTCATTCAGAAACATAATAATCAAAAATAGTTACTTTCACTATTTCCATCTCAGAAGACTACATTAATAAAATGAATCCATAGTTTCTATGCGGTTTTCTGTAACAGGCGCAGTTTTTTCAGGGATACAACTGTGTTTACAAGTACCAAAAGTTAGGCTTAATAACTTAGGCAGATACGAAAATGAATGTTTAATTGATATTAAAATAGACTTTAATAAATAGAACATGTAGAATGTTATAAGTTAAAAATATCATTTAAAATTCAAATTAAAAATTCTTACCTTTTCTAAAGCTTATCCAAGTCTTTATAACGCTAAAACTGACCAAACTAGATTACATGTTTTAAAATTGCCGCCTCACGTAACGACACGACTTTCCCTTCCCTTCCTACTTCCTACCCTAAGAAAAACCAGAAAAACATGTCCGCCAGCCGGGTCTTCAACGCATGCGCATTCAGGTCAAAGGTATCGGGAAAGGAGGGAGAAATCGCGCAGATAGTCATCCTCTAATGTTGGCTTCCCATGTAAGCTGAAATATGCTATCGTTAGAGGGCGATAGTTACGCTTTAGCTGAAGCTGTTCTTCTTATTCTATTCTATATTCTTTGCCTGGAGTCTCGTCCGTAGCTGCATTGTGTAGGGGTTTAGTTGTTTTCCAGGTGCCGGCCCCTTCCCTACACTAGGCTATGGATTCTTCGACTTCATCTATAGTAAAATCCATACGTGTATTCATCTTTTATAGATTACTAATTTTAAAAATGAGGTCTTTTACCATGTAAGTAAAATTTATAATTATATTCTTACATGTACAGTAACTTGTCATAATTCCTTATTAAAAAGTTTAAGTTATTTTTGTTAGTATTTTTTTTTTTTTTTTTTTCAAAAAGTTTACAAAACACTATCTTTATAAATAAATAAAAATATTTTTTTAACTAACATAATCAAAGTAGACATCAAATTAAATCTTATGAAATTCTCTTTAAAATGAGGAGTCCGAAATTTCTCTATCTCTTATAAAACATAATGTGTTTATTTAAGCTAAAAGATGCCCAATTTTCAAAATCAAAAGACATAAAATATTTTTAAGAGCATTTTATCATTTATTTCAAAAAGAGGAATGATTCCTGAATGTTTAAAACTAAAACACTCTTGGCATGGGTTGATTTTACAAACAAAAAAATTTGTAAAGCATGTGTGTAGCACAAAATAGCCTGCCTTTAACTAATTCAATAAATATTAGAGATTATATTTTAAACAGGGCTTTGCACAGAACTTTTAAACTTTTTAATGCATAATTTTCTGCAAATTAACCTTTATTTATAGATATTAATTTAAATACAAGTGGTAGATGATAAATTTGCGATTAAGCTTACTTTTATCTGTTTACACTGTATTTCAATAAAACAACGATAATTCATAATCTAAACGTAATCTGCTTCTTTTTTAATTTAATTTAACAGCATCCAGCTTCAAATACGTTAAGTAAATATGTAAAATTAATATTTACAAGAGGATTATTAAAGAGTAAACTTTTGACAAAATTGTTACATCATCATTCTTTTTTTTTTCTTTTCCAAAATAAAAAAGCCTTAATTAAATCAAATACAAAACTAATCTGTCTTTCTTTCCTTTTTAATTAACAAAAGATATATACATAATTAAACAGTTAAATATTTAAAATTATACATGTACAAGTAACAAGCAACATACTTAAGCATTTTATGCAAGTCCATTCCTTAAATATCCTAATCTGAAAACACATGGACGAACCCATTTTTACAAAACAATTTATATAATTCAAACTTCACGCTACTAAAATATATATTACAAGCTTTAAAAATATGCAAGTATCACACTCAAAATTTTGTTAAATTTGAAATATTGACGTTCAGGTTGACATTTCCGTGGAATTGCCTTATTACGAATCAACACCTATATAATAAAATTAAATTAATGTCAGGCACACTGATAAGATTATATATATGAAAGAAAAAGATATACATTCAACTTATTCAAAAAATACTTCTATGTAGATTTTTCATTTTAAAATTTATAAGTTTAATATATGTTTACAATAAATTTTGGTGAGTATTTTATAATAAGACGATTAATATATATATAGCGAATAAAAGTAGTCTTAAAGATACAATAATGAAGTTGCAGCAATCTTATAAACAATACACCTGCGAGATATTCATCAAACAAAATCTATTCAATTTCAAAGTATCCAAATCAAAAGAAAAGGAATAACTTGAAAAAATATAAATATATTTTAAATGAATAATAAAAAATTTTTCTCTCAAATCGCTCACACAAACAAAACAAACTGTCCTTCCAAAAGGGCGGAATTCGTATTTGTCAGCAAAGCTGATTGGTTCCGTGGTGTAAATATTCCATGACGTACGCAAACCACTGACGAGATGCGCAGAACAAATGTCAAGAAGATTTCTCGATCTCTAAGGCTCCAAGGTCTTGTGCAATGCAACCCTGCTCCCGCTCAGGCGAAATCATTCTCGCCAACATTTGGCTTGATTTGGTCCATTCGAGTACAATGCGTAAATTCGCGTCTGCGCAGAACTAGATGCGCGCAATTTGAGAGCGACTCTCGGGAGTATGGTTTTGGGATTAAGAGTTGCTGATTAAGACGCAGACGCTTTTCTTCTTCTTCTTTTTTTTTTTTTTGTGTGTGTGTGTGTGACTTGGAAAATAAATCTGAAAAAGAATGAAAAATCTTTCAGAAATGGCCGACAAATCCAGTCTAACTTGCACTCCAGCTCAATCTGGAAAAACAAAACTGAAACATTGAAAATGTTGCCAAACATTTCTTAAATACCACAATCACAAATCTGCAAGATTGATTTCAATTCTAAGGGAAGATTAAACTCTTTCACTTTTAATTTATCATAAAAGAATGTGAATGTATGACAGTTTTTTTGAATCATAGCTTTTATTTTATTTGTTTTGATAGGTTCTTAATTTATTGAAATCGAAAATTAGCAAATAAAACTGTTTTAATCTTTTTTTGGCAACGTGTTTGTATTGATCGGCAAATGACTGATTGTCTGAAGTCAAGTTAGCGCAAGTAGGTCGCACTGTCTTATGCATATCTTTCTATGTTTAAATTATGTAATTTATTTATTTTTGAGAATTAAGCAGCATTTAGTTTTATATTGAGAAATAAAATTATATAAGAATAGTCTTAACTGAACTAAACGTGAGTATTTCAGGAACATTTTATTTTACAGATTAAATACTTAAGATTTAAGAACCTATTTTTAATTTAAAGATATTTATATATATTTTTGATCGTATTATTTTTTAAAAATATTTTATATATTCTAATGTACTTTAATTTTTCAATTCTTTCAGATTTTTAATATGAGTTATTTATTTTCCAGTCATTTGTTTGTGTAACTAAATATAACACAAATCTTCGCCGAAATAGTGTAATCGTGATTTATATGAATTAATCTCAAACTATTAACTTTATGAGTTTTAAAACAATTTTATTTTTAATTAAACGTAATTAATTTTTTTAATTTACTTGCAATTTCTCTATCTAAAAATAAAAACTAATATTTTCAATCAATAAGTTGAGTGTTGTAAAGAATAAAGATTTATATTTAGCTCAATATATTTAAATTAAAAAAAAAAAAAGAAAAAAATATTCCCATTTACAATGTTTATACATTTCTTATTATTACTTTTGATAAATATTTAATAAATCATATATAAAATACATAAAAAATTCACATATATACGTTTATTATTATAATTATTACAATTTGAATTAAAAAACGAAAAAAGAAGGAAGTTTTTATCTCATTCTACGGGTATAGTAAGTAGTTCTCAAAAGACTTTTAAAACTTGTGATCATTGATTCATTTAAATGTATTAAAATAAATATAAATTCATTTCTAAACATAAAAAAGCAAAACAAGATATCCCTATGATGTTTTGAATAGAGTTGAGTAACTATTTTCAAATTCTTTACATTTAAAATTCCCTCTTAAAAAAGAAAAAAAAAACGAAATATCTAATTTTTTCCAAAAAATCCAACAAAATCTCTTTCCCAGATTTAGAGATTGCTCTTCAGATTCATAATATTATTTTAACATCTCAAAAAGAAATACTAGGCTTAAAAATACAAACATAATTTACTAATATCTCTAGGTTACTGTACTTGTATATTTTTCGTTTATGTTTTTGTAGATTATTTATTTTACGTAATTTTATAGATTGCTAATACTTTTTATGTTATCAGAATTGATCTGGCGCTCTTGGATGACAGATAAATTTTGTTTTGCTGCAGATAGATACAGAAAATTCTGATACTGGGGTGTGATATTCAATAATTTGCATATAAACTCCATTTGCTTTCTTCTTTTTTTCTTTGAATTGTGCTTTTTTTTTTTTTTTTTTAAATATTCAATAATTTATTCTTAAATTCAAATTATTCATTATTTTTATTACTATTTTTGATTAAATCTAAATTCTTAATTTTTTTATGTTAAAATAAATATTCTGAAGAAAATAAGAATTCCGTATACAATATGCAAAAAATATAAGTAATTAATAAAGTTATGTTGAATCTTGAATAATTATTTAGGTTTGTAAAAGCTGTGTTTTATTATTAGTATCAAAATAGTATTTTAAAAATATAGAAAAAATATCTACTGAGATTTTCTTTTCTTTTCTTTTTTAACAATGAAGCATGAAATGAAACTATTGTATGCAGTTGTGTTAAATGTGTTTTTTTATGTTCACTTTAATTATTAGTTTTTTTTTTTTTTTTCTTTCTAGCTCTGTCAAGTATGGATCTCAACTTAAGGGTTCTGATTGAACCGCGTGGCTTTATACGAATTATACAGCTTGTAAGTGTTATTTATTTATTTATTTTTAACTGTCTGAGTGCCTTAGAAAAGGGAAATAATGTAATGTTATTTTCAGTGAACAGATTTATATATGTACATTAAAACTAAGGTTATGTAAACATAAGGTTAAAAATATTTAACTATGCATTTGATGATAAACCTCTTATAACTAATGATATATCAAGTCTTCACTCTTTAATAAAAAACTTAAAATCATATAATTACTAGCAGGCTTTGACTGCTTCGCTGGACACTATATTTAAGAGACTTCTTAAAATTCTTTATCATTATTAATAATATCTCAAAAAAAAAAAAAAAAAAAAAATCCTCTCAAATCATTCGAAACTTAAGTTAGTTCTTGCTACCTTTGGTAGTAGTTTTTCTGCATGGAACATGAAGAGTCTGGGTCCCCTTTGCCTTGAGCAGCAACTTCCCGCTTTTTACTTTCCCTTCCCCCTGCGATAAGTTAGAAGTTTCATGAAATGCCACCAAAATACATATTGCGTACACTTAATCAACACCCACACACCAAAATTCGCTATTCTAAGATCATTTATTTAAATCATATTGAAGCTTGAAACAGTTTTTTTTGCACCGCCTGGTCTAAGGTGGAATGTGTAATTTCACAAAATCCCTTTAAAGTGCATGCTGCATGCACATAACCAACAGATACATAAAAAAATTGCTTTCCTGAGATAATTTAGAGCAGAGTTATGTTTGAAAACATGTTTTTACCCTCTCCCCTCGCTCTTAAAGGTGGGAAGAGGGAGGGTATTTCAGAAAATCTGTTTATACTACATGTTGGAAGCATGTAACCAACCCACACATTAAAAATTATTTTCCTGAGATAATTTGGAGCAGATTTAAGCTTGAAAACATGTTATTTCCAACCCTCCCCCCAGCCTTAAGGGGGGGGGGGGGGTTATAAAATCTCATCACAATAGATGTTGGATACATATAAACAAGTTACGCTTCAAAATTTGTGACCTCAGCTCCCATAGCTTTCCTAGGACAAATTTATTGCTTAGGGGAAGGGGGGGGGAGTTCGAATTTGCCTCCTCGCAAATCACTTCCCAAAATCAAAAATCACAGAAAAAACCAAAATGTTTTTTTTTTTAGAAATATCCTAAAGAAGACACATGGCTGTTTTTGGTAGAGCTCTATTAAAAAATCTGAAATTTGTGAAATTTGCCCCTACAATAAAAAATTTAAAAAAATGCAGTTTTTTTTTTTTTTAATTATTATTGAAGTGTAGTCTCCTCATGTGCAATTTCTTCACAGTGAAGTGATTTGGAGCAAAATTATGCTTACAAACATGTTTTTGCCTCCTGCCTCCCTCCCCCCTGAAGAAACAGGGGGAAATTTTGCAAAAGTTCATAGATAGAATTTTAAATTGAGTACAGGCCTAAATTCCTGCCAAGTATCTGTGAATTCCATTAGCTGTTCTCATGAGATATGATAAAAATTGCGTTACAGGCATGAGGCCAGGGCCGGCGCCAGACATTTTGCCGCCTGAGGCGAACATTATTTTGCCGCCCCCTATGATATGCCACTATTTGTCTCATCATCAATTACTGAAACGTTTATAAGAATAAAATTAACTTCCTAACTATTATTTATTATTATGATGAAAACAAAATCTCACTGATTTAATTATTGATTTAAGAAAATTATTTATTATATCGTCATTATGAATGTTAAAAAAAAAAAAAAATTCTTATTTAGGCTTGGTGAAGAGGCTAAGCATAAAACATTCTTTACTAAACCAAAATATAATATTGTTAAGTACTCGGGGTGATTGTCTCTGAATGAATGACAAGTCTTGCAGAAGCTTGAAAGTTTACGTAATATTCGGTAAGATTGCAGATCTATTAAGCAAGTATCAACTGCAGTTTCACCAAAAAGCACAGCTTAAATAACAGCTGACAATACAAAAATCACAGCATAAACTGCACCATAGCTTTAACACACAACATTAAGCTACAATTCAATGACAGAGACATAATCAAGCAGAATTTTCTGTTCCGCAATGTCTTTGCAAGAAACTACTGACACACAATTATCGGGATGGAATCCCTTTTATAGTTTTCTATAAGACCATAATTTTCTAGTGACTTCCGAAATAAATCAGCTAGAGCTTAGATAATTGATGTATCGTTAATAAGGGTTTTCTTGACAAGGTGAGATAAAGTTACCAAATTTGTTCCTAAGGCTATTAACTGGCCTGGTGAAGCTTTTTAACGATTTTTAAAGGCTATTTTAACCCTAAATGGTAATAATATTAAACTATTAAAAAAAATTCTAACTTCGAATCAGTACTAAATAAATTACTAATACAGAATTACTAACATTTCTAAATATTCTGGAGCATTGTTCGTACCCTTCTCCTTTCCACAACACAGAGTAATCTTCTCCAATATGTAACCAAGATTAAATAAAAAGAAACTTACTCTTCAGGAAAAGTGGTATGGAATAAGGCGGGTACTATCAATGCTCCAAATAAATTAGATATTTTGGCAATTCTGATTCTGATACCTAACTAAACATCATTTTAAAAAATCCACATTTTAAGGAGAAGAAAAAATTGAAAGAAAGAAAGACATAGAAGACAATGATATATTAAAACGTACTACGCAAAAGATATTTGGTAAAATTAAATAGAGAAATTATTATATGAAAAGAAAATACATGTGATTATTTAAAACTGCACACGTTAAAATTTAATTTCACATATATTTACAAATAATATTTACAAGACTACATCACTATGAAGTATGTAAATTAAAAACGTGCACTCATTGGAATTTCCAAAAAATCTAATTCCGCTATTATTGATTGAATATTTTCCGTTTAATAATAAAATTAAAGATTATAAAATTACACATCTATTTGAAAATACTCTATATAGCACTCACACGATTTTCTTTTAACCTGCATTTCAATACTATAAAGATAGATTGTAGATAGGTAAAGATAACAAGTACTGTGTATATACTTACATTAAAAAATAATTCAAACTAGGTTTAGGAACAGGAACAGTTTTATATGGCAAATAATTTTGTATGTGAGAGGCCCTACAGCCCCCCCTTGAACACCGGTCTTCGTACAATATCTACATTTATATAGAATTGAAGTCTATTATTAAATTTTAAATTTCATTTCACGATGTTCAAACAATTTTCAGTTACATCACTACTTGAAACCCATCAATTTTGATCAAACACTTTAAGTAAGAATCTCATATGAACTTCAAAATAAAATATTTTATTTGCCTATAATCATATGTTTTTAATCAATGTCATTAACAGCTATACACAAAGATCAACCGTTAAAAATTAACTTTAGAATTAAGGAAACTCAATGCGCGTAATTATACAAAAAACAAGCTCAAAAAATTTTAAATTAAAAAATACTTTAATTATTGTACGGATATGAGAAGTTAATTTTCATTCCTGATCAGTTTCTCTGGACATGTTAAAGATAGTAAAGCACATTTACCAATTGCATTAATTAAACGAAAATTAAAATCATGAAGTATACATAGATTTTTAACACTTTCCAGCTGTGAAAATCCGTTTAATTGTTTAATTTTCAATATACTTTATCTACAAGATCACACAATGGACAAAAAGTCTAACAATCGGACTAATTGAATTCATAATCACACTTGAAAGTTGTTGAAAACTGTTAAAAAACACTTAACACAAAAGTAAATGAAGTTTCCAATTGTAGCCCTTAATGTATCTAAAAAATTATTAAAGTTTTGTAAATATTGACACTAAACATACTATATTCTATGAAATATTTTTTAACGTATGGATAATAACGGGCTAATTTCCCCTAATGATTGCGTGCAATGCAAAGTTATTTAAATACTTTTTTCTAAAATGCCTCTCATAGAGCACAGGACAATGACATTCTTTTACGTGTCCCTGCACACAAACCAGTTGTGCTATTTATATAACACATTAAATAAGAAACATTCCAATTTGAACTTGAAAAAACATATTATTTTGAAGAAATTTTGAAAACATTTACGGACGCTGGAGGAGGACAGAAAGATGGGCAAAATGGCAGACAGACGGACAAAAAGACTGACAAATAGACTAACTCAAATCAAAACCACTCTTAAACATTCTTAGAAACTTTTAGAAATGCTTAACACTTTCGCGTCCTCTGACGTAGATTCTCGTCATTTGGAAATCTGTAACCACACCAATGGGCGTTTCTTTTGCAGTTTTTGTGTTACCGTATTTCTTAAGAATATCTCCGATATTCATATATGTACAATCAAAATACTATGGATAAAATACTTTGATTAGAAAGAGTATAATTATATTATATATACATTTGTAACATAAATATGGATACAGAAAACTTTGTTCTGAAATAATGTAACTTAAAAGAATAACGCCCACGGGCGGAACCTTCTATCAGAGAGACAAAAACATACAGTCGTGAAAGTGTGAATAAAAACGAAAATACTATTGCAGAAATTTCCATATCTAGTCCTTAACGAATGTAAACATTTTTGTGTGGTTCTATAAATCATAATGCTGGTCATACTATATATATATATACACACACACATACATACAGTATAGCATATTGCATATATACATACAGTACAGTATTTGTGCATATGGATATTAAATGTCAATTTCATTATGATCTTGTAAAATAAACATATTAAAATATGGTTTATTGAAATACTTGTGATAGAACGCAACGCTTTGGAATCTTTTGTTTTGGCCATGCATACAAACCAGCGATGTTATTTACTCCATTTTCAAAAAGATACATCACATAATGAACTTGAACAATACAGGGTGTTTATAAAGTCCCGGACCCATTTTGATGTTTAACAACTCATAAAATAATAAAGATAGATTCAAATTAATAACATAAATGGTTAAATAGACTCAAAAAGTTTTATGACCCTTGTCAAGAAACTTCCACGTGTGCCCCCCTTCGTCGCACGGAGAATATGAAGTCGATAGTCAATTTCACGCCAGGTAGCGGCAAGCATGTCGGCATCCACAGAGGCTATTGCGGTTGTAATTCTGACTTTTAGGTCATCAATGTTCGACACTCTCCTCCTGTAAACATTGTCTTTTACAAATCCCCAATGGAGAAAGTCCAGCGGCGTTATATCAGGTGATCTGGGTATCCAAGGAATTGGACCTCCTCTCCCAATCCATCTTCCTGGAAAATGGTCATTCAAAAAACTACGAACGATGGTACCCCAATGAGGTGGTGCACCATCTTGTTGCAAAAAGACATGTGGCTGAAGCTCTTCTAGTTGTGGAAATACGAAGTTTTCCAACATGTCTAAGTATACGACTGATGAGATTAATTATCAAAGTTTACGTGCGCATGTACAAGATCTAGCAATAGACGCTATCGTTAAAAAAATGAATGTGTTAATTTTAACAGAAACTCACATGGGTGATGAAGAAATAATTGACATTCCCAATTTCAACTTTGTTGCAAGTTTCATAAGACAAGATCGTCCAGCAGCAGGAGCAGCTATTTATAAAAGGTTGTCTGATGTAACGGGCATATTTTGCACAAATCATATGGATGTGCATGCGAGGTACACCTGTATGTTTAGCACTAATGTTTCCGATATCGGTGATATGTGTTTGTCATTACCACTCTGAAAATGGACAGCTAATTGTAATGGTTGCCATTTATATTTCACTGGATAAGTCTTTAAGTGCAATACGAGAATTTTTTTATGAAAATTTATTTATTTATTCTAAAGACGCTTCTGTATTACTTCAAGATCAAATTGGGAAGAGATTTGATAATTTGCCAATGATTTTGAGTGGGGATTTCAACATTAACTTTGCAGATGATAAAAATCTACCATTAATTGAATTTTTAAATAGAGAATGTGATTTAACGATTACCAATGATCCCAATCTTAGCACAACTAGATATAAAACTACAATTGATGCAGTCTTTACAAAATATTTAAATATATTCGAATCAAAATTGTTTGTTTCCTATTTTAGTTACCATAAACCTATAGTATCAGTTTTGGAATATAACGATGATGATGATGGAAGAGCTGTTGAAATTGTGGATGAAAATTCATAAGTTTCATTAGTATTAATTTCAAAGAATACCAATTAATTAAATTTCATATTTCATGTATTTGTAAATTTACGCTTTAAGCAATAGATTGCAATTTTTGTATGTAAAATAATATGCATTATTTTTCATGTACAATAGCGCATTAAATAAAAATTGAAATATAATTTTTGTAGTAGTAGTTTATATTAATGAATAAAAAGTTAAAAAGTTTTTCCTGCACAATAAAATATTTCCTGACGATTCAAGAAATGCACACGTAATTGTTCAAGTTTTCACTTCTGTCGGCACTCCCGGAGTGCAACTTTTTTTTTTTTTTTTTTTTGTTAAGTAGAAATTTTTCAAAATTTCGTTGCAGGTTTGTTAGAAGCATATAACTAATGCATACACCTAAATTCCTGCTAACAGCTCCCATCAATTAATTAATGCAAAATGGAGGCTATTGAATGTCTTCCCTCGTAACCTCTCAAAAATTAAAAACCCCTAAAAAACATCCAAAATGAGTTTTGGGCATATTTTCCAGAAGATACACAGTTATTTTCAACCTCTTCGAGCCTATTTGGCAGAATTCTACATTCTACTCGAAAAATCTGGTACTGAAATATCCCTTCCACGTCCATAAACAAACCATAAAATCGATTTTTTTTTTTTTTTTTTTTTTGTAGTAGAATCTAGTTTTGTCATGTGCAAATTCTTCACCATGGAGTAATTTAGATTCACGTTATTCTTGCAAACGTATTTTTGTCATCCATTCTCAAAGAGATGGAGGGGGCAATTTTGCAAAAATCCACCTTGGCTGCATTCAGACCCCCATAAGTAATCTTCGCACCAAAATTCCATACCTAATCTCCCATTGAATTACCACAGCCGTCTTCAGTTAGTAAGTGAGTGTACTCTTTTACATAGAGAGGTGATTGGTTACATAAAATAACGTTTGCCACCTCCCCTTCTTTGAGAAAAATTAATGAAATTATTTTTTACATATTAGTGTATTAAGTTTCAAAGGAAAAAAAATACGGAATTTATGTTTTTCTTTTCTTTCAGATAAGAAGAGTTAAGTCCCCCCCCCCCCTTTAACTCACTCAGAACGAATTATTTCATATACATAGATAAGAAAACTGAATTCCCGATTCTTTTTCTTTTTTTTTTTTTTAACTTTGACACACATAGTGAATTCTAACTCTAAAATACAAAAGCAAAATGCCGCCTTTCTATGCTCGCGCCTGAGGCGGCTGCCTCAGTTGCCTCACCCCTGGCGCCGGCCCTGCATGAGGCATACAAGCACAATGACCCCCCCTTCCCACACACATACAGAAAATTTTCTGAAGTCATTTATGGCTTTCATGATGTGTGAAATATGAAGATAATCACAAAACTTTTTGATTCTGAGAAATTTACGAAGAAAAGTCTAATTTTATTAATATAGATATAACTTAGAATTTGAAAGTATATTGCAGAAATATTTTGATATTCAGTAAATGGATACATATCATTATGGCAGCCTGAAGGTTAACTGTTTTTTGCATAATATATTTGAAATTTTCTCTAACGTATTCCACTGCAGCTGGTTGTATTTTGCTACTCAATTGTTTCAGGCATACATTTTTTTAAATGTGCATTGTGCTAATGGGCAAAACTGTGAAATTTGAAGTTAGTGGCCACTTTTTACATGATGAGACTATTTCTTTCAGATTGCAGAAAGCTTTGTCACCATTTTGTGGTATAATAAAATTAACGCATGGACAATGGAATTGTAATTTATAACTTCATTCTTTTTAAAAATCCTAAATTGCACATCCTAAATTAAAATCTGTTTAAGGCTGTAATAATAACAGCAAAAGTTTTTATTTTTTAATTAATTCAGTAGTACTTTTTATTTTTTTCAAATTTATTTCAATGAAATTACCTGTTATCATTCACAATTCATATTGATATTTTTTTGTAAATGAATCAGCCGATTCATCACCATCACTATAACTTTTGCATGGTCATGTGTGAATACAGTTAGCAATTTTATTATTTTTCTTTATTTCTAAAAACACACTTTTTTAAATGATTTTATTTCACTAGAGTTAAAGTGTTTCCTCTTAAAAAGCATAGATATAAAAACTTAGCTGTTTAATTAAAAATAACCTACTTAGCTGCCAAATTTGCAGCTTTAAAAATAGGGAGATTTCTACTTGAAAATAAAAAGGAAAAATGAAGATTTCTACTCTAAAGAAAGCAAAAACGAAAAATTTTGAAAAATACACATTTAAGCCAAATCAAATTTTGATGCGCACATTTGCCAAATAGCTTAAATGGGTTAAATATACACTGGAGAAAATAATAATGGAAAAAGAATGTGTTTTGCAGGACATCTAATCATTGACTGCTAGTTGAAAATGGAGAAGGAGGGGGGAGTAAAAAAATACATGAATGAAAGTAATTGTACTCCTTTACAGGTTCTAGAATCCAGTTAAGTTAAGTTTAAAATGAATATTTACATTTATATTAAAGATTTCAACAAGCAAGAAGCAAATTATAATACAAATAAATGAAGACCTTACATACTTCTTGAATAGAGTCTTAGCACTTTCGGGAAGGGGCCCCTCCCATCATCAGAGGCTGCACGGTGGCGGCTTGCTTTGCTGTGTTGATATTATTGACTTGATCTTTAGTAGTTCTGATGGTTCTACACCAGTTACGGTTAATTTCCTGTGCCGGGTCGTTGCCATTACAGGTAAGTGGGTTAAACAGAATTTCGATAGTTTCGCGATTCGCAGCGTATATTGTGTTGTTAAAATCTGCCAGTTTGCGAGTTTCGTTAAAATTTATTGTTATGGATTCGGTGGCGTTTATTTTGGTAAGTGCGGTGGTAGTTTTTCCAAATTTAATGTCTGCAGAATGCTCTTTAATACGGTTTTTTATTTTTCGTTTGGTCATGCCTATGTAGTAACCGGTATCATTATTTGTTTTGGTATAAGGGATACTGTAAATTCCGGAGGTTTCTAAAGGATTTATTTTGTCTTTTTCGTTTCTAATGGTTTGGTAAATATTTTTATTTGGTTTAATTGGAATTTTTATATTAATTTTGTTAGCTGCATTTTTAATTTTTTGGGAAGACCTTACATATGAAGGTCTTTTGGGAAACTCCGCGGAGTTTCCCAAAAAATTAAAAAAAAAAAAAAAAAAAAATTAAAAATGCAGCCAACAAAATTAATATAAAAATTCCAATTAAACCAAATAAAAATATTTACCAAACCATTAGAAACGAAAAAGACAAAATAAATCCTTTAGAAACCTCCGGAATTTACAGTATCCCTTATACCAAAACAAATAATGATACCGGTTACTACATAGGCATGACCAAACGAAAAATAAAAAAACGTATTAAAGAGCATTCTGCAGACATTAAATTTGGAAAAACTACCACCGCACTTACCAAAATAAACGCCACCGAATCCATAACAATAAATTTTAACGAAACTCGCAAACTGGCAGATTTTAACAATGCAATATACGCTGCGAATCGCGAAACTATCGAAATTTTGTTTAGCCCACTTACCTGTAATGGCAACGACCCGGCACAGGAAATTAACCGTAACTGGTGTAGAACCATCAGAACTACTAAAGATCAAGTCAATAATATCAACACAGCAAAGCAAGCCGCCACCGTGCAGCCTCTGATGATGGGAGGGGCCCCTTCCCGAAAGTGCTAAGGCTCTATTCAAGAAGTATGTAAGGTCTTCATTTATTTGTATTATTTACATTTATGTTGTAGATAGAGGAAGATTGGAAATCACAAGGCATCAGTGGTGTATGGAATTGCCAATCGTTACGGAGGGGGGAAGGTGGGGGAATAACAAAAATTATGAGTAAAAGATATTAAACAATTCTACTTCTTTATAGATTCGAGAATCTAATAAAGCAAATTTAAAATAGATATTTTATATTTATGCAGCAAATGGAGAAATATTAGAAATTATAAAGCTTTCAGTAAGCTGTGTGATCATTGATCGTTAGGTGGAGGGAAAGGGGGGGGTCCAAAAAATTGTATGAGATAGAGATATTAATCAATTCTACTTCTTTATAGGTTGTAGAATATAATAAAGCAAGTTTAAAATGAACATTGACATTTATGCCATGGATGGAGAAAGATTGGAAATCACAAGGCTTCAATTGCCAATCGTTGCTAGATTTTTAAAAACTTTTAATGATCACAAAAGTGGCGACTTTAGTGGCGATCAATGCATAATTTTTAATCGCCATCTTTTTTTTTATTTAGTCACCATGTGGAATTTTGCCCTTTATATTGTGCTGCTCATCTTGTACACACTTTGTGTTTTAAGTTAATATCTTTTTAATAACATGGAATAATTTAATTTAGTGGTAAACTTGGAATTCAACAGTTTGTAAGAAGATAGCCAAACATATACAGTGAAAACGTTTAATACAAAACTGAGAGGACTGAAATATTTTTTTGTTAAGATTCATAAAAGTACAAAACTTGCCAGTATTTTCATGTTGTCAAATTTTATTTTGATTTGCTGTTAAACTACTAGTAGGATAAAAAACAAGTAAAAAAATAATTGCTTTTTGGGAAAAAAATCAGATATCTTTTATTGAAGTATTTTTTTCAGCATCATATTGTCCAAAAATTGTTTGAGATCATCCATTGTTTTATTCATCTCTCCATTCGAATGTGCATCTAAATAACTATGCATACTGTTAATCATTTTCTGCATTTCTGAAGTAGAAAGGACAGGAACTGCATCATTGATTCTGTTGCCAGGTTCGTCGTCAGAATTTACATAGGGGAATCATTTAAATTATGAATGATCTATAGCTGCCAAGTACTGATTTTCCCGAAGTCACTCATATTTTTATTATATATTCCGATTTTGTATAAAACTATGATTTTTTTTTTTTTTTTTTTTCGACCATTTCAAACTAATGATCAAATCCTGATTGCAGAGATTCCAAGTCTACCAAATTTAGCCCATCTCCACTTTTCCTGTTTAGAATGAATTTTTCCTAATTTTGAGTTTTCCTAAAAAAAAATCCCACAATTTTCTGTGTGTCCCCAACTTACTTTATTAGATTTTAGATCCTACAAAGAAGTAGAAATGTTCAGTGTTTCTTTTATTGATGTAATTTTTTGTGCCCCCTACCCCTCCCCATCCATCTCTCCTTTCCTCGTTAACAATCAAAAACACCTCATGAAAGCTTTGCAATTTCCAATCTTTCTACATCCACATTTTAAATATCAATATTCTTTTTAAAATTATTTGTTAGATTATAGAACCAATAAATAAATTTAACTGTTATCTAACTCATATAACTTTTTGTAACTTCCCTTCCCGTTTAACAATCCCCCCCATTAACAATCGGTGATCAAACACTTTGTATAATTTTTGTGATTTCAAATCTTTTTCCATCCACAGAATAAATGTTAGTACAATTCATTAAATTTTAAACCTATAAAGAGGTAGAATTGTTCAATATCTCTCTTATGTAATTTTTGTTGCCCCCCTCCCCCCCCCCATCTATCTCCTTGTTCCAACTTGTGATCAATGATCAAGTATTTTGCAATGAAGAATCTTTCTTCTTTAAATTAAATAAACCTTTTAAACTTTCCTCGTTGTTGGCCGTAAGCTTTTCACCTGGACATCCAGGCCTCCTCAGCGGCTTCATCTGTCGTGAAGTTCGGACGGTTCTTTCTTCATTATTATTTTTTCTCCATAGTATTTAGTGTATATTTTACGAATTTAAGCTATTTGGCAATTGTGTGCATCAAAATTTTATTTGGTTTAAATGTGTATTTTTAAAAAAGTTTCTTTTTTGCTTCTTATTTTAGGATGGAAATCTTTTTTTCTAAGTACTCATTTTCAAGTAAAAATCTTCCTGTTTTTAAAGCTGCAAAGTTGGCAGTAATCTATCTTTGCATTGATAGGTTATCTAAATTTTCTAAAAGAGGAAATATCTTGTATGTATGAAATAAAAATATTTAAATAGATGTATCTTCACAAATAATAATAAATAAATAATAATAAATAAATAAAATTACTAATTACCTTTGCACTTGAGCATGTAAGGTATTGTAAAGATGTATGAAATAGATTTGTGTTTTTATATAAATGTGTATGCAGGGGGAGGGAGGGGAAGAGAGGTGGTGAAAAACATACAAAACCACGAAAGTTTTGTTTGTATACACATTTAAAAAAGTTTGTCATACACATTAAGTTTCCATACTATTTTATTTTCATTTTGAAAATTATGCAAAGTGTGTTAATAAAAGTCTTACACAGAGAAAAACTGTCATGCAAAATCTTCTGTTATTCGACTTTCGAGGTTTGCCGTCTCTACAATTGATTCCCAAGCTGTAGAATGTTTAAAAGAGTTATCTACAAAAGAAATAAAATTACTTTTCGATTACATAAAAAAGTACTATATTTTTCTTGTGATTATGTGATATCAAGCTTTCCATACATTTTGAGCTGCTAATGAATGAATGCTGAAATCGCCTATATTGCTAAAAGGGAACTTTTTCTTTGGTAAGATGCTTATTCATAATTTTCCGTGTGTTTTGATGCAAAAAAATTCAAAAACTGCTTATAATGCTGAGTATAAAATTGAGACTGCAGTTTTAAGGTATCGAGCAGATGATTTACCAGAGAGAATGTTAAAAAGAATTGATGAGCAGTGGGCACTGATAGACAAGGAAGTGAGACCTCTTGGTGAATTTATAAATATAAAATGTTAAATAAAATAATATTAAAAGAATTCTGTATATTGAGTTCGATTGGGCATAACATAATTGATTTTAGAAGTTCTATGCAGCTATCGCTATCAAAATTTCATGTAATTTTCATTGCCAAATCGTAATTATATTTAAGTATCTGAATCTCCTTATATCTATATATATATGCAGTCAACTCCCTCTAATCTGCAAAAGTTTTGTCCAGAGGTTGTGCACACTATAGCAATTTGCAGATTAGAGGTTATTGTCTTTGTTTACATTTTCTTTTACAGATACAAAGTCAGTTATTAATATTAATTCATAAATAGACATCAAAATTGAAAGACGATCGATAATAAATTTTAGAATAAAATATTTCTTCCATTTCCATATTAATAAAACTAATCAAAAGTGCAGAAATAATTTCATAACTGATTATTTTTAATTTTGTGTTAAACATTATCTAATAGTAGGTTTAATTTAGAAATTTATTCATCAAACATGAAAGTTCATTTCAGAAAATTTTTGGAGTCGAAGGCTGATTTTTTATACCAACTATGTGAAAAATACCAGAGCCAGGAATCAAACCCGGGCCTTCCGCTTTACGTGTGGATGCTCAAACCATTGAGCTACCCTGGCAGATTGCCAGCTAGGCATTTCTCACATAATATTCGTTGGCAAAGTCACCGAGTCTGTAAACACAGCTATATCAAGTGACATTAATATTTATGGCACAACTCCAATAGACCATGGAATTTTAATTTAATTTAGAAATTTATTCATCAACCATGAAAGTTCATTTCAGAAAATTTTTGGAGTGGAAGGCTGATTTTTTATACCAACTATGTGAAAAATACCAGAGTCGGGAATCGAACCCGGGGCTTCCGTTTTACGTGCAGATGCTCAAACCATTGAGCTACCCTGGCTGATTGCCAGACTTGGTGACTTTGCCAACGAACATTATGTGAGAAATGCCTAGCTGGCAATCAGCGAGGGTAGCTCAATGGTTTGAGCATCCGCATGTAAATCCGAAGGCCCGGGTTCGATTCCCGGCTTTGGTATTTTTCACATAGTTCGTATAAAAATCAGCCTTCCACTCCAAAAGTTTTCTGAAATGAACTTTCATGGTTGATGAATAAATTTCTAAATTAAATTGAAATTACGTGGTCTATTGGAGTTGTGTCATGAATATTAATGTCACTTGATATATATGTGTGTTCACAGAGTTGGTGACTTTGCCAACGAATATTATGTGAGAAATGCCTAGCTGGCAATCAGCCAGGGTAGCTCAATGGTTTGAGCATCTGCACGTAAAGCGGAAGGCCCGGGTTCATTTCCCGGCTCTGGTATTTTTCACGTAGTTGGTATTAAAAATCAGCCTTCAACTCCAAAAATTTTCTAATAGTAGGTTTGTTTTAGATTTTTATATACATTCCTAACATCCTTTGGCTTCACTTAGCACTAGTCTGTATAATTTGCAGGAAATAAATACATGAATTTTACTGTTTTTTTTTTTTTTTTTTTTTTTCCCCAATTGTGTTCGAAAGCAAGGATTAAGCTAAAATTTTGATTTAAAAAAAGAAAAAATGTGAGAATGTTAAATAAGACTTATAAAAAGTCAAACTTTTATTTCCATTATATTTAAGCAGATATACAGTGAAAGTTTAATAAATTTAATGACTAGTGTAACTTAAAGGAAAAATTTGACAAGTAAAACAAAGTCAAATTCAGTTTAAACATTTTTATTAAAAAAACTTTTAAAGATTCAAAAAGCCAACAATAACAAATAGAAAAAATATTTAACAATTAGTTTTAGCTATGAAACTCAACAAATGTATATGAAAAAGCAATGTTTATATTCAAAGGTTATCAAAAAGTTAACTTCAAAAACAACTGAACTGACCAATAAATTAAATCTAACATTTTTAATTTATAAGAAGGCTTTACCTTTAAAAAATTTTCCTGACTCCCAGATTTTCTAAATGAGACATCCCATATAACGATAAAACGATTGCAAGAAACAACTGATGATATTTAAACTTGATAATAACCGACAATTGATGAAGCTGCAACTTGAAAAAACTATGGTCGCCTGCTTGACACATAGTATAGGAAAAAACGAAAAGAGCTTGGCAAGTTAAAAGTATTCACAAGCAAAGTGAAAAAAAAAAACTGCGGTCGCCTGGTTGACACACAGCACGTTGTTCGTGAAGAAGCTATGGTCGCCTGGTTGACACATAGCATGGAAAATGGAAAAGTCAAAGATGACATTCAAAAGATACAGTTCAAACAAACGCCGTAATCTTTAAAAAAAACTCACAGCCAAAAAACGAACTTGCTTTTTAAAATTTTTAACCGTCATTTGAACATACATAATTTAACAATTGATAACTTCAAAACAATTATGGCTGCTAACTTGGAAAATGAACTTTACATATTTTGACAACTATTTTACATTTTAAACGACTGCATCCTTGAAACGATTAACTGCTAATTGAATAAATAAATTCACGAGGACCAGTCTCAGACAAAACAGAAAATATTACAATAGCATCTTTACCAGTCGAATTCACCACCAACTCAAAATAAAACACCTCTATTTATATGATAGTGTCTGAAACATGCAGTATGATCAAAGAGCAAACAGCCAATCACGGCTCAACACGGCATAAATATTCAACCGCCGTCAGCGCCATTCAGTGAGGAAAACATGCAATCTCCGAACAAACTCCTGATAGTAATGGATCTGGCAACAAGATTATACCGCAATGTCTAAAGAATGTAAACAAAACGGAGTCAGGAAAAGAAAGTAAGTAAAGCAAAACGAACATATTAAATAAAGTTTAACGAGTGTTTTAAAAGCACTCAAAAGGGTTTTTAACTAATTTAAACAGTCATTTATTATATTCTATTTATATTATGTTCTATAAAAAATGTTTTGAGTAATTTGTGAGGAAAAGTGATAGAAACAATAAGTAAAGTTTTTAAGCTTTCTATCAGAGAAATGTAGCAAATTTTTTTTTAAATATCCGCTGTAAATTTCTTTGTTTACATTAAAAAATCAATAGCAGATTAGAGGGATTTGCGGATTAGAGGGAGTTCCGCTTTACGTGTGGATGCTCAAACCATTGAGCTACCCTGGCAGATTGCCAGCTAGGCATTTCTCACATAATATTCGTTGGCAAAGTCACCGAGTCTGTAAACACAGCTATATCAAGTGACATTAATATTTATGGCACAACTCCAATAGACCATGGAATTTTAATTTAATTTAGAAATTTATTCATCAACCATGAAAGTTCATTTCAGAAAATTTTTGGAGTGGAAGGCTGATTTTTTATACCAACTATGTGAAAAATACCAGAGCCGGGAATCGAACCCGGGGCTTCCGTTTTACGTGCAGATGCTCAAACCATTGAGCTACCCTGGCTGATTGCCAGACTTGGTGACTTTGCCAACGAACATTATGTGAGAAATGCCTAGCTGGCAATCAGCGAGGGTAGCTCAATGGTTTGAGCATCCGCATGTAAAGCGGAATTCCCGGGTTCGATTCCCGGCTTTGGTATTTTTCACATAGTTGGTATAAAAAATCAGCCTTCCACTCCAAAAATTTTCTGAAATGAACTTTCATGGTTGATGAATAAATTTCTAAATTAAATTAAAATTTCGTGGTCTATTGGAGTTGTGTCATGAATATTAATGTCACTTGATATATCTGTGTTTACAGAGTTGGTGACTTTGCCAACGAATATTATGTGAGAAATGCCTAGCTGGCAATCAGCCAGGGTAGCTCAATGGTTTGAGCATCTGCACGTAAAGCGGAAGGCCCGGGTTCATTTCCCGGCTCTGGTATTTTTCACGTAGTTGGTATAAAAAATCAGCCTTCAACTCCAAAAATTTTCTAATAGTAGGTTTGTTTTAGATTTTTATATACATTCCTAACATCCTTTGGCTTGACTTAGCACTGGTCTGTATAATTTGCAGGAAATAAATACATAAATTTTACTGTTTTTTTTTTTTTTTTCCCAATTGTGTTTGAAAGCAAGGATTAAGCTAAAATTTTGATTTAAAAAAAGTAAAAATGTGAGAAATGTAGCAAATATTCTTTGAAATATCCGCTGTAAATTTCTTTGTTTACATTAAAAAATCAATAGCAGATTAGAGGGATTTGCGGATTAGAGGGATTAGAGGGAGTTGACTGTATATATATGTGAATATTATATATATATATATATATATATATTTTTTTTTTTTTTTTTTCTTTCTGAAAAATATTTAGACATGTATGTGCAGATTTTACAAATTAATTATTATAAAAGAATTTATCACTGTAAATGTTATGCTAAATTAATACTACTAAAAGGAACTAGTCAAACTGAATAGTATCACAGTGGAATTTTGAAGTGAGAGAAAAAAAATATTACATTTAGCAAATTGCATAAAAAGTGCTCCTCACCCCCTTTATTACTTCCATTACCCTACTACCGTAGGTAATGGAAGTATTGTATTCGGTCTGAAAATTCGATATCGGGTTTTCACCTGATTTACACGTTTTAAGGTCCCCTGAGTCCAAAAAAGTGGTTTTTGGCAATTCGTCAGTGTGTATGTATGTGTGTGTGTGTGTGCGTTCGTTTACCCTACCATGCGAGGACCACTGTCCGTTTACACACCAACACTGCGAGGACCAATTTCGTTGCGAGGACCGTTTTGCCGGACCTCGGAACGAAATCGACCTATATTCGTAATCTACTATGCCATACAACGATCCTCATATATTTTTTTGGTGGTCCTCGGTTTGTTTATAATGTACGGATGTGTGTGTGAAGTGTGTGACATAGATGGCGCTGCTGTTTCTAAAACGCAATTATCTATTATCCTCTTTTCTTCACACGGATTTATGGTATGTAGGGATATAGATGTAGGGATTTCGTTTGGTAAGAAAGCTTCAGGCGCTAATAAGAGTCTATAGAGAAGTGAGAAATTCCCCTGTGTATTCGTATTATAGAAGCTGAAAACATGTGTCGTATGTAATTTGTAAACTGTCAAATGACACACCCCTTTGTATATAGAAGAGGGTTAGGAATTTTTGTGGATATCTTCAAAGCTGCTAAGTCTCTTGCTGTGATTTTTTTTGAAAATGTGTGTCTTTCATAAAATTGCTATCGATTATGTTTCCGATTTGAGTAATTCTTGTAATTCTTACAAATTACTTCTAATATTACAAATATTTTTGTAAATCACTAACTTCATAAATTATCGTTATATTTTTTTCAACAGAGAAACTTATTTAATAAACAGAATATATCTTAATTGAAGAGTTCCTCTCTCTCTCTTTTAAAAATATTCCAGAATTTAAATTAAAACTTTTATTCAAATCGAAAGAATTATTTCTGCTGGATAAAAGTGCAGTGAAAAATGTTTTAAATTGAAATAATAATAATAATAATTTTTTAATCCAACAAATCCTATTCGCTTTTTTTTTTTTTTTTTTGTATGTATTTATATATATATATATATATATATTGTTATATTTTTAAGTAAGACCTTTTGTTGGTTATAGTATAATGCGTAAACACACTGAAATCATTGCATGGCAAAATTTTCATTTGATTAATGGATTGGAGTTTAAAACATCGAGTTAAACTAAACATAACTGTTTTATCTTTTATGTAAATTGTAATTTTTAATGCAGGTACACTGGACTGAAATATAATATTTTCTATTAAATGATACGAACTTTATACAACAACAATATAAATTAGAAACCTACTCTTATTAATAATAAAAATACTTTTCAGTCAAAATAATTAGGCGCCGTTTTTCACCCAATAATAATAATAATAATAATAATAAGATAAAGCATAATTACAGTGTGATAGCAGACCTTCTTTTTTATCACTTGTTGAAGAATCATATGGTCTTTCAAAGCAAAATATTTGTTACAATTTAAAATTATTATTATTATTCGTGACATTTGCTTTTGATTTTATTCTTCGTTATACCATTACTATTTGATAAATATACAATTATTACGTTTTATTAACATCGATTCTTATTTGTTAGTCCAGTACAAATCTTGCAATCGAGTTTTAATTAACTTCCCGATTAGCTAGACATTTGAAACTTTCAGAATAGCTGAAAACATCGTGGCAATGCATTTTTTTTTTTTTTTTTTTTTAATAGTTTTAGACAATTGTTTTGGGTCCCCGCTACCTTCAGTAGCGTTTATATGATTCAACAATCACATAACTTCCCGACTAGCTAGAAATTTGAAACTTTTAAAAAAGCTCAGTAAAAGAAGACAATGCATATTTTTAAATACTTTTAGCCAATGTTTTTGGGTCCCCGTTGCCTTCCACCGTGGGGATCTTTCTTAGGGGTCCTAGCCCGTAGGATCTAAGGGGTCCTACGGGCTAGGACCTCTTAGAAAGACCTCCCCCCCCCCATAGGCCTAGGCCACATAAGGAGTCAATCGGCCTTAAAGAATCCTACAACGACAACCCCGCTGCCTTCGGTAGCGTTTATATGATTCTACAATCATATATAACTTCACGACTAGCTAGACATTTGAAACTTTTAGAATAAATTAGAACACGATGACAATGCACGTTTTAAATATTTTTAGCCAGTTGTTTCGGGTCCCTGTTGCCTTCGGTAGCGTTTATATGATTTAACAATCATATAACTTTCCGACTAACTAGACATTTGGAACTTTCAGAATAGCTCAGAACACGGTGACAAGGCATATTTCATAATACTTTTAGTCAATTGTTTCGGGTCCGCACTGCCTTCGGTAGCGTTTTTATGATTCAACAATCATATAACTTCCCGATTAGCAAGACATTTGAAATTTTCAGAATAGCTCAGAACACGGTGACAATGCATTTTTTTAATACTTTTAGTCAATTATTTCGGATCCCCACTGACTTCGTTAACGTTTATATGATTCAACAGAAAATTTAAAAACATGGTTTATAAAAAGTTCTTTTTATCTTGTAATTATTATTATTATTTTTTTTTTTTTAGTTCAATATTTACGCCTGCTGATTATTATATTTCAAAATATTTTCACCGTGAAAGAAATCATATTAATATAGTATATTAGGTGAGATTTCCTACGGAATTAATATTAGATTTAATAAACTAAATAAGGAAGACCAACATCTGGAAATTGGACATTTTGCAAAACAGGGGGGGGGGGGATGATTTAAATGAATCTAGAAGGATGGACATCTGCGATTCAATTTATGATAAGTTAAACCACTGGAAGAACTGTGAATCTATATCTAACGTTCAACATTTTAAAGTTAGAAATAAAGAATTTCTAAAAAATCATTAATTTAATCGATAAAGATAAATATAGCGATAAAATTTTAATTAAGAACATAATTTTCTATGTAAGAAAAACACAATTGATAGATTTATATCATGGGTTGAATTCTAGTGAAAATATCGGAACTATAGCAGTTGACATGAGTTTAAATTTATTAAAATATAGAATGAGAAAACAATTTTTAATGAACTATTAAAAAAAAAGAGAGAGAAATAAAATCAAACAATACAATTTACTTAGTGTTGGATTATGTTGGTCAACATTATGAAAAAGTTAACTTTAACACTATAATAAATAAATACAACAATATTTTGCCTCTTAAAAAAAAAAAATATATATATATATATATATATATATATGTAGTATATGAGCTGGGCGTCTAGGGGTGGGGCAATGAAGAGGTGCGATTAAGATAACTAAAAACATTTATTACGTTCACAACACAGTTTACACAAAGATAAAATGATAATAATAGCAGGGTTTCCATCAATAACATTTGCTGGTTTCGAGGCCTAATACACATAACAAGCTCTCTTCATTACTAGGACTAACAGAAAGTAACATATATGAGCACTGACTCGCTGTACAATTCACATTAGTACCTACGCGTACTATTTCTAATAAGTGAGATTATGGTATAGAGCTCTCCATGGCTCTACACACTTATACAGAGCACAACAAGCTCTAATTAGCAGAAAAATGAGCCTGTCAGCCTACGCGCTGAAGGTCTCAACCGATCTCCACTGCAGCCAGATCTCAACTCCTCCGTTTGTCATCTCGTTCAATGATAAGCATCAGAGACAGCGCCATCTGTTGGCTCTGCAAGGAACTTCCCACAACGCTCTGCCATTCTGATGTTGCGGTGACCTCACCGTAAACTAACCTGGGATACTAAAGGATATCTGCAAAATACAATTAAAAGAAAAAAAAACAAAAAAGAGAAACAGACATTAAAAAAAATTATGTACATAAAAATTCACAGTTAACTTTTTCTGTAATGTTTATCAGTCCATTTAGTTCAGTCTATTTAGTTTGTGGACCATAATTTCATATGGTCTGCAGAAGTACTAGTATGTATAGGTCCTTCGTGATCGCCTATCTTCTCGACTTCATATCTGTCTTTGTTCTTTACTCGCACAACTTTATAAGGACCTAAGAATTTTGGTCTTAGTTTCATGCCGGTTCCAAACTGAGTTCGCTGGATGGCAACTAGATCATTAATTTTATATACATGGGCTTTCTTTCTCTTCTTGTTGTAACATCGGCGATTTTCTTCTTGAATCTTAAGAATGTTTTTTCTTGCCTCTTCACGAATGGTGTTAAGATTATCAAGCATGGAATTTATCCTTTCCTCTTCGAGAAGTTCTAGTATTCTCTTATCTTCTTTCTTTCTCATTGTTACTCCAGTGAGTAGTTCAAAAGGAGTTCTTTTGGTACTTCTCGATGTGGTGGAATTAATAGTTCTCTGAACAGCCTCAACAAACTTGTACCACTTGTTAGGGTCATTTATACATAACTTGGATAATACAGGAATGATTGTTCGATGAAGTCTCTCAATTTGACCATTCCCTCTTGGGATTCCGGTTGTGATGGTGTCATGTTCGATTCCCTCTGATTTACAGTAATCTGCAAACTCCTTAGAAATGAACGCAGGTCCACGATCAGATATTATTCTTGCGGGATTACCAAAAATAGCAGCTTGCTGTTTTAATTTTTGCAAGGCGTCTGCTGAAGAAGTTGATTTGACTGGATATAGCCACGAAAATTTACTAAATCCGTCGATTACTGTAAAAATGTGATTGTAATTTTTGTTAGTGGTTGGTAATGGACCCACAAAATCGATGTGATACGTGGATAATGGTATATCGCCTTTACGGATAGGGTTCAAAAAACCTTCTCCTTTTCCCTGTTTCTTATTTACGAGAATACATTCTACACAATTTTTTACAACGTTATCTACGCATTTTTTCATATTAGAAAAATAGTAATCTCTTTTTACTAACTCTTCAGTTTTGTTAGCCGAAAAATGTCCTAAGGCATGACATTTCTTTACGACCTCAATTTGCATGATCTCTGGGACAATTAGTACATCCCTATCATTTAACACTTTATATAAAACATTATTTTTTAACACATATTCGTCATTTTGGTTTTGTTGTAAAAGAGATTTCACAGTATTGATAAACTCATCATTTTCTTGAGCAGTAGCAATACGATGAGTAAGGGTATCAGTATTTACAGCCATTACAGGGTGTCTGCTAAGAGCGTCAACATGCTGCATTTGTTTACCAGGACGGTGTTCTACTTCGTAGTCGAATTCCTGTAGCAGGAAAGACCACCTGGCTACCTTAGGTGTCAATTCACGTTTATCTAAAGTTTTAGTGAACGCTTGACAGTCAGTATAAATTTTAAATTTACTACCTAATAAATAGTTCCTAAATTTTTTAAGGGCTTCTACTATCGCTAATACTTCTAACTCATAACTACAGTATTTTTCTTCTTGTACAGAGGTCTTTTTACTCATATAATGGATTGGATAGTACTGTCCATCGTCATCTTGTTGTAATAGGATTGCACCGAATCCTAATTTAGATGCATCTGTATGAACTTCTAACTTATAGCCTTGCTTAAAAAGGTGTAAGACAGGTGCATTAGATAAAATGTCTTTAAGCTTTTGAAAAGCTAATTTCTGCTCTTGCTCGAATTTAAATGGAGTGGAAGCACGTAATAAGTCACTGAGTGGTCTTGCTATGTTGGCATATGAACGAATAAATTTTCTAAAGTAACCCGTTAAACCTAAGAAACTCTGCACTTCCCTAGCATTACGGGGTTCTGGGAAATTTTGTACTGCGAGAGTTTTTTCTACTGAGGGTTTAATCGTGCCATTCTCAATTATGTGACCTAAGAAATCGATCTTACGTTTCAAAAACTGACATTTCTTTAAATTTAACTCTAGACCAAATTTTGATGCCGTTTCTAACACACGTTTTAATTTATCTAACCCTTCATTCTCATCTTTAGATGGAATAATTATATCATCTAAATAAATAATTACAGTACCATCTTTTAATAAGTCTTTAAACACATAATTTACATATCTTTGAAATACTAAGGGACTATTACATAATCCATAGGGAACTTTTAGAAACTCATACTGGGCATTATCGGTCACAAAAGCTGTATATTTCCTACTTTTTTCCTCTACATCAACTTGTAAAAACGCATTCTTTAAATCTAGTGTCGAAAAAACTTTACCCTCCCCTAATCTATCAAATAAATCTTCAATATTTGGCAACGGGTATTTATCTTTAATTATTTTCTTATTTAAAGCACGATAATCACAGCATAACCTTATTCCTCCATCTTTTTTCCTACACACCACTATTGGCGAAGCATAACTTGATGTACTTTCTCTAATTATACCATCCTTTAACCATTGGTCAATTTGTCTATCCACCTCTGATTTCTCTACAAATGATAATCTGCGAGAGCGTGAGCACACTGGTATATCATCAGATAAAATAATGGACATTTTTAAATCAGTACTTTTTGTTTTAACTGGCTTATAACTTTTTATTAATTCGCTTAATTTCTCTTTTAACGACTTATCTAAAATATAACTGACATCGAATTTTTCTTCTTCTGAAAAATTGCACATACTTGAAAAAAAAGTATCTATTTCATTTTCCTTTCGATCGAATACAGGAAAAGAACACTCATTTGCTTCATCGAAATTGCTTTCCCCCGAATTCAGAAGACTATCTTTCCCCCCTACGCTGGAACTCGAAACATCTGCTTCCTCTTTATTTTGTTGTTTCAAAATATGAAAGATATTATTAGGCAGAATTACGTCGCATGTCAAATTGTTGCATAAAGCACCGATTATGTTTATTGAATCATGATTAGGTAATGATATTTTAAATTCAGTCAGATTTGCATCTTTCTTTTCATTAAAGCAGCTAACTAGAGTGGTTGAAGAAATAACATTTTTAGTCTGTGGAATGCTATTTTTATTTACAATTAGAATCGAAGAACCAGAATCTTTTAACCCTTTAAGTGGAATATCATCCACTAAAATATCAACATATTCGAGCTCATTAACAATTAGGTTAATCGGACTTGTTTCGGATTGAACTACTGAATTTGTTGGAAGATTTTCACGGAATTCTTTTTTCTCTGAAATACGTTTAGGACACACTCTAGCGAAATGAAATGTTTTCCCTTTTGCACCACAAATATAACACATTCTTTCATGCTTTTCGTGAGTTTGATTAGATACCGAATTACGTACTATGGGATCTTTATTATTATAATGTGTCTTTCTAAAAGGAGTTTTGTTTACAAACCGCTTATTCTCTGAACTTTCGTTTCGCGTATTATTATTAGTTTCAATTAACGATTTACCTCTAGAAGAGTAGAATAAATCACACTCCCGACCTAACTCGTTGGGTTTAAACCAATTTTGACCTTCTCGAACACTAATATGTTCCTTAGTTCTAGAATCCAACGTTTCATATATTTTATCGGAAACTATAAGATCACACAATTGCTTAACATCGTTAACCCCTCTCAATCTACAATAGTAATCAAAAGAAGCGCTTAGACGCGAAGCGAATTGGACATGAGATTCTGACGGATTACGCAACGCATTTTTAAAATTACTTAAACATTCACGCGGCGTTGGTTGGAACTGTCTTAAAATTAATTCCTTAACTTTTTCATAATCGTTAATTTCTTCGGTGGTTACGTACGCAAGAACCTGATTACATTTATCTCCCAATAAATTAATCAATATTTCCGATTTAAATTTAGGGGGTACATTTTTAGAAACGAATGCTTTTTCAAGGGATTGAAAAAATAAGTGCAAAGCTTCCGGTTTCTCAGGTACTGAAATGGTTAAAGTTCGAATACTTCTAATTAAATTTTCTAATGATTGTGAAGTAGTTTCTGAATTTGATTGCTCAACATTATTACTAGAATTATTTGCTGCAGCCTGTAACTTTAAATTCTGTAACTCTATTTCTTTTTCTAACTGGGATAATTTAATTCTTTCTATCTCAATTTTGGTTTGTTCTTCTACAGATTTCAACTTTTGTTCTTCTAGTAACATTTTAATAACACCTCTAACAAATTCTAAATCATTTATATAAATATCAGAACTCTCAATTAAAGTTTTGATTTCAAGTACCTTAGCTTCCGCCGGAACAGTTAGGCCTAATTCTTCAGCAATTGTTCTTAAATCGGCTTTTCTAATACCTTGTAACACGTTTTGGGCCATTATAACTCTAAATAATTATTTATACCAAAAAATATTTCAATATTTCTACCAAATTAATATCATACCTAAATAGAAACAAAATAATATGAGAACAATTTTCTCAAAAAATGATTCTATGGTTTTTGTTCTCAAATCAAAATTATCATGATTTTTAAATAACCACCTGCAGAACAATTTGTAATATACAACAGAATACTTAGATCATCTTATATATTTCTTAATTATTACACATATTTCATATAATATCACCATTATTGTTATTGTTCTCTATTTAATAATTGTTATCACTTTCGTTTTAAAATAATATTGTTATAATATTGTTAAAATATTATTGCAAACAGTAATAAGCAAAATTATAAAAGATTACTCAGAATATTTTTTTCAATCATAATTCTTATTTTTATTCATTCTTCTCAAGTTATATTATTTATTTTATTTCATCACACATTGAAACCAAAAGTGTTCTCAAAAGTATTTCACCATTAATTTCTAATTCAAAATAGTAACTCAAACTCTTTTTGCTCAATATATGCATTAATCATTATTATCCACTATCAAACACAATGATAAATATATAACAATAACAGTTACCTTTTATAACTTGTTGGTGGTAATATCGCGGCAGAGTCCCCACTTGTAGTATATGAGCTGGGCGTCTAGGGGTGGGGCAATGAAGAGGTGCGATTAAGATAACTAAAAACATTTATTACGTTCACAACACAGTTTACACAAAGATAAAATGATAATAATAGCAGGGTTTCCATCAATAACATTTGCTGGTTTCGAGGCCTAATACACATAACAAGCTCTCTTCATTACTAGGACTAACAGAAAGTAACATATATGAGCACTGACTCGCTGTACAATTCACATTAGTACCTACGCGTACTATTTCTAATAAGTGAGATTATGGTATAGAGCTCTCCATGGCTCTACACACTTATACAGAGCACAACAAGCTCTAATTAGCAGAAAAATGAGCCTGTCAGCCTACGCACTGAAGGTCTCAACCGATCTCCACTGCAGCCAGATCTCAACTCCTCCGTTTGTCATCTCGTTCAATGATAAGCATCAGAGACAGCGCCATCTGTTGGCTCTGCAAGGAACTTCCCACATATATATATATATATATATATATATATATATATATAGTTAAGGCTTTTAAATATGATAAATACATAAGTAAAACGACATATAATTACAATAATTTCGCAAAGAATTTCAGAGGGGGCACAGAAAAAAGCGTATGCTATTGTCAAGAAACTAAATATCTCAGATACGTTTATGAAGATTATGGATATCTTCTTAATAGAGATTTGGATATAGTTCCGAATACTTTTCTGCAGAAATAAATGAAATACGGTACAAAGTACAGATTAAAAGGAATCTTGTCTAGAAAGATAGTTCATGAAAGAATTTACAAAAAATATCGATTTTTTCATATCGAAAATGGCTTTTAGATACAGATTACCTATTGAGTATTCAACTAGTGGAGGTATCATATACAGAGAGATTTGAAAGATATTTATATAAAAAATTATGATGGGATTTAAAAAATAATATTTATGCAGATTTAAAAACTTCAATTAAAAAATGACAAGCTAAATTTATAATTTTATATATCGACAAATCTAACAGAAATTTTGCAATCATATGTAAAAAACATTATGCTCAAAGACTTTATGATAGCTATGTTAAGGAGAATTTTATTCTCCTTAAACAAAAAAACAAAAACAAAAACAAAAAAAAAAAACAAGAAATCAGTAATAAATTAAAGGCATTTTATAAGAAATTAAAATTAAAACAAAACAGTCAAGATTTTCTGTATTTAGTTCTTGTCCCCAAATTTCATAAAACCCGCATTTCATTTAGAACAGTTACTTGTGGTTTTGGCTCATACACTAAACGCCAATAAGTCGTTATTGAATAAGCTAAATAATATGTTGTAGAAGAAAATATTGCTTCCTGAAAGTTTTCAATGAATTCAGAGTTTCGATGAATTTATACTTTTTGAGATATTCTAAACATAATACACCCATTTTTGGAAAATGACTACTTCTCTGATCGTGGGTATGGTGTGTTAGCAAAATTTCGTTTATGAGGTGTTGGCGTTGGGGATTAAGGCCAGTTGAATATTATAGGCATAGGTGTCTGGGCCTAAGGATGTAAATGCCCTCCAGCAGGTTTTTTTAAATGATCCTCACCCACATTTGCGCCAGGTTTGGAGAAGAGCACAGAAAATGCCGAGTGGTTAGACCAACGAGTGCAACCTAAGATCGAACCCGGCACCTCACGTCTATCAGCTTTTGAGAGTAGATTCACTCGACCTTAGTTTACGAGAAGACGAGAGTTTACGAGAAGTATACTGCTTACCTCGTCATATGAGGATTTGTAAGAAATGCTTCAGGAATTAAACAAAGAAAGCAAACTCAGTGGATTGAAAATGACCCACAGTGCCTCAGTAAGACAAAAATTATGGCAAATTCCTTTGTTTCTTCACTGAAGGTATGGATTAATATGAATCACTATTGATATGGATAAGTTAAAAACGGTATGCTGTTCTACATATCTGAGACAAGTCCTTCCGATGAATAGAGGGCGCCATGAAAGAAATTAACAGCCGAGTTAAACTTGCGTGGAGAGCATTCTGAAGAAATAGCGCTATATTCAAAAGCGATCTCCCAATTTCTTTGAAAAGAAAAGTTTTTGATCAGTGCATTTCGCCTGTTTTAACTTATGCTTTCAGAAACTTGGACATTAACATATAAAACAATACAAAAACATCAAACAACTCAGAGATGCATGTAGTGAAACATGTTAGGATTCACCTGAAGAGACAGAAAGCCAAACACTTGGATAATTAGGCAAACCAAAGTTAAGGATGTTATTTCTGGAGTTAAGAATTTAAAATGGAGTCACCTTGCGAGAAGAAATAATGATAGGCAGACACCAAAGTCGTATTTTGCATTCTGAAAGATAAGAAAAGACCGAGGAAGGTACCACTGTGTCGTTGGAGCGATTAAATTGTGAAGTTTGGAAAAACAGAATGGAGAAGAATTGTAGAAACAGGTCAGATTCACCTAGGCGAGGCCTTCATTCTGCTGTGTATTGATAAAGCCTGAAACTTACGATCATGTCGGGGCCGGTGAAAGTGTGGGTGAATTAACACGGCGCTGTGCTTACTCAAAAAAGGTGGTCGAGATTCGATTACTGGGCGATACTAATTTTATTTAATTTAGGGGGGAAAAAAATAAAAATAAAAATTTTAACAAAGTACAGAAATAAGTAAATTTAAAAAGTAAATTAAGAAATGAACTATAAACTCTTATACTATTCGTTCTTCAATTTGAGACAAAAAAAAAAAAAAAAAAAAGAAAGAAAGAAAAAGAAGTTGAGTCTATTTTCAAGAGGGGTGATCGCTACGTCTGAGAGGAGTATTTCGCAAAATTTTATCTCTGGTGCATTTTTGTTTATTGATTTCACTTTTATTTTCGGTCTTTAATTTTCACCTTAAATTTGAATTGAATATCAGTATATAAAATTTGATTCAAAATATCAGTACACATTTTTCATGTGACTTGTTCAAGAGGAAATAAAGTTTGTAGGTATTGTACTAAGATGATTTTGAATAAAGTTTCTTAAAATTCTGAGAGAAATTAGCGGAAAACGGCGAGATAATGATTCAGATAACGCTTCTTAGAAAACAGGCTACGAAAATTTCCGGGGTTTCTACTAAAACTTCTGAAAGGTTTTATCAAGGTCATTCAAACACCATGAAAGTCAGTTTCATATTTTATATTCATGCTACTATTTCCAATGCAACACTCCTCAAAATGCATATTTATATGGAAATTTTTCAATTTTGCTATGTTGATAAAATCTTAAATTATGAATAACAGACGAAACTTTCCTATTATAATATTTGTAGTCAATCATGTTCAAACAAGTATCTTAAATGTTATTCTGAAGTTGTCTGATATATTTATGATCCTCAAAATGGACGTTTATACTAAATTCTGCCCTATTCTGCCATTTATGCAAATCGTAAATTCCAAATAACTTACGATTTTTTTAAATTGGGAAAATCGTAATCTATGATATTTATACCAGTATCCTAAATAATATTTAAAAAGGGGTCTGATATCTTTGCGATGAAAATATCACTCAAGATTGACGTTTATGTGAAATTTTGCCCTATTCTGCCATGTTAAGAAATTCGTAAATTTCCAATAACTTACGAAATGTTTATATTGGAAAATTCATAGTCATTATTATTTATGCCAGTGTCCTAAATAATATTTAAAAAGTGGTCTGAGATCTTTACGATGAAAATATCACTCAAGATTGACGTTTACGTGAAATTTTACCCTGTTCTGCTATGTTATGAAATTCGAAAATTTCCAATAACTTACGAAATTTTTATATTGGGAAATTCATAGTCAATGATATTCATGCGAGTATCTTAAATAATATTTCAAAAGTAGTGTGACATCATTACGACGAAAATATTATAAATAATATTTTAAAACTGATCTGACTTCTATGCGTCATTTTTTTTTTTTTTTTTTTTTTTTGAGATACTGTGTAGTGTACACAGACTAACATGCTAACACACTAACGGACTAACAAACTAACAGACACCCTACAGACGGACACCATGCAAGTTTTTTCATTTTCGGAATCCTCACCTGAAAATGTGTAAAAAAGTCAAAAAACGGAGGTCGAAAATTTTCACGATTACCGTACCTAGTATGATGGGGAACTAAAAATGTATAATATGTAATGAATAATAATGGGACAAATTTCTCCGTAAGTTAACATGAGCTTTCAATGACTTTTTGAAAGCTCATGACTTTGACTTTCAGCTCATGCTCTTGACATTTGCTCATGCTTCATTGCCTCTTGACTTTTGCTTCAGCTCATGCTCAATGACTTTTTGAAAGCTCATGACTTTGACTTTCAGCTCATGCATGCTCTTTGACTTTCAATGAAAATTTCCAATAACTTACGAAATTTTTATATTGGGAAATTCATTTTTATATTGGGAAATGAATAATAATGGGACAAATTTCTCCGTAAGTTAACATGAGCTTTCAATGACTTTTTGAAAGCTCATGACTTTGACTTTCAGCTCATGCTCTTGACTTTTGCTCATGCTCATTGCCTCTTGACTTTTGCTTCAGCTCATGCTCAATGACTTTTTAAAAGCTCATGAGTTTGACTTTCAGCTCATGCTCTTTGACTTTCAATGAAAATTTCCAATAACTTACGAAATTTTTATATTGGGAAATTCATAGTCAATGATATTCATGCGAGTATTTTAAATAATATTTCAAAAGTAGTGTGACATCATTACGACGAAAATATTATAAATAATATTTTAAAACTGATCTGACTTCTATGCGTCTTTTTTTTTTTTTTTTTTTTTTGAGATACTGTGTAGTGTACACAGACTAACATACTAACACACTAACGGACTAACAAACTAATAGACACCCTACAGACGGACACCATGCAAGTTTTGTCATTTTCGGAATCCTCACCTGAAAACGTGTAAAAAAGTCAAAAAACGGAGGTCGAAAATTTTCACGATTACCGTACCTAGTATGATGGGGAACTAAAAATGTATAATATGTAATGAATAATAATGGGACAAATTTCTCCGTAAGTTAACATGAGCTTTCAATGACTTTGACTTTAACTAAACCTTAGTCCTAATTTACCCTAATTAATCCAAAGAGCCTTAATCCTAAATTTGATCCAAAAGAAAAGACAAAAAAAAAAAAAAAAGCATGTTTATGAAGGAACGCCTAACGATGAATTTGACTATAGCGATATTAGACGAATAAATTGGTTTCTCTGTTGAGAAATACTTCATGTTGAATTATCGTGTTGTGTTTAAGGAGGAAAGGAAGAAATCGAATTTTTACAAATAATAATAATAATAATAATAATAATAATTTCAAAAATCAATAAAACACAAGGCGATTATGATAGACAAATGAATTCAAATATCTTTAATAAATAGGCATAAAGAAACTTAACTTACCGGGAAGTACAGTGATCATCCTCATTGATAAAACACCTCCTATAATACTACAACCATACAAAATCCCTGATGCGATCAGCCGAAGAAATAAAAACTAAATTATTTCGCAACAAAATACAATGCTAATTTTTCAGATGTGTTAAAAGTTGAATTATTAGAATTTATTAAATTAAATCCCCCTCCAATTAAAATTTACAAATTTGACTAATTGCTACAAAAACATGCACTTGATATACTCCGCCTCCTATCTAAGGCTGTTGGTAGTTAATTTTTTGGGAGGAGGTTCAAATTATAGTACACAATGTTAATTCTTTAGAATATAGTATAGATTGAAAATTTTAAACAAATTTGCACATTTCAGGGGAGGTAATGGGTCAACTACTAGCAAAATCGCATTTTGAAACGGCCCACCGGTGGCCGAGTGATTCTGCGCTCAAAGCTGGTAGACCTGAAGTGCCGGGTTCGATCCCAGGTCGCGCTCGTCGACCTAGCTGTTCGGTGTTTCCGTGGTTTTCTCCAAAACTTTTAAATATGGGCTAGTCTAGGACCCCTTAGAAAGACCGTCACGGAGGGCACTCCCCCTCAGGCCTAGGACCTACAGCAGTCAATCGGCCTTATTCCCAAAATCCAATCTAATCCCACTTTAAAACTATTATTCTATATAACATAATTGTAGAGAAAATAACAAAGAATTTATTTCCAGTTGTTAAAAATTCAAAAATTTTATCAATGATTATATTAGACATTGATAAAACTTTAAGAAATTTCCATTAATTGCTCAATTACTGGTCTGTTCACAATAATACAACAATTGAAACAGAGCAGCTATAAGCGATCACCATACATATCATGTTTTGTGAATTTATAATTTAAAGGATTTGAGACTTGAGCCTTCGTACATAATAATTCCAACTAATCTTTGCAAAACATTTTACAAATTATATATTACAACAAAAAAGTGTACACGCGCAGGAAAGGAAGTGTTGAAAGGGAATGAATACTTTATAGTAATTTGGGTTAATATTACAACTTTTCCATAAGAAAGCACTATCTGACTATCACTACCAGAAAACCGGTTAAAAAACATCCACTTAAAAAATTATAATCATTCCGTACTTTATTTAAAAAAAAAAAAAAAAAAAAAAAAAAAAAACACCGTTGGATTTTCTTGTTGGGGAGTAAGAACAAATGAAGAGTTTCATACACTTACAAGCGAAAATGAATGTGGGTATGCAACTTTATAGGAATATTTAATTTTTTAAACAATTATTTTTATAAAATCTCTTTTAATTTGTCGATTGTTGGTTGGGTTTTACGTCGCACTAGGGTTGCGCAATGGGCAATTGGTGATGGTCTGGGACTCGCCTCGAGAGGTGGTCCGGAGACATGCCATCATAATTTTGATCCTCCACGGAAGGGATGGCTCTCCCGCTTCGATGACTCACAGAGGTATAATTTTGATGGGAACATGGAGGACATTGACATGACAGATTTTACATGCACTAGTCACCATTAGTGTTCACAACAGTCTTTGGTCTATTCGAGAATCAAGCCCGCAATCATCCAATCAGGAGCCCGGCGCTCTACTGACTGGGCTACCGCCCCCCCCCCCCCCCCCCCCCCCCACCCTACCTTAAAAAAAAAAAAGAAAACAATCAAAACGTCTAGTGAATAAAAATTAAATATCCGCAATTTATAGAAAAGCAAAAAATACTATTCGATTTTCTTGATCGGACACAGTACTTGAAAATTTTAATTTACTTAAGATTGAAAATGAATGCAAGAATGCCTTAGAAATTAGACAATATCAATTGATATTAGGTTTAAAATTTTAATAATAAGCCTTAAATTTTCTTTGGCTTTGCCTCATTCTTCAAAAGTCATTTCATCAAATTTTCAAGAAATAAAGTCGCTGAAATAAAGAATATATAAACATTGTCACAGATATTAACTTTATAATACTCGTAAGTAATTTTTTAAATATTTATTCGTGTAAAATATCTTTTCATTTATTGAATTTTAAATGTAATTGCATTGTCATTTTGGGAAAATAAGACAACTTTTCTATAATAAAGCACTTCCAGAAAACCAGTTAAAAACATTCATAGAAAAAAAAATCGAACTTTATAGAACGGCGAAAACTACTCTTCAATTTTCTTGTTCGGGAATAACAATTCATGAAAAACTTCACATGCAAGTGAAAATTAATGAAAAAGTATGCAAGAAAATTAGTCAGTTTTTAACTGATCTCAGCTTAAAAAAATCATAATATAATAAAAGCCTTAATTTTCTTTATTTTAGTTATAGTTCCTCTGTCTGTGATCTAAAAAGAAAAAAAAAATTCCTTTTCGGCAAGCTTAAAGGCAAAGGTAGATTCCTTTACGTTAATGTTTCAAAAGTAAAGAAATATTTCATATGCATTAATACATACTTAGCCAACGGCTTTGTTCCCACACATTGCATTATTTACGTCGGTATTCTGTTTTTAAGAAATGTAATTATCAACTAGTACTATTCATTCTACTAAAAATTTCAGTCTAGATTTATTGATCAGTAAATGATTCAGTTTTTTAAAAATCCAAGTTCATAATCATTCAACAAATAGAAGGCATAAAGATATACAATTTGGTGACAAAACTTGCGACTTAGGATTGAAATTTGTGAAAATTTGATAGTTGTTGACGAAATTTTTGACTTGGTGACGAAATTCGTTATTTGATGACAAAATTTCGCGAGCTCGGCGATGAAAAATGGTAGTTTTGACGTCATTATATTTTCTTCCCACGCAAAAACCTCATATCTGTTCACAGACCAATATCTTGTTTCCACAAGATAAAAAATCAAAGGAAGCTGTAACGTATTACTCTCAATTTCAATCGTAAATTTTAAATTCTTGCGTAAACCGGCGTTCTAAACTATTCCCCACAAACGATATTTTTACCAAGACTAACGTATTATTTCAATTTTATATTTTTAAATAATTAATTAAAGCTGTTACCATGGTTTTTATATTTGCAGTGATCTTTTTTATTATCGTTTGCACGTGACGTAAGCATCAGGTTATAAATTTAAGAAATTAAAGCTATAGAAAAAGTCGGCTTCATCACAATTGTCGAAAAATCACTTTTTAACTTGTAACTTTTAAGCAATTGAAGTTATTGAAAAAGTTTAAATACAAAAGTTGTTCTTTACGATAAGGCGGTAATTCGCCTGATTTGAAGTATTTTCCTATTTTCAATATTAAAGAAATTATGGGCAAATGAAAATTCCCATCCCCCACCATTTCCACCCCCTTTGAGCTGGATGCCTCATCTACGAACTCGACCGAGATTTTTATTGTCCTGACAACATATCCGGAGCTGGTTAAATTTAAGTAAAAATTACTCCAGTATTGAAAAATGTATATGAAGTACCCCTACGTGCACGTAAAGCATCACCTCTCTACTCTTTTTCGCAATTTATCTACCTGAGACGCTGTTATAGCCGTTTTGTTGTAGATTAGTCAATGTTTTTATTGTTACCTTTAAGATGATTTCTTTTCTTTTTTTTTTTTTTTTTTTTATACTACATTTTTGAGTTGTGGCACTTATCTTGCTGGGGTTACTTAATGTGTATACTGTAATAACGTTTTATTTAAATTCACTAAAATATTTATCCATGTTCTCTGTAAATTTACAATAATTCTTAAGTTAAAAGTAAGTAATCGAAATTATCAATTTTTATTATGTATTTTTATTTATTTTGTTTATTTAACTTCTCCAAAAAAAAAAAAAAAAAAAGCATTCTTAGTTACAAACATATTCTCGTCAATAATTAATTATAGTCATTAAAATTTATATAAAATAGATTTTTTAATATCTCCATTTACTTTCTCTGTAATTTTCGATAAATAACTAAAGACAAATGATTATCAGTAGTTTTTCTTTTGAAATTTTTATTAGTGTAGATATCGATAATTGATTAAAAGTGTAATTATTGATATTTTTCAAGCATTTCAAGCAAGCATTTGATGCAAAATACTGCAATAGAAATTATTTTCAGTAAACTTTGCAGCTATGTCATTGTAATAACCGTGTGTGTTGCATTAACTACAATATAAACCAAAAAAAAAAAAAAAAAAGAAAGAAAGAAAGAAAAGAAAGAAAAGAAAAGTTCTTAAAAAGTAGATTTTCCGAAAATTCTCCATCTTTGATTGCAAAAGAATTGTGTTATTCTACTCGACTTTATAATACTGACACTCGAAACAAAAATCAAAATAGTAATTTTACTTACTTAATTGCAGAATTTTATGAATAAGATGGCCCAGAAGACGAAAATTTATTTTTTCCATTTGTTGTTCAATTTTCTATTATTATTATTTTCACGTGCAGCGTAATATTTCATACATTTCACTCAGTATGACAAAATTATTTATTTTAAAATTTAATAGAAATATAGCCATGCTTAAAAATTAATATATCTTAAATAAATAAATATTTTTTAAGTTAATAATATGCTGTTTTATGTTATGCTTAATTTTCTTAATGAGAATTATATTTCCTTAAATTTCTTTCAAAACAATCTTAGATAAAAATGAAAAATTTTAGGAATTAAACATATTAGAACTTATAAAAAAGAATTAGAAGAAAAATGAGTTTAAAGTTTTAAGCAAAACTTGCACAAAATATTAAAATCACGTCTTTTGATTTAATACTGGCATAGGTGTCTTCTTAACTGGGTCAGCGGGGGCGGTCACCATAGCTTTTTCTTTATTTTATTTTATTTTTATTTTTTCACGGGGGCGAAAATATATGTTTGCCTGGATGCTTCAAACTTCCAACAGGTCGAAATTTCAAACGCGAAAATTAGTTTGATCATATATTTGAATTTTACAGTACATCGTTTTTTATTTATTTTATTTATTTATTTTTTCTTCTCTCTCTTTCTTTACTGATGGGTTACCAGCAGGATCTACTGTACTTCATACAATTCCCATTTGGCAAGAGAAAAGCTAAACGACCTGTCCTTTATAGACTAAAGATAGGTTGAGGCAGAAAAGCTATTGTTCACGGTCAAGGCGGTTTGGAGTATGGGTGCAACTTTCGGGAATTCTATTCTCAAGAAAAGTGATACCGACAGAAAAGCTTTTGTTCATTCAGTTCAGCCCATAGCACAAAAATTTCATGCTGAAAGTTTCTTTTAAATGGGTTAGTAAGGCGAAAGATACTAATATTTAAAAAGAAGCAAACTTTTAATGCTATTAAAAATACAGACATTTAATTAAATATTTCTCTTTAATTTAAATTTTTCTGTATATGTTTGTCCATTATTTATTTATTTATTTATTACCCACTGTTTGAGTCCGATTAATATCAGTATTCAATTTTACACACGAAAAGAGAAGAGGAATTTGTTTGTTCGTTGAAGGAGTTAAGGTCAATTGACTACACTTGGTTCTAGGCCTATAGGTGGAACGCGCTCCATGAGAATCTTCCTAAGGAGTCCTAACCCGTATTTACACTATTATTACTTACAAACTTTGAATAAACACCATAAAATGCAATAAACTCGCAACAATTGTTTCGGGTCGAAAAAACACACGACCCTTCATCAGGCGACCCTTTGTTCGCCTGATGAAGGGTCGTGTGTTTTTTCGACCCGAAACAATTGTTGCGAGTTTATTGCATTTTATGGTGTTTATTCAAAGTTTGTAAGTAATAATTTTTACAACGCCAGTTTTGTGATGCTTCTTTATTAAACGTATTTACACTAGTTTCGGAGAAAGCCACAGAAAACTCCGAACGGCCAGGTCGACGAGTGCGACCTGAGAAACGCGGTGCTTCTCGTCTACTAACTTTGTTCTCAGAACTGCTTGACCACTGATGAGGCCGAGAAGGGGAAGGAGTTGTCAAAAATGATAATTAATAGGTTAAAAACTGCTGTTTTAGAAGCCCAGATCTCATTATTAATATTACTTCAGCAAACAAGTAAATACGGTCATTTCTACAAGATGATTTAGATTGTCAATTTATGAAATTAATAAATATATTGGAAAAAGTAATAAAAATCTTTAATATCTAAGTTTACTGAAATACTCTTAATACGTATATTAAATTCATGTTAAATGATATAAACTGGTATGAAAGTTAGACAAGCAAGAGATGGTAAATTTGGAAATATGTTCTTTTCTAAATAATATAAAAAGTAAACAGTAATATATCAGTACATTCATTTTATCTGTTAAATTAGATGAGATTAAATTAGGGTGTTTTGTTTACGAAGTCATTTAATCATTCCGAGATTACAAAATAATGTTAGAGAAAGTTCGTTTTTACTCAACCTCTCAATCTTCTCTTGAAATTATGTTCCTACTTTTGTGTGAAAAATATTCCTATATTTTCCTGTTTGATTGCTTTGACCCCTGAGTTTTTAACCTTCTTTGTAAACTGTTAATAACATTCATCAAGTAATTCCAGTGCGTTAAATTCATTATCGCAGTTAGAGAGTTTGAACATCGCATTTAGGATATAGTACCTAAAATTCGAAAAAAAAAGAAATCCTAAATGCGACGCGGGTATATTTTTTCATAAATTAAAGACAATTTTTTAATTTCTTGAAAAGAAATGACCCAAACACAAGTTCAGAGTTAAGCGTATAATGTTCAACTCTTTTTTCTTTCTTTTTATATTTATTTATTTACTAAAATATCATAAATTTCCTAAATGCGATAAACTTACCAAAAATGAGGTCGCATTTGGGATTTGGGCACAATGATCTTAAAAAAAATAAAAAATAAAAATCTACATTTTTGTCATATATTTACTCCGTTATTTTGTTTTATTTATTTATTTATTTAATTTTTCAATGATTTATTGATAAATTTCACTAATTTTTTGCTTTCTTAATTTTTTCTGTATTTATCTTTATTTGACCTTTGATCTCTCGGAGGATTTTGGGAAAGTCGAACGCCTGCCATTATCGACCAACTAAAACCTATTAAATCACGATGGCATCTGCTCCTTCTTCTAAATATTATTATCTTATTATTTTCTGTTATAGTATGTTCAGATTTCTTATGTATGATGCCATATATCAATGTCTCAGAAATAACTCATTTTTTATTATCTTGCTACTATAATTCCTGTTGATATAGTCGTTCTATGGAAAATTTTAAACTTAACTTTTTGAATATATTTTGCTCTGTATAGAACTTCCCTTCAGTATGTAATAATTTATTGATTATTCATGGTGCTTAGCGTAAGATTATAAAAATAAGGCATATAACAGTATCCGAATTCGAAACTCTGCAAAATATAAAAGAATAAAGGCGTTTAAGTTTTTCCGTAGTTTTCTTCGAAACTTGTGTAATTCCGAACTAAATACCGTTAAAAATCCTTTGTACGAAATATTAACCAAGTATCGGAACTTGTAACTCTGCAAAATTTAAAAGTATAAAGGCGTTTTGGGTTTTCCGTAGTTACAGAATTTGAACGGCTTATATCAGTTTAAAAGTCCGCAATAAAAAGTACTTTAAAATATTTTTGGAATGATATATTATAAGCAATTTAATCATAATTAGTATTGGAGATTGTGAAATTTTATTATATTAAAGCGCCTGGTGACAAATTTGCGAGATCTGCTCTTCAATTTCAATTCAAATAAGTTTTAAAGTAATATATTATTTTTGAAACATATGTTAAATAGAAGCTACAAAAATAATATAAGCATTCCTATAATAAGATTTATCTGATTTTCCTGTGGTTTTTGGGGAAACTTGCAAAAATCCAATCTGAATAGCGTTAAAAATTCTTAATGGAAAATATGAACTGAGTATCGGAATTCGAAAGTCTGTAAAATTCAAAAGAATAAAGACGTTCCGTAGTTTGTTCGTAGTTTTCCCCGGACCCGAAACACCCGTACGAAATTTGAACACCGTTCAATTTGTCGGATCTTAAAACTTAATAATACCAATTTTAAACGCTCTCACACTATTTCTACAGCAGCCCCTTCGCATTCCTTTCCCGTCTCGCCTAATAATTTTACACTTTTGAAAATATCTGCAATCGGTTTCTCGGGTCTTAAAATCTAATAATGCCAATTGTCAGCTCTCTAACTCCATTTCTACATTTTTGTCCCTTCACCCCTCCCCTTTCTGTCCCTCCTAATAATTTTACACTTTCAAAAATATTCGCAATCGATTTATCGGGCCTTAAAACCTAATTATATCAATTTTAAACGCTGTAACTGTTGTTCTACATTTTTGCCCTTTCGCCTGCTCCTCCCCCCCCCTTCCTTCAAGACACTCCTAATAATTTTAAACTTTCAAAAATATTCATAATCGAATTATCGGGCATTAAAACCAGGTAATAGTAATTTCAACGGTACATCTCAATTTAAAACTAGTTGGCATAGATGGACTCCGCTGAGTTACCCACCATATATATGTTCTCGTAAATTTCTAGTGTGAGACATATTATAGCATATTAAGAGAAATGAATTTGATCAAACGCTTGACAAAGTGACAGAATAAAATCCCCATCCACCGTTCACTTCAATTTGTTTATCTTATTCTAATCTATTAATTTATTTTATTAGGGTCAGTTTCGTAGTTTAGTTTTCATGCTACTATTTCCAATGCAAGAATCCACAAAATTCCTATTTATATGAAAAATTTTTAATTTTGCTATGTTGATAAAATCTTAAATTACGAATAATTTACGAAATTTTTCTGTTAGAATATTTGTAGTCAATCATGTTCAAACAAGTATCATAAATGTTTTTTGAATTTGTCTGATATATTTATGATCCTCAAAATGGACGTTTATGCTCAATTTTGCCCTATTCTGCCGTGTTAAGTAAATCGTAAAGTCCAAATAACTTACGATTTTTTTAATTGGAAAATTCATCGCCTTTAAATGTTTAAATCGCGTTTTTATCTCTTAGTTATATATATATATATATATATATATATATATATATATATATTCTAAAAGATAAAACAAAAAAATTGGTGACAAAATATAGAAAACTGTAGAAAAAATAAATAAATAATTCTTAAATAAATAAATAAATAATAATAAAATTAATTAAATGATGTTGAAAGGTATTAGGTCCCCTTAAACGTACGGAGCTAAGGTACAATTATATTGACATGGATTTCTTAAAATAGTGATTTTCCTTCTGTAAAAGAATAAAATTTAATTAAAGACTATATAGTTAACGGAAAAAACGGTAACGGAAAGAATGGTACCCTTGAACATCGGAAACTTCCTGTAAATATAGTAATAAATATCATTTTTGTATATATGCCTTTTCGTATATATATCAATAGAGAAAAATCCTTAGACCAATTTTCCGTCTTTCATTTACATTCCCTTTCCACCCTTCAAATGAAATAATAATAATACTGTTTACTTTCTTACGAGACGTGTTGTGCATTTTCCCGTTACAGTTTCTTTTGCATTGATTACTCTCTTTGTATTAAATTTATGAACATTTACCACAAAAAAAAAAAAAAAAAAATGATAATAATAATAATAATAATAATAAATAAACAAATAAACAAACAAACAAATCTAATAATAATTGTTTTCTATTTTCATATAAGGAAGTATTGGATTCGTAAAAATTTTCTACTTCCGGTTTCGAACGGATTTACACATTTTGAGATGACGTGAACATAATTTACCATTTAAACTAGTATGAGGTAGGAAGCCTTTATTATCATATTATGAATATATAGGCTCCCTACTCTCCCCCCACCCCTCGCTTTCAACCGGTTATAAACAATAAATCTCACCCCCGTACTGACAACCTAAAATCGGCTGCTAAGAATTGTGGTATTGGAACGCGCAATTTGAATCATTTTATGATAAAACTCTAAAAATGAATGAAACTCTATAATTAATAATAATAATAATAATAATAATAATAATAATAATTAAAAAAAAAAAAAAAAAATGCAATTTTGTATTTTGTATTGCTTAGCTGGCTGGCTCTTCTTTCAAAAGTTGACCCGTCCAGCTGAACTTCTAAATCCATAGCAGCTGTTGGGAGATAGCGTTTTTAACTACTTCACAAAAGAAGCGTCGTTTGGACAAACCGCTCCTGCATTTCAAAGCAATCTTTCATTCGTAAGAAAATTCCGCGTCGCGTGTGGTAATGTTGAGATATTTACAAGCCACAGTCCCACAGTATAGGAGTTCTTAAAAACGAAACGAAATGTTATTCAAGTAGATCTCGATGTTTTCAAAGCTTTAACTTGATATTTTTTGTTGGGTAATTCTTCAGGAACACATCAATTGCGCTTACGTTAATCCCCCCTATTGTTAAAAATGCATCAATTGCGCTCGCGAGAAAAATTACTAAAAACGTTCATTGTCACCCTCCCCTCCCCCTTGTATAACGGAAGGTAAAAAATGATAATTTCTAGAAAGGAAAGAATTCTTTGCTTACTTTGTTGTCACTATCATATCGTTTCTACAAAATATAATCCTAACTGGTCCACGTTAGAGACATATTATACAGATATTAAACTATTAATCTCACGTGGAAGTACAGAATATGTTTACTTATCAAGATGTTTCATTTAGAATTCTGTATTATTAACACAAATATTAATTTTTTATTTTCATTTAACCCATTAGGCGTCAAAGCTTCCGCTGCGGGAACAATTTTTTAAGATTTTTTTCCCCTGCAAGTAATTAAGATAAATATATTTTTTCTTTTTTACAATAAATATTAAAATTCCCAGCTTCGTTTTTTTTTTTTTTTCAATTATTCAAACAAAGATGTTTGTTTTTCTGCAAAACATCAGCGACGAAAAAAAAATCAAGAAAAATAACTAATTCGAGTACAGGGGTTTAAAACATTGGATATGAAATAAAACAATTCTTTTCTTAAATTATAACAAACAGGGATCAAGAAAACTAATTAAAGAGGATTTTGCCTTTTTTTCAACATTTGTTCTACCCCAGTTAGGTGTCAAATCACCCATTTGGAAAAATGTCATATATTCTAACAAAATATATATATATATATTTTTTAAGTATATATGATTAGAAATGCACATTGAAACCCATTTATAAATTTTCAGTGGAATTCATATAGCGGCGTTTAATGGGTTAACAAATATAATAAGCAAAATAATTCATACGAGTAAAATGATGTAATCCAAAAGTCACATTAAAAAAAAAAAAAAAAAAGAAAACATTATTCAAAAAGTATTGACTCTAACTCTATGCGGTTTTCACTGAAAAGTATAGAACAGCATGGAATTTTTTTTTTACATATACAAGAAAAACTTAGTTATACTTTGCACCAATATATCGCGCAGTATTCACAGTATCCTCTTACGTTTTAAACAGATCCGCCTGATCAAATGGCGCCATATTGCGAATACTGAAGTTTTATTAAGGAGAATTTCTAATGTTGAACGACTGACAATCATACTAATGATTGACGACCGTTACATTGAACATTTATAGTCTAGTTACTTTGTTGAATGTATTGCGTCACAATAAGAAAGAACTTTTAAAATTAAAGCGTCACCTAATAAAGGAAATTTAAGCTGATTCGCTAATAAATCTTTTGTTACCTAAAATATGCGTATGCATTATGCATAAATTAAATAAAAAGACTTTTTAGTTGTGACATCAGCTGGCACTCGACAATATGTTTGCGTCTTAAAAAGTTCGCTTTTGTACCGAATTTTACATTATGCCGTTATCGTACCTGAAGATTGTTCTATCGTTCTCTGTACTTAGGGTTTAGGAGGGACTAAAACCTACGAACGCAATTGATATTTTTATGCTTTTGGGGAGGAAATATGCTTTGGACGCAATTGATGCGTTTGATTTTTTTCCCTTTTTTTTTTTTTTTTTTTTGGGGGGGGGGGGGGGATTTGATCTAGGCGCAACTGATACGGTGCCGTGCTCGAAGCTCACATGCTCGAAGCTCACAGTAGTCAAATCGTGTTTGAAGCTCACATTCACCAATATCTCGTGTTCCAAGCGCACAAATATATTCACCCCTTTCCCCAACGCATCAATTTGACAGGTGGGATTAGATTAGACCGTGGCCGTAGCGCACGTAACTCGTATCTCAAATTAGAGCAGGCGCACGTGACGTCACTGCGATAAACATTGACAGATGATTCCGCACGTGCTTTAGAATGTAGTCAAAAGTGGGATAAATAGATAAATATATATGGAGGCTTTTAATTGAAAAATCTGTATTAAAATGCTTTTAATACACAGGAAGGAGATTTTTCAGATTTTCTGCTGATTTAAGCTTTTTTGTACATTTAGCTTTTCAGCTTTTTTTTTTTTTTTCAGCATTTTTTATTTTTCTGGCGTGTATTTGTTCTTTCTTTATACATTGAAGATTAAAATAAATATTTATTACTCTAATATAATGGATTTTGTCATTGAAATTCTAGTTGTCTTGCCTTTGCGTACAGTTTCAGTTATTTTATATTTCTGCAAATCTCATCCCTGAATATAAAAATATTTTTTTCTATGGGAGATTATAAAGAAAAAATAATTAAAGAGTTATTTAATATAAAAATATAATTAAAAATGATTGCTTTTATTAAAAATCAAAATGTTTAATAATAAAATTAATTTGTTCAATAGAACTATTTGAGCTTTTAATTAAAAAATCTATTTCTAAATATTTTCATTAAAGATTAAAAAAAAAGAAAAAATAAATAAATAAAAAATCTAGAAACCTAATTTAACTAATATATATATTTAATAACTAAATTAAATTAATTGAGATTGTTTAGTATTATTGTTTCGGCTTTTAATAGAAAAATCTTTACTAAAAATTTTTTATATTATTAAATATTTATTTTCTATGAACGATAATAATAATAATAATAATAATAATAAAAGCTAGTTAAAAAATCATCCAATAAAATATTCTAATTAAAAAATAACAATTTATTTTACAATTAATTGAAATTACTTAATACTATTTTTTGGACTTTTAATTAAAAGGCCTATTTCAGTAGCCGAGCGGTTCTGCTCTCCAAGCTGATAGATTAGTGTTAGTGTTGATGTCTGGGAATAGGGCCTATTGTCTACCCTAGGGTCCTAGGCCCGAGGGGGAGTGCCTTCCATGGCGGACTTTCTAAGGGGTCCTAGCCCATATTTACGCAAGTTTATGAGAAAACCGCGTAAAACCCCGAACGACTAAGCCGACGAGCACGGACCTGGGATCGAACCTGGCATCTCAGGTCTACCAGCTTTGAGCACAGAACCGCTCGGCCGCTCGTGGGCCTTGATAAATTGGAATTGCCGGGTTGCCGCTTGTCAACCTAGAAATTCGGAATTTTCCATGGTTTTCTCTGAAAAACGCGTATATACAGGACAGGGCTTCTTAGAAAGAACTCTCATGAAAGGCATTTCAGCCAGGCTTAGGACCTGCATGTTGTCAGTGTGTTTTAATGCTTAAACCACAACCACCAAAATATTTTTAACTCAAAAATACTTTTTTTTTATTTTAAAGCATATAAATGATTATATACAAAAAATAATATTAATTAAAAAATCGTTTAAGATTACATTCTAATTAAACATAATTTAATTATTAATGATATAAATTTGAAATAATTAAATTAATTGAGATTGCTTAATACTGTTGTTTGGGCTTTAAAAGGAAAAACCTAATTCAAAATGCTAAACATAAAAATATTTTTTTCTATAATTGATCATAGAAAGTAAGTAAGTAACTAAATTATTTTACTTAAAAAAACTTTAAAAGAAAGAGTAAATTAATTATCTAATAGCTAAAAGAATTATCAAAAATATAAATTTTAATAATTATATTAGCTATGATTCCTTAGTACAATTTTTTCTGCTTTCAAAAGAAAAATTATCTAAAAACACTTTTAATATTAAAATATTTTATTTTCTGTGAATAAATATGGAAAAAAAAAAAAAAAAAGATAGTTAAGGATCTAATTAAAATTATTTTATTTAAAATATTCTAATACAAAGAGTAAATTCATTAATTAATTATCTAAAAACTAAACGTATTATAAATAATAATACTAATCAAATTAGCTTAGATTGCTTGATACAATTTTTTCTGCTTTCAATAGAAAAATTTATTTTAAAATACTTTTAATATTAAAATATTATAATTAAGTTAGTTGTAATCGCTGAATAAAATTATTTGAACTTTTAATTAATAAGCCGAGAAGTTCTGTTCTCCAAACTGGTAGACAGGAAGCGCCGGGTTTAATTCGAGGTCATGGTTGTCGACCCTCATGTTCTCAGTCGGCTTTAACACCTAAACTACCATCACGAAATTATTATTAATATAATAAGTCATTTTAATCAATGATTATATATAAAAAAAATTATTAATATATCATAACTAAAAACTAATTTAATTATCAAAAATATTTTTTTAATAATTAATTTAGATTACTCAATATCATTTTTTGGGCTTTTAATAGAAAAGCTATTTCAATATACTTTGTAATATAAAAATATATCTTTTGTCATGATTACAGAACAAAGAAATAATTAAAATTATATTATTTAAATAATCTAAAATGAAATTTTACAGTAAAATATACACAATTTTACTAATTGGTGTGCCACTCACACTATTTTAGACTAAAATTTGATAACAATGTATGTTTTCATTAACATTGACTGCCAAATTTATACTCCAATCATAACTTTTGAATTATAACTTACTAATATTTTACCAGAAATCGATTTATCAATATGTTGATAATTTAGGTGGGGGTGTTATTATTATTATTTTATTTTATTTATTTATTTATTTTTTGCAGACTGTACCTTCGTATTGTAAGTTCCGATTTCTAGTTAAAAAATACTTACAACAATTAACTTTGATAACAAAGACATTCCACAAATTATGTGTAGTCTTATATATAATCTGTGAATTTTATATAAAACATATATAGTACTTAAGATTGACTTATTAAATAAAACTGCGTTAAATAAATACACGAACAATCATTTCGGGCCATTATTCCTGATATATATATTTTTATCCACCCCCGAAAATATTTATGTAAATAAGCAGAAAATAATTTTATTTAATAATTTAATTCCTAGTTCCTGCCTTAGTTCAAAAAATAACTCATAAACTGAATTGCGCTTCAAAAACCATCTTCCTCGACCTCCCCCCTCCTCCCCCCTCTGCTCTTCGGAAAAAGGGATTAGTCTCTTCCCACCGGTCAAGTTGATGCGTTGGGGAAAGAGGTGAATATATTTGTGCGCTTGGAACACGAGATATTGGTATATGTGAGCTTCAAACACGATTTTCCTACTGTGAGTTTGGAGCACGTGCGCTTGGAGCACGACACCACTGATACCTATGAGGATGAAAACCCTGAGCGCAATTGAGTAGTACCTCCTATTCTTAAGCGCAGCTGAATAACATCCTATTCTTCGTTTGCAATTACATTTATTTATTTTTATTTTATTTATTTTTTATTTATTTCGCATGAGTGACAGAAAAATGACAGTAACTCAGGGAGAAATTCATTATGTCTGCGTCAATTTAAAACCATTTGAGTAGCAATACTTTCTATATTTATTTACGCAATGTTAATATTCTATAAGTACTAGCCGGCATTCGCTCATCATCATGTTATAGAGGTCGATATTTTCAAACGAACTTATTTTTAGAATTGTAATACTCTCCAAATCAAAAACAGAGGCCACATGTCATGATAAATAGGGAATAATGAAAAATAAATAAATAAATAAAGTGAATTTTTAATTAAAATAATGGAATTCGAGTCATGAAATGTTATTTAAATTTAATTATTTGTGAAAAATAATTTCAGCGCAAATTCCTTTAAAGCGTCGCTAGTTCATTCGTCAAACGCAACCCCAAATTTAAAACTTTTTTTTTTTTTTTTTTTTCCGGTTTGAATATATTATTATTTATATAATTCTTAATATTTTTTCTATTTATTATAACTACTTTAACTTTTTTTTTTTTTAACGCTTACATATATTGTTGTGTTGGTATTGTTTTTGTATCTATTAATTGTTGAATTTTAAGGTTATATTTTATTACGATATCTATCATTTATATATATATATATATATATAACTTAGCTACATGTTTTGATGATAATTTGACGGTTTATAGCAGTGACCGCGAAGGAAAATCCATAGTTTATTTCTTTTCTTATATTTTTTCTATGCTTTACTGGAATTGCAACTCCTGAAGTTATTTTCATGTGTTTATTGGCGCGCTTCGGCTGGTCAATATATTTAAATGCATTTTCAAAAGAAATCAATCACTGTTTATTTTTTATATTCCCTTATAAATAAAAAATAAAAATAAAAATAACTACACTGAAATTTTTCTAACCTTAGCCGCTGCCTACGACAGCCCTTTTTCTACCCGCATTTCATTTGGTCCAGGTTCCTGCTAAATGCAGAAAGGTCTTTTTGGGCACTTCAATTTGGGTATTTATCAATAACAAGTGGATCTGCTATTATTTAAGAACTACGATTTTAAAGACGACTGTATTTCAGCATCTAATAAACATTTTAGCTTTTAAATCATGTACTTTATAGTCCCCTCTCTTTACACCATATTACGATTTGATTCCGCCCAATACAAGAAATAAAATAAAAAGTGTATTTTCTTTTAAAAGGAATTAAATAAATAGAAAACAAATAAATTTTAATTAAGCTTTAATCAGTCTCATCCCTTCTACTATATACTACCATATTTTTTATTTTTTATTTATTTATTTATTTATTTTTATTTTTTAGTAAATGCTATAAATAATAATAATAATAATAATTTTTTAACAGGTTTTTAATTAAAAAAAAAGAAAAATGAAAAGTAAAAAGTTGCATTCTATAAAAATTATACATAAACATAACTGCTATAAATATGTTATTAAATTTAAATTTAATATACTTATTTTTTTTCTATTGCATTACCATTTGATTTTCAATAAATATAAAAAGACCTTTGTAACAAACTTTGAAAAAACACCATAAAATCTAATAATCTTGCAACAATTGTTTCGGGTCGAAAGAGCACACGACATTTCGTCAGGCGAAAAAATTAGGCACGAATGCTGCAGTCAAAGTGGTAGCGCACAAATCCGCTTAAAGTGAAGTGTAATATTTTTTTGCCCTTCGCTATTAATATATACGATATATACTGATTAATCTTACCTATCGAGATCTACGCATTTTCCTTTCTTTCTAAGGATCAGAAATGTGGTCCTCTCAACTGTGACGTGCAACCGGGTTTTGGTCTGCAATACATATGTATTAAATTCTATTTATGAAAGAATTTTTAGTTTTACTGTTTTTTTATTCGTTATTCAGAAATTTACCGATAATCTTTTTTTTTTTTTTTTTTTTTTTTTTTTGTTACGATTGAATATTGAATGAATATTTACATATTTTAAATTTCATATTCCGTTTGCATTAGCTTCTATATGTGTATATATATATATATATTCAAAGCACTACATGTAGAAAATAAAAAATAAATCAAAGAAAGAAAATAATTGTTAATATATATATATATTAATCATGCATTCTTTTTAACATAGCGATTTAATAATTCTTTACACTTTAGTTAATTGTTATTTTTTGTAAAAGTAAAAAATAAATTTTGGGCGAAAAAGAAATTTAAAAAATGAAGTTGTTAAAAACCCTGTATATTTCCTATCTTAAAATAAATAAAATAAAATGCATCGGATTTAACTATCATTATTATAGACAATATATAACACTGCTTTATGGTATTGCATAAATCCAATGGAAATTTAATTTCTTATAATATTTATAAAGTTTCGAAAGCAGAAGTAAATTTTTGATGATAGCAACAGATATTTCGCGGAATGTCTGTTGCACATTCTCCACTCTGCAGTGAAATCTGACCAGACAAATAATCCATTATTCCGTTAATCTAATGGTGTGGTGAAATGACAGTCACATGAATAGACAAATAAGGCCTCTCTCTGTCTCCATAAAGAGGTAAAGTCTTGGCGGTTTACCTAGGATTCTTAAGTATAAAAAAATAAAATAAAATGAATATACTTGCAGCACAAAGTAAAGGCCTCCTTTCGTTTCTGTAACACCCTCCTTCAAAAGAGGTTTAAAAATTGTGAATTGTGAATTTCAATTGAAAATGACAATTCTTTAGTTGCTTTCCTGATAGAAAAAAATGGTATTTTGAGCAGGTTATTTTTATTTATTTTTTCTCAGAACAGCAAAATCTGGTCTCTTGGGATGTCGCATGTTTCAGAAGATATGCTTTTTAAAATAAAATACGCTTTTAAAAATGATAAACATCTCTTTATAGTTTTCACAAGGTATAGTTTTCACAATTCTTTGAATACTGAAAACCAAAGTGTGAGGTCTTTGTAGGTTTGAATTTTTAAAAGATGCCGATTTCACACAGTCACACAGATACATACTCAAAAACCAAAGTGTGAGGTCTTTATAGGTTTGAATTTTTAAAAGATGCCGATTTCACACAATCACACAAATACAAACACACACAAAAAGAGTTTTCCGTTGGGGTGACATATTTAATTTAACATTTTTGGAAGCATTCCCAGTATTTTTGACAGTTTACATAAATTCAAAAATACAAATGATGTTTAGAGAGGTACAAAAAGATCCCCGATTTCATCTTATTTATTATATTACTGTATGTTTTACAGAAAAGGGGGGGGGAGTATCGTGCCCCATTAACCAGTTATGCTAGCTTCTCTACTCGAAGAACGTTATAATTTGTTAGACAGTACTTTGGAAGAATCTTCAAGCTTACAACCGTATATATTAATAATTAATATATAACATATGTTTATATATATATATCTGAGAAAATAATTGTGCAATCCTCTTATTCATTTTAAACTAATATAATGTTAAAAAAAAAAAAAAAAAAAAAAAAGAATCAGAAGCTTGTATATATTTTTTTAAAGTGTTATAAAAATATTATTTTTTTAATACCTGAAGTTAAAAAAAAAAAAAAAAAAAGGATTCTTCATAGCCTTGATGTTTTGTCTGTCTATGTGCCTATATGTGACATTTTTGATAAATGAAATAAGTAGCCGAATTTCATTAACGTCTATTTCATTAGAAGGCTGATATATTTCGGATGACTCTTAACTATATTTCATATATTTTGGTTTCATTTTATTTTATTTTATTTATATTTTTATTTATTTTTTCCCACAGAATACTTGCATTGATATATTTTTATAAATTTTCAAGTTGACAACCTTCCAATTTTCAAATTGAAAAGTTAATAATAACAACAAAAAGAAATAGGACTGACTTCAATTAAAGATCTTTCGAAGAAATTATGTTTAGATGTAAAATAATAAAAGTAGTATTAATAATAATAAAGAAAAAAAAAGTCTGTTATATGTAATTAAAGAACATCCCCAAAAAATGGAGCCATTTAGAAAAAAAATAAAATAATAATAAAATAATAATAATAATAAATCTTTCACTTACAAATAATTTATAAGAATTGTTTCTTTAAATTTGCAGGATTTTTCTCAAAAAGTGGTAGATTTAAAAAAAAAAAAAAAAAAAAAAAAAAAAAAAAGAAAAGAAAAAAAAAATTATAAATCATTTATGGGATCTCCAATATTATGTAAACTTAAATACAGAAATCCAGCCATCATTCCTTTCCGAGGGCCAAATGCGGTCCTCCCAATGTCAATGTGTAAACGAGTTTTGGGCTGCACTTGGTAGGGTAAACAAACGAAAATAAACACACACATAAATAATTGTTGAAAATTTGGTTCAAAAGCTTTCTTAATTTACATTTTATTTTATTTTATTTATTTTCTGAAGAATTTGAAGTGATATTTTAAAATTTTCGAGCTGGCAATTCTCCATCTTACAAATCATATTAATAAATTAAGGAAAAAATAATACGGCTGCCTTTATATATAAATAAAGAACTTCGTCGATAAACGGTATAGTTTCGAAATAAAATTATACTTATAAATCTTTCATTTGTATCAACATATGATAATTGTTTGTTTAAAACGGCAGGGTTTTTCTCAGAGTGGTTGATTTAAGAAAATTATAAATCATATATGAAATTTCCAATATTTATAAAGCCTTGCGCCCTGGCATAGTCAATCAGCCTTAAATCCTACAGCCAACCAACCAACCAATACTTATAACAATATACTCATTTATATTTACTATTTTATATATTTTTCTTATGTAATGGAATCTCTGCATTTCCTTTTCTTTCCGAGGATCAAAAATGGGGGTCCTTGCAATACCGATGTGAAAACGGGTTTCGGTCTGCATTTCGTAGGGTACACAAACGCAAATACACACACATAGTATATATATTAACTGAAAATTTGGTTATTATTTTTTTTTTAATTATATGTAATTTTATATTTATTTATTTTTCCAGAACACACTGAAATGATAGTTAAAAAAAAATTATGGAGCTTCAAATTTTCCTTTTTTCGAATCCCATTAATATATGACGTAAAAAGAGAAAAAAAACTGCCTACAGAAATCCACACATCATTCCATTCCGAGGACCAACTGTGGTCCTCGCAATGTTAATGTGTGAACGAGTTTCGGTCTGCACTTGGTAGGGTAAACAAACAAAAATAAACCTACACATAAATAATTGTTGAAAATTTGGTTCAAAAGCTTTTTTAATTCTAATTTTATTTTATTTTATTTATTTATTTTTTCTTCTGGACAATTTGGAGTGATATTTTAAAAATTTTGAGCAGGTAATTCTCCATCTTACAAATTATATTAATAAATTAGGGAAAAAATAATTTGGCTGCCTTTATATATAAGTAAAGAATTTCGTCGATAAATGGTATTATTTAGAAATAAAATTACATCTATAAATCTTTCATTTGTATCAACATATGAGAATTGTTTATTTAAAACTGCAGGATTTTTCTCAAACAGTGGTTGATTTCAGAAAATTATAAATCATATATGGAATCACCAATATTTATAAAGCCTTGGACTTTGGACCCTAGCATAGTCAATCAGCCTTAAATCTTACAACAAACCAACCAATCAATACTTATAAAAATATACTCATCTATATTTATTATTTTATATATTTTTCCTATGTAATGGAATCTCTGCATCTCCTTTTCTTTCCGAGGATCAAAAATGGGGGTCCTTGCAATACCGATGTGAAAACGGGTTTCGGTCTGCATTTCGTAGGGTACACAAACGCAAATTCACACACATAGTATATATATTAACTGAAAATTTGGTTATTATTATTTTTTTTTTAATTATATGTAATTTTATATTTATTTATTTTTCCAGAACACACTGAAATGATAGTTAAAAAAAAAATTATGGAGCTTCAAATTTTCCTTTTTTCGAATCCCATTAATATATGACGTAAAAAGAGAAAAAAAACTGCCTACAGAAATCCACACATCATTCCATTCCGAGGGCCAACTGTGGTCCTCGCAATGTTAATGTGTGAACGAGTTTCGGTCTGCACTTGGTAGGGTAAACAAACAAAAATAAACCTACACATAAATAATTGTTGAAAATTTGGTTCAAAAGCTTTTTTAATTCTAATTTTATTTTATTTTATTTATTTATTTATTTTTTCTTCTGGACAATTTGGAGTGATATTTTAAAAATTTTGAGCAGGTAATTCTCCATCTTACAAATTATATTAATAAATTAGGGAAAAAATAATTTGGCTGCCTTTATATATAAGTAAAGAATTTCGTCGATAAATGGTATTATTTAGAAATAAAATTACATCTATAAATCTTTCATTTGTATCAACATATGAGAATTGTTTATTTAAAACTGCAGGATTTTTCTCAAACAGTGGTTGATTTCAGAAAATTATAAATCATATATGGAATCACCAATATTTATAAAGCCTTGGACTTTGGACCCTAGCATAGTCAATCAGCCTTAAATCTTACAACAAACCAACCAATCAATACTTATAAAAATATACTCATCTATATTTATTATTTTATATATTTTTCCTATGTAATGGAATCTCTGCATCTCCTTTTCTTTCCGAGGATCAAAAATAAATGGGGGTCCTCGCAATACCGATGTGAACGCGGGTTTCGGTCTGCATTTCGTAGGGTAAACAAACGCAAATACACACACATAGCATATATATAAACTGAAAATTTGGTTCAATATTTTTTTTAATTGTATGTAATTTTATATTTATTTATTTTTCCAGAACACACTGAAATGATAGTTAAAAATTATGGAGCTTCAAATTTTCCTTTTTTCGAATCCCATTAATACATGACGTAAAAAGAGAAAAAAAACTGCCTACAGAAATCCACACCATTCCATTCCGAGGACCAACTGTGGTCCTCGCAATGTTAATGTGTGAACGAGTTTCGGTCTGCACTTGGTAGGGTAAACAAACAAAAATAAACCTACACATAAATAATTGTTGAAAATTTGGTTCAAAAGCTTTTTTAATTCTAAATTTATTTATTTATTTATTTTTCTTCTGGACAATTTGGAGTGATATTTTAAAAATTTTGAGCAGGTAATTCTCCATCTTACAAATCATATTAATAAATTAAGGAAAAAATAATACGGCTGCCTTTATATATAAATAAAGAACTTCGTCGATAAACGATATAGTTTAGAAATAAAATTATATTTATAAATCTTGCATTTGTATCAACATATGATAATTGTTTGTTTAAAACTGCAGGATTTTTCTCAGAGTGGTTGATTTAAGAAAATTATAAATCATATATGAAATTTCCACTATTTATAAAGCCTTGGGCCCTAGCATAGTCAATCAGACTTAAATCCTACAACCGACCAACCAATCAATACTTATAAAAATATACTCATCTATATTTATTATTTTATATATTTTTCCTATGTAATGGTATCTCTGCATCTCCTTTTCTTTCCGAGGATCAAAAATGGGGGTCCTCGGAATACCGATGTGAAAACGGGTTTCGGTCTGCATTTCGTAGGGTAAACAAACGCAAATACACACACATAGTATATATATTAACTGAAAATTTGTTTCAATTTTTTTTTAATTGTATGTAATTTTATATTTATTTATTTTTCCAGAACACACTGAAATGATAGTTAAAAATTATGAAGCTTCAAATTTTCCTTTTTTCGAATCGTATTAATACATGACGTAAAAAGAGAAAAAAAAAAATGCCTACGGAAATTCACACATCATTCCATTCCGAGGACCAACTGTGGTCCTCGCAATGTTAATGTGTGAACGAGTTTCGGTCTGCACTTGGTAGGGTAAACAAACAAAAATAAACCTACACATAAATAATTGTTGAAAATTTGGTTCAAAAGCTTTTTCAATTCTAATTTCTTTCTTTCTTTCTTTCTTTTTTTCTTTGTATTTTTTTTTTTTTTTTATCTAATGAATTTTTTTTTTTTTTTCTTTCTATGATATATTAAAATTTTTGGGCTGGCCTCTTTCCCTCTTCGAAACCATATTAATAAATTAAAAAAAAAAAAAAAAGGCTCTTATATGTAATTAAAGTACTTCCTCAAAAAAAAAAAAAAATGGTTTCATTTTGAAATAAAAAAAAAAAAAAAAAAAAAAATAATAAATCTTCCGCGTACAAATATTGTATGAGAATTGTCTCTTTAAATTTGCAGGATTTTTCTCAAAAAGTGGTTGATTAAAAAAAAAATATATATATATATATATATATAAATCATTTATGGTTTTTCAAATATTTTGTAAAAAATATAATCATCTATCTATCTATCTCTCTCTCTCTCTCTCTCTATATATATATATATATTACGTTTCATATTTTATAATACATATACTTATCCTATCTATAGAGTTCAACGCATTCTCCTTTCTTTCCGAGGACCTGAAATTTTGTCCTCGCAATGTCGATGTCTAATCGAATTTCGGTCTGCAGTTGGTAGGATAAACAAACGCAAATATACACGCACGCATACATAATAAGCAAATTTCAGACCTTGCGGATCTCTCACTCCCAATTAAACTGCCCATCTGGCAATCTGCCTTTTTTTACATTCTTCTATATGTAATATAGAGAAAGTATTGGATTCGCGAAAATTTTAGAGCTCCATTTTTTGATGGATTTACACATTTTGTGATGTCCAAAACACGAATTGATAGATTTTTAAAAATGTCTGTCTGTCTGTATCACTTTTTTGTGGACGCTTTATCTCACGAACCAATGAATGAAATTTAACCAAACTTGGTATTTAGTTGCACCCTGACATAAACTGGAGCTGATTATAGTTGAGGATGAATCGCTCAACAGGTGGCGCAGTGATCGCATTTTTTGTAAACTTTTAACATGGCAGTATAGGACAAAATTTCGTATAAATGTGCATAATTAGAGTTATATAAAACGTGTGACAATAAAATCAATATGAATTATTGATAATAGTAGTAGTTAACTACGAAAAAAATATTGTGCATGTGGTTCCCCCATCGGTTCCCCCCTGGGGGGAAGTACCCCTCCCCCCCGGGTGGGGGTAAAGTTTCAACATGGGTATCTTTCGAAAGGTCTCGTCAATACCTTTAAAAGGAATGGTTGAACTATAAATCTGTGATAATTTAAAACAAAGTTATCGATTTTTTTTACTTTTAATGAAAAAAACTTTGATTTTTTTTTTTTTTTTTTTTTTTTTTTTTTAACGAAATTTAACTAAACTTGGTATTTAGGTGGTCCCGACATAAACTGGTGCTGATTACATTTGGGGATCAATCACTCAACAGGTGGCGCTGCGATCGCATTTTTTCTAAATTTTTAACATGGCAGTATAGGACAAAATTTCGTATAAATGTATATTCAGTTATTTTTAACTTGTGATTGCAAAATTAATATGAATTATTGATAATAATAGTAGTTAATTAGGAAAAGAAAAATTGTGTATGTGGGGGCATCGCTTCCACCCTGGGGTGGGGTGGGGGTAAATTTTCAAGATGGGTATAGTTCGAAAGATCTCGCCAATACCTTTAAAACGAATGGTTGAACTATAAATCTGTGATAATTTAAAACAAAGTTATCGATTTTTTTTACTTTTAATGAAAAAAACTTTGATTTTTTTTTTTTTTTTTTTTTTTTTTAACGAAATTTAACTAAACTTGGTATTTAGGTGGTTTCCTACATAAACTGGTGCTGATTACATTTGGGGATCAATCACTCAACAGGTGGCGCTGTGATCGCATTTTTCCTAAATTTTTAACATTTCAGTATAGGACAAAATTTCGTATAAATGTGTATAATCAGTTATTTTTAACTTGTGATTGCAAAATTAATGTGAATTATTGATAATAGTAGTAGTTAACTAGGAAAAAAAATTGTGTATGTGGGGGCATCGCGAAGGTAAATTTTCAAGATGGGTATAGTTCGATTGATCTCGCCAATACCTTTAAAACGAATGCCTGAACTATAAATCTGTGATAATTTAAAACAAAGTTATCGATTTTTTTTTTTACATTTAACGATTTTTTTTTTTTTTTTTTTTTTTTTTAAATATTGTTACTGAGTGAATATGTATAGGAAAATATAGAAGAAAGTCTTGTGGTGGCCACAACATACTAGTTTTAGTTGCGATATTTTCGGCCACTAAATGCTCTTATTCATCATAAGGTAAAATAATGTTTAAAAAATAAAAATATAGATGTTTGATACTTATCATGCTTATCATAATATTTCTTTTAAAATATCGTTTTTATTCTCTGACAAAAAAGAAAAAAAAAAAAAAAAGAGATTCTTTATAATAGTGAAGCTTTGTCTCTTTAAGTATCCATCTGCTCTGTTTTAGCGTCTGAATAATAGCCCAATATATTTGCAGTATCTTTTATTAGAATGATGACATATTATGGAAGATTTTTAACTATGCTTGAGGAAATGTCGCTTCAAAGATCTTTTAAAATTTAAAGCAATATTTTATGACGAAGGTGGGTCCGCACTCGGTAGAATAAACAAGCGCAAATACATACACACATACATATTAACTGAAAATTTGATATAATAATTTTTTTCTTAAAAAAAAAAAAAAAAAAAAAAAGTTTTATTTATTTATTTATTTATTTATTTATTTAATTTCCCAGAACACATTGAAATAATATTTTAAAAATTTCGAGCTCTCAAGTTTCCCGCTTTCCAATCATATTTTTAAATAACGTAAAAAATAAAATAAATAAAAAATGACAAAAATAATAAAACTAAATCCACGCATCTTTCCTTTCCGAGGACCAATTGTGGTCCTCTCAATGTTCATGTGTAGCCGAGCTTTGGTCTGCACTTAGTAGGGTAAACAAACAAAAATAAACACACACACAAATACATATTAAATACATTTCATACTCTGCTAATTTATTTATTTTAATTGACTGCCTATCTGGCAGCTTGTACTTTTGTTTACTTGCAAAAATTTCGGGCACTAAATGCTCCGATTCATGTTAAACTAATGGAATGTTTAAGAGAGAGAGAGAGAGAGAGATAGAGATTGATTGATTGAAACTTTGTCTGTGTTTCTATCTGCCCAATTATTTTGGGGATGTCTTTTAAAACTCTGATACATTCTGTGTGGTTTTTAACTATGTTTGATAAAACTTTGACTCAAAGACTTTTATTATTATTGTTATTATTAATATTTAAAATGACGTTTCTTCCATAAGCATTTGCACAGAAATAAAAAAAAAAAAATCGAGCTGGCAATCTTTTCAACTTTCAAATCATATTAATATATGAATAATAATAATAATAACAATAATAATAAAATAGAACCCCTTTTAAGTACATATGAAGAACTTCCTTAACAAATGATGTTTAGAAATAATAATAATAATAATAATAAATAAATTTTCCATTTAAAAATAACACATGGCAAACAATTTCTTTGATAATGCAAAGTTTTTTTTTTTTTTTCTTCTCAAATACTGTTTGATTTTGAGAGATAAAAAGAACTAATATGAAATCTCTAGCATTCATAAAAATGTATTCATATATGAGAAGAAATATACTGATTCCCTCTACCAATCGTGATTCCCGCATTTTCCTGTTTTCCCGAGGACCAGAAATGTGTCCTCGCAATGCTGATGCATAACCGGGTTTTGGTCTGCATTTTGTAGGTTAAACAAACGAAAATACACACACACACACTTACATATTATTTGAAAATTTTGTTAAAAGATATTTTTTTAATTTAAGATTCTTAAAAAATATATATATATTTACATTTAATAATCATCGATGAATGGTAGCTTTTAGAAATTAAAGAAAGAAAAAAGAAAAAAATAAGAAATATTTCGTTGCTTTAAGCTGCAGGGTTTTTCTTAAAAACAGTAAATTTCGTAAGATTATTAATTATATATAAGATATATTTATAAAAATATACAAGATATATTTATAAAAATATATCCTTATATAGGTTATATTTATAAAAATATACTCACGCGCATATATTATATTATACATTTTATAATATAGGTATCTTTGGTCTGCACTCGAAAGAAATGTAAATACCCATAAATAACAAAAATTTTTCATACCCTGCTGATTTCTCACTCTTAATTAGAATGTCGATATTTACTCGCCTGTTTTTACTTGCATTTTTCAAACACTAAAAACCATGTCAGTCAATAAGTAATTTAATGTTTGAAAATTAATATTTTAGAAAAAACGACGACCTATATCTTTATACATTTTTCTTTAAGTTTGTGAAAAAATGTTGTTTTTAATCTCCCATTAATAAAGGGGAGTTTTAAAAACTTGAAGCTATGTTTGTCTATCTGCGGCATTTTGACATCTAAATAAACAGCTTAATTTCATTCTGTTTTATTATTATTATTGTTGTATTAGATCTCTGGTATACAGTCGGCTGCAAAATTATTCGAGCACTAGCCAATAATTCCTATGTTAAAAAAGTACACTTAAGACTGTTTTGTTAAATAAATCCTTGTCGAATCATGTTCTTAGACTGACTAAGAACATGATTCGATAAGGATTTATTTAACAAGGCAGTATTAAGTGTACTTTTTTTAGACAGGGATTATTGCTAGTGCTCGAATAATTTTGCAGCCGACTGTACATATATTCTATAAGATTCTTAGCTATATTTCATAATTATCAGTTTAAAAGAATTTTAAATTTTAGAATATATATATATATTCTAAAATTAAAAAAAAAAAAAAAAAATATATATATATATATATATATATATATATATTTTTTTTTTCAGATCACGTTGCATTTCAATTTTTTCGAGATGTCTGTCTCCTAAATTTCAAATCATCTTATGTGAAATCTGCAAACAGGCAATCTTGTATTTTTGAAATTATGATAAATTAAAAATCACTTCGTTTTTTATGTTGAATTATATAAACGTTAATAAATAAATAAATAACAGCGAATTTTAAACCTTATTCGAGAAAAGTTAAAAATTGGCCATAAATATTAATTTTAGGTGTTAATTTGAACTTCGCTGAGTTCGTTTAAAAATAAAAGATTTTACACTTATTTTATGAAATATCTAAATTATATATAATTTAAATATATTATTATCTCCTGAAACTTTAACTTATTTTAACTATTTAAATATATAAGTAAAAGTATACAACCGGTATATACATTCGAGCTGCTATATCCTGGAAAACCAGGAAAAAAAAAAAAAAAAAAAAAATGCAGAAAAATCTGCAAATAATCTGAAGGTATTTGAAACAAATATTATAATAATTGCAGTTTGGAAGCAAAAATCTCCCCCCCCCTTTCTTAAATTTTTTATTGTTCCAAAATGTTTTGATAATCTGCAGTTTTATTTTTTCTTTTTAAATGTTTTTCTACATTTTTTTTTTCTATTAAAGCTGTGAACTTTATTGTGATTTCAGAATTTAATCGGATAAAAAATTAAATTTGGTGCAATTTTTTATGTGTTAACAAACCATAATACAAAATATCACTTTATTTTGAAAATGTACAAATAATTTTCCATTGAATAATGCAAATATATATATATATGTATATGTATGTATATTTTCTTTTTTACTTCTCTTATAATTAAAAGGACGGGAGGAAAAAAACTATTTCAAATAGTGCAATTTATTTTTCCGTGTGTATGTTTTCTGCGTAATATATGTAAAAACACGTGGACCGATATTTGTTTTATTCAAAAGAAAAGAATGTGGTTTTTGACTCCCCGCACTTGATAGCTGACATTCCGGTCTTAAACGAGACAATCCCTTTTTACTGGGGATTTTAAGAAGATATTCCCTAATAAACCCACAAATTTTCCCTTCTTCCGGTCCTCGCTTTGAATGCAAAATGCGGAAATTTTATATTTAATTTATTAAAAAAATTTTGGATCATCTGGGTTCTCCCATGTCTATAATTAAGAAAACAATAATTTATGTTTGGATATGTTAATTTATACCGGAGATATAAATAATTTTAGGTGGACCTCGCAATGAATGCAAAATTACGGGGACCTCACTTGGTAGGGTAAACCGGTATGTGTGTGTGTATGTATGTGGAGAATCTTCTGGCTATTATAGCTCAGAAACTAATAAAGATAGAGCTACAAAACTTTAGAATTGAAATACGTCTGGTGTACAGATGAAATTTCCAAATTTTGGTGAAAATTGAAAAACCGGAAGTGGGCCATCGGAGACCGGAAGTGGGACCGTAAGTCCGTATCTCAAAAACGACTCTAACGATTTTCTTCAAATTTGTTATATAAACACTCTATTAGATGTTCTTTCGAATGATATAGTTGGTTAGTTCAGGAAAATTGATAGGCGTCCTGTATAAATAGCTCAATTTCAGGCCTTGCAAAGGCGTTCCTTTAAAAACGGTTGTACGGATTTTTTTCAAACTCGCCATTTTAACTCACTTTTAAATATGCTTTTGTATGTAATTATTGTTTTCCTGTCAATAATTGAGTTTAACCGGAAGTGGGACCGTAAGTCCGTGTCTCAAAAACGGCTCTAACGATTTTCTTCAAATTTGTTATATAAACACTCTATTAGATGTCCTTTCGAATGATATAGTTGGTTAGTTCTGGAAAATTGATAGGCTTCCTGTATAAGTAGTTCAATTTCAGTTCTTCTAAGCGCGTTCCTTTAAAAACGGCTGTACGGATTTTTTTTTAAACTCGCTCTATTAACTCACTTTTAAATATCCTTTTGTATGTAATTATCGTTTTCTGGTCAATAATTGATTTTTTGTAAAAATTGTTATCTCAAAAACGGCTCTAACGATTTTCTCTTTAAGTCACTTTTATGTTTTCTGATCACATTATCTCTCAAAAATGCCTATAATACGTGTAATAGTGGGTAATGGAAGTCGTGTGGTTGTTTCACACCAGATTTTTTTTTTTTAGTTTGATTTCTTTAGAAATCGACCTATTGCAGTCACTTTGTTTATCTATCTATCTATATATATATAAATCTATAATAATGAAAATTATTGTCCTCACGGTAACTCCCAAAATAATACTTCAAGCCGAACCAAATTTGGATAGTGAACTTATCTTATAAATATCTTGGATAAGTTCGTTAACCAAGTTGCTCCGCTTTTCTATCTTCAAGTGGCGGGCACTTAAAAATTTTAAAATCCACATTGTAAAAAGGATATTTAAGGATTTGTTTGAATTTTAATGTAAATATAGACTACATAAGGATCTCAATGAAGTTTATTAGTAAACTATATCCACCATTTTTAATAAAGTGGCAGATATCTTAAATTAAGCGGAGCCACTTGAAATCAGGCTACCACTTGAAAATTTTTAATCACGATAATTTCTAAAATAATACTCTAAATCGAACCAAATTTGGACAGTGAATTTATCTTATAAATATCTTGAATGAGTTTGTTAACCAAGTTGCTCTGTCATTTTGTTTTCAAGCGGAAGCCACTTGAAAATTTCAAATTTGCATTGTAAAAAGCGTATTTAAGACTGGATTTGTGTGAATTTTGATGTATACATACACCATATAAGGGTCTCAACCATGTTTATTAATGAACTTTATCTGCCATTTTTAACATAGTGTGGATGTTATAAACTAAGCAGGACAACTTGAAATCGGGCTACCACTTGAAAATTTATAATCATAACTTTTTAATTACTGATTCAATTTGAACCAAAGTTGGACAGTGAACTTATCATACAAATATCTTGGATGAGTTCACTGCGCAACTTGTTCCGACATTTTGTTTCCAAGTTGTGGCCACTTAAAATAAGGCTGGTGCTTGAAAATATGCCATAATGATAAATTTTGAAATACTACACTGATTCAAACCAAAGTTGGATAGTGAACTTACAGTTCGAATATCGTGGATAAGTTCGCTAGGCAACTTGCTCTGCCATTTTATTTCCAAGTGGTGGCCACTTGAAAATTTGTTATTAATAACTTTTGTAATACCAAATCAATTTGTATCAAATTTGGGTAGTGGATTTATCATGTGAATTGCAACTTGAAAATTTCTTCAAATATTTCCGATAAGTTCTCGGAGCATCTCATTCCACTCTTTTGTTTACAACTGATGGTTACTTGAAATTATGGTGCCGCTTGAAAATTTTTTATCAGAATAATTTTTGAAATACTGAATTATTTTGAACCAAAGTTGGACAATGAACTTATCATATAAATAACTTGGATGATTTCGCTAGGCAAGTTGCTCTGAAATTTCGTTTCCATGTTGCGGCCATTTAAAATCAGGCTGTCACTTGAAAATTTCTTATCACGATAAATTTTGAAATATTGAATTAATTCGAACCAAAGTTGAACAGTGAACTTATACAAATATCTTGGATGATTTCACTGCGCAAGTTGCTTTGTTATTTTGTTTCCATGTTGCGGCCACGTAAAATCAGACTGCCACTTAAAAATTTATCATAACTATAACTTTTGAAATACTGCACTGATTCGAACCAAATTTGGACAGTGAACTTATGCTTCAAATATCTTGGATGAGTTTGCTGGTCAACTTTCTCCGACATATTGTTTTCAAGTAGCAGCCACTTGAAAATTTGTTGTTATGATAACTTTTGGAATGCTTAATCAATTCGAACCAAAGTTCAATAATGGTTTTATCATTCAAATATCTACACTGTAAAAAATATGTCCCATTTGCTGCCAGAAACTCTCTGTAATTTGGGAAAATACGTTCTAACAATATAAATTTTTTTCGTAAATTATGCATAATTTCTCAAATTACAGAGAATTTCTGGCAGCAAATAGGACATATTGTTTACAGTGTATGATTTCAGTGGGCGAGTTTTTCTGTAGTTTTGTTTCCATGTTGTGGCCACTTGAACGCTGCCACTTGAGAATTTGTTATCACAATAATTTTTGAAATATTGAATTTATTCAAACCAAAGTTGGACAGTGGACTTTTCTTACAAATATCTCGGATTTATTCGCTCAGCAACTAGCTTTGCCATTTTGATTCAATTGGCAGCCACTTAATTTGTCGACACGTTAATTTTGAAATTTTGAATTAATCAAAACTAAATTTGTAGAGTAGACTTATCTCACAAATGCGTTTGATATATATTTGTTTGCCAACTTGATCTGAATTTTGTTTCCAAGCGCTGGCCACTTAAAAATTTCAAATTCACATGAAAAGGTATTTATGAACTGATTTGTATAAAACTCCATGTGTACATAGCCCACATCAGTATTTCTACCACGTCCATTAATAATTTGTAGCCGACATTTTGTTTCAAAATGGCAGCTACTTGATAAGAATAAAAAAATCAACCTGCCCTTCTCAATGAGCCGGAAGAACTTGTTTTGTTTTCTTTTTTCCTTCTTCTTTTCTCATTAGGTTTGAAACTGTGCGATAGTAGTTTTTCTCATTTTTTCTTGTTTACTCCTTTTTTTTTTTTTTAATCTTTTACTCCTATTTTTTTAGTCCTGAAGTTGGCAGCTCTGACGATCTCTAAAATATATTTGAATGCCGTAACTGATGCTGTTCACACATCATTGAATGCAACCTATTGTAGCAAACATGTCACTGAAGATCGCAAAGTGAACTTTTTTCGTGTCAAACAATTTTTGTTTCGTATTAAAAGAAAGAAAAAGGGATTAGATTGCATAGTCCGGACCGCTATATTTATTTCGTGTTAACTGATTTTTCATGTTAAGCATTTTCATGATAAACATATTTCACTGTATACAATTGGATGTTAAAAAGTATGATATTTGTGCATGCCCTACATAGATGTTGATTTTGTAAAGATTAGTAAATAAAGAATATAAATAGGAATTCTTGTGTAAGAGAAAAAAATTATGTTTAATTTCTTCCTTGTGTGTATTATATAAAGTAGTTCCGTGCTGCTTTTTTTTTTTTTAATGTGTTTCTATGAATAGATATAAACATTTGCCAAAGTAGTACTTCCATTATTTACTTTTCGAAAACTTTTTGAGAATGTAAATATCAAGAATTTTCTTGAGTAATTCTTTCAAGGAGAGGTTATGACCTTGAGAATTTAGTTAGAAATAAGCTTTCACAATATTGTAGTGTACTCTCAAAGTAATAATAAATTAAAATAGCAAAACAAAATAACCACCCAGTGTTGAGAAAAGAGCTTTTAATCACAGCTTTAGTAGGTACTAATTAATTAGCTACTGATTGATCCTTGAGCGTTATAGTTGGTAGCTTGCCCTGAGTCCTAGTCCTTGGTTCAATTTTGCTCATAGGCAAATTTTGTTATTTTATTTTTTGAAGTAATATATTATTAAAAACAAGAAAAATCTTACTTGAGCTTCTGTACTTTATCTATAGACCTTTCGAGGGTGCTCCCCTCATCATCGGTGGATTGCTTAGGTAGTCCGCTTCTTTCAGCAAGCCACTTCCTTTCAGTCTGTCGTTTTATCAAATGTTGCCATAACCGGCACAATCCCATTGTCGGCTCATTGCCTTTTATAGAATTATAATTTGTGAGAATTTCGATAGTTTCTTTATTTAATGTGTATGTGTTATTATAGTAACTTGTGATATTTTTAACATTGTTGAAGTCAATTGAAACGTCTTGTTCAAGGCATGTTTTTGCTAACGCGGTGGTGACTTTTCCATATTTAATATATGTTTGATGTTCTTTGATATGCATTTTAATTTTTCTTTTCATCATTCCTATGCGACACTTATTATTCTGATTAACTTTGATTCGGATTTTATAAATATCTGAATTTTCAATCGGTGGGATTGGCATCTTTTTCGTTTCTAATCATTTGATAAATATTCAGATTGGGTTTAATGGGAATTTTTCTACTGTGCTTTTTACCTAAATTTATTTTAACAACCGTTCTGCAATCACAGGGGATTGAGAAAGTGTACTTTTGAGGGATTTTTTGATGGGAACTAATGTTATCAAGGGTTTTGATTCTTTTTTTGTATAATTTATTTACTAAATTTTTCGGATAACCTGCATTGACGGCGTTGTTTTTAATTAACTTCTTCCTTAAGGTCATTAGTTTTTTTTATAAATAAGGATAGCTCTATTATGGATAGCTCTAATTTGGTATTGGTATGGTGTTTTACTTTTCTATTTATATTTTCATTGCTGGCAGGGTGTTTCCTGTATACGGTTTTTATGTCATTGTGTTTATGGGTTATTTTCTCGTCGAGATAGCTGATACTGTTATTAATTTCTGTTTCGCAAGTAAACTTTAAATTGGGATCTAATTTGTTCAAAACTTCAAGTAAATTACTAACATTTTCGTCTTGGTTATGGTAGTAATTTACTTGAAGTTTTAAACAAATTAGATCCCAATTTAAAGTTTACTTGCGAAACAGAAATTAATAATAGTATCAGCTATCTCGACGTGAAAATAACCCATAAACACAATGATGTAAAAACCACCGTGTACAGGAAACCAACTGCCAGTGATGAAATTATAAATAGTAAAAGAAAAACACCATACCAATACAAAATTAGCACCATCCAGGCATAGAGCTATCCTTATTTATAAAGAAACTAACGACCTTAAGGAAGAACTTAAAATAATTTAAAATATCGCTGTCAATGCAGGCTATTCAAAAAATTTAGTAAATAAATTATATAAAAAAAAGAATCAAAACCCTTGATAACATTAGTTCCCATCAAAAACTCCCTCAAATGTACACTTCCTCGATCCCCTACGATTGCGGAGCTGCTGTTAAAATAAATTTAGGTAAAAAGCACAGTATAAAAATTTTCATTAAACCCAATCCAAATACTTACCAATTGATTAGAAATGAAAAAGATCCAATCTCACCAATTGAAAATTCAGGTATTTACAAAATCCCAATCGAAGTTAATCAGAATAATAAGTGTTACATAGGAATGACGAAAAGAAAAATTAAAATGCTTATCGAAGAACACCAAACAAATAATAAATATGGAAAAGCCACCACTGCGTTAGCAAAAACATTTCAATTGATTTCAACAATGTTAAAAAGATCACAAATTACCATAATAACGCATACACATTACATAGAGAAACTATCGAAATTCTTACAAATTTTAATTCTTTAAATGGCAACGAGCCGACAATGGGATAGTGCCAGTCATGGCAATATTTGATAAAACCACAGACTAAAAGGAAGCGGCTTGCTGCAAGTAGCGTACCACCTAAGCAATCCTCCAATGATGAGGGGGAGCTCCCTCGAAAGGTTTGTGGATAAAGTACAGAAGCTCAAGTAAGGTTTTTCTCCTTTTTAATGTTTTAAAGCTTCTGGTTTATAAAATGCTTCGTATATTAAATTAGTTTATTTTTTTTTCAGATAAAATAAAACTAAAAATTTCTGTTAAAAGTTATGGAAAAAATATAAATTGATAACTGATTTTTTTTCTATTAAAAAATAATTATTTAAAATAATTATTAAATTTTCAAACATGGGTTAGTTGAATGCAAGAAGAAGAACGACGATAATTATCATAAAAGCATGGAATTCCTAATTATAAAATATTGCTAATTGCAAAATATTTTGCTAATTATAAAATATTTTGAAGGTTAAAGGTTTTAATTTATCAAATTAATGTATTAACTAAAATACAAATACAATTTTGCTTTCGATATTTATCCATTGAATGCATTTATGCCAGAATAAAAAAATTTTGTTGACTAATTGATGTAATTTAAGATAAAATAATTAATAAATGTAACGATAATGTGTTAACTGTATTGTTGTTGTTGAAAATATCTATTGGAATCTATGAAATATTTTTAGATAATGTAGTCTTAATTATTGCATTGATAGTTTTGAAGTGACTTATTTAAGTAGTTTAATTGATTTCCATATAGTTAATTAGTTTGGTGATGTTAAATAATGATTTATTAAAAAAAAAAAATTCTTTGACAATATCTGTAGTAAGTAAAATATTTTAATTTTCAATTCATTAAAAATAGAAACAATACACTTGTATAATAGCATAATTTATCTTTTATAAGAATTAAGTATAAAAATACTTTTATAATGATGTTCCACATTTATGTAATAGGGTATACTATTTGCTATATGTAATATGTTTGTGTTATATGAGGTCAATCCAGAAAGTAAATTCTAACAAGCAATTAATCAAAAGGAAACAATTATTAGGAAAACACTTGTATTGCATAATGAAGTACATGGTTCATATTATTTTTCAACATAGTTGCAACTATTGAAGTATTTATTGTAGTACATAATAAGCTTTTGTATTCCCTTGTCGTTGAAAGATCTGCCTGCAATTTTACAATTCATGAAGAAGTGAAAAATAATTTTATGAAAGAGTGAATGGTGAATTTGAGGAAAGCTTTGCTTTGATAATGTTGTAATTGGTGAATCTTCGATTGACCCTAATTTTATCCTAAACTTCTGTAAGCAAATTATCATAAATGAGAGATTGCATCCTGCTTCATTTGTCATCATGAATGTGTTCACGTCCTTCATTGAAACTTTGTACCCACCTCCTTATTGATTTAATCATCATATTTTGTTTGTAAACTTCACAAATTTGTCGCTGAATTTTAATTGGTTCTTCAATTGTTTACCAATGAGTCAGCAAAGTGGCCGTGTATACGTGAAATCATGAACAGAGTGCTTCTGCAGAAAAAATTGAAAATGAAATTTACTTTCTGGATTGCCCTCATAATTTTGTTTAAATGAGAATGTGTTTTTTATTATTAGTTAATGTTCATATCTTTACTTTTAAATGGTTTGATTATATTTAAGGTTCTGTCATGATTTTTTTTAATTGTAGGTTATGACAATTTTTGCATTTGCAACAACTGCTGGTTTTGAGACTGTGGCAACAATTGGAATAAGATGTAAAGAATACGAAAAGGATATACAGTATAAATTTGGATATCCATTTAAGTAAATAATTTTTTAAATAATTCTCTTTATATATATATATAATAAAAAAAAGTTGTAAGTTATTAGCATTTCTACTTATTTTGTTATCAGAAAATTTTCATTTGGAAATTGCCAGGTTTTTTATAAAAATAATTTTTTTGTGAAACTTATTTATTAATTCTTTCTTTTCATCCTTTTTATTTCTAACATGCATTTTCTTTATTATTATTATTATTTTTTTTTTTTTTAAGTTAAATACGTAGCTTAAAATAAACTGTAAGAAATTTAAAATTAGAAAAAATTTAAAATATTTTTATTTAATTGAAAGAGTCATGCTTAATAATTCTTTTTCTTTCTTTTCTTTTTTTTTTTTTTTTTTGTTAATATAAAAAATTCAGTTACTAAAAGTATTTCTCTGACATTGTGTATTATAAAGTAGTATTTTTTGGTGTAACATATTTTACCTTCACTAACTTTAATATCTGTCTAGTGCAAATTAAATCAATGATTTTTTATTTAAATTTTCACTAACTTTATATCTGCTTATTTAACTTTATATCTGATCATTCAAGGATTGATCCAGACAAAAAAATGGAGCCCTTTTACTTCCCCTTCACAAAATTCAAATTCATAAATACAGTCCTTTTTATAAGATTTTTCTTTGCAAAAAGTATCATTTTATAAAATTTTTCTATATTTCCAGTATTTTTAATTAATGCCTATATTTGATTCAACAGAACTCTGTTAGCTTGATAATGATATTAAACACTATATTAAAGTGGTAGGGTTCAGTGGCGGATCCAGAACTTAACTTTTGGGGGAGGGGAGGGGCTAAATTTTTTCACGATGTTATCCTAGATCAATGAAAAATTTACAACTGTAATATTCAATTGTGAATGTCAGTGCTTTTTTTTGGGGGTGGGGGTCAGCCCCCTAGCCCTCCCCCCTTAGATCCGCCACTGGTACGGTTTATACACGATATATATATACTGGGTGATTCTAAATAGATGATACAGCGATTATCTCATAAACTAATAAAGATATAAATATACTTCCAGTTACAAAATTAGTGCAAATTAAGAGTAATTTCAGATATGGTATTTTTTTGTCCAAGGGGCTGTATACATATTAAAATACGAAATTTAATTTTTATACAGTCCCTCCTATCCACATGGCTTATATTTAGAAAAATATTCTTGTTCTAAGAAGAAAAAAAAAAAAAATCATCTTTCTAAGTGAAAATCTCGCTGAGTTATTGCAATTTGAAAATGATGACTATACCACTTTATTTTCAATTTTGACGTTTATTTTTCGATGCCAAGTGCTCACTTTCGGGGGTTATCTATGAGATGATAAAAATTAAAAAAAGATCTTTTATTTTAAAATAGCAATTAAAATCATTCAAACACATGAAATCAACAGTTTTAAGAACTTAATGCAAATTTATATTATTCTGTATTGTTAAAACATTTAATCGTTAAATTTCTTAGGGGGTCACCTGCAAATTAAAACACATTAAGAAAGGAAAAAAATTAAAAAACTAGCAAAACCATGTGAAATTTTCAGTTTTTTTTTCTTTTTAACACTTTTCAACATGATTGAAAATTTTTAATGACCACTTCGGCTCTTTGACAATTTCCAACAAGGTTGAAAAGTGTTAATGACTTCGGTTTGTCTATCTGTCCATCTATCTTTCTGTTTGTCTGTCTGCGCTCTAACTCCCGTGAATATTTATGGAATTTCTTGAAACTGGTATATGTTATTTGAGTTAACAATCGGATATTCCTTATTGAAAATGGAGTGAGTTCTCTGCTAGCTTGTATACAGGGATACCTGAAAGTATTCCAAAGAATTATGTTCTATGAGAGCTATTTCTATAAACAATATTTTAATACCTTTAATTTATGCAAGTGTTAATAAAATTAAAATATGTTATTCAAGTTTACTATCAGATATTTTTTATAGGAAATGCAGTAAATACCACCATTGGTTTGTATACAGGCATACAGCGACACCCGAAAGTATTCCAAAGCATTATGTTCTGTGAGATATTTCTGTAAACCAAATTTTAATTACTTTGCATAAAATCTTAATGAAATTAAAATATGTTGTTCATATACACAAAAGAATGCTTTCTATGTGTACAGTACGATTAGCATTAGATTTACAGGGCACACAAAAATATTCAGTTATGTTAATGGCTATTATTGGAAATTTGCTGGAATATCATTTTCGTTTACTTTAAGCATTTTTAATACTTTCTAACAATTTGTAACTGTGAATATGATTTCAAGTTGCATATTTGACTGTCCATCTGTCTATCTGTCTGACTGGCCGCCGCCAGCATCCGTAAGTATTTTCAGAAATTAAAAAAAATGATATGTTATTAATTTTACTGCAGAATATTCCCTATTTAAAATGGCATTAATAGGTTCTCTACAACTGGTTTGTATTCAGGAACGCTCAAAAAATGCCAATGCATTGCATTTTGGGACAGACTTATAAATCACATTTAAATAACTTTCTACTATAAAAATCATAAAGAAATTCACATTTATTGTTAATATTCTAAAATAATTTTTTGTGTAGAATATGATATGGTATCGATGCATAATTCTATGTCAGGAGGGTTACTACCCTTCTCAACCCCTGTTTAATTATAGTTCCTACATTTATTAAAACAAAAATAGTCTTATTAATTTCGTTGAAACTTATCACAAGTCTTGCTGCCTGCCTCCTTCCTTCCTATCTTGTGTTTCTTAGGTTATTTTGTCATTAATTTTGATAAGTTTATGGTTTTAAGTTAAGATTTCTTGTGTTACTTTATTGATTCGTTTGTTTTGCAGGCTGTTAATTAATAGATCTGGTTTCTTTACATTAGTGTATTTCATCCACTGATAAATTTTTTTTTTAATCTTATTGGTCATTGGTGTTTCAGTGATCTTGTATCTGTTGCTTGGCTTCTACTATGCTTAATAGATCATCTTTACTATATATATATACACAGATCAACCACTAAAAATTTGACTTTCATATTCAGGAGGCCTCAAAACGTGATATTATACAGAAAAAAAACGATCTCCAAAAACTATTATTTTTGAGTATGGGTATCAGAAATTAATTTTCTGTCCTCTGTCAGCAGTGTTCTTCAACATAAAAAAAATGCAGCAAAGCACTTATGTCAGTTACATTTAATTAAAAAAAAAAAATGTTTACCTTAATTTTGGGTTTATTGTCAATAAACTATATGCACATGACTTTGTGTACGTAAATTTAGTGTTATATGTAAAACACATAACACAAAATGAAATGCACTTTCAGCAATTTCCAAGTATAGCTCCAATATATCCAAATACTCTGGGTATCCCTGTAAATGAATGATGAATGATTGCCATACCACAATCTACACAAAACATGCTTTTATGTGTATAAAAAAATCTGTTCATTTCATTTTGTTTAGGGCAGCCTTTAGATGTCACACTGTACTTATGAGAAATTTCGCTGATAGATGTAATGTATTTGAATTCTCTTGGATGACCCTGTACACAAACCCTTTGTGTGATCTCAATGAATAGTTTAGTGTAGCATCACTATATGGTATGGATTTAAAATACCGAATTTGGACTTTCTGCTACTGTTTGTTCTTGAGATTTGCTAATAACACATACACACAAAGAAACCAACTGCTAAAAACATGATTTTTGAATTCAGAGGATCTCAAAACGTGTAAATATAACAAAAGCTGATTTTCGGAAATTTGACTCAAAAACAATACTTTCTCTATACCATGTATATGGATAAGAGAATAAAGAAGGAAAAATGAATTTGAAAATTCACTTTTAGTACATAAATCATTCATAAATTTTATATGTTAAATTATCAATGAGTATTCTCGTATGTAATCACTAGGGGAAAGACAGACATTACAGGTTAAAATAGCTGTCTTTCCCTGAATGAAAAAGAATCCCCCCCCCCCCAATCTGTGCCTTATTACAAAATCTATAGTAATTACAATTTCTCACATTTGATACAACCCTTAAGACTAGGCAGAAAATGCTAGAATTTTCAAATTGCAATAACTCAGCGAAATTTTCACTTAGAAAGGTAATTTTTTTTTATATTTGTCTTCTTAGACTGAGGGGGATATTTTCTAAACATAAGTCATATGATAGGAGGAGCCTTATAAAAATTAAATTTCGTATATGTATACAGCCACTTGTATTAAAAAAAAAAAAATAAATAAAAAAAATGCCATATCTGAAATCTACTCTTAATTTGCACCAATTTTGTAATTGGAAGTATGTTTCTTAGTTTACGAGATAATCGGATCGCTGTATCGTCTATTTTGAATCACCCGGTATAATCTTTATTCATGTTTTTTATATTTCTTCATGTGTTACTTGGTTTTGTCTACTGCAATGTTTGAAAAGGTCTTCAATATATATATATATGTTTTTTGTACAAAAATGGACTTCTAAAATTAATGCCTGGATGTACCTCTGTCATTTGTTTTTAGAAACATTCCAGTAAATTTATTCATTTATTTTAAAATACATCTTTCACAAATTAAAGATTTCATTTAATTTCAAAATCGAACCCTTTGGTTAATAAAATAATCTTTTGAAATAAAATATAAATTTAGAATTCATACATTAAATTAATCTAATAAAAATTGTTCTTAGGTTTCAGAAATAAATCATTCATTTAAATTATATTATGCTTCTCAAAATTTTCTGATGCGATCTTCTTAAAAAAAAAAATAAAAATAAAAAATAAATAAATAAAAATAAACAATTGCACAATCTAACTGTAATTACATTTCATTTTCTGTTTCGTAGCCCAATTGTCACCACTACTTTTGGCTTTTATTGATCTCGCCAACAGCTAGGTTAATATAATCTAACTACCTTCTCAAAATTCAAAATTTCCCATTTGATTTGCATTAGAAACAAAGAAACTTAAGGGCCCGCTTCACTCACCGTCGCCGGAAAACAAAGCTAATGTTATTCTATGGGAAATTTTTCTTTACAAATAACTTATTAACTAATACATATTTTTAAATTCTGTTTTCGTATTCTGAAAATTCCCAGCTGTTAAATTGATGGACCTTTTTTAAAAAAATATATTTTTTATTTTTTATATTTTATTTTGAAGCTGCAAAATACGAATTTTCAATATGTGAATTTTTTTCATTTTGCAATTTCAAAATAAAATATAAAAAATTAAAAAAAATACATTTTTAAAAAAGGTCCGTCAATTTAACAGCTGGGAATTTTTTGAATGTGAAAACAGAATTTAAAAATATGTATTAGTTAATAAGTTATTTGTAAAGAAAATTCCCCTATAGAATAACATTGGCTCGGGGTTCTGGCGGCAGTAAGTGAAGAGGGCCGTTAATATGTGCACTTGGCTCATGTATTCGCAGCGCTGCCATGTCTGGTGATAAACAGGTGGGAAATGAATTGTGCTCGCTTAATCACTCTGTCTAAAATCACAGACCTAACAGCATGTAGTAAAAAAAATCACCCTCTCTCCCCATCACTTTTTGTCATAGCGAATTCACAAATGGATATGAACTGGGCTTGTCCTCTGATGTTTCTTTATTTGTCAATAAAATCTTCATGTCTTTTGTATTTGATGGAAACTTTTTTTTTTCAATGTCTACTGTCTTTGACATTTTTTAAGAGGACTAGGTATTTCCATACCAAAGAGCCCTTTTGCTACCCCCTTCACAAAATTCAAATCTGTAAAATGGACTCCTTTATAAAATTCATATCCTTAAAATGCACCCTTTCGCAAAATTTATTTAAAAAAAAAAAAAAAAAAAAAAAATGATCCTTTTGTAAAAAATTTTTTTTCACGCATTCAGTGTTATTTTAGATTATTGCCTATACTTGATTCGATGAAACACTGTTAACTTGATATTAAACATTGTATAGAGTGATAGCTAAAATGGAAGGTTTTACACAATACCTTTTTCACAAAAAAAAAAAAAAAAAAAAAAAAAATGAATATTTTTCTCTTTTGCAAAAATATTTTGTTTTTCACAAAAATAGGCCCCCAAAATTAACCTGAATTGACCCTTGCAAAGAAATACAGTGAAAGTAGCTATTACAATACCTTAACATTGATCTAACTGCTTACATGATTTGATTTTTATTTCTATCTAGTAATAGCCTTAATGTTAAATTTCTCTAACAGCTCTTAACTGTTGCCTGCTGTTCTCACAACAGCCCTCCTAAGTTAATTGTTACTTACATGCTCAGGGTTTACATTAGAGTGGGATTGTGAGAATCCCACTATATTTTAAAGAACTACATTCAAAGATGTCTCAAAAAGGGCTTTTTTTCTACACTTTCTCAGGTTATTCATTGAGTATTGCATTCTTTTTTTTTTTTAAGTTGCTTTGGGTAATGTAATAATTGCTTCTGAAGCCTATGATCTTCTGCTTTTAGGTTCTCTAGAATATCTTGAGTTAAAAAAGAAAGGGGGAGGGGGTAATTCTTTTAGAACACTTTATAATTCTAAGGTTTTATTAAAATAATATATGAATATGTGTATGTATATTTTGTCAACTAGTAGGTATAAAGTTTAGAAATTAAAGATTATAATTATATATGAAATAAAATAAGTAATTACTCATTTAAATTTGAAAAATCCCACACAATATTTTTTTTTCTAGTGTAAACCCTGATGCTGGAGAATCAATTTAACATTTTTCCAACTTCACAAAAGAACACTAAAATAATCTCAAATTCAGCATCTGAGCAAAACTTTGCGTAAAACATTGCCTTTACCAAAGGTCATAAAACATCTTTATAAACCTACAATCTGAATTCCTTTCTTCTGTAAACTAATTCATCATTTAGCAATTTCTGTAACTACATTTTTACTTTCCGAACACTATAGTGAGGAAAGTATTGTAATCATGTCAAAAATCCGAATTCGAGATTTTGATGTTTCTATACGTTTTGAGGTCCCCTGAGTCCGTTTTCACTATTTTTACGATGATGTATGTATGTATGTGTGTATGTTTGTGAACACGCTAGCGTCTAAAGGCTTTGTTCGATTAACCTGAAAGTTGGTACGTATATTGTAAGTCACCATAGTACGAACCCTATAGATTTTGGTGAATCTAGCACTTATAGTTTTTTTACAGGGACACAAAGAAAAATTCTTTATCATTATGGCCTATGGGACCAAAATCTTAAAAGTGCGATAGCATCTAAACGCCTTATTCAATTGAGCAAAAATTTTATACCCATATTATAGGTCACAGATACTCAATCTGTATAGATTTTGGAGAATCTAGCACTTATAGTTTTTTTACAGGGACACAAAGAAAAATTCTTTATCATTAAGGCCAGTGGGGCCAAATTTTTAAAAGTGTGATAGCGTCTAAACGCCTTATTAATCTGAGCAAAAAAATTGTACACATGTTATAGGTCGCATTTGCACCAACTGTATAGATTTTGGTGAATCTAGCACTACAGTTTTTTTACAGGGACACAAAGAAAAATTCTTTATCATTATGGCCTATGAGACCAAATTTTTAAAAGTGCGATAGCATCTAAACGCCTTATTCAATTGAGCTGAAAATTTGTATGAATATTATAAATCACTGTTGCACTAACTATAAGCATTTTGGTGAATCTAGCATCTATAGATTTTTACAGGGACAAAACGAAAAATTCTTTATCATTATGATCTAAGGGCTCAAAGTTCAGTAGCGTTAAATAAAACCTCGTGTGATATATGGAGAAAAAAACACTCTATTATGGTTTTCTCTCTTTTGTTTGTTTAGCAATTCCTCTTTCTTTATTTTATCTACAAAACTGTTAGTTACTCAATGTTCGGAAAGTCGAGTGGAGTCACTCCAGATTTTTTTTGCTTACTTCAGCTTAATCTATTAAATCCAAACAGATCCCAGTCAAAAAAAAAAAAAAAAAAAATGCAACCGTCAAAAATTTAAGCTACATGTGTAAGATCTCACAATACGTTAAAAATTATTATAAGAAGTAATATTCTCTGTCTGTTTAGAATACCTTAAAATGTTTGTGATTTCTTCATCTATTTGTGTGCTATTTATATTTTTGATATTTATTTTTTTCATATTTATAGATCAGTGGTCAGAGCCTGACTAAGGCAGGGACATATGGGGCAGTTGCCCCGGATCCTCACATCAGAGGGGGGCCCCCCAAATCGAATAGAAAGTTTATTTTACGTTTCCAAAATATCAGTATAGTGTAAAATCCGGCTTAATTGAGCCATCGTAATTGCAAAAATTTAGCTGAATTCTACCCTAATGTCAGCAAGGATATGAATTTTTCGCAGCTAAATGACAAAGTTAACAATCAGAAATAAAATGGATCTATAATGAGGTAAAAAATTTAAATACCTCCATAAAGTTCAGTTCTTCATTACTGTGAAGCAGAGGGGGGGGGGGGGGCAAAGAAGTTTTTGCCCCGTGCCCTAATTAGGGTAAGTCGGGCCCTGTCAGTGGTAGTGAACTTAATTAATACCGCCCACTACTGGGCTTTTCAGCTTTTATGATGGGTGGTAGGGTAGGGGCTTTGTGTAATACTGATACACTTTCACTTTTTAAAATTTAATTGACTTTTTAAAACATTGAAATGGAGAAATCCTTTATCATATGCCTTAACTTACTATGACTCTGTTTTATAAAGTAAATTCCCTACTTTATGAATCATCATTATTTGGAACTAGTGGGCCTTTATTACTGCTAACAGACATACAAAAAGTGGACAGTAGATACACCCCGCAACAAAAAGACAGGAACAAATGGTTTTTTCTTTGATTTTTCATAAAATAACGTTATCTAAATTGTGCTGATCATTTATTATTATTATAAAATAACACTATTCCTGGACTAATTTTTGTTTTAAGACTAATTTAGAAAAATTTTAAGACTAAAATTTTTCTAATTTAAGACTATACTGCGCGACAAAAAGATAGGAACAAAGGTTTTTTTTTTTTAATTTTTGAATATGAATATTTTGAATATGATTCAAATATTTAATATGTTTTTGATATGATAATATTTTGTTATGATAATAAATGATCAACACAATTTAAATAATGTTATTTTAGGAAAAATTAAAAAAAAACCCTTTGTTCCTACCTTTTTGTCGCAGAGTGTAGTCTTAAATTAGAAAAATTTTAGGCTTAAAACTTTTCTAAATTAGTCTTAAAACAAAAATTAGTCCAGGAATAGTGTTATTTTATAATAATAATAAATGATAAGCACAATTTAGATAACGTTATTTTATGAAAAATCAAAGGAAAAACCCTTTGTTCCTGTCTTTTTGTCGCGGGGTGTATAAAAAGGTTAACTACCTCTGTTATAGATGGTCTCTTTTTTATTAACTACTAGCAGGCTATACCCGCTTCGCTGGTCACTATATTTTTAATTTAAATGAATTTTCAAACGAATTAAATCACTATTTTTTAATATAACTTTAAAAATAAAAACTAAGAACAATTATATTGAAATCATTTTAAATCTCACTTTGTTTACCTGATGCTTATGGCAGATCTTTTCCTGCCAGTACTACATCGGGTCCAGGTTTCCACTGCTTGCAGAAAGGCCTTTCCTGGGCACTGATGTCAATTTGGGTAAAGCTGCTGCTATTAAAGAACTGTTAAAAATAGTTTTTTTTATTTAAAATTAATGTATTTAATTTTTTCAACTGTTTAACCAATTTGATTTAATAAATATAATAATAAAAAAATAAAAAATAAAAAAAAAGGAAATTGCCTTCTAATGAAGGAAATAAATAAAAAATAGTGTAATAACCATTGCTAAGATGCACAGACAATTAAAATAAAAGAATAAAATTGGAAAAATAAATACATAAATAATAATAATAATTAAATAATAATGATTAAAAAAGTTCAAATTTGAAATTCGAAAAAATCTTGAGCAGGTGCACACCTGCATGATCCCAGCTACCCATCTACCAAGTTTTGTAGATTTGCAATATCTGCGCCAAAGTGCAGACACACAGACAGATACTTCTGTTTATTTATATAGGTGTAAATAAAATAAAAAGTAGATTTTCCTTTAAAAGGATTCCTTTCAAATTAAAAAAAAAAAAAAAGTAATAATAATAATATGTTTAATTTGTACTATATTTCCATTTTTTCCCCCTGATAAATGCGATAAACTAAAAAATAAAATTGTCTTTCAAAGGAGTTAAATAAATAAATGAAAAATAAAAAGTTGTTATATTGTAAAAATTATGTATAAAGATAAGTGTTAAAAATAGTTTTTTTAATTTAAAATTTAACGTATTTAATTTTTTCAGCTGTTTAATAATTTGATTTCAATAAATAAAAAAATAAAAAAATAAATAAATCACCCTTTAATGAATGAATTAAATAAAAAATAAATAGTGTAATAACTGTTGCAGATGTACACAGATGATTAAAATGAAAGAATACATTTTAGAAAACAGAACAGAAAAGTCAGTGAATAAAATCAATAAAAAGAAAATTAAAAAGTTCAAATTCGAAAGTTGAAAAAATCTCAAGGAGGTGCACACCTGCTCCCAGCTTTTCATCTACCAAGTTTTGTAACTCTGCGATCTTTTCACCAGAGTGCAGACACACAGACAGATACTTCTCTTTATTTATATAGATGTAAATGTGTAAAGAACATATATTTATTTCTTAGTTAAAAACAAAAAGTATGCAGATATGCACATCATAAGTGTCAATCACCTAATGCACCAAACTGCATGACCAGGGATTAATCCAGCTTTTTAAAAATGGTACCCCATTTGTGAATTTATAAAATAATTTGTGAAAACATCAAGTAAGTTTATGAAAATTAATGATACTTCAGAACAATTAACTATAATATGTAAAGCAGTTTTTTTTTTTTTTTTTTTTTTTTTAAATACATTTAAAAAATAAAATGAAACAGCTGTAAAAATAAATATATGTATGGGCAAGTGTAAGATAAGTAGGTGTTTACTTAGACATTTATCATTGTCTCCAGTAAATATTCAAATTGAGGGTATTTTTCTGTGTTCGATGCAGTGAAGCTTATAAAATATTTTAGTGTGCAGTTATATTGCTGAGAATTGACTTTGTGAAGGTACCTCTTTGCTGAAAGTTGAATTTGTGAAGGTACCTCATTGCTAAAAATTGACTTTGTGAAAGTGCCTCAATGCGGCACTAAATTTGTTCTGGATTAACCTCTGATGACAATCACCTAATTGGAAATTAGTGGCGAGAAAACAAAACGGAATAAATAAATAAAAATAAATAAAATATGTAAAAATAAATCGAACAATTTAGCGATTAATCTATTTAAAAAATATTTTAAGAATAATGTAAAAGAAATTAGATTAAAAAAAAATTGCTTATCTGAAGCATTAAGTGTTTTTTCAAAATTAAATACTAACTAATAATTTATTATAATAATGTTTAAATGTCAATATTTAGAATATCTACAAATATATTTTTTAAATAAATAATATCATCAGTAGAAAGAGAGGTACTTTTAAAGCTATAATAACAATTTTACAGTGCAAGTTTAATTTATCAAAAAGCTTTTTTTCAATTTTCTTGTTTATGGGTAAATATACTTCTTTTCATGTCCAAAAAAAAAAAAAAAATGAAAAATTTGTTTTTTAATCATATCAGCTAGAATTTTAATATTGTTATATAGATTTGACTTAAGTAATTGTTTGTGGAGAAACACTAAAGTGAAATAACACATAGAACCTTAAGATCACCTTGACACTTTATTTTTAACTCATGAATTTTACATCGATTTATATACAGTTGATGAATTTTCTAAAACAGAATATTCTATTAATCGGAAAGTCTAGAAATTACGTAATATTAACTGAATAATTAACATAAACCATAATTAACATAATGAATGAATGAATGAATGAGAAATAAACAATTTAGATTTAAACAAAAGATACTTTTAAGCAATTTTCCTTGACAGGATTTGAACTTACAAACTCTGGATTTTGGAGCCTTACGCTTTACCTCAAAGTCATGGTGTTCGGGGACAGCTGTTGTTCCAATATTTCATTCTTTTTTTCATGGTTTTTATGGGGATTTTAATTAAAATATTGAACTTTTGAATTAAAAAAAGTATTTTATTAAAATTAATTTTAACCTATAACACTCATGGATAGTGTAGATTTTGGTTAGTGAAATTTTTTTTAATAGGTTAAGTAGTTCCAGAGATTACCCTACATGTACAAACTTTTCCTTTTTATTTATTAGTATAAATATAGATAACATAAACATAATTAACAGAATGACAGAATAAATAACTTAGATTATAATAAAAACCATTTAAAAACTATTTCCCTTGATGGGGATCCAACTGATAAACTCTCGATTCGGAGCCTGATGCTTTACCTCAAAGCCACGATATTTAACATCTTTCGTTGCTATTTCATTCTTTCTTTTATAGTTTTTATGGGGATTTTAGTTAAAATATTGAAATTTCAAATTAAAATTTTTTATCAAAATTAATTATAGACTATAGCACTCGGATAGTGTAGCTTTTGATTAGTGAATTTTTTTTTTTTTTAAATCAGTTCAGTAGTTCTAGAGATTACCCTCCACATACAAACTTTTTCTCTTTATATATTAATATTAAAAAAAAAAAATATTTTATGAAAACTAATTATAGCCTATAGCACTCAGTGATAGTGTAGCTTTTGATTAGTGATTTTTTTTTGTTTTTAATATGTTCAGTAGTTCCTGAGATTACACTCCACATACAAAGTTTTCCTCTTTATATATTAATATAGACAACATAAACATATTTAACATAATAACAGAATTAAAAATAAATAATTTCGATTTTATCAAAACCATTTTAAAACTATTTCCCTTGATAGGGATCCAACTCACAAACTTTAGATTCAGAGCCTGACCCTTTACCTCGAAGCCACAGTGTTCAACATCTTTCCTTACAATATGTCATTCTTTTTTTCATGGTTTTTATGGGGATTTTAGTTAAAATACTGAAATTTCGAATTTTAAAGAATATTTTATCAAAATTAATTATAGTCTGTATCACTAGGGATAGTGTAGCTTTCGATTAGTGAAATTTTTTTTAAATCAGTTCAGTAGTTCCAGAGGTTACCTTCCAAATACAAATTTTTCCTTTTTACATATTAGTATAGATTAAATTTTCATTGCTATCAACTGACCCTGATTATATTGATGCTAATTTTACAACTTTTCAGTCCTGTTTCTATAAGGAGTAATGCTATAATAACAACAATAATAATAATAATAATAAAATCATATTTCTTCTTATTTTTTTAACAAAGCATTATATTTGTGATAACTGTAAAATACTATGAATATAAACTTATATTCTTCTAAAATACTGCTCTTTTTTTTCTAACTATCTCTCTCTATATATTTTAGAATGAAGAAATATGAACTCAGAGTTCCAGAGAAATGTGGTAATATCACTGACATAAATTTCAAGACGTATAATTTCCCTTTCGACTTTTCCAGCAATGCTGAATTCTTTGTAGCAGCTGGTGTTTTAACTTTGATGTTCTCCGTAGGTATAATTGTTGTTTATGTGTTCATGCACAGACTGTATACAACTAATCCGATGACTGCTGTTGTGGTAAGAATTACCTTTGCTCATGTTCTTAATTTGTTTTATCTTACCAAATTTTGTAACATTTTTATTTTTATTTTTTTTTTGCTGAATTTTAATTGTATATATCTTTTTTTTTCTAGATATTATATAATTTCCAATTTTACTTGGTGAAATAGAACAAAAAATACACATTCAAATTAAATTTGTTTTAACACCATAACACAATGTAAAGACTCTTTTTCAAATGTTACTAAAAAAAAAACTGATGTGGATACCATATAACTTTTTTATATGCCGATTGGAATATGCATATTGTTACAAGATTATTGATATTTTTGTGTGAGGTAACTGATTCATAAATAAACAGGCATGTTCCAGTTTATGAACATTCCTGAAAACAAGCCCCCCCCCCTCCCCCAACTACTTCTCCAATAACAAAAGTCACGGTAATATGTTTTTATGTACCACAGAGAACGAATGTAGTAGCTTGTTCAGGAATAGCATTCTACTACATAGCTGCCATGTTTTACTCCCCGGGAGTAAAATTTACTCTTTTTTGACATTTTTTACACTTTTACCACTAGATCACTATTTTTACTCTTTTTCTACTACTTCAACATTTTTCTACCGATTTTTACTTTCTTCTATATGTAATATAGAGAAAGTATTGGATTCATGAAAATTTTCGACCTCCGTTTTTTGATGGATTTACACGTTTTGGGATGTCCAGAACATGAATTGATAGTTTTTAGAAAATGTCTGTCTGTCTGTATCACTTTTTTGTGGACGCTGTATCTCACAAACCAATGAATGAAATTTAACCAAACTTGGTATTTAGTTGCACCCTGATATAAACTGGTGCTGAATAGATTTGGAGATCAATCGCTCAACAGGTGGCACTGTGATCGCATTTTATGCAAACATTTAACATGGCAGTATAGGACAAAATTTCGTATAAATGTGCATAATGAGAGTTATTTTAAACTTGTGATTGTAAAATTAATATGAATTATTGATAATAGTAGTAGTTAACTAGGAAAATATTTTGTGCATGTGGGGGCATTGGTTGCCCCCCCTGGGGGGGAGTAAATTTTCAAGATGGTTATCTTTCGAAAGGTCTCATCAATACCTTTAAAACGAATGGTTGAACTATAAATCTGTGATAATTTAAAACAAAGTTATCGATTTCTTTTACTTTTAATGAAAAAAAAAACTAGGGTGGGGGGGGGGGGGTCTGCAATTTTTTTTTGTTTGTGTGCAGTTTTACTCCTTGGAATTCTTGCAGGTTGGCAGGTATGCATACAGCTTTTTACAAAATCTTTTATTGGCAAATGCACAGCTTAAAGTTAAATGGAATTCACTCGAGTGTAGATGGCCTATTCTTATTCTCTTTATTGAAAATTAATCACAAGAAATGATACATTATACCAAAACAGTTAACTACATTAAAATTGAGGAAGGGTTTACTAATTCTGGTTACCCTGAAATAATATTTTCAAATTTAGTCGCAATCTTACCAAGTCACCAAGTTTGTTACCAATGCAGATTTTTGTCTTGATAATCTATCTTGGTGATTTGATGTCAAATTTGGCAAAAAATTTTAGTTTGTTTGGCAAAGTTTGGAAGCTCTAACTTCAATAAGAACAGAGTTCTGGAATTTTCTGGAAAGGTTCATTGGTTTCTAGCATAGAACTAACTTCTTCGATAGTTCTATAAATGATTAATAAGACTGTAAAAAAAGAAGAGTCATTATTGATGATTGTAGACTAGAACTTGCCAATTTTATTCATACCACTTTCTATGCGGTATTATGGTAAAAGTGTAAACAAATAAGTTTTTTCATTTCCACGAAGGTGGGCTTTGATTTAACATCAAATTAAGCAATTTGGCATCTACAAATAAATTTGGGAAAAAGTGGTATGTTTGGATTTTCAAAATATGATATCCTTAACTTCAATAGGAGACGAGTTCTGGAATGTTCCATAATGATTCATTGGTTTCTAGCCCAGAACTACCTCGAAAATTCTGTAAACCACTGACAAGACTCTCAATGAATTCAAATTTTATTAAGACTTTGAACTGTGTGATTGATCATTATTTCTGAATTAGTGAAATTCCTGCACTTATTTAACCAGGTTTACTTTACTTCGACAGTACAAATGACTTTTTTATTGGATTGTTTCGAGAATATTCATTGATTATTGATTACTGTGGTGCAAAAAACACTTTCATTCAACAATTTCCAGAATATTTATTGAATACTCGTAAAGTGCATTCAACTAGAATCTACTCATGACTTTTACTTTTTACATGCAAAAATGTCAACTTTCATAACAATATCATTACGGGCTCTATTATTAGCTTCTTTTGAAATCTGTATGAAGCTAGCTCAAATATAATAGCTGAAACATTTGTGTTTTTGATGATTATGAATATAATTTTGGTAAATATTTCCGAAATAGAGAGTCACCGAAAGCTAAAGAAGGGAGGTGAATAACAAGAGATTTGACAAACCTATATACCAAGTTGCAGTGTCCAACCATTTTTGAGTTATGCAAGATACACATACACACCTGCATACATGCAGACGTTTTGAAAGATTGTGTAAAATTGTTGATATCTCTAAAATGGTAACTCACGTCAAGACCATAGTTGGAAGTTTACAACTAGACATCATGTCAGCCACAAATATAAATTTACAACTTTGTATGATCTTTCGTTTTTGAGCTATGTGCGATACAAAATCTATTTCACAAATCAGGATTCAGGGGTTAATCCAGGTTTTAATTTTTGAGGCCCATTTTTGTGAAAAACAAAATATTTTTGTGAAAATTTATTTCTTTTTGCAACGAAAAGTATTGTAACATGAAACTTTTCATTTTAGCAGTTACTCTTTTTAATGTTTAATATCAAGTTAATCGCATCCTTTTGAACCAAGTATAGACAGTCATTAAAAATAATACTGTAAATATGGAAAAATTTTACAAAATTATCACTTTTTAAAACGAAATTTTGTGAAAGGGCTATTTTTTTTTTTAAATCTGAATTTTATGAAGCAGCTCGTGAATCTGAATTTTGTGAAGGAATCCTTTTTATGAATTTGAATTTTGTGAAGGGACCCATTATAGAGATTTGAATTTTGTGAAGGGGCAGCAAAAGGGTCCCAATTTTTGCCTGGATTGATCCCTGGGATTATAATACTCCTTTATACTTTGTATAAGGCTGCTGTTGTTAATATTTTTGTGTGGCAGTTCAAACATAGGGTTGATAGAATTTTTATGAGTTTAATTATGAATAAAAGGCTAAATTAATGTATGTTTTGCTTGTTTAAAAATAGAATAGGCAATACTAGGATACTGAACTTTGTTACCATCGTTATTGTAGAACAATGTAGCATATTGCTAATAAGTGCCTGTTTATCTCATCTCTCTAGTTTAATGTACCATTATATAGAAATATAACTTTAAAGTAAATTGAGTAATTTAATATTTAAGTATATAAAACTGATTTTTTTTAAATAAATTTTTTACTTTTTATTATAAAACACTAGTTAATATCATAGGTAAGTTTGAAATTACTACTTAAAATCAATGGTACAAACAATCCTATTGATCATAAAATTGTAACAAATATTAAGCTTCAACATGCAGTCAACTCCCTTTAATCTGCAGAGTATGTGCTAAAATGTTTTGCAGATTGTAGGTCAATATTTGTTTATCTTTTGCAAGTTGAGTTATCATTATTAACGCATAAAATGAATCTTTAATTATTTCAAATAAGTTTAATAATAAAATTTCAGCTTAAACATTAGAAAATCTTACCAATTTTAATAAAAAAAAGTCAGCATTATAAAACAGTAATCATATAAAATAAAGTGTATATTATTTATATTAAATATACAAATTTGAACTGTTATTTATTTATTATAAATTGAAGAGCTTGTTTCCAAAAGGCGTTAAGTCAAAATTTTCAAAAATTGGCTTTTCGATGCAAAAGGTGGCAGTACATGTCTAACAATGTATTTTCAATAAGTAGACGTTCCAAACAGAGTTTAGTCATATTGAAAACAGTGTGTGAAATTCATGTTTTTTTTCTGAAAAGAATTAAGTCACAAGTAGATTTTGTGCCAAAAGGGATTAAGTCAAGTTTAACCGATTGCAGCATGCCAACCTATTGCAGCATGAGATCATGTGGTTTGTCTGGCCTTGGGTGAAAAGTCAAAAGTATGGAAAAGAATGTTGTTGTAGGTTGTCACATTGAGATAGTTTTTTTTTTTTCTTTTTTTGATAATAAGGTTAAGTTGGAAAAAATATAATGAGTGATTCGAATGAAGAATCTGTGGTATTATCGTCCGGTAAGCATGGAACAGTCGCCTGCAGTCATATTGACTGTGTGTTTTGTACGGCAAATATCCTCACAAACGATGTTATTGAAGGGGCAATAAAGGCCATGTACATCGATACTGATAAACAGCGTCAAGATAACTCTTTGTGTTCTCATATGAAAATTACACCTAAGAGAGCATATCGTTCATGGAAATTGAACCAAAACTAAGACAGATAAGGTACACTAATGATGTATACAGATATTCCTGTATGTGCTATTACATTTCGATCCATCTTCTGTGTGGGAGCGAAAAGAGTTGGAAATGCTGCAAATTATTTCTTCAAGAATAAAACTGGGAGACCAGAATGTAGAGATGGAAAACGCATCATACTTGATGTTGCAATTGATACATGAGCACATACTAAGTTCTTGTTCTCATTCTAGTTGTTATGGGAGAAAAAAGACACCTCACAGAAAATACCTTTCTGTGATGCTTAACGTTAGGAAAATGTGCATAGAAAAATTTATAAAGAGTGTACTTATAACCTTTATTATAATGTGTTTGTAAAAGATTTTAATCTTGGTTTTGGAAACCCGAAAAAAGACATTTGTTCCTTCTGTATTAGGAAAAAAATGCAAATGAATTCAGAAAAATGTACAGAAAAAAAAAAGACACTGTTAACCAAACTTTTGATTCTTAAGCACCAAAGCAAAAAAATTTATTCATTTTTAGGAGAAAAGCTTATAGGAGAAGATAAAATTACAGTGTGTTTTGACCTTATGCAAAATCAGAAATTACCACACACACCTATTTCAGAAGCCTATTATTCATGTCAGCATTGGCAATACTTTTTTGGTGTAATTATCCATTCGGGTAAAAACAGTGGGCAAAGCAAAGGAGGATATATTTTTTTAGACTTTGGGTGAACACGAGGCAGGACGTGGTCCCAGTGAAATTGCGAGTGCTTTATGTGATTTTTTGATGAAGTGTGAAGAGGTTAAGCCATCTTTTTCTTTTTTTCTTTCTAAATAACTATACTGTCAGGATTTTTTTAACCATATAATTTAGTGTTATTATCATCCATAGATTACTGGAAAAAAATTATCTTTTCCTTAAATTCAATGTTAAATCTTACTTAAGAAAATCGCGTTTTTTCAAGAATGGAAAAAATTGACTTAATGCCATTTGGAAACAAGTTCTTCAATTCATCATTAATATTGATTAGTTTTATTTTATTTTTATTCATTTACTTATTTTTGAACATTGAAGTTTGCTTTAATATTTCACACTCTTGCCTGGAAATTTTCTGTCTTCAAATATCAGGTTTGAATTTTGATTCAGGCATAGATGTTCGTATTAGTTCAGGATATACATTAAGCAATTGTCCCAGTTTAATAAGTTTTACTGTGGAAAAAAGAAAAAAAGAGAGAGAGACTATAGAGCAATATATGGAACTTTATTCTATAAACTGTGCAAAAATATGATTTTTTGTTTTTTAAAAATATTTGTTTAATTTTTATAAAATCTTTAAAAATCTTTAAAAACAAGTAAAAAAAAATTTTTTTTTTTTTTCTAAATAGAAATACTAACATTACCATCTATTGTTAAAAGTATCATTTAGAACTTACAGTGTAATGTATGATCCAGGGAAAAAAAAAATTCATTAAAGGTTTTGTGGATTAGAGGAGTTGACTGTAATTGTTTAAATTTTCACTGTTAATCTGCTATTAAATACATTACCAAATGTTCATAAAAAAGCTGGCAGTACTGAAACATCAGTGTGGATATAGGCATCTTGTTAACAAACATCAAGCATCGCAAAGACAAGCAACAATTCTTTTGTGTCCATATTATTAAGTATATCTTTCACCAGAAAAAAGCAGATACATCAGATATGCATGAATACAATGTGAAAGCAACAATATACCTTGCTCTTTTGTCAAATTTTTACTCTTTTCTATATTCAATAGAAGAAAATGTTGAATACATGAAAACTTCCAGTTTTTGACAGTTTCATACATTTTAAGAAGTTCTAAATATGTTTTGACCATTTATAAAATGTCTGTCTCTGTGTGTGCGACAAAATCAATTCTGGTAGTGCTTGATAAGTACTAATGCTCAAAATTTCATGAAATTTTATATTTAAAGTAAAGATATCAGTGCTTTTATGGCCTTATTTATTTATTTTATTTTTTGCATGTTTTATATGCGGTATTCATGTGTCAGTATTATAGTGCCGTCTATTTTGTAGACTGATTCTTGTAATTGTTGATAGACACTTTCAATCTTTCAATACATTAAGCCAATTGTATAAAATAAAATAAAAATTGAACCGATAAAAATGCACCAGTGTTTGCCATTTGTAAAAACTAATTTTACCAGTAGCCACCAGGTGTTTGCACCAGTAATCACCATATCAATCTAAATCGAAACAATTTGTTGAATAATTTGATTTTAATTGTGTTTTTACAAAATTTTATCACAGAAAACATCTTTGGCACATACTTAGCTGCACCTAAATCCACTCTAAAACTTTAAAACACAGGTCATTTACCAGTTTCTTAATTGAATATTTCTTTTTAAAATAGAAAATTTCAGTAATCTTTTGCTTTTTTCTTCTTTGATTTCTTTTCTTTTCTTTTTTTTTTTTCGGTGCCTTATTTTGCTGTTATTCTTTCCAAAGATTTGATAAGATCATGCTTGGTAAAATTTCTTGGCTGAAAGGTGTAGATTCAGGAAAAGACAAAGTATTTTTGAAAGGCTTTTATACGCTAAACAGAGGATAAGGTACAAATCTAGGGGGTATTAGAAGAGAAGTGGTTTGCTCCAGAACTAGTAGAATTGATTTTGATGTTGTCAAGATATCCTGAGTCAAGTTTTTTTTTTCTTTCTTTCTTTTTATAACTGCTGCCTTTAGAGATGAGTTCTTAGTGTTCTGAATTTTCAATGTTTCTTGTAAGGTTTCAATTTTTTCAGTGAATTCAGTAGTATTTCCAAGGGATTCCTTTCCAATAGTTGCAGCTGTAAAATCTATATCTATTTTTCACCACTTAATGTGATGGTGGGAGGAAAAGAAGGAAAGGAATTATGGTCCTAATTCTTGTTACCTTACTTACGGAAGCAGAACTTCGTATTATTATTATTATTTTTTTTTCTATATTTCAAATAAAGATGTGTCTTCTTTATTACCTTTCCAAAAATTTGGTGGTTTGAATAAGTGTAATTTTTCTTGCCCTATAACATCTTCCAAAACTTCAAAGGCAACAGTTGCTTTTTGGTTATCTCTTACTGTCCCCCCCCCCTTTTTTTTTTTTTTGCAGATATTTTCTGCGAAAACATATATACTTTTTAAATATTTCAAATGATATAGCAATGTATGTGCTTGATAGGCAAAGTCCAATCCCTTGAGCCCTTTTTTGTACTGGTAAGTTTAAAAAACACTTCATGTTCCATCTCTAGCCTTTGTTTTGACCTCTTATTTTACAATCCCCATCCTTTTTGTGACTCAAGTGCTGCTCTGTTTTTATAAAAAGCTTTCACTTCAGATGATACTCTTTCCTAACATTAAGTAGTAGCAATTAAGCAACTACTACTAAATATATCACCCTCCCCTTAAAAAAAAAATAAAAAATAAATAAATAAAATGCACTACATATTAAGTGTTTTTAAAGCTAAAAGATTAATTTATATATTTCTTTTGTTTATCTTTTATAAATAATATCATTTATAAATAGAAAGCTTGCATTAGAAATATTTTTATGCTTAATATATTCCACATAAATTCTCTTTTACCTGTATTTAACATAACAAGAAACCTTGGCATAGGTTTCAACAAGCTCAAAGTTAGGCTGAAAGGGAAGCTAAGCTTTTGCATTTTATTATTTTCCAAAAATAAATGTACAAAAAATTAATTAGCCACAATAAACACTTCTATATGTAAAATGCATAATAAAGTACTTAAATGACGTTTACAGTTTGAGACTAATTAATATGAAGCAACTTCAAAACATCATTTAAATGCATCTTGGCAAGAACAATAATCACAAAAATTTTAAATACTGTAATTAGATGTGCAGATTGATAACATTTCCCCCCCCCTACTTATATAGAAAATAACTACAGACTCCTAATAACTAAATATGATTGCTATAGTTTAACTTTCCCAGCAAAATACAATGAAAAATTATAGGTGGTTTAATATTAGCTCCAGTAGATTAAAACTACCCTGGTTGACTGTAAATAAACTGGTTAAAAAAAAGTTACAAGTGCAGTACAGAACATGTTCTTGGGATCAAAATGTGTTTCTTTACATTTGCAAATATACCCCTGATGACTAATGGTTCCGGTAGTGTAATTGAAGTCAGAATCATACTTTCACAATTCTAAACAAAAATACAGGATTTTTTTTTTTTTTTTTTTAAGCAAAAAAGTTTTTTAGTTAAAATGTAAAAAACACCAGTATTTGCCAGGAATGTTAAACACTGGTAAAATATGCAAAAGTATTCACCATACCTTAAATATCACTATATTATGATAAATTTTAAAAGGTCTTATCTAAGTCATATATTTCATAAACATTACATGCAGTGCTTTAGGAGTAATGTCAGCACAACAAAGTGTATCAGCAAATGCATACCTGCGTCCTTCATTGTTTTCTTTATGTTGACTCCATCCAGCTGTTGTTTAGGGCTTAGGTTATTTATTTTGCTTCTCCCATTCTTCCCCAAACATTTGAAAGCAAACTATATACATGATAAGGGACAGAAGGACTTGGAGAATTTAACACAGTCAGATTCATATTCATAGATGTTATTAAATGCTTATTTTAATATTTCATTTGCCAGGGTAGTTACTACTGGTGCAAATTTTAGGATAGCAAACACTGGTGTCTTTACCCTAGTTGAATCTGTCATAAATTTCTGTATATCAACTTTTGTTGTAATTACTCGGGTAGCACTGCTGTCCTGTTTTCTCATAATTTTTTTATACGGCAGCATAGAACAAATTTCGTATAAATGTGCACAGTGGGGATTATTTTGTACCAACCATTGCAAAATTTTAAAGTTTCATTGTTAACAGTAATACTAATAGTCAACCAGGATAAATTATTTATATACGTAAGAGCATCGTTTCTCCCCTCTAGAAGGAGATGTACACTTCTTCAGGGAATGATTTTTAAAAATGAGTATTTTCAAACGAATTTGTCTATGCTTTTAAAATGAGTGGTTAAGCATGTGATAATGTGAAACAAAGTATCAGTCTTTTCAATAATAGGATTTTTTTTTAAATAATGCATTTCCCAAGATGTCCTTGTTAGGCCAGTAAGGAGTGCTCTTGCACGTGGTTTTTAAAAAATGTTTGAGAAGTGACCCTATTGTGAATGCATATTATGTTTGATAACTGTATTTTGGTCTAAATTATGTAAATTTGTGTAGGAAGATATAGAACATTTTGTGATTGATGAGTATATCATGCTAGTTTCACCTAGTAAATGGTTCTGCTTAATTCCTTCTGCTCGAAACAATTTTTGCATGTTTTAGGAATTTATGTTGTTTGCTAACAGAATTCTTATTCTTAATGCTGTTCCTAGGCTAAAATTCCAGGGTTCAGCACCTGGCAGCTTTTTTAAAACACATTTTAGCACTTTGTAGCTACATTTTAGTATCTGCCGTTTTTTTCTTTTTTTTCAGTATTTTAACTGTCCAGAGGCCTTTTGAAATTTTTCTATCTAATGTGCAACTTTTTAAGGATAGCATGCAGCCTACTTTTGCATGCGTAAAAGTATAGTTTGTTTTTGTAATGTGCAAAAAATCACAGTGTAGAAGGCTGAAAATATGTAAAATAGATAGTTGATTTTAAAGGGGGGGGGGGGAGGAGGCAAAAAATGGCTTTTTTGTAAACACATTACCCTTTTTATTCAGTTTTACTTAGTTGCCTTTTATTTTACAGTCAGCACTAATTCTTCAATAAAAATATTTGTGTATAAATTTAATGCGTACTTGATTAAATGAATTTCTGTCTATGATAACCATTTTTATTTTTATACCTAGAAAAATCATTAGAAAACATTAATTTCAATAATGTTTTTTGGAAAATGCTTTTGAATTATTAGATAAACAGGATGGTATCCGAGGGATACTCTGAAATATGAATATCTCAAAAATTAAAAAAGTAATTTCACGATTATATAAACTCATGCATTCTGATTTAAAAAGGTATCTTAAAATATAATAAAATAACTGTGTTAGAAAATATAAACCTCTTTATGTCTAGTATGTTTTTAGAAAATAAATGGACTGTATAAAGCAATTTTTGACATGATTTGTATATATTTTCTTTTCTTCTCATATCACTATTAACGAATATTTGTAAATCTTTACAGGATTTGGTTGCTACTGGAGTTCTTTCCATCTTCTGGTTTGCTGGTTCTTGTGCTTGGGCCCAGGGAGTTAATGATATAAAATATTACACAAATCCCACTAACTTGTTTCAAGATATAGATATCTGTAAGGAACCCCAAGTTTGTCACACTCTATCACCTGGAAATTTTGCTTCCCTGAATGTTTCTTTGGTGAGAATCTTTATTTTTTACAAATACAGTGACAGAGCTCGAAATTAACAGTAGTGTGTTGGTCCAGGACCACAAAAATATTTTAGACCAGTAAAATATAAATTTTAATGGTCCACCGAACTAGTAAAGCTTTTCAATATTTTAATTTTTTACATTTTTCTAAAATCACCTGTAAATCTGTCATAGAATTGTATGGTATGATGCAGGGGTCGAAATTAGAATCAGCAAGTTGGGTGCCAAATGGCAATTAACATCGTTTTCTTAGTTGCCATTATGTTGTACTTAGGTGCCATTTTAAAACTGTTATTTACACATAGAAGCATGGTATGTGTAAACATTGTACATAAACTACAATTACTTAAAATACTGTTACTTTATCTAATTAGTTTTTTCCATTTTAAAAATTTGCTAGTGCTGATATTTTTACAAGAAAGCTAGGAATTTACTTCTACTACTTTGTTGCTAGTGCCTTTATTTTCATCGCACATTAGAACTGCACGTTGAAGGGGGAAAAGAATGCTAGGCGTCAAAGTGGCAACTAGGTATAAAATTGTGGTCGTCAAAAAGAAATATGTAGTTGCAAAATACAACTAACGACTGCTAATTTCGAGCCCTGGTGTGATGATAGTAAGTGTAGTACTTCATTATCATTGTTGTCAATATCACCTATTCACTGTAATTTTTGATTTAATTTCACTTTTTTTTTTTTTTTTTTGTTATCAAGAACTTTTAGTGGTCTTGCTATTAATTGAATTAAATATATAGAAACCCATATGATATAACCATTTTAAATACTAGATGGGATCACTTAGTAATATATATTTAGACAGTAACATGTATGTGTATTCCTTAATTTTGTATTTCATTTCATTTCATTTTTTTTTAACATAGATTTTTGGATTTGCCAATATTATGCTTTGGGTATCTAGTTTATGGTTTGTTTACAAGGAGACAAGTTTCCACCAGCAAATTCCACCACCTGGTATGATGCCTCAGATGGATCAACAGCAACAAGCCCCACCAATGCAGGAACAAGATCTTAAAATGGGAGGACAGTATGAATATTGAAATTGCAGTGCAGTTACTAGCCTATTGTTTCCTCATTAACACAGTTCATCAACATATGTTTTTTCCCAATGTGTTTGAGTGAAGAATTTTACTGTACATATAATTTGTTATCCAAGACTTACTGTTTTAAAACATCGTGGTGGATTTGTTTTTACTCATGGGTTTTCCATGTGTATTTACTTCAGTGTATTTGTTTTATGGGGTCTAGATTTTGATATGAGTATTTTTATTTCTCATTGCTATTTGTTGCTTCTAAGCAACATACATCTCATATTCGTTTTAATAAATATATGCAAAATATTGCATATATTTAATCTTACAAATGTTGAATTTTTTGGTTGTTTTTTTTCTCTCATGTTTTGTTTTACCAATGCTTTTTTTGTTGTATATTTATGATGCTATACATATACATTTTATTATTATTATTATTATTTTAATTTTTGTTAATTTTGTACCTGCCAAAACACTTTCAATTTAAATATTCTTTTGCATAAAACTTTATAGGTAGAAACTTTTTTTTTTCTTTATTTGAAGAAAGGTGCATATGAAAATCTGAAAGTATTTAAAGCAAAAATGTGTGTATTGCTTTATATTTTATGCTTATTTTTTTGTGTGTGTATGTGTGAGTGTAAAGATATGATATTTATGTAAAATTAGTACATTATTATATGTGATACTGAGTATACACTTATAAAAATGTATCATATAGATATCTAATGTACTTTATTCATAAATATTTTAAAATATTTTGTAGTTGATAAAGTCGCTTTTTTTTATTTTTATTTTATTTTATTTTATTTATTTAAAGGTAATATACATTTTAGCACAAAATGCTTGAGAGGTTCTTATTATTATTTATAAAACTCCAATTCGTTCAATAATAATTGTATGGAGTTTCTACATGTATGCAATATCTTTATTGAACAGTTTTAATGAAGTATGATAATAATGTAGTTGCAGCAGACTGCTAATCTAACAGCAGTTTTAGCATTTAGCTTAACATTTTGAAAATTATATTGGCAGGTATGTGTTTATTTATTTTTTTTTTTTTTTATTTAAAATTTTTTCATAGAAGTATTCTCTCTTCAGATTTAAAAATATGTTGTGAAGCTTGCATATTTTGAGGTTGTTTTATCCCCATGATCCCAGAAAGTTATAATATTTTTCTATATTAATCTGGACCCTTTATCAATTTTGTTTTCAGTGAGCCAAATCATCAAATCACTGAAATTCGCTTGAGTACAAATATTGAGTTTTAGAAATGTTAATTTAGTATAGATAGTCATGTGTACAAATGACTAGTTTTGTTTTATTTTTTAGTCAAGGCATTTATTTATTTATTTTTTGCAATTGTGCAAATGAATTATTTTTCATTTATATTTGGCATTTATTCTTGGATCATTGTGTACATGTATGTATATTTATAAATTTCTATATAGTTTATATAAATATATGTTAATTTTTTTCTTGTCAACTCACAATCTTAAATGGTTATTTTTCCTAGTCCTAAGTGAATGAAAGTTCTTAAACCTTCTAAAAAAACTTGTTAAGAGCTGCATGTTCACTGTAGATAATGTGTTCAATGAGATTTAATTATTTATATATACACGTTTTCTTTAACTAATAGATGTAGTTTTTGAAACTGTGTGTCTAGTCATATATAAGATGCTGCTAAGTGTAGGAGAAAAAAATAAAAATTGCTTGTATTAAGCAAATGAAATGAATTAAGATAAATGTAATTAGCTGTAGGCTAAAATATTCTCAGTTATTCTTCTACTATCTAAAACTAAACACAAACGTTTAGTTTGACCAGTTCATGTTCCCACCAGTTTTTACGATACTTAATTTATAGCTTTGATTTTTATGCATCGTTCTTGCCATTTTTTTTTTTTTTTTTTCTTTTGATTTAATGCTAAGTATACAATTATTTTAAATCGTCTTTTTGCCCCATCTGATCTCCCACCCAGAAAGAAAAAATCAAATTTATTGTATTTATTAGAGTATTGTAGAATTGTTTTTTGAGTCACTTGTTTCTACAATTGAATGTGTGTGCACTGTTGGTGAAATATCTTTGTTGTTAATTTTTTTTTGGGGTGATGTTTATGTATATGATTTCACTAACTTTGTAATGAGAATAAGGGATACTATTATTTATTTATTTATTAAATAATTTATTTGAATTGAAAATGCATGTTAAAGAAAATGATATGAGAATTTAAAAAATGCTAGACATACAGTCTAACAGCTCAACAACAACAACAACAAAAATTAGCTCTTATTGTTAATATTTTATTAGAAGAAAAAAAAATGTAGAATTAATTTTGTTTTTATTTATTTATTATTTTTATTTATAAGAATAATTAAAAGAAATCTAAAGTTTTTAAAAAGTTTTTTTTTTTTTTTTTTTTTTAATTTTTAAAAATTAAAAGAAAAAAAAAAAAAAAACTGCAATCATTTAATCACAGTTAATAATATACTGCAATTTCATCCCCATTTCAAGGTCATGATTTTTGCCTTTAATTATTACTTACATCTGTGAGATTACTAGGTGATATTAAAAATGTATTTTTATCAAAATACTCAGTTTCTACGATGTATTGTTTCTTTATGGAATACAGGTTCTCCTTACATTGCAGCAGAGTTCCATTCCGAATACTATGTCATTAAGCGAATTGGTCAATAAGTAAGGAGCTTATGCAGTGCACATAAAATTCTAAGAGCGTTATAAAATTCTAAAAATTATGCAACAAGCTTCAAATTTATTCATAAAAAATATGCATGAATAAATATTAACATTTATGTATTTGGTTATCAGGAACTGTAAAGGGTCTAAGGTAAGGGAAATGGCAACGATAAAACAGGAGTTGAAGATTCAAAAGCAGAAGTCTTTGATGTAACTCTCATAAGTGTTGTTTTCTTTGTAGTCTTTTTTTTTCCTTGATAAATTCCTCTATCATACTTTAAAAGTTGAATCATTCCATGTTCAGCATTTATTAAAATATTCAGTACTTATATCCATAGTCTCAATTTCCAACATAGCCACAATTGAGCAAATTCTAAGGTTGAAACTTTATTGGTTGTGAGTGGTTGTTAAGCAGATAGGTTGTAGAGTGAAGAGTACCTGTATATATTTTCGGCGATTTACCAGACTTGCATGCAAAACTTGGAATATCATCTGGTTCTAAAAATGTTAATTTGCCTTGCTGAAAACAGCAAAGATCTGAACAGTTGAAAGTACATTTTATAATGTAATATAAAAATGCTTTGATAGGTGCTAGTCTTGCTTTAATATAATATGGTATATTAGCAATGTGAAATGCTAGTACTTTTACAGTGATTACTGCCTATAAAGTATTGATGTTATCTTGCACGGAGAGACAGCTTTAAAATAGCAAGTATTGGTTTAATACAGCATTGAGGTTTAAAAGAAAATTCCTATTAATTTGTGCAGCTATAATGGCCATATGTGCATAAAAAAAGGCTAGTCAAATACAATGTGACCCAGGTTCCTATTGAAACAGTAATGTATATGTATCATTCATAATGTTTCTTTTGTTTTAATTTAAAATTTCTCATTTTTTCTTTTTAAACTATGATTAATTTAATTTGTGAATGATCATGAGAAATTAAATTTTGACCATAGTTAATAATGCATTATTAAAAAAATTTAGGTTACTGAATGAAAGTAAATTGTCCCCCCCCCCCCCCCCCCCCAGTTTCATACAAATGAAAATGAAATTGTTCAATTTAGTTATATGAACTGTAGGCAGTTTTATATTTTATGTCAATTAATAATAGTAACTAAATTGCATACTGTGCAATTATGGTTTATTCTTAAAGTTTCTGAAATGTCACCAAATTTTTGTGAGTGGAGACAATTATCTTCTCCCAATTTTTGAAATTTAAACATCACTACAGTAATTATTACATTTAGTTATTAATTAAACAAAGACTTTAATGTTTGAAATGTTTCAATTATGAATTTAAACTTTTGAAAATTCATTACTATTTTTTTTTTCTCTGTGAAACCATACAGTTTTAAGAAATTTTATAGTGAAATATAAGCAGTTTGTTGATTTTGTTTTTCCTTTGTGCTCTTAAGTTTTTAAAGTCAGATCATCTTTTTCATCTAGTGATCTCATGTGTAATTTAGGTTCTAAAAATTTTGAAACCTGACATTTGAAATTGTTAATATTATCATCAAAGCAGTGGCTTACCTATAACTCTCAAGGCCTGGGACCTGGGACAAAAGTCTTACTGGGTTTCCCCTAAGTGGAGCCCTTCCTATATTGATAACTCTCGCACATCTTCATATAAGCTTATTGCTATACAAAAGCATTGAAGTAGCTTTTAAAATTGATTTGGAAGTCCAACCCAACAAAAAGACCAGGGCATTGGCCTCGTTTACCCTGACTTAGTCAAGCTTTGCATAAATGAGTTTCTTTTGGTTTTGGAATTGTCGCTGTATGGGAACTTTTTTTGTATTAAGGCTCTTTAGGCAGGCACCTATGGCTTAAAGTAGAATTGTAGGTAATGCTTCAGATTAAAATAATTGCACTGCAACTTCACCAGATGCATATAATTAAAGTTTAAGTTTTTCCAGAAGCTCGGGGCAGTCTGCCACCTGTGTCCCACCCTTGGTATGCCACTGCATCAAAGCTGTAACAATCATAATATCATGAATAATCAGCTCCCAAATTCTACATATCGAGGGGAAAAAATGTCTTAACAAATAAAAACTGTAAGTAATTATATTGATTGCTGGTAGTATTTTACATTAATAATGAAAATTTTTCTTTTATTAATTGTATTTTTTTTCTTTTTAATAAATTTATAATTTCACATTTACTTAACTGTACTCTAGTCATATCAAAGATCTGATAATCAGCTGTTTATAGTGGTTGTTTAAACATGAGATTTTTAATTTTGATAATGTTGAAAGGTTTTTAACTATCAGTAGTGTTGTGCTTATGCAATCTAATTTTCCTCCTGGATAATCCTACCGCAGAGTTGACTTCCACATGTTTTTGTTTAAATTTACGGGTATTGAAAGGAAAAATAAGAAAAAAATATGTAGCTATTTTGGTGCTACTGTCAAGTTAATAAAAGCTGAATTATTTTAGATTTGTTAATAATTGTTATACTAAGGCTAGACAAAAGGGAAAATTCTGCAGCTTGTCTGAATTCTAAATATTTTACTCCAAATTAAATCTTCATGAAAAGCATGATAGTACCTGATTTTTAAAATAAACATAATTAAATCAGCTTTCAGAAAATGTTACCCATTATATATTTTGTAAATTACCTGATTTTTAAAATAAACATAATTAAATCAGCTTTTAGAAAATGTTACCCATTATATATATTTTGTAAATTATAATCACGGTATTACGTATATTTTGTGTCTTTTTTTATTTGAATCAATTTCCAGACTTTTAAAGACCAGTGTTTATTGAATTTGAGATATTGTATTTTATATGCATAGCTAAAATAGTTATGCATTTAAAAATAGTTCCAAGCTATAGTAAAAACTATATTATGGCATTTCACTCTATTCACACTGCACATGTCAAAATTTTGTGCTCAGATTAAGCATTTTAAGTTTTTGGTTGCTCATACCAGTGTTTAGGAAATTTATTTCACTTTTTAGAAAACACAGCATAAATTAGTTTAATTTTTGAATGTATATTATTTTACATTGTAAATAAAGATTCATAATGTTTGGTTAACTTACTTGTTGAATGTAAAAATGTGTTCAGTACTTATGGTGTAGTCTAATTAGCAAGTTTGTAAATTGTTATTATGATATAAAATTTGGTGGCATTGTTGCACAAACAGAATGAAGTTATCTAATTGATGTTTATCTGCTGTTTGTATTCTATTTAGCATAAATGTATTTAAAACACCATTTCTGAATTGTGTTTTTCAAATTGTATTTGTATTTTTTGATATTGTTTTTCCTGAACCTTGTATTCTAGAAAATTTTGTACAATGCTAAGCTAATAGTTGTAGTTTGTTGAAATATTAATCAAGATTTTTTTTTTTTTCTCTCTTTATTAGTTATTATTTTATTATTTAGAAATTACATATAAAATAATTCAATGCGAAAAATATTTAAAAAATGGCTTTACTATTTATATTGCTATGTTTAGGTCTGTTTCAAAGCTGACTTTCATAATGTCTTTTCATACTTTTTTTTTTTAATTTCTTCTCTTATTTCATCTGTTCAGTTTCACTAGTTTAGGAAAATCTATTTTTGAATTTATATTACGAATGATATAAAGTGGTTAATTTTGTTTTTATATTTAATATCCAAAAATGATTTTTAAATCATTATTAAAACAAGTTCCTTATGTATTATATATATATATTGAGAGTTTTTTTTTTTTTTTTTTTAATATATATATAGCTGTTTAATTGATATTTATTTACCTATTTTTGATTTTTTTTATGATGAGTATTTTGTATTTATTGTAGATTTTTGTTATTGCTTTTATTTTATATTGTAATAATTAACAAACACTTTCTAGTTTTCATTTTTTTTTTTTTTTTTTTTTTTTTAATTTGTTATACTATTTTACTTATCTTCTTAAGGTAGTAACTAGTCTACACAGTTATTTTTCTAAAGGTTAGTTGCATTTATATTTGCATTTGTTCTGTTGCATTTTAGCGTGGTATACATTTTAAAATCATTTGTGGGTGTGTAAGTATTTGTATAAGAATACTGCAGGTTAACGTACTGAATTATGTCTTCTTTCAGACTAATTATACTTAAAAATACTTTTAATTACTTAATTTATTTTAAAGTTGTCAGCACACAGAGATGCAATGTATCTGTTACATGTTATCTCATACAGGCATACATTCATATAATTAAGTTTGGGTTGATCAACATACAAATGCCACAAATAATTAAAATTATTTATTACAAGAAATTTATTTCTCAGTTATCATTCTGAAAAAATTCTGAAATATTTCATCCAGTATAATAGGTAAAGGGTAAAACTTATAAAGTTTGAAATAATTATAAATTGATCTGTGACATCATAGGTATATAATATATTCAGAAACAGAAAAGAAAAAAATTATTTGATAGTATGTATGATGCGATGCCACAGTCCCCACAAGAAAAAATAGTTATCCACGTGTGAAAAAGAAAAAAATAAATAAAATGTAACATTGAGTAAAAAAAGGAATGAATTAGGTTGGAAATTGGTCTAAAAAAATGGTGGATGAATAAAGATTTTTTTTTTTCTTTTTTTAAATTAAAAAAAAAAGAAAAAAGGTTTTTACTCGACAGGAATAAAACTTTTTAGAGGCTACCCCTGAATTTGGGGGTTTTTGAAATTTTTGCAGTCTCTGAATTTCATGTTAAATTTATTTTCTTTTAATAGAAATTTCTTGTTTTGAATATTTAATTTGCCTTAAAATGCATTAAGAACTCTCCAAATATCACTTATGATTTATCATTAGCCATATGATATATCATTAATCAATCTCCCCTGTCTGCATGCAAGCAGCAGTTTTCAGAGTTTTTACATGTTCGGTAGTTTCATCCCTGACTCGAGCTGAATGCGGAAAGGAAAAATATGTAATAAACAGGGTCTGCAGCAGATCCTTTTTGGGGCCCCCTTACACTCACTTAAATATAAAACCATAAATGAATATTGAAGTTAATTTAACATTTGATTTTTAGATCTAACAAGTTTGTTCCTGGCTGTGTCATTAAATACATATATTGACCTTAAGTAAATTGTATTGACCTTAAGAAGTTTTGTATTCTTCGACCATTTGACAGAAACTTTCAAAATGTATTTTGCATTTGATAGATTTCTAATGCTGTAAATGGAAACTTTTCGAAGTCACTTAAAAAAATATTTTAATTTATTCCTCAATGTGTATGCACTTTTATTTTGCGTAAGAATTAAAAAAAAAAAAAAAAAAAAAAAGAATTCCCTGAATAATTTGGTTTAATCATCAACTGATTTCTAGAATAAGAGTTCTTGCTTGGTTTCAGTGTAATATGCTGTGACTAGTTTTTCTTAGAAATCTGAGATATGATAAATTCTGAATTTTCACAAGTTAAGTAATTTTTCAAATTAAGCGTATTTACTAGATATTTTTTCGCCCCTGTACTTAAACTATTACTATTTAATTTTTAGATTGTTATGTGTGGGTACAATGTTTTTTCCACAAACAATATTACATTTTTAAATAGGCTTAATTAAAAATTTATAAACTGTCCGTTTAATGTCTTCTAATTGAATGTGTAAATATAAGATTGTTAGATTGTATTTGTTTAAATTGGAAGAAACCTGCTTTTAGACTCGTAGTTTAACTTTGTTAGTGTACATAAGCAGCATAATCAACTGGGACCAAAAATGAAATCTTGTTTTAGAAGCCCCAATATTTTTCATGTTTTTGTTTCCAAGATTAGATTTTTATTTATTTATTTAGAATCTTTTGATATTATTATTGAGTTTTGTTTTGCTGAACCAATATCTAATTTTTAAATGACATAAGTCTTTATATATTATTTTTATTATGACACATCTTCTAATTTTGATGTAAATTCATTTGTGAAAAAATTAGTGTAGTTACATTTAATTTTTAAATGTTAAACTTGTTGATTCTAAAAGAAAGTTAAATTTATTTCTGATTATTTCAAGTGTTTTCTAGTGTAATTGCTATAAATGATCTGTATAAATCCTTGGAGTTTACGATGTCTGATATTTAATAAAAGAGAAAAAATTAACAATTAAATCATCTCATGTTGGTACATGTGTGTATATCTGTATCATAATGAAATCATAAGACATGTCATAAATTTATTTGACAAACAATTAATTTCTTAGTTAAACATACACATTTTACAATTTTAGGAGTGCCCGAAAATGATTTGTATCACTTAATTAGGTGCAGATTTAGAATAGAGAAGCTTAATGGGCATAGTTATGGTCTGATTGTTTAATAAATATATGGGCTACAGAATCTACCATGTCATTTGTAGTCAGTTCATGTGCTTAATGCATTCTTAATTAACCTAAAATAAAAGTATTCTCAGACCAGGCTCCTTTTCCTAAAATTTTAGTCATTTATGACCTCACATTTAGATGGCTTTCAAATGTACATTGAATTATTAATGTATGATTATATGCAGAGTGTAAAAAAATGAAAAAGAAAAAAAAAAATCCAATCACAATCTGTGTGATTTTTCTTCACTGAGTAATATTAATAGGAGTTGAAGGTCCAATGGGAGAAATCTACAAAACTGTGATGTAAATTTTTGGTAAATATTGAGGGCGCCACTTGTCATTACTCACTATCTCGGCGCGGATATAATGTTGTTTTCAATAGAATTTTGCCGGAGTAAATTTAAAATTTTTAATTTTAAGCAATTTAATTTTTTTGTAAGAGCTTAAAACTGCATAATTCAGATGTTTCAATCGTTCCTAGTTGTAAAACAGGCTATGATAGTGATAAGAAAAAAGAAAACTTATTTACTACATTTTTTTATATGTCAAATATACTAATAATGAAAAATTATAAGACTGCCATAAGATATCCATAATAATCTACATTTTCAAACGACACAATACAAACGATCTCCATTCTCCTTTCTCCCAATTGTCTGTTTTAGCTAGCTTCGGTTCATAAAGATCGTCATTTTTTAAAAGCTCTCTTTCAAAGTAAAATTAGCATAAAATCGCTCTTAAAAAAAAACATGTTGCTTAGAATACTCTATTTAATGAAATTTGCTTTCAATCGAAATTTTTTCAGCTTGATATTATTTTTAAAAAAATAATTAAAACGAGACATTATCCCATTGAATAACATTGCAGAAGCTGGAGAGAAGGAAGTATTGTATGCTGGCGCCCTCTGTAAACATTAGAAAACAACATCACAAAATTTCAGCATTACCTTCTTCTCCTATCTTTATACTCCGTGTTTTTCTTGTTGGTTATCTCGAGGAAAGAATGTGTACAAATAATCCAGGACATATTATACATCCTGTCATATATTATAGCTGTCAAATCAGAAACGCTGCTGATAATCATAAATGTGTTCGAATCTGTGGCTGTTGATTTCATCATATATCTCTATCATAGCCCAGATAACAGTGACATCTCCCCACTCAAAAAAAAAAAAAAAAAACCATGATATTTGGAATAACATGATATTCTCTGGAGAAAGGAAATTGTCTTTATTTTTCTATTTTCAGGATATCTTTTGAATGTCAAAATGTCATACCTGTAGATATCCTAAGGATGTATTTTTATGATTGTCACCAGAAAGCTATAGGAGGAATGTAGACATCCTCTATATGCCTAAAGATATCCCTAAACTATTCATAGAATGGTATAGTTAAAATAGCCTAACATCCTGTGGATGACAAAAATTAGCCTACATACTGTCAAATATTCTCTGATTAAGAGTCATCTGCATACTGAAACGGTAACAAACTTTAAAAGAATGTAGTAAATTACATTTACATAAACAGTTGACTGTACAAAACAAAATAAAAATGAAAACTTACTTTATATATCAACTTTTTGGATTAAAAAAAAAAAAAAAAAGCGTGCAACAACTTTTTATTTTCTATCTTTGAATGTAGGATCATCAGGTAGAGTCGAAAAAAAAAAAAAAAAAAAAAAAAAATCCACCAACTTTATGGTGGAGGAGAATGATTGGATAATCAGTTTACTGTATCTCTTGTGAATTCATTGGATAGAGCTTAGATGATATGACAAATACAGGATCTGTATGATAATTATAGGATGTCCATAACGCAGCTGTGGTTGTATGGGGGGGGGGGGGGATGAGTAATCAGGGTACACTCATGGAGTACATACTGTTGTAAATTCTATATGATGCTATATTATAGCACTATTTGAACCACTACATAATTTATAACAACTTGGGAATAGTATGTTTCTTCTTGTACAGCCCTTTTCTTTACACCCTGTATATCAGTCATTGGTCATGTCTGAGTATTTTAGTACTTAGACTATTCACGTGCATAGTTATTTGAAAGCCAACATTTATTAATAAATGTCTCAAGGGTTCTGATTATGTGATGGCTGTTTACATAACTACAAAAATTGGATAATATTTCTGAAATTTTGTTATTTCTGATAGATGTTATCTTGAAAGGAAAAATTAAAAACAATTTTATGTCTGTAACTTGTACAATCATGAAAATGTGTGCAATGCTTGTTCTATGGTATCTCAAAGATATTTTTTATGTAGATTTGATCTAAAAATTGATTTAAATAGATGATTGGGAAATAGTTTTTGTTTTAGAGTGAACAAACATTTTTTTTTTTTTTTTTTTTTCAAAGGTTATTGTCAAAATATTTTGTTTAAATGTGTATAGAAATGTTTTATAGCCCTGAATGTGTATAAATTTGTAAAATATTTGAGAATAAAATTGCTACTATGTTGTTGCAAACATTTTTCTGATATAGTGATTATTTTTACTTATTTATTTTTACCATCAGCAAAATGGTATTACCATAGTATAATTTCTTTCTTTATCTTTTTTTCTTTCTTTGTTTCTTTCCTTTCTTTTTTTTTTTTTTTTTTTGAGAATCAATAAAACCCTGTTATGTAAGTTGTTTTGGTAAATTTAATTTTTTTAAAATTATTATTATTTAATAAATATTTATTATCTAAAAACTAATTGTTTTTATATGTAATATTTTACATTTAATATATATATATGTACTTTTTATTTAAACTAATTTATTTATAAAAAGTTTACTTTGTTTTTATATTTATTAAAGTATCATATATTTATATAATTAAGCATTGTTCACTCTGAAACAGTATAATTTATTTTTAGATTTTCAAGCTTTAGCTGTTTTTAATTATTGTGTAAAATATTTTTAAATGTTAGTAAGTTAAATTAGCTTATGCTTATTTTAATTTTTAAAATTTTAAAAGCAGATTAAAAAATTTGTTGTATTTTCTTTATAATTTGTCTTTTTCTTTTATTACTATGGATTAATTTTATTTTTCCCTCTTGCTTAAGTATACTTTATTGTAACATTTTTGAGCACTAGTACAATTAGTATGCTTACATACTTCACAGCTGTCTGTTAGAATTAAATTCTTGCAATTTAATAATTGTAAAATTTATTAAAAGACCTAATATAATCAACAGTTATTATTTTTCAATTAACCTCTATCTTTATTATTTAATTTCTTTACTTATATTTTTGTTGCCTAGATTAATTTTTATATATTTATTTCATATTATATTTTCATTTAAGAACATTTGATTATTAACAGTTTTTCCTTCTGTACTGATTTTTATTTATTCATAGAAAATATGGTTATGTTAAGTACTAATTATTTATATAGTTCATAATTAGATATTATTTCTTGTATGTAGCAATCGTAAAGTGTGCCACTGCTTGTATGGAAGCTATAAATTGATTTTTCTAAGGGAATTATTGTTATATTACCCCCCCCCCCCCAACCCCACTGATGCATGCTATTTAATATTTTTGCCACCGTAAGTTTTTGAGACTAGGATCCAATGTTTTAAACATAAAAATTTTTGAATGACTATTAACACTTGATTCTTGACTAAGAAGTAAGTGTTCATTATTTCTAGACTCGAGTCCTTCATAAGAGAACTGAACAGAATTTTATAGTAGTGAAGTTCATAGATTGTTTTGGTGGCTGGAATGAGTTAAATTTTGAGTGCTATCACTGGTATGATTGTTTGAAAGTTTTCTCATTTTTGCAGGGCATTCATTAAAAGAGATGAGACTTCCAGCTTCCTCAGAAAACTGAAGTAAAATGAATAGTCACAGATGAGACAATGTCAGTCTCTAAATTTCTAAATAAGACAGTTAAAAATCTCTATGGATTCTTTTGAAAAAATAACCAAAGCCTGGCTATTCCACTTAAAAAATCAACCTCCAGTTACTCAAAGCTGGGAAGAAGAAAAAAAAAAAAAAAAAAGACCTTAAATATGATTGTGAAAACATAAGTTAAATCTATGTACCTTCATAGTGCAGAGACATGAGGCAAGTCCAGTGATTGACTCACATTGCACAGAATATCCAAAAACTGCCCCCCACCCACCCTTTCCCTATTTAATTTAGAGTTACAAGCTGCGGGTGAAAAAGATGAATGACCATATCAGGAACCCATGTTCCCTGAATGTAAGAAAACCTCTAAAGAAATCTAGGTTAATCATCTTTTAAACATTTTTAATTGATTTTCAATATTTAGCTTAATACTTAAAAGTTGGAAATTAAGTTTAATATTTAATGATCACTAAATATATTTTTACAGCAAATCATTTGCATAGTCAATGGGGGAAGGGAAGGACTTTCATTTAATTCCCCCCCCCCCTGTATTTTCATTTTTGTTTTGATAGGTTTTTATTTTGTGATTAGTAATGTATGTAGTTTTACGTATTGATTTAGTCATGAATAATTTTTATTTTTTGGGGAAATATTTTGTTTTCTCTTTATATACTTTAATTGTAAGTGTCTTTGTGAGCATTTAAATGATGAAATTATAACCCTTTTTTATAAAATGTGGGATATTTAGCACCATTGATAAATAATAATAATAATAATAAATTGAAAACCATTAGCTAAATATATATAAATTAATTTTACTATTCAGTTAGTAATTCTGTTAATTTTACTTTTTGTTGTTAATCTTACTTTTTGTTGTTAATCTTCATTTTTTAAATAAATAAGTAAAAGTACTATTAAATTTATTTAAAGTTGCTATACATATTCAAAATCCAATAATTTAAATTCGTTTTGTACTACTTTAATTATCTTATTACTTTTGTCTGAAATTTTTATGAGATTGGACATATTTCTTTTCTTTGGACATATTTCTTTTCTTATATGAAGAGAAAATGTCCAATAAAAATGACATTTTAAGTAGAAAATAAAATTAAGCTAATTTACATGGAACATTTTACTTAAACTCTATTATAACTTTATTTTAAAGTAAAATAACTTTCAGGTTGTTTTAAATATGCCAAATTACTTTAAACACACAGCTGCCATTTTATTTTTTTATATCTCACTATTAGCAAGTTATTTGATGTTTTGCATGCATTTATCTGTTGTATATTTTATTTAAGTACTTAGTTTGCTGCTTTTTATTATTTATTTATTTTTTAAAAAGTTCATTCATAGATGGTGTTTGATTGTAAATTGCTGCACAAGCATTGAAAGTTATGTGTGTTTTCCTGCAACTTTGCTAGTCTTGCAGCTTCTGTAGCTGATGGCATTTTTCTCTTAGCAGATTTTCTCAAATCATGTCTTTGTCTTCCAGCGAGCATAGCATGTCATCTTTTGTCATAGTTGAGGCTTGCTGTAGCTTGCAAAACTTAATAATAGAGGTCGGATTATATGCATTGGAAAAATAGTGAAGTATGCATGAAAATAAGCTTAAAAGCATGTATTTTAAACAATGCACTAAAAAGATATATATACCTGCAAATAAAATAGTTTTTTATTAATTTCATTTTTAAAATGTAGTAATATTATGCTTTTATGACTATCAATTACCGGTCAAAATACAAGTGAAAAGATGGTGCTACTGATAAAATATAAAATATTTGTTTCCCCCAAAAAATCAGCATTAGTATTGATTTAATTTTTTTGTGAGATTTATTGATATTAATATTTTTTTCCTCTTTAAGAAGAAAAGAAAAATTTACTGGAAATGATTTCTTAATATCAAAAGAAAAAAGTTTATAATGAAATTGTACAGGTAGTTTTTATTTTATACCAAACTGAGAATATAAATGTTAGGTATTTAGAATACTTTTCTTAAATTTTGTTCTGAAGGAAAACATAATTCAATACTTTCATGATTGCAAATGCATATAGTCTGGACTCTTCTTATCAAACATATCATTTTTATTCATGTTAAGTTGTGATCAAAGTGGCAATATAAATATATATAATATATGGAAATTATAAATGAATAAAGTAGTGAAAACCCAAGAAAAATCTCAGTTTTGTCTTATTTTTATTTTCACGTAAGACCTAATTTAAAACTTCTGGATTTAAAAAGCCATTTTTAATCCAAACACCGATTTATCTCAATGCAATTATTACTCATTGGGCTGTTACTTATCCCTAACAACACACTTGTCCACAGAACATCCTGAAGAGGTCCATAGGATTTCCCTTTTATCCACAGTACATCCCGAGGATGCATTTCGAAGAAGATGTGTTGTTAGGGTATGCAGTGGCGGATCCAGAACTTGACTTTTGGGGGGGGGCTAAGATTTTTCAAAGTGTTATTCTAGACCAATAAAAAATTTACAATTGCAATATTCAATAGTGAATGTCAGTGTTTTGGGGGGGGGGTTTCAGCCCCCTAGCCCCCCCCTTAAATCCGCCACTGAGGGTATGTACAAGGTGGCTATAATTAAAGTGACCCTATTAAGACCCCTCTAGAACCCATTCTGCGATTCTGCCTATCGGATTTTGATGAAATTTGGTATATATGTTATATGGACTATGGGGAAACAATTTC